>CM038679.1:505561528-506161528 GCA_021605205.1 Aegilops longissima
GGCAAATAATCATTTGTTAATATTGGTGGTGGACCAACATTTTTGCAAATTGTTTAAATGGCCTAAACCAATTAAAGCAGTGGCTAAAACAATAGTTTAAATGGCTTTTTAATTTATAAAAATGGCTACCTTTTTCACAAAGCCTCACAATCTTTTTGCAGCAATGCAAAATAATTCTTTGGGATTGTTTTAGCTAGTGGCATAATTTTGCAAAGCCATTAGTGGCTAAAAGAAAAATGCAAAAGCTGCTAGAAAAAGAAAAACAAAAGCAAAAGTTAAAAAAAACAAAAGGAGAGAAAAAGGGCTAGAGGCCCTGGCGTCCCGTTGGGCTTTGGCCCACCCGAGCCAACTGGCCCAGCTAGGCCGGCCCAATCCCCCCTGTCGTCTTCCCCTCCCCACTGTGCGAGCGACCGCGCGCGCGCGTCTCCGCCGAACCCCCCTCGCCGGCTCTCCCGAGGGGATAAGGCAGCCCGCGCCCCCTCGATCCCCTCTCCCACTGCTCCCACTCATCTGCCATCCTTGCTCTCTCTCTCTCTCTCTCTCTCTCTCTCTCTCTCTCTCTCTCTCTCTCTCTCTCTCTCTCTCTCTCTCTCTCCCCCTCCAGATCCGCTTCGGCCGCGCCTCTCCGTCACCGCTCACCGCACTCCACCGCGGCCACCAGTCGGCCTTCACCTCGCCGACGTGCCCCCAGGCTCTGCCTCTACCTCCTCATCCTCCCCGTCGAGCCACGCGGACCGGGACGGCCCCGCAGCACCGCCGTGACCTCTTCTTCCTCCTCTGCTCTGACGGACGCCGGCGTCGAATTCGGCCACCTCGCGCCTCCCCGAGCACACTGCCACCTCCCTACGGCTCCCGGTGAGCCACCGCGTCTTTCCCCTCCCTCTGCCGTACGTTTCCGCCACCGTAGCCGTCGTTGCCATCGCCGCTCGAAGCAGGCGCTGCCGTGCAGCTCGTCGCCGCTGTTACGGTCATTGCCATGCTCGCCCGAGCACGGGAACATGCTCAGTGCAGCTCATCGAGGCCGCCCCCGCCGCTAGTCCACCACATCGTCCCCCGTAGCGTCGTTCCCGATCGTGGTCGAACTCCGGCGAAGTTCCCGAGCTCGCCACCGTCGCCGTAGGGCCTCCCTGGTCGCGAGACCACCGCTGTTTGACGCGTGACGTCGCTAGCTATCGAACGGGAGTAGCCACACCCGTTTTGGGCCACCATGGTGGAATCCCGAAGCTCACCCGCGCCTCGCCGCCGTGTTGGAGCTCGCCAGAGCAACTCCGACGAGGCCAGCCGGCGTGCACACACAGGGCCCGCCCACAGGTCCTTTGCCGATGGGCGCCGGACCCGATTGGTGGGCTGACCTAGTCAACATGCTGACTGGGCACCGTTGCCCACTGACATGCGGGCCCCCTCTGTTAATTAGGCTAATGAAACATTTTTATAAATAAAATTAATTAGTTAACCTAAACAGTCACTGCCATGTGGGGTCCTATTGCTAATTAACTCTATCTAATTAAAATAAATTACTGTTAGTCCCTTTGAGTATGACATGTGGGACCCACTGGTCAGGTTTGACCTGGTCAGCCGCTCTGTTGACTACTGAGGTCATCAACACGTCATGCTCACGTCATATTTGTTTCAGTTAATATTAATAATTCTAGAATATTGTTTAACCTTTGAAAATTTATAGAAAATAAACCGTAGCTTCGGATGAAAATGTTTTCTATATGAAAGTTGCTCAGAAAAATCCAGCGAATCCGAATATGCGGTCCGTTCATCTGTCACATGCCCCTAGCATGCTGAACATGGAACTTTCCCCCTCCGGTCATCTGTCTAACACAGGTCCAGAACCGGGAAAACATTCCCGGTTGACTTCCCCCTGCGCCGGTATCGTGTAGCACCGCGTTAGCACACGTCTAGCTCTGCCGGTTGTCCTGTTATGCACTTGCTTGCTATGTATTTACTGTTTCTCCCCCCTCTTCTCTTCGGTAGACTCCTTGACGATGCTGATGCCCCTGTGATCGACTACGTCACTGACGACCCCTCCTTCTCGTCTAAGCAACCAGGCAAGCCCCCCCTTGATCATCCCGATATCGCCCATTCCATTCTCTCATGCTTGCATTAGATTTTGCTACTATTATTGTTTGCTCCTATTGTGATGCATAGCCTGCTTTTGTAACCTGCTTATTGTTACCTACCTGCTTATCCTAAACTGCTTAGTATAGGTTGGTTAGTGATCCATCAGTGACCCCCACCTTGTCCTTGTTGCCCATGCTTCATCATTGAAGACCCGATCAACGGGATCGAAGACCAGGCCCCGGCACCGCACATCACTTTGCCCTTGGTTGCTCGACACTATTAGGTTACTATCGAGTGCCGAGGGTGAGACCTCTTGACGCTTCGATGTTACCACAGTAGTGTAGCTATTCGATCGTGGTCATCGAGGGTGATTCCGCCTTAACCACTTCGATATGACTCGTCGTGCAACCCCTCAAGTGTGAACTTGAGGTGGTTCCTCTTCGTTCACCTTGATGATTACATCGAGTGGAATCCGTCGGGGTGATTCCTCGAGTTTTCCCTTGGTGTTAGACACACAGTTAGTATGGTTACTATGACTTTACACCGAACCATGTTACTAAAGGCGAATTGGCTCGAGGGTACCATGTGACTTAATTGCAGTGATGTGGAGTCGGGTTGACACGGAGGTGCCAGCGAGATAATTACGAGGCTGGCGGGCATTCCTAGCCCTTGCCGCAAGTCCTCGAGACGGGGCAACAGGGTCAAATCTTTCGCGAGTCTCTGCTTGTTACCGCGTGCTCCTAATCCACTACAATTTGGATATTTGATCCGAGGGGCCTCTGGCCTGATAGCACTAACCATCACGTGGGCATAGTATGGGCGTTCTTTGTCGTATGCATCAGCCGAAGCTTAATAGACGTCAGCGACTGAGCGGCGCGCGCCGGGTTGGACTGCGTAAGCACCTGCCTTGTTGAAGGAGGTAGCTAGGTCTGCTCACCGGCCGCCCACGCAACATGCAGGAGTTCCCGGGGCGATGGCCCATGACCCATGGGGGCATAGGTTTAGTCCGGCGTGCTGGCGTCTCTATTAAGTCTAGGTCGGGTTGCGGCTTATTGTTTGGCCGAGGCCGGGCATGACCCATGAAAGTGTGTCCGGCCGGAGTTAATCGAGCGCGGTGGGTAAGTTGGTGCACCCCTGCAGGGAAGAAAACATCTATCGATAGCCTGTCCTCTGATAGCGGACACTTGGAGTTGTATCGATCGATACAACTAGAACTGGATACTTGAGATGAGACATGGATATGAGGTGATAAGCTGGATAGTATGGCTCAGGGATTGCTTTCTCACGAGAGTCGAGAAAGGATCTCGGCGAGGTTGATAACACTTCTACTACTTTACTTTCGCTACTCTACTCCCTCCTGTTGCTGCAAGATGGTGGTTTCGAAGATGCTAGGCCTCGATAGGACTAGGTTCTCCCCTCTATTCTGGCATTTCTGCAGCCCAGTCCAGATATACAGCCTTCCTTTGATAATGTTGCATATGTAGTGTAGATCCTTGCTTGCGAGTACTTTGGATGAGTACTCACGATTGCTTTGCTACCCCTTTTCCCCTCTTTCTTCTTCTTTCCGGTTGCTGCAACCAGATGTCGGAGACCAGGAGCCAGATGCCATCGTTGATGCCTACTACTACATGGAGGCTGCCGACGACCAGGAGTAGTTAGGAGGCTCCCAAGCAGGAGGCCTTGCCTTTTCGATCGATGTTGCTTTTGTGCTAGCCTTCTTAAGGCAAACTTGTCTAACTCATGTCTGTACCTAGATAATGTTGCTTCCGCTGACTCTTGTGTATTCAAGCTTATGTATTCGAGCCCTCGAGGCCCCTGGCTTGTAATATAAAGCTTGTATTATTTTAATTTGTGTCTAGAGTTGTGTTGTGATATCTTCCAGTGAGTCCTTGATCTTGATCGTACACATTTGCGTGTATGATTAGTGTACGATTGAATCGAGGGCGTCACAGGCACCACCTGCAGCGGCCCCGCTCCCCTGGCCGAGCCGTGCCCTCCCGTGCCAGCCGGGTATTACCCGCTGCCGCCCGCGCCTACCCAGCAGCCGCAAGGAGGGGGGGGGGGCGCAACCAGAGGGGCGTTGGGGGTCGCCACTAGCAGCAGTCACCGCAGCCATCCCAGGGCGCAGGGGGTGCCGCGCTACCAACTCCCCCCTCCGCCGTGGGCAGCCGGGGGGAAACCATGGACGGGTGTCGTGCATGCCGATCATATGCCCGTCCCACGGGCTCCGACGCCGGGTCTTCTCGGTCCTCGCCCCACGGGCCACCAGGCGTTCCTCGGCGCGCCTTACCAGCCGGCTGGCGCCAGCTTCGGCGCCCCTCTAGCGCCGCCGTCTCTTGGTGGTTATGGTCCACCCGCCCCGGTGAAGGAAATGTGCCCTAGAGGCAATAATAAAGTTGTTATTTAAATTTCCATATATCATGATAAATGTTTATTATTCATGCTAGAATTGTATTAACTGGAAACTTAGTACATGTGTGAATACATAGACAAACAGAGTGTCCCTAGTATGCCTCTACTTGACTAGCTTGTTTATCTAAGATGGTTATGTTTCCTAGCCATAGACATGTGTTGTCATTTGATGAACGGGATCACATCATTAGAGAATGATGTGATGGACAAGACCCATCCGTTAGCTTAGCACTATGATCGTTTAGTTTGTTGCTATTGCTTTCTTCATGAATTATACATGTTCCTCTGACTATGAGATTATGCAACTCCTGAATACCGGAGAAACACTTAGTGTGCTAACAAATGTCACAACATAACTGGGTGATTATAGAGATGCTCTACAGGTGTTTCTGATGGTGTTTGTTGAGTTGGCATAGATCGAGATTAGGATTTGTCACACCGATTGTCGGAGAGGTATCTCTGGGGCCTCTCGGTAATGCACATCACTATAAGCCTTGCAAGCAATGTGACTAATGAGTTAGTTGCGGGATGATGCATTACAGAACGAGTAAAGAGACTTGCCAGTAACGAGATTGAACTAGGTATGATGATACCGACGATCGAATCTCGGGCAAGTAACATACCAATGACAAAGGGAACAACGTATGTTGTTATGCGGTTTGACCGATAAAGATCTTCGTAGAATATGTAGGAGCCAATATGAGCATCCAGGTTCCGCTATTGGTTATTGACCGGAGATGTTCCTCGGTCATGTCTACATAGTTCTTGAACCCGTAGGGTCCGCACGCTTAACGTTCGTTGACGATTTGTATTATGAGTTATGTGATTTGATGACCGAAGTTTGTTCGGAGTCCCGGATGAGATCACGGACATGACGAGGAGTCTCGAAATGGTCGAGAGGTAAAGATTCATATATTGGAAGGTTGCATTCGGACATCGGAATGGTTCCGAGTGATTCGGGCATTTTTCCAGAGTACCGGGAGGTTACCGGAACCCCCCGGGGAAAGATATGGGCCTTATGGGCCATAGGAGGGAGGCTAACCAGCCCACAAGGGGCTGGTGTGCCCCCCCACAAGGGAGGAGGCTGAATTGGACTTGGGAAGGGGGCGCCACCCCCTTTCCTTCTCCTACTCCCTTTCCTTCCCCTTTTCCCCCTCCGGTAGAAGGAAAAAAGGGTGGGGCCAAATCCTACTAGGACTGGAGTCCTTGTAGGGCTCCCCTCTTCCTGGCACGCCCGTTGTTGGCCGACCTCCTCCTCCCCTCCTTTATATACGGGGGTAGGGGGCACCCCAAAGACACAACAGACAATTGTTTTAGCCGTGTGCGGTGCCCCCCTCCACAGTTACACACCTCGGTCATATCGTCGTAGTGCTTAGGCGAAGCCCTGCACCGGTAACTTCATCCTCACCGTCACCACACCGTCGTGCTGACGAAACTCTCCCTCAGCCTCAACTGGATCAAGAGTTCAAGGGACGTCACCGAGCTGAACATGTGCATATCGCGGAGGTGCTGTGCGTTCGGTACTTGGATCGGTTGGATCGCGAAGACGTTTGACTACATCAACCGCGTTAATAAATGCTTCCACTTTCGGTCTACGAGGGGACATGGACACACTCTCCCTGCTCGTTGCTATGCTTCTCCTATATAGATCTTGCATGATCGTAGGATTTTTTTTGAAATACTACGTTCCCCAACAGTGGCATCCGAGCCAGGTCTATGCATAGATGTTATATGCACGAGTAGAACAGAAAGAATTGTGGGAGATAATAGTCAGACTGCTTACCAGCATGTCATACTTTTATTCGGCAGTATTGTTGGATGAAGCGACCCAGACCGACATTACATGACCGCGTTCATGAGACTGGTTCTACCGCTGTGCTCCGCACACAGGTGGCTAGTGGGTGTCTGTTTCTCCAGCTTTAGTTGAATCGAGTGTGAGTACGCCCGATCCTTGTTGAAGGTTAAAACAACACACTTGATGAAAAATTGTTGTGGTTTTGATGCGTTGGTAAGAACGGTTCTTGCTAAGCCTGTAGCAGCCACGTAAAACTTGCAACAACAAAGTGGAGGACGTCTAACTTATTTTTGCAGGGCTTGCTGTGATGTGATATGGTCAAGACATGATGATATATAAATTATTATATGAGATGATCATGTTTTGTAACAGTAATCGACAACTGGCAGGAGCCATATGGTTGTCGTTTTATCGTATGAAATGCAATTGCCATGTAATTGCTTTACTTTATCACTGAGCGGTAGCGATAGTCGTAGAAGCAATAGTTGGCGAGATGACAACGATACTTCGATGGAGATCGAGGTGTCAAGCCGGTGATGATGGTGATCATGATGGTTCTTTGGAGATGGAGATCAAAGGAACAAGATGATGATGGCCATATCATATCACTTATTCAATTGCATGTGATGTTTATCTTTTTATGCAACTTATTTTGCTTAGTGCGGCGGTAGCATTATAAGATGATCTCTCGCTAAATTTCAAGGCACAAGTGTTCTCCCTGAGTATGTACCGTTGCTACAGTTCTTCATGCTGAGACACCACGTGATGATCGGGTGTGATAAGCTCTACGTTCACATACAAAGGGTGCAAGCCAGTTTTGCACATGCAGAATACTCAGGTTAAACTTGACAAGCCTAGCATATGCAGATATGGCCTCGGAACACTGAGACCGAAAGGTTGAGCGTGAATCATATAGTAGATATGATCAACATAGTGATGTTCACCATTGAAAACTACTCCATCTCATGTGATGATCGGACATGGTTTAGTTGATATGGATCACGTGATCACTTGGATGACTAGAGGGATGTTTATCTAACTGGGAGTTCTTAAGTAATATGATTAATTGAACTTTAATTTATCATGAACTTAGTCCTGATAGTATTTGCATAGCTATGTTGTAGATCAATAGCTTGCAATGTAGCTCCCCATTTATTTTTGATATGTTCCTGGAGAAAAACTATGTTGAAAGATGATAGTAGCAATAATGCGGACTAGGTCCATGATCTGAGGATTATCCTCATTGCTGCACAGAAGAATTATGTCCTTGATGCACCGCTAGGTGAAGGACCTATTGCAGGAGCAGATGTAGACGTTATGAACGTTTGGCAAGCTCGATATGATAACTACTTGATAGTTTAGTGCGCCATGCTTTACGGCTTAGAACCAGTACTTCAAAAATGTTTTGAACGCCACAGAGCATATAATATGTTCCAAGAGCTGAAATTGGTATTTCAGACTCATGCCCGAGTCGAGAGGTATGAGACCTCTGACAAGTACTTTGCCTACAAGATGGAGGAGAATAGCTCAACCAGTGAGCATGTGCTTAGAATATCTGAGTACTACAATCGGTTGAATCAAGTGGGAGTTAATCTTCCAGATAAGATAGTGATTGACAGAGTTCTCTAGTCACTATCACCAAGTTACTGGAACTTTGTGATGAACTATAATATGCAAGGGATGACGAAAACGATTCCCGAGCTCTTCGTGATGCTAAAATTGACGAAGGTAGAAATCAAGAAAAGCATCAAATGTTGATGGTTGACAAGACCACTAGTTTCAAGTAAAGGGCAAGGGAAAGAAAGGGAACTTTAGGAAGAATGGAAAGCAAGTTGCCACTCCCATGAAGAAGCCCAAAGCTAGACCCAAGCCTGAAACTGAGTGCTTCTACTGCAAAGGAAATGGTCACTGGTAGTGGAACTGCCCTAGATACTTGGCGTGTAAGAAGGATGGCAAAGCGAACAAAGGTATATTTGATATACATGTTATTGATGTGTACTTTACTAGTGTTAATAGCAACCCCTCGGTATTTGATACTGGTTCAGTTGCTAAGAGTAGTAACTGAAACGGGAGTTGCAAAATAAACAGAGACTAGTTGACGGTGAGGTGATGATGTGAGTTGGAAGTAATTCCAAGGTTGATATGATCACCATCGCACACTCTCTTTACCTTCGCGATTAGTGTTGAACCTAAAATAAATGTTATTTGGTGTTTGCGTTGAGCATAATATGAATGGATCATGTTTATTGCAATACGGCTATTCATTTAAAAGAATAATTGTTATTCTGTTTACATGAATAAAACCTTCTGTGGTAGCACACCCAAGGTGAATGATTTATTGAATCTCGATCGTAGTGACACACATATTCATAATATTGATGCCAAAAGATGCAAAGTTGATAATGATAAGTGCAACATATTTGTGGCACTGCCGTTTAGGTCATATTGGTGTAAAGCGCATGAAGAAACTCCATGCTAATGGGCTTTTGGAATCACTTGATTATGAATCACCTGATGCTTGCGAAGCATGCCTCATGGGCAAGATGACTAAGACTCTGTTCTACGGAACAACGGAACGAGCCACTGACTTATTGGAAATAATACATACCGATGTATGCGGTCCGATGAGTGTTGAGGCTCGCGGTGGGTATCGTTATTTTCCGACCTTGACAGATGATTTGAGCATATATGGGTATATCTACTTGATGAAACATAAGTCTGAAACATTTGAAAAGTACAAAGAATTTCAGAGTGAAGTGGAAAATCATCGTAACAAGAAAATAAAGTTTCTACGATTTGATCATGGAGGTGAATTCTTTTTAGAAAAGGAGGATGACCCCCGGCCTCTGCATCTGGACGATGCATACGACCACTTTATTAATTATTCTCACAAGACCTTACAAAGTCATACAACAGTAAGACTAAAGTCGCCGTCTAAGCAACAAATTGTCGCTACACCTATCTAGTTGATGAAGGGGCGCAGATAGCCTAGGCCTAATACCAAAGAGACATCACATCCAATCCTAACATCTAAGACCCGAGACCCCAACCTAGCGACTTGCCGGGTCTGGGGCACACACTGGTCTGGCGTGCTCTCAGAGCCGCCGCCGTCAACTGCCACCGCTCCATCTTCAGAACTGTATTGATGCATCAACCTTGCTTGGTGTAGCTATTGTCGACGCCACCACGGCGCCCAACGGCACCACCTCCCTGCGTGCAAACAGCTGAGCACGTCGCGGTCGCCACTGATACACCTCAGCGCCATGCTGTCAAGTACCACCAGCCGACACAGCTTAAAGTTCTTGGAAGATCTGTCATGCGTAGCACCTGCCGACCAGGCATGACAAAGCGTAGCACCTGTCGGTCAGGCATGACTTGACATCTCCACTGAGGCTCCGTGGAAGACGAAGTCACTCCACCTCCTGCCTCTGACTTCCAGCGTTGCTCCACAAACGATGCTCCCAAGAGAGAAACGACACCGCAGTGCCGCCATCGTCCGATCTGGAGCACCAGACCCTAGGGTTTCCCCCGGAGCAGCACGAGTGGGTCGACAGTAGTTACATGACGATGCCTTCATCAAGGTAACGGTGTAGAACGCCACCATCGCCTGTCGTCGGCTCCGTTTTCACCGGCAACCATGTCTCCCCAACTCGCAGCCGGGACTAGATGATGGATCTCAAGATCCGATCACCAAGCCTCTGGCCGGCCACCGCCGACGAAGAAGATGACCACCACCACTGGCTACACCGGCCAGAATAGATCTGCCAAGGGTGCCGCCAAGCAGTCCACCAGGCCCTCGATGCCGCCGCCGATCTAAAGCCAGATGACATGCCGCCGAAGACCGTATCGCGTCGCCGCCCGATCCAGGCCAGCCGCCGTAGCAGTCGCCCGTGGCCCGAGGCAAGGCCGACCGCTGCCGCCGTCAAAGCCAATGCCGTCGCTTCTAGATCGAACGCACCTCCACGCATGTTGGGGCCCCGCCACCCCTGAGATGCGGGAGGGAGGAAGAGCCCCCGCCACCGCCGTCGGCCTCCGGGCGCAAGCCGGCGGCGTCCTCCGGCGGCGCGGGAGGAAGGGAGGAAGATGGGCTAGGCCCCAGCAGCGGCTAGGGTTGGGGAGCCACCCGAGTCGCCCGAGCGGGGGGCGACGCGGGGGCTTGAGTGAATATTTGAGTTACGAGTTTGGTCTTCATTTGAAATGCTGTGGAATAGTTCTGCAACTCACGCCACTTGGAACACCATAGCTTAATGGTGTGTCCGAACATCGTAACCGTACTTTATTAGATATGGTGTCGGTGTGGAACGACACCTATGGGATCACAAGAATCCCTACTATGGTTTCCGGGGCGCAGGGTTGCAAGGAGAACAGGGCTAGTAGACAGCACAAGGATCGTTTACCCAGGTTTGGGCCGCGAGGATGCGTAAAACCCTAGTCCTGCTTTGGTGGGTATATTTCTGAGAGTTCTTGAGCTCTCGAACTAGCTGGGGTCAGCGTGTGGTTCGAAAGAGCCGAGTCCTTCCCTTGTCGCCTTGGGCCTCCATTTATAGGAAAAGGGGGTTGCCACAGTGGCACACACGAGGTGGAAAGGTCTACAGTGGCGCGATGTTATCCCTCGTATTACAGGATAAGGTGCATTTAATGCATCGCTTAGGTGTCCTCTTGCTTTATTGGGGACGGGGGCGAGGCCCATCCCGTCCGTCGCCGCTCCTCCTCGCTTTGACATGCGCCTCGGCCAGGGATGCGTGCGGTGCCATGTAGGCAGGCAGGCAGCTGAGTTGGTGCGGTGGTGGAGCCTTCACGAAGATCTGCATGCCACCACGCAGGCGCTTGATGAGTTGGCCTGGGGGTGGCATGTTGCCCCGCAGGTGCCCGCCCAGCTGGTTGGGCTGGCAGCTGCATGTGAACGGGGTGGAAGCTTGGTTGACGTGGGCTTGGCGGTTGCCTCGCCGGCGTCTTTGGCGAGGGCCTTGCCGGGTGGCCCGGCAAGGGTCTCGCCGTGGTGTGCTGTCGTCCCCGACAAGGATCTTGCCGGGGGTCTGGTGGCCTTCCTCGACAAGGATCTTGCCGAGAATCGTCGTCTTCTATTCCTCATCTGATCTTGAATATGTCTTCACAAAGATCTGCATGCCACCACAGAGGTGCCCTCCCGAGCCCTGGCCCCATGCTGATGATGGCGCTGGGGCAGTGTGCTCAAGGTGTGGCTCGCTCTGTTGGTGCGGGGCGAGCTGTCCCGGCAAGGGTCTTGCCGGGCCGCTGAGGCCGCCCGGCAAGGGTCTTGCCGGGGGAACCTGCTTCGTCCCTCTGCTCTTTGCGGTCTTGGCCTTGGCTTTGCTTTGATCGTCTTGGGCTTCGGTCTTACCTTGGCTCACCTTCCTCGTTCTGCTTGGTGTGGCCGTGGGCGCGAAACGCTGTCAGGACCCCGATCCTAAGTTACACCGATCTAGCATGTAACACATCATATCACTTTGCGGCCTCACGCACGGTATTCCCACGGGTGTCGCCTTACCATGGCCCGGGACCGTTTGCGTCTTTTGGCTCACGTATATGATAGTGTCGCTAGCATCCATATGACAAAGAACCCGGGCCGACATGGCTAGTCGTGAACCCAAAGAGGCACTAACCCATGGGGACAGGCATACATGAATCACATCGAGCATGTCGGTCATCAGCGTATATATTCCGGCTGTAGCCTTTGGGCTAACAGGACTCCGGTATCCCGGCTGCAGCAGCTAGGCAGACTCGAATAACACCGCGTGACATTTCCCGAAGGAACAGACATAGGGACGAAGCGAAACACATGTCGGCCAATCAAGTGTCCAAGCGGTAGTCTTTGGGCTAGCGAGGACTCGGTGATCCGGGCAGTAGCGGACTACTATCGCTCGAGGCACGAGACTACATTTCCCCATATGAGAGGCTGCCAAGGATAAACAACTAGTTTGTTGGATCCCACACATACCAAGCATTTCAAACATACACACAATATGCTCAATATGTGTAAATACGACGTGGCATCACAACATAACTCTCGACTCAGATATTATTCATTAGGCTCCGAAGGCGAGATATTACAAACATGGGTCTCATGACCCAACACTCGAAACATACAAGTCAAAGCACAAGCGGAAGCTAAACATGTCCGAGTACGAGACATCTATAAATGAAAAAGGCTGAGAAGCGACTATCTACCGAGATCTGCCGAGGGCACAAGATCGTAGCTGAGGTAACAAGCTAAGCGTCAAGTCCAAGCGGAACTACTAAGCGAGGCCGCGTCCCTCTGCAAAACATAAAATAAGCAAGCGTGAGTACAATTGTACTCAGCAAGACTTACATCAGATCTAACTACATATGCATCATTATCAAAAGGGGTGGTGGAGTTTGACTGCAGCAAGCCAGCTTTGACTCGGTGGCTATCCCGAACTCACGATGCAAGTAACTCTTTTGAGGTGGCGCTGCGAGTCCACATATTCACCATATCAATACACCACTATGGACCCGCTCCGTCTCCCTACGAGAACGCCATCCATAGCACTCACGCTTATCTTGCGCATTTTAGAGTATCCACTTTCACTTGTCTATGAACTGATATAGGCAACCCGAAGTCCTTCTCCGTGGACACGGCTATTGAATAGATCATATTAAACCTGCGGGTGTACTTCTTCACACGCTCTCACCACTTACCGCGTTTACGACATGTACTCGGCAACCTTCAGCGGAAGCCCAGCGTGGGTGTCGGCCACGGCCTACCTAAACACTCAAGTCCCTAGTCCAGTTTATCGCCTATTCGGGTTCCATCCGCAGGAGTCCGCCGAGGTTTCCCATACAGCCCCGAACGATGTGTGCGGGGTTCCCGAGATACCAAGCGGGCACTTTCGGTACACGGACCCACGGTGCCTACCGCAACACAACCCACCCCTAAGGTCAGCGTTATGCGGCCCCAACATGCTACAAACACCGAAACTACTTGCAACTCCCGGACTAAGAACAAGGGTGGTTAAGAAGCCGAGAGGGTCCATTGGTTTGGGCCCAATGCGTGGTAGTAACTGTTTCATGGATCACAAACACGAACTCAGTTCACGAGGGCGGCTGCAATGAGACAACCCACCATGTACTCCTACATGGCCTCTCACCGCTACCTTTACCAAATCGTGTTCACACACTTAGCTCACACACACGTAGGACATGTTCATAACAATTCCAATTCATTCCCGATGAATCGGACCCGACTCAACTCTAAGCGATGGCAGGCATGACAAACAAGCATAAATGAGTAGGCACAACATGGCTCAAACAATTCCTACTCATGCTAGTGGGTTTCATCTAATTCTTGTGGAATGACAGTCATGCAAAGGATCAAGGGGTTCAGCTACCGCAGCAAGTAACACATTGAATCGTTGTTGTCCTAATGCAATAAAATAGAGCAGGAGCGAGAGAGTGGGATTATATCGGAATGAACAAGGGGTTTTGCTTGCACGGCACTTCAAGATAATATAGTTCTTCATCGGTGTCATCGATTTCATCGTCGATACATCGTCTCACCGGAGGGACAAACACCGCAAGCGAGAAAGAACACAATCAATGCAATGCACATATATGATGCATGATCATGTTAAGGAACTGAATTCACCTAATGCAATATCTAGCCAGTTAATTGGAGTGGAACTCAAGCAAGAACAAATTCCAACTCCAAATGCTAGTTCATAAATTACCTAATCATGATTCATCCTATTCAGTGAGGTTAACTTGTTCAAACATGCATGATCATGGCATAAACAGATTCTTCATATTTTTCTGATCATTTTTCATATATAAATTATTTCAATCCGAGTTACGGTTGAATTTCTATGATTTATTGAAGTTTAGGGCATTTTCTGGAATTTCCTGAATTAAATTAAATCCAGAAAAGGGGTATTACTGCGTCAGCCTGACGTCAGTGTGACGTCAGCGAGTCAACAGGCGGCCAGGGTCAAACCTGACCTGCGGGTCCCGCGTGTCAGTGGCACAACTATTTAACCCGGTTATTTAGCCTTAAGTTAATTCCAGCTAAGCTATTTGTGGGGCCGGGGCCCACTAGTCAGCGACTAACTAGCTAACTAACCTAGATTAATTAGTGTTAAACTAATACTAACTAAAAGTGTCAGGGGGGTGGCCCACACGTCAGTGACCCTGGGGGCGAAGTCAAACCCCAGGTCAAACAGTAAATCCGCCCGGCGTTGAGTCGCCCGGCGAGGCCGAGGCGGCGGAGACCTTGAGGTTTGCATCTCCGGCGACCAAAATGGCGGACGAGCATCTCGTGGGCCGGACTAGCCCGCATCCATCTGCGCAAATGGCGAGGGCTGAGGTGGCCCGAGCTCGCGGAGGCAAGCTTCATGGCGGTGGCCGGAGTTCGGGCGGGGTCGGGTTTGATGCCACGGTGCAGGGAGGAGAAACCGATGGGCTAGGTGGCATCCGCGGCCACCGTAAACACGCTGGTGCCACGGGTTCGAGCAGAGGGGCTCGGGGCGTCGAGCTTCGTCGGCAATGGCGGGCGGCGACCTGGTGCTCATGGGCGGCGGCTGGCGCGAGAGAGAGATGAGGGGAAGCGACGGCGAGCTCACGGGGAGGTCGAAGGCAAGCTCAGTGCTCGGGGAGGCGGATGGCGTCAATTCGTCGATGGAGTCCGCGGCCGTGCTCGGTGAAAACGACTCGGGCGGCGATGTAGGGCTTCTCGGTCGCGTGTGGCGGGGGAGATTCGAGGTGGCGGCGGGGGGCTCGTGGGCGGAATAGCTGGCCGTGGGGAGGTCGGTGGCCGTGGTGGAGCTCGTCGGTGGCGGCGGCTCTGTTCGGTGAGCTCGAGGAAGAGGGCGGAGGGGAAAGAGAGGGAGCAGCGAGTGAGGGAGAGGAGCGAGGGGCACAGGCGTCTCGAGACGTCGGGCGCCTCGGTGGCAAGCAGGAGGCGGGGGAGGCGTGGCGAGCTCGGCGCGGTCGCCGTGTCCCTCCTCTGCCTACTGGCAGAGGTAGGCGACGAGCGGTGAGGCGGTTGGTGGGCTGGGCCAACTGGGCCAGCGAGGAGGAGGGGGGAAGAGAAGGCTGGGCCAGGTGGGCTGCGCAGGTAAGCCAGGTAAGGTATTCTCTCTCTCTCTTTTATTTCCATTTTCTATTTTCTGTAATTATGTTTGGCTTTAATAAAAATGCCAGGGCATTTCCAAAAATCATTAAACTGGTCAATGTCACTGTTTGGAATATTTCCAACAACAAACATTCCAGTTTATGATTATTTGAGCATTTAAAATACTTTATAGTATTTAAATGCCCAAATGCAAATACCATAAGAATTAATTCAAAAGTCCAAATGTCATGGAAAAATGTGCAACATCTCTGGTTACTGTTTCCAGCATTTTTCCAAAAATGGTGAACATTTTTGAAGGCCATTTGGTTCATTGAAAAATATTTCTTAGTTGAACCTATTTGAATTGTCTTGGTGCTAGGGGTTTAGGCAATCCCCATTTCAAATTTCATGGAAATTAAACATGATGCATGGATGCAATGCTACTAGTTACAAGCAAGCTCTAGGGCTGATCTGGGGCTGTGACAGCTCACCCCCACTAAACAAGAATCTCGCCCCGAGATTCAAGACGTGAGGTAAGAGGAAAAGGGAAGTCACAAACTATCACAATCTTCATGATCCATTTGCCCTTCTCGAAGATGTTGATTCATTCCATCATCTTAGTCTTGACGTCTTCGAGATCTTTACCCGACACGACAACAGAAAGAAGGGGGGAAACCCTACATGATTCGATCTTCACGAAGATCAAGTAAACATGATCGACTCACGGACTGAGATGGTGACACATCTCGAGTTGGGACACAAAACACATCGAGAGGGATGGAAGAACAAACGACGGGGTTTGATTGGTGGCAACAATTCCACGCTTAGAGAGATGGTGGATGGTGTCAAGGTGGCGGGAAAATATTTATCATGATCCCGTAACGGGACACCTCGAGAAAGGTGACGCAAAGAACTATTCCCTTAAGTGGCAAAAAGAATTACTTTTGAATTAGAAGTCATTGAGACTCTTCATACCAGCTTAAGGCAATTCACAACGATCGTTTAACGGAGTGCAAAGGAATGGTACACCCGGACTAGAATGGATGATGTAGACTACCTTGTTGAAGACAACGCAATGGATGGTTTTTGCTTAACATCGGAGGTGGAGGGGACCCATGGTAAGTCCACTTTTGAGGATGATCCTAGACAAGAATTACTAAGGAGGCAGCCCATAGTGAAATGGCACAAGGACGGTGCAAGCTGGGAACGAAATGCAACTGCTGGAATGTTCCAACCATCATATCCGCCTGAGATTCAGATCTGGTTGGTGTTAGGATATTCCAGACTCATTGAGTCTAGAAGAAAGGATGAAAGTTTGCAACACAAATCAACGGAAAAATGTTGCGAGATTCTCGGGATATGAACTACGGTAGCAAGCTCCAAAATATGAGCTGGTTCCGCTACAAACCTGTGAACACATTGTCCCAGACAAGCATGACCACATGGTAGTCTTATAATAAAACACTACCGAGTTCAGGTGGGGAACCATAATCGAGGATATTGAAGTCCTTGCATAAGGCATGCTCTTAAGAAGGAACTTCCTTTCCTTGAACAAATCAGTCAGTGGCTTGGTGTGCTAGGGATACATACGGAATGAAGATGATCAGTCTGTCAAACCATAGAATACTTTGCACATGCATGACGTACTTGGGATGATTCCAGAGGAAGCAAAACAAACCTTTCTCAAGTTCATGGCGGCAACTTACATCAGATGCACATGAATTAGAGGAAGTCACTACTTTCATCCAAACATATGCTTCATGAACGAAACACGAAGAAATGCTTACACAAGTTTCCAATACTAGGTTGATGCTCAACATGACTCATGGGGGAGACAAAATGCTGCTGATGGGCTCAACAACAACTCATCGAAATTTCCATATCACTGGACTTCCACCATCATGTGAACACGGTGATAGCATTGGTCAGACCAAAGATATAATGGTGTATGCTCGAGGGATCAACCACGAGTAAGACAACATTATGAGCACCGTTGGTACTGATTTGATTTGACGATAGCCCATACTCAAATCAAAGGTTTGATGAGACAATAGGTCCAGCAACCGATCACGAGGACCCACTGATGAAGATATCATCTTGCTTCAACACACACTACACAAAAATATCCCTTTGGATCGAACTAAGTTAGGCAAGCTTTTATCTTCCAACTCTCCAAGTTGTTGTTTGGCTTAACCAACTAGCTCAGGGGTATCCAACACAGATTCTTGGAGAAAAAGGTGGTTCACAAGAAACCAACTTGATCACGAGCTCAACATAACAGCCAGGAAACAACCCGGTAACACTTCCAAGAAGATATTTGGAAAGTCACGAATCACCGGTATGCTACTAAGCTCGAGAACAATCCTGCTTTTGAGGGCAAGACGATATTATCAAATGAGTGAGGACTTGACAAGATCCTAACTCATCAATCGAGGTGTGCACCAGAAATAAGGACTAGGTAGCACGATCTATCTTAGGATGATGATCTAATAATCAACATGCTAAGAATGAGGATATTGTCCATTAACTATCAAGCAACAAATTGCTCGGAGTATTGATGTCACACATCACAATTCACTTGTCGGTAGTCCGGTTACATCACACGGGACCGAGGAATGAATGATGATGGTGAAAAGTATCACTACGTCAAAATTTCATGAGAGTTGGTGCAATTCTCATGACATTCTTGACATAAGATGGCAATACTTCAGGGTAGAACAGAATCAAAAGCTGGATTGGCATTTGATATGCGGAATGCAACTGCTTTGACCCAGTCCTAGAAATGGATGAGGTACTGGAGTTTGTTTCTCCTAATTATTCCGGAATAGAATGGCTTGACGGACCACATGAGTAATAGGCATCGATAAACGAATGCACGCATACCCTTGACTATCAATTGATAGACGGGGGTCAGAATACGACTAAAGAGGAACAACTCAAGGAACATATAACTTTTTGAGTTGTGGAGGCATAGATTAGTATATCGAGCAAAGCTCAACATTTCTTCCGGATAATCCATGCGGAAGGTAGAATTGGCAGAATCACAATATGAGTGGAGTACTCCTCAAGAGCACTCTTATTGTGATGTTTTGGTTCAACAAGGAACTTCTTCCATAAGCGGTTCGTAGTATTTGGAAGAAGGAAATACCACAGATCTCGAGGACTAGTGCAAAGGTTACTAATGTCCTAAAGGAGCTAGCAACTACTAACAACATGAAGTAGGATGAATCTCGGGTTCAGAAACCCAGGAGTAGAATACCTACTACTAAATGGCATCACGGGATGCTTTCAAGAATAATGGCCAGAATCATCACACCGGGGATACAAAAGCATTGCTAAATTGCTAGGGGACTCCCTAAACACCTAGGGTCATAATAATAACTCCAACATGTATGTCGAGGCAATGGGGTACCTCATTGACCGGTTAGTGTGCTTATCTGCCCAAAAGGACATCGAGGAGCGGAAGGAAAGGACTTGCAAATGCATCGACTATTTAGAGACACAGGATGACCCGGACAGCATAACGGCTGTAAATGCTCAAAATGATTTGAGACATCCTGCAAAAATGGTGGCATAACCACTCAACAACATCATAACAAGATTCTGAGATCAACAGTTATCATACGGAAATAGTAGGAACTGAACTGGGGATTAAGACCAACAATCTTATAGGTCTATGGATTAGTAACACGTCATCCTAATAGATAGATGAGAAGCCTAGTTCTTAAACCCCGTAGAAGAGAAGAGGATGACTCAGATCAGAAGGCCATGAGATATAAGGAGTAAAAAGAGCCTTACGTTCCCTTCCACAATCAATTCCCTTATATAACTAAAGCATTTCTAGACTCAACTTGACCAGTTTGGCTTGGTAATCCTCTGAGCAATCGGGCTCGATACCAACGCTGTCAGACCCGATCCTAAGTCACACCGATCTAGCATGTAACACATCATATCACTTTGCGGCCTCACGCACGGTATTCCCACGGTGTCGCCTTACCATGGCCGGGACCGTTTGCGTCTTTTGGCTCACGTATATGATAGTGTCACTAGCATCCATATGACAAAGAACCGGGCCGACATGGCTAGTCGTGAACCCAAAGCGGCACTAACCCATGGGGACAGGCATACATGAATCACATCGAGCATGTCGGTCATCAACGTATATATTCGGGCTGTAGCACTGGCTAACAGACTCGGTATCCCGGCTGCAGCAGGCTAGGCAGGACTCGAATAACACCGCGTGACATTTCCCGAAGGGACAGACATAGGGACGGTGAAACACATGCCGCCAGTCAAGTGTCCAAGCAGTAGTCTTTGGGCTAGCAGGACTCCGGTGATCCGGGCTGTAGCGGACTACTATCGCTCAGAGGCACGAGACTACATTTCCCCATATGAGAGGCTGCCAAGGATAAACAACTAGTTTGTCGGATCCCACACATACCAAGCATTTCAAACATACACACAATATGCTCAATATGTGTAAATACGACGTGGCATCACAACATAACTCTACGACTCAGATATTATTCATTAGGCTCCGAAGAGCGAGATATTACAAACATGGGTCTCATGACCCAACACTCAGAGCATACAAGTCAAAGCACAAGCGGAAGCTAAACATGTCTGAGTACAGACATCTATAAATGAAAAAGGCTGAGAAGCGACTATCTACCGATCTGCCGAGGGCACAAGATCGTAGCTGAGGTAACAAGCTAAGCGTCAAGTCCAAGCGGAACTACTAGCGAGGCCGACGTCCCTCTGCAAAACATAAAATAAGCAAGCGTGAGTACAATTGTACTCAGCAAGACTTACATCGATCTAACTACATATGCATCATTATCAAAAGGGGTGGTGGAGTTTGACCGCAGCAAGCCAGCTTTGACTCGGTGGCTATCCCGAACTACTGACGCAAGTAACTCTTTTGAGGTGGCGCTACGAGTCCACATATTCACCATATCAATACACCACTATGGACCGCTCCGTCTCCCTACGAGAACGCCATCCATAGCACTCACGCTTATCTTGCGCATTTTAGAGTATCCACTTTCACTTGTCTATGAACTGATATAGGCAACCCAGAAGTCCTTCTCCGTGGACACGGCTATTCAATAGATCATATTAAACCTGCAGGGTGTACTTCTTCACACGCTCTCACCACTTACCGCGTTTACGACATGTACTCGGCAACCTTCAAGCGGAAGCCCAACGTGGGTGTCGGCCACGGCCTACCTAAACACTCAAGTCCCTAGTCCAGGTTTATCGCCTATTCGGGTTCCATCCGCAGGAGTCCGCCGAGGTTTCCCATACAGCCCGAGCGATGTGTGCGGGGTTCCCGAGATACCAAGCGGGCACTTTCGGTACACGGGCCACGGTGCCTACCACAACACAACCCACCCCTAAGGTCAGCGTTATGTGCCCCCCACATGCTACAAACACGAAACTACTTGCAACTCCGGACTAAGAACAAGGGTGGTTAAGAAGCCGAGAGGGTCCATTGGTTTCGGGCCCAATGCGTGGTAGTAACTGTTTCATGGATCACAAACACGAACTCAGTTCACGAGGGCGGCTGCAATGAGACAACCCACCATGTACTCCTACATGGCCTCTCACCGCTACCTTTACCAAATCGTGTTCACACACTTAGCTCACACACACGGTAGGACATGTTCATAACAATTCCAATTCATTCCCGATGAATCGGACCCGACTCAACTCTAAGCGATAGCAGGCATGACAAACAAGCATAAATGAGTAGGCACAACATGGCTCAAACAATTCCTACTCATGCTAGTGGGTTTCATCTAATTCTTGTGGAATGACAGTCATGCAAAGGATCAAGGGTTCAGCTACCGCAGCAAGTAACATTGAATCGTTGTTGTCCTAATGCAATAAAATAGAGCAGGAGCGAGAGAGTGGGATTATATCGGAATGAACAAGGGGTTTTGCTTGCACAGCACTTCGAAGATAATATAGTTCTTCATCGGTGTCATCGATTTCATCGTCGATACATCGCTCTCTAGGAGGGACAAACACCGCAAACGAGAAAGAACACAATCAATGCAATGCACATATATGATGCATGATCATGTTAAGGAACTGAATTCACCTAATGCAATATCTAGCCAGGTTAATTGGAGTGGAACTCAAGCAAGAACAAATTCCAACTCCAAATGCTAGTTCATAAATTACCCTAATCATGATTCATCCTATTCAGTGAGGTTAACTTGTTCAAACATGCATTATCATGGCATAAACAGATTCTTCATATTTTTCTGATCATTTTTCATATATAAATTATTTCAATCCGAGTTACGGTTGAATTTCTATGATTTATTGAAGTTTAGGGCATTTTCTGGAATTTCCTGAATTAAATTAAATCCAGAAAAGGGGTATTACTGCGTCAGCCTGACGTCAGTGTGACGTCAGCGAGTCAACAGGCGGCCAGGGTCAAACCTGACCTGCGGGTCCCGCGTGTCAGTGGCACAACTATTTAACCCAGTTATTTAGCCTTAAGTTAATTCCAGCTAAGCTGTTTGTGGGGCCGGGGCCCACTAGTCAGCGACTAACTAGCTAACTAACCTAGATTAATTAGTGTTAAACTAATACTAACTAAAAGTGTAAGGGGGGTGGCCCACACGTCAGTGACCACAGGGAAGTCAAACCCCAGTCAAGCAATTAAATCCCCGGCGTTGAGTCGCCGGCGAGGCCGAGGCGGCGGAGACCTTCGGGTTTGCATCTCCGGCGACCAAAATGGCGGACGAGAGCATCTACGTGGAGCCGGGACTCGCCCGCATCCATCTGCGCAAATGGCAGGGGCTGAGGTGGCCCGAGCTCGCGGAGGCAAGCTCATGGCGGTGGCCGGAGTTCGGGCGGGTCGGGTTTGATGCCACGGTGCAGGAGGAGAAACTGATGGGCTAGGTGGCATCCGCGGCCACCGCTCACGCTGGTGCCACGGGTTCGAGCAGAGGGCTCGGGGCGTCGAGCTTCGTCGGCAATGGCGGGCGGCGACCTGGGTGCTTTCATGGGCGGCTCTGGCGCGAGGAGAGAGATGAGGGAAGCGACGGCGAGCTCACAGGGAGGTCGAAGGCAAGCTCAGCGGCTCGGGGGAGGCCGGATGGCGTCGAATTCGTCGATGGAGTCCGGCGGCCGTGCTCGGGGAAGACGACTCGGGGCGGCGATGTAGGGCTTCTCGATCGCGTGTGGCGGGGGGAGATTCGAGGTGGCGGCGGGGCTCGTGGGCGGAATAGCTGGCCGTGGGGAGGTCGGTGGCCGTGGTGGAGCTCGTTGGTGGCGGCGGCTCTGTTCGGTGAGCTCAGGGAAGAGGGCCAGAGGGGGAAAGAGAGGGAGCAGCGAGTGAGGGAGAGGAGCGAGGGGGCACGGGGCGTCTCCAGACGCGTCGGAGGCGCCTCGGTGGGAAGCAGGAGGCAGGGAGGAGGCGTGGCGAGCTCGGCGCGGTCGCCGTGTCCCTCCTCTGCCTACTGGCAGAGGTAGGCGACGAGCGGTGAGGCGGTTGGTGGGCTGGGCCAACTGGGCCAGCGAGGAGGAGGGGGGGAAAGAGAAGGCTGGGCCAGGTGGGCTGCGCAGGTAAGCCAGGTAAGGTATTCTCTCTCTCTCTTTTATTTCCATTTTCTATTTTCTGTAATTATGTTTGGCTTTAATAAAAATGCCAGGGCATTTCCAAAAATCATTAAACTGGTCAATGTCACTGTTTGGAATATTTCCAACAACAAACATTCCAGTTTATGATTATTTGAGCATTTAAAATATTTTATAGTATTTAAATGCCCAAATGCAAATACCATAAGAATTAATTCAAAAGTCCAAATGTCATGGAAAAATGTGCAACATCTCTGGTTACTGTTTCCAACATTTTTCCAAAAATGGTGAACATTTTTGAAGGCCATTTGGTTCATTGAAAAATATTTCTTAGTTGAACCTATTTGAATTGTCTTGGTGCTAGGGGTTTAGGCAATCCCCATTTCAAATTTCATGGAAATTAAACATGATGCATGGATGCAATGCTACTAGTTACAAGCAAGCTCTAGGGCTGATCTGGGACTGTGACAGCGCGGCTCTGATTGCCCGTGCACAGGTAAAGGGGTACAAAAATGCGCCCCTATTTTTGTACACCAACAGGAGTCCCCGGGCCTGGGCCACACATAAGCGCGACGCATTGTTGGGCCAGGCCCAAAACGGTGCGCGGGCAGGTGGGGCGGTTTTTACCATGGTAAGACTCTTTGCGCGCTCCGCCTCCCACGACCCGTGCACGGGGCGCGGCGTGGAGGGGTGTGCGTGACGTGGGCGGCATGCGTGGGGCGGTTTTCGCACGCATGCGTCACGTTGCAGTAAAGAGGTGGCTCGCGCCTTCCCCGTAAAAAGAGGGAGGCGTGGAGTCGCGGCTCATTTACTGAACGAGGCCGGGGCGCGGTCTTCAAGGCGTCCACTCCCCACGACCATGGAGTGGGGAGAGGTCGCTTAGCCTGTCCCCTCAGTTCTGCATGTCCGCCACGCGTCCCCCATGCGCTTGGGGTAGCAAGCGGCGGGGGCGGGAAATCGGGCCGTCGCTGGTTGGGGCAGCGGCTCGGTCCCCATTCCGCGCGCCTCTGGTGGCTGGATTGGCTGAACGGGGCAGCCGAGCCCCGGCCCCGCTCCTTTATAAGGAGGGGAAGGGGGGATGGCGTCCCACACTCTTCTGTCATCTATCTCCTCTTTCTTCTGCTTCTTCCTTTCACTCGCCATGGAGAAAGGGAATCCTGGTCCTTCGGCGGTGGCGGTGAGGGTCGCCGCTCGACAGCGCGTCCCTCCTCCTCCTGAACCCGTGGTGGTGGAACCTACTGCGAGGGGAAGGGGGAGGGGGCGAGGCCGGGGCAGAGGCCGTAGCGCTCGGGGAAGAGGAGGACGGGGTGGCACGCCGGCCTCGCCCCCGCCAATGATGCCCTTCCCGATGGAGGGCCATGTTGAAGACCAGCCTGGCGAGTTCTTCATTAGGCTCCGCCGGCCCCCGCGTCGTCATCTTCGTCTCCCCACCCCCGGGTGATGGAGCGTGCCCCGCCCCAGACCCTCAGGTTGCACATGAGGGGCTGCGGGAACGGGGGCACACGGGTCAATGTCGACTTCCCGGATCCTCGAGTTATGTATCTCCGCCGTGGATGGAAGACGTTCGCCCGCATCCACAGCCTGACGACGGGGCTCGTCCTCTACTTCAAGTTAATGGAGGACAGCTTGCTTTCCGTGAAGGTCTTCGGAGAGTTTGGAACTTGTCTGAAATGCTGCGTGGAGAGCTCCTCTGATGGAGATTCTGACGATGGAAGCTCGTCCTCGAGCGAAAGTGACGAGGAGGACAGCGGGGCGGACAGCGGGGACGAGTCCGACTAGGCATCGGACGCCCCGCGCCTGGGCGGGTGCGATCGCAGCAGCATCTGCACCTGGCCGCTCCTCCGGCAGAGGTTTGCCGGGGGCGGGGCCAGCTCCTTGAACTTCTCGGGGCCGTCTCCTTGGGCGGCTGGCGTCGGGAGGCTGCGGAAGAGGAAGAGGGCGGGCGGCAAGGCCGTCAACTCGGAGTATGCGGGCACCGACGCCTTCATCGCGTATCGCCGGTCCTGCCGCCTCGTCTTCCAGCTCCTTTCCCGACACCGTCATCACCGGCCCGCCCGTGGGCGGCCACCGAGGTGTTCTCTTGGTGCTTTCTGCTGCTCGTAGCTCGCCTAGGCGCCTTTGCCTTTCGCCTCCTTGACCTACCTCCCGAGGAGAGGGACAAGAAAGGATTACGGCATCTTATCTCTTTTTAGTTTGTAAGCTCATGGGCCTTTGTTAAATTTAAAACTTGTAATCCCTTGCCCATGTTTTTCATCTCGCATTTAACTATACCTGTATGGGATGTTTTTAATGAAAAGGGATGCTTGCCGGTTTTTCGTTCATGGTAAATCCCGTGACAAGGAGCGAACCCTTGTTATTATTTAAGATAAACGTTTTTCGCCCGGCAACAGGCCTCGTCGTCCCCTCACTCCACTCGACCGTTCTCGCGCTCTGGGCGGAGGCGGGGATGAAGTGGGCTTCGGGCTCCTCGTCTCACCTCCTTGCCGCCGCGGCTACGACCAAATCCGGACCCAGGAAATAATCCTTAGGTATAGGAAAAAGGGGAGCACAGTGGCTTAGAGATACAAACGAGGTTCCACGTACCCCAGTCCGGTTCCGAAATGCATGACAGAGGATAAAAGACTTATCTGGATCTGCAGCCCCCGGCAATCTCATCTTGTCGGGGTTGGATCCTTGTGCTTGCAGCCCCCGGCAACTCTGGATTGCCGGGGTCGAGGTGCTGGTCCTTCTTTCCGAGTAGCTCAGCAGAAGTGCTCATGTGCCCTGCGAACCAAAGGAGGACAGAAAAGGAACAGATAGACGCGCACTCAACCTCTAGGCTAGGGGTTAGTCGCCACTAAGCACTATCAACCCTAACCAAGGAAGAGACTCGACCTAGCATGCATGCTATAACTTAGGGCACCAACGCTTCATTTATTTATGCTTAGGGTCTGCGCCTGGCTCTGTACAAAGGGTCACATGCATTGCCGACAAAGCTTGTACAAAAGGTGGCTCGCCGGGAGGCCCGGCAAGCCGCGCCTTACGGGTAAAACTTGCGAAGATGCTCGATGTTCCAGGAGTTGCTCACTGGGACGGCATCTTCGGTCTCCACACGGACTGCACCAGGCCTGGTGACTCGTATTACCCTATAAGGGCCTTCCCACTTCGGCGTCAACTTGTTGGAATTCTTGGTCGACTGAACGCGCCGAAGAACAAGGTCCCCTTCCTCAAAGCTTCGGGCATGAACCTTGCGGCTATGGTAGCGGCGCAAGGCTTGCTGGTAGCGTGCCGCTCTCACAGCCGCCCTAAGACGATCTTCCTCAAGGAGCGTCGCGCCATCTTGGCGCAATGGCTCTTGCTCAAGCTCATCATAAGCGAGCACTCGAGGTGACCCTTATATGAGTTCCGTGGGGAGAACTGCTTCTGCCCCGTATACCAGGGCAAAAGGTGTCTGGCCGGTGGCTCGATTTGGCGTCGTTCTGATCGACCAAAGAACTGCCGGCAACTCATCAATCCAGCGCCTTCCACTCTTGTGCAGCTTGTCAAAAGTCTTCGTTCTTAGGCCTCGCAACACTTTAGCATTAGCCCTCTCCGCTTGGCCGTTGCTCCGTGGATGTGCCACGGAAGCAAAACAGACCTTGCTGCCGAGGTCTTGGATGTACTGCATGAAGGTGTGGCTCATGAACTGCGTGCCGTTGTAGGTGATGACTCTGTTTGGCACACCAAAATGGCAGACTAGTCCTTTGAAGAACTTGACGACTGACTGAGTAGTCACCTTCCTCACTTCTTCCACTTCCGGCCACTTTGTGAACTTGTCGATTGCAACATACAAGTACTCAAAGCCCCCGACAGCGTGGGGAAAATGGCCCAGTATAACGAGGCCCTAGACCGAGAATGGCCAGGAGAGAGGGATTGTTTGAAGGGCTTGAGCTGGCTGATGAAGATTCTTTGAATGGAACTAGCGAGCTTCACACTTGGTTACTAGTGCCGTCGCATCCTGGAGGGCGATGGGCCAGAAGAAACCTTGCCGGAACGCCTTCCCGGCAAGGGCCCTTGACCCTATGTGGGAGCCACATACGCCTCCATGTATCTCCACCAACAGCTCCAGTCCTTCCTCCCGGGGGATGCACTTGAGTTTCACACCGTTTGGTCTCCTCCGGTACAGGACGTCATCGACGAACTGGTACAGGGCGGACCGACGGGCTACTTTCTCTGCTTCTTCCCGCTCCTTAGGAAGCTACCCTGTTTGGAGGAAACGAACGGTATGCTGCGCCCATGCCGGAGCCTGGGGCTCGACGGCAAGGACCAAAGGTATTTCTTCTGCCATGGGAGCGGCTGTCTCTACAGCCAGGGCTTGACGCCCTTTCGGAGCCAGTTGCTCTTGGGCAGGCTCAGCGTCCGCGGTAGCACCCTTGCCGGCAGCCCCAGGGGGCTCGGTAGGAAAGTATTTGCCGGGACCTGATTTCCTCCGCTTGCTCTGCCCCGCTGATGGATGGTTCGACGGATGGTTGAGTTAACAGGAGCAAATAGGTACCTGGTTCCACAGGTAGCTTGAATGCAACACGCTTTGACAGGTAACCGGCAATATCGTTTTCTGCTCGGGGGACGTGCTCCGCCTGGATACCGTCAAAGCGTTCCTCCAGCTTCCTCACCTCATCTACGTAGGCTTCCATCAATGGGATCTGATAATCCTTGTTGACCTGCCTGACAACGAGCTGCGAGTCGCCTCTGACGATGAGCTTCTTAACCCCGAGGTCTGCTGCGATCCAGAGACCGGCAAGCAATCCCTCGTACTCGGCAGTGTTGTTGGTGGACATCTCCCTGGGGAAGTGCATCTGGATTACGTACTTGAGGTGTTCTCGGGTGGGCGCGACGAGCAGCACGCCGGCACCGGCGCCTTGCAGCGAGAAAGCCCCATCAAAGTACATGATCCAGTTGCGGTCTGCTTCCTTGCCGGGGAGAGTGGTCTCCTGGATTTCTTCGTCAGGCGTCGAGGTCCATTCTGTGATGAACTCTGCCAATACTCTGCTCTGAATTGTCGAGGTACTTTCAAACTTTAAAACGAAGCTTGGTAGCTCCAAGGCCCATTCCACAATCCTTCTGGTTGCGTCCGGGTTGTGCAGTATCCGTTGCAACGGGAGGCGGGTGACGACAGTGATCTTGTGGGCTTGGAAGTAGTGACGCAACTTCCTCGAGGCCATAAGGAGGCCGAAGAGCAACTTTTGGCCTCCCCGACGGGCACCTTCTTGGTCTGCGGCGGCTCGGCTCTGGTTCTCTTGCTCTTGTCGGTAGACCTCTCTGTCACCTCATCAACGGTAGCACAACACTCCGAGGAGGTGCGCTTGTGTAGGACCTTGAAGTATGTCTAGAGGGGGGTGATTAGACTACTTGACCAATTAAAACTTAACCTTTTCCCAATTTTAGACTTTGGCAGATTTTAGCTATCTTTGAGCAAGTCAAGCAATCTACACACAATTCAAGCAAGCATGCAAAGAGTATATAGGCAGCGGAAATTAAAGCATGCAACTTGCAAGAATGTAAAGGGAAGGTTTTGGAGAATTCAAACGCAATTGGAGACACGAATGTTTTTGTCGTGGTTCCGATAGGTGGTGCTATCGTACATCCACGTTGATGGAGACTTCAACCCACGAAAGGTAACGGTTGCGCGAGTCCACGGAGGGCTCCACCCACAAAGGGTCCACGAAGAAGCAACCTTGTCTATCCCACCATGGCCGTCGCCCACGAAGGACTTGCCTCACTAGCGGTAGATCTTCACGAAGTAGGCGAACTCCTTGCGCTTACAAACTCCTTGGTTCAACTCCACAATCTTGTCGGAGGCTCCCAAGTGACACCTAGCCAATCTAGGAGACACCACTCTCCAAGAAGTAACAAATGGTGTGTTGATGACGAACTCCTTTCTCTTGTGCTTCAAATGATAGTCTCCCCAACACTCAACTCTCTCTCACAGGATTTGGATTTGGTGGAAAGAAGATTTGAGTGGAAAGCAACTTGGGGAAGGCTAGAGATCAAGATTCTTGTGGTTGGAATGGAATATCTTGGCCTCAACACATGAGTAGGTGGTTCTCTTTCAGAACTGGTAAGTTGGAAGAGTAGGTTTGTTCTGATGGCTCTCTCCATGAATGAAGAGGAGGTGGAGGGGTATATATAGCCTCCACACAAAATCTAACCGTTACACACAATTTACTAAACTCGGTGGGACCGAATCATCAAACTCGGTCGGACCGAGTTAGTAAACCTAGTGACCGTTAGGGTTTTCGGTGGGACTGACATGCAACTCGGTAGGACCGATATGATTAGGGTTAGGGCATAACGTAATCTCGGCGAGACCGATTATACAAACTCGGTGAGACCGATTTTGGTAATTAGCTAACCAGAGAGTTGGTCAGGTAAACTCGGTGGGACCGATTCGCTCTTTCGGTGAGACTGAAAAGTTACGAAAGGAAACAGAGAGTTTACATTGCAATCTCGGTGGGACCGATCGCTCACTTCGGTTAGTCCGAAACGTTACGAAGGGAAACAGAGAGATTACAATCCCATCTCGGTGAGACCGAGATCCCTATCTGTGAGCCTGATTTGCCTAGGGTTTTGTGGCAGTGGCTATAACATCCGAACTCGGTGGCGCAGGATAGAAAGAATCAGTAGGGCCGAGTTTGACTTTAGGTTTAGGTCATATGTGGATGTGAGAAAGTAGTGGAGGGTTTTGGAGCATATCACTAAGCACATGAAGCAAGAGGCTCATTAAGAAACAGCTCATCCCTCCTTGATAGTATTGGCTTTTCCTATAGACTCAATGTGATCTTGGATCACTAAAATGTAAAATGTAGAGTCTTGACCTTTTGAGCTTGAGCCAATCCTTTGTCCTTAATATTTTGAGGGATCCACTTTAATCATCCATGCCATGCCATTCATTGATCTTTCCTGAAATATTTGTCTTGGAATAGCATTAGCACGATGAGCTATATGCTGTTATGAATCACGAAAACCACCTAGGGATAGTTGCACTTTCAATCTCCCCCTTTTTGGTAACTGATGACAACATATAGATCAAAGCTTCGACAAATGATAATAAGATTGAAAAACATCATCGCTTTGAGAAGTATGTGATAAGCAAGAGCTCCCCCTAAATTTGTGCATATTTTAAGATTTTCTTTGGACTGCAAATGCACAAGGAACTAGGCTCATGGGTTACTCTTCCATGTCACATACATCTTGGTGGAGCGCTCAAAATAATAAAGATTGAATACATGCACTCATCACCAAGCAAAGTGAATGATCATATACGGATAAGTAAGATAATAACATATAACAAGCATAAGTGTAGCTTATGATCAAACACATGATCATCAATGTCTCACAGGTAATTGCATAGTATCTCAAGCAATCGAAAGCAAACAAAGTTCAACCAAGAAGACAAGAGAGAACAAAAGCAGCAAATCTCTCTCTCGAAGCCGATGATCTATACATTTTTCTCCCCCTTTGGCAACAAGTTACCAAAAAGTTCCTAGAAAATGCATAGGACTATATCGTATCTCAGGCTTGGTCTTCAGGTGGTGGTGTCCGGAGAACTCCAAGAACGAAGGCTTCAGTCGATGTAGATGGAGCTGAATGAGTTGGTGCTGGAGATGGTTGCGCTGGAGCTGTAGCTGGAGCTGATGAAGTAACTCTGGTGACTGGCTCTGCAGCTGATCTCGAGCTCGAGGCACTCTGCAAATGCATCGCTTGTTGTCCTGCCCTTCCTCTCCTCGCATGTCATCCTCAGCTGCTCCACAAATGATCAATCTCGATTACCTTTTGACATCAAGATCATAGAATTTTGTTCCATGATTCTTTCCAGGATCTCCTGGTTTTGAGTTAGGGTGGCCAACCCTTCTCAATCCGCAGAGTTGATGCTATCAAGTAACCAAGCTGCTCCTGCTTGTTCTTCGAAAGTACTCAGATGCCTCTGCTTGAGTTGGCATCTTGGCAGCCTTCTCTTTCCTTGCCTTCTCCTTCTTGTCTTGATCTTGTATTGATGATGGTTCATTCTCACCATGACAACTTGATTGTCCTCAAATTCAGGATAGAGAACCAAGTGTTCCTTATCCAATGATACTTCCTGTGCCCATCTTTGAGTTAATCAACTCCTGAATCTGTGGGGCATATCCACAGCTCCTCTTTTGTCTGCTTCTTTGTCCTCTTGATAGTCTCAACTATGAGGCTCATGACCTTGAATTTCTGGGGCACATCAAAAATGTGAAGCAAATTAATTGCATGCCCTCTGATCGTGTTGTGGTCACCTGATTTGGGCAACAGAGTGTGCCTTAGGATCCTGTTGATCGTAGGCAGCCCTGAAAGAAGAAAATGAACTGATCCAAACTTGAAAGTCTCAAGTGCATCATCTGGGATCTCCTTGTACATCTGTGACATTGAGTTATGATCCATTTTCTTCTTGGCATAAATTTCCATGTCATTTTCACTCTAGTTGGGGGCATTGATCAGACTTGCCCATTCCTTTATGGTTGATTGGTATCTTGTTCCTTCAGACAACCAAACTATCCTGCCATCTGGATAGAAATGTGCTGTGGAGTAGAATTGCATAATGAGCTCGTCATTCCAGTTTGTGAGCTTCTGCCCAACAAAATCTGCAACTCCACACGCACTGAAGCTGTCATACACTCTAGGATAGTGTTCTGCATTCTCCTGAATGTAGGTCCAGTCGACCCACCTCATATCACAAACTATGGGCTTCTTATCCAATAAGATGGTCTCATAGAAGTCCTGCTGCTCCTTGGTGTGGAACCTGTAATCTACAACAGTCCTTCTCCTGGTGGCATATGGATCTGACTCTCTCGATAGCCTCAACCCTAGATCTCTCCTGATCTTCATGTTCTCAGCCACATGATGAGCATCATTGGGGTCTGGAATCTTGGGTTTAAGCTTCCTTAAGATCTGCCCTTCATCTTCCTCAGCAGCAACATCAGGCATTGGGGCCTTGTTCTTCTCAGCTGCTGGTATACTCCTGGTATTCCTCTTTGGTGCACTCTTGGGCTTGGGGGCAGCTTTGGGCTTTGAAGTTGCAGCCCCTGACTTTATGGCATCACCCATCAGCTTCTGTGCCTTGGGTGCTGGCTCAGCAACCTCTTCTTCTTCCTCTTCTTCCATCATGGAAGGCTTCCCAATCACTCTGGCCATGGTCTTCTTGACCCTTTCCTTCCTTTTCTTTCCTTCAGCAGCAGTAGGCTCTTTGGATTGGGATTCCAAAGAAGCTTGAGTGGAGACTCTGACTTTGGACATTGGTTGTCTACCTACAGGCCTTTTGATCTTCATGCCTGGCTTTACTGCAGTTGAGCTGTACTCCTTCTTGAGCACTTTCTTCTTTGAACTTGCCTCATCCTCAACTGCCACATAATCCTCATCCTCAGACTCTGAGGTCTTCTTCTTCCTTGTCCTTGTGGCAGCCTTGGGCAGATTGCCAGGAGTGCTTCTGCTCCCCTCATCTGAGCTGCTAGAGGGACTAGTGCCCTCACTCATGTGAATCTGCTCTTCTGACTTGTTCTGGCTGTCACTTTGGTCTGACATGCTGCACACACTGACTGCTGACCTTGTGAATAGTTATAGATGAGGTAGAGTGGATGAGCATCACAAAATGCAGAGATTTTTGCAAAAGAATGATTCAAAAAACTTAGTTTTAGTTTTCCACAGAAAGCATTTCGGGTCTACCGATTTTAAAAATCGGTGATACCGAAGCAGTTTTGGAACCTAAAACTAGTGAACTCGGTCAGACCGAGTCACAGTTCGGTGGCACCAAGACTGCTAGGGTTTCACAAAGTTCTAAAATCGGTCACACTGATTTGTAATTCTCGGTCAGACCGAGACTTACTAGTGCAATAGCGTTAGCCAAATCGGTGGGACCGAGTTTTTCAACTCGGTGGGTCCGAGATGGTTTCGGCGGAAACCTAACCCTAAATATTCGAATCACACCTATTCTAAGGATCGTTTTGACTGGATAGAAGTGTTTCAATCGTGGCAAGATGCATTACGAACACAATGTGCTGAGAATCAGACGAGGATAGCACTGTGATTGAGTTCATACCCTAGTTCGGCGGTGAACTCGCTACGGTGGCAACGACGAAGAAGAATTCCATTGACGGCGGCGGAGACCAGCGACAGGAGGCGACTTGCGACGAGGTCGACGATCCGTAGACCTAGTAGGCAGAGCGAGCTATGCGCGGGCGAGGAGTTTCGGAGAAAGTTTTCCAAAAGTTGCCCGTGAGAATATATAGCCCGACACTGTCGGTGTGACCGAGTGGAACAACTCGGTGGCACCGAGATGCATAACTGTTAATAGTTACAGCAACTCCGTGTGACCGAAAAGTTCAAATCAGTTGTACCGAGATGAAAACCTAGATCGACTTAGTGATCTCGGTATGACCGAAATGGAGGAATCGGTCAGACCGAAAAGCACAAAGAAGTTTTGGAAGTTTAAGTCTATGACGAATCGGGGAGTCCGAGTGCTCCTCACACAGAGTGGTTCGAATCTGACTTGATCAAATTTTGTGATGTAGCATGAATAGAGTTTGGGACGAGAAAAGCATAGATAGCTAGAGAAGGTTCTTAGGCATTCTTGTCCATCCACTTGGCCAAAGAAAAAGAAGCCAATCAATCAAAACAACAAGTGGATGTCCTCGAATGAGTAAAATATGTATCCAACATGCTCACACAATAAAATGACAAATGAAATATGTGACAAAGCATGCACAACCAATTCTAGCATATATCAAACAATTGGCGATGACTAGGTCATCTATATATGAGTATATTGACTTAGGAGTCAAATGAGAACATTTGATCGTAGGTCATACTCATCGTTTAAGCTCAAGTGGGGTTACCACTTTTACATAAAGCATTTATGTGTTCACATCATTATAGTTGCTTTGACTCAATTCTTAGAGTTAAGCTCCCCCTAGATGTGAGATCCCCCCTAGAGGGATAAACTAACCTTGGGTTTTGTTGATGATGACTTCATGTAGGTGTTGAAGATGTGGATGCTCAATGTTGATGTAGATCTCTTGGAGCAATCCTTTGAAGTGAGTTGCACTTTCAATACCTACATGGGTTAGTCCCACAAGGAACAAACAAGAATATCCATAGACATAGAGTGATGCACACACAAAATGATGTCCATGAAAACATTAGGTTACCTTGTCCCTTGCCTTACCAACATGAGGGTTTGTGACTCCTTGAACTAGTGCAAGATATGGAAGGTGGTTGCACTTGTCCTTGCCATAATGATATGAGTGAAGAATGTTGGCGAGTCACCCTCAAGAACTCTCTAGTTCTTCTTCTTCGGGATCCACATCATCTTGATGGGAATCCTTGGTGTAGTAGTTGTGCTTGATGAAGTAGAACTTGACGTAGTCTTGGGAACCCACTTGACCAAGGCCTTAGGTGCTTCTTCAAATGCATCAATCTCCTCTTGAAGCTTGTCCTTGCCTTTATTCTTGTGGTCTTGTGGTGGAAGATCATCTTGTGCTTGTGTTCCCTTGAAGGAAGTAGGATCATACTTCTCTTGTTGAGGAACAAACTTCGTCTTGGGGTATTGATCTTCTTCCCACTCAACTCCATTGGCATTGAACTTTCGTTCAAAACCAACACCTTGATTCTTCCGGTGCCTTCCTTGCTTGCGTACAATTTCCTCAAATTGCTTACTCCCGGCAAGGCTCTTGTAAACACCTTTCTCTATAATTCCCTTCAATAAGCTGTTTTCTTGCTCAAGTGTAACTTGGCTAAGAGAATCATTAGTGGAATCAAGAGAACTACTAGAAGCAACAATATTGGATTTAGCATTGTTATTGTTACTACTAGAAGAAGAATCTTTCTTGTTCTTGTTTCTAGACTTGACTTGAGGCATGTAAGTAGATAAGAGTAAATGCTTGGTAATATAAGAAGAACTTTTCTTACGTAGATCATCATTGATCGCTTTTAGGAACTCATGCTCTTGCTCAAGATTGAGCTTTTCAGAGCGTAACTTCTCATGAGCCCTTAAAAGTTCTCGATGATCTTCGAAGATAGTTTCATGAGCTAACTTAGAGTGTTTAGTTCTTTAGTTAGAGCTCAATCTTCTCCTTATCATTGTCATTCGTTTCATCTTGATTAGCATGATTAATTGACGTTTCATCATAGTATTCGTCACTAGAGTTCTCAATAAGTAAATCATCATCACCTAGCAAGTCATTTTAATCACTATTAAAATTAACATACTCGGGGTGTGTTACCTTAGGACCTTTGGCCATGAAGCATCTTCCAATTCCTTCATTTGGTGATTCAAATATGTCATAGGAGTTGGTTGACACAAGTGCTAAACCGGCAACACCTTCATCTTGAGTGTATTCGGAGTCGGAGTGATAGCTTCTCTCGGAGTGATTGTCGGAGTCGGAGCCGGATACCCATTCACCAACATGAGCTTGATGTCTTCGTTTTGTGTAACTCTTTGAGGACTTGTCCTTCCTTTTCGAATCCTTGCTTCTCCGTGAGGGTCTTCGTTCATAACGATCATCTCTACTCCTTCTCTCTCTTGGTGGTGATTCTTCTCTTCTACTTCTTCTCTTTGGAGAATCTTCTCTTCTTTTGTAGGGTGCCGTACACTCATTGGAATAGTGTCCGGGTCTCCCACAATTGTAGCAATTGCGCTCTCGACTAGAAGATCTTTTGTCATTGTAGGACCTTGACTTAGAGCTTCTTTCTTTTCTTCTACTCTTGTAGAATTTGTCGAAGTTCTTCACCATTAAGCTCAGTTCTTCATTGAAGGTCTGTTTCTCACTTGATGATGTGGGGGCTTCACATGAGGCTTTGTAAGCACCACTTGACTTGTTGTGAAGTTCCTCCTTATCCTTGAGTGACATCTCATGAGCAAAAATTCTTCCAATGACTTCCGTTGGCTTGAGATCTTTGTAATTTGGCATCATTTGGATCAATGTGCACATGGTATCATATTTTCCATCCAATGCTCTTAGGATCTTCTTGATGATGAATTCGTCGGTCATCTCTTCACTTCCTAAGCCGGCAATCTCATTTGTGATAAGAGCAAGCCTAGAGTACATTTCAGCGACACCTTCACCATCCTTCAATTTGAACTTGTCAAGCTGACTTTGGAGCACATCCAACTTGGATTCCTTGACGGAGTCGGTACCTTCAAGCATATCAATCAAAGTATCCCAAATTTCCTTTGCATTCTCAAGACGGCAGATTTTTTTTAGTTCTTCGGGGCACAAGCCATTGAAGAGGATATCACAAGCTTGAGCGTTGTATTGCAACATCTTCAAATCTTCTGCGGTAGCTTCATGGTTCGGTTCTCTCCCATCAAAGAATTCACCTTGCAAACCAATACACACAATAGCCTAAACGTCGGGGTTATGTCCGAGAATATGCATTTTCATCTTATGCTTCCAACTAGCAAAATTAGTGTCATCAAAGTAAGGACCTCTACGGTGATAATTTCCCTCGCTAGACGCCATACTCTCCTAGGTTGTGAAACCAAGGCTATGACCACCAAAAGCTATGGAAATCAAAGCAAATGGAGACCAAAGCTCTGATACCACTTGTAGGACCTTGAAGTATTTCTAGAGGGGGGGGGGTGATTGGACTACTTGACCAATTAAAACTTAACCTTTTCCCAATTTTAGACTTTGGCAGATTTTAGCTATCTTTGAGAAAGTCAAGCAATCTACACACAATTCAAGCAAGCATGCAAAGAGTAGATAGGAAGCGGAAATTAAAGCATGCAACTTGCAAGAATGTAAATGGAAGGGTTTGGAGAATTCAAACGCAATTGGAGACACGGATGTTTTTTTCGTGGTTCCGATAGGTGGTGCTATCGTACATCCACGTTGATGGAGACTTCAACCCACGAAGGGTAACGGTTGCGCGAGTCCACGGAGGGCTCCACCCACGAAGGGTCCACGAAGAAGCAACCTTGTCTATCCCACCATGGCCGTCGCCCACGATGGACTTGCCTCACTAGCGGTAGATCTTCACGAAGTAGGCGATCTCCTTGCCCTTACAAACTCCTTGGTTCAACTCCACAATCTTGTCGGAGGCTCCCAAGTGACACCTAGCCAATCTAGGAGACACCACTCTCCAAGAAGTAACAAATGGTGTGTTGATGATGAACTCCTTGCTCTTGTGCTCCAAATGATAGTCTCCCCAACACTCAACTCTCTCTCACAGGATTTGGATTTGGTGGAAAGAAGATTTGAGTGGAAAGCAACTTGGGGAAGGCTAGAGATCAAGATTCTTGTGGTTGGAATGGAATATCTTGGCCTCAACATATGAGTAGGTGGTTCTCTCTCAGAACTGGTAAGTTGGAAGAGTAGGTTTGTTCTGATGGCTCTCTCCACGAATGAAGAGGAGGTGGAGGGGTATATATAGCCTCCACACAAAATCTAACCATTACACACAATTTACTAAACTTGGTGGGACCGAATCATCAAACTCGGTCGGACAGATTTAGTAAACCTAGTGACCGTTAGGGTTTTCTGTGGGACTGACATGCAATTCGGTAGGACCGATATGATTAGGGTTAGGGCATAACGTAATCTCGGTGAGACCGATTACACAAACTCGGTGAGACCGATTTTGGTAATTAGCTAACCAGAGAGTTGGTCAGGTAAACTCGGTGGGACCGATTCGCTCTTTCGGTGAGACCGAAAAGTTACGAAAGGGAAACAAAGAGTTTACATTGCAATCTCGGTGGGACCGATCGCTCACTTCGGTTAGTCCGAAACGTTACGAAAGGAAACAGAGAGATTACAATCCTATCTCGGTGAGACCGAGTTCCCTATCGGTGAGACCGATTTGCCTAGGGTTTGTGGCAGTAGCTATGACATCTGAACTCGGTGGCACCGGATAGAAAGAATCGGTAGGGCCGAGTTTGACTTTAGGTTTAGGTCATATGTGGATGTGAGAAAGTAGTGGAGGGTTTTGGAGCATATCACTAAGCACATGAAGCAAGAGGCTCATTAAGCAACACCTCATTCTTCCTTGATAGTATTGGCTTTTCCTATAGACTCAATGTGATCTTGGATCACTAAAATGTAAAATGTAGAGTCTTGAGCTTTTAAGCTTGAGCCAATCCTTTGTCCTTAATATTTTGAGGGATCCACTTTCATCATCCATGCCATGCCATTCATTGAGCTTTCCTGAAATATTTGTCTTGGAATAGCATTAGCTCGATGAGCTATATGTTGTTATGAATTACCAAAACCACCTTGGGATAGTTGCACTTTCAGCTTGCCGGAGTGGGTGCGAGAGGTCTTGCCGCACTCCTTCTTCCCTCCCGGGCCTTCAGCAGCAGGAGCAGGTGCCTTGACGGCAGCTGCTTCAACTGCTTCCCGGTAGAGTTGGTCAGCGCAGATCAGCGCGTCCCTCTTGTCGGAGGGGACGAAGATGATGGTCAACGGCCCGGGCATCTTTAGCATGTTGTAGGCGTAGTGCGACGCCGCCATGAACTTGGCTAGTGTCGGGCGGCCGAGGATCCCGCTGTAGGGCAAGGGGATCTCGGCCGCGTTGAAGACGATCCTCTCCGTCCTGTAGTTCAACTCTCCTCCAAATGTCACATGCAGTGTTACCTTTCCCCATGGCTGGCTCCTCCCCGGATTGACCCCTTGAAACGTGCCCGTTTCCTTAAGGTCTCCATTAGGGATTTGCAACTTCTTGATCACGACAGGCGAGATCAGGTTCAGGCCGGCCCCGCCGTCAACCAACATCTTGTTCACTCTGAGGTTGCGTATCGTTGGTGAGACCAACAATGGCAAACACCCGACCGCGGTGGTGTGGTCAGGGTGGTCCTCGGCGTCAAAGATGAGGGGCGTGCTGGACCACTTCAGCGGCTACTGAGCGTCGAACGACGGCTCTGTTGTTGTAATCTCACGCGCCCACTGCTTGAGCTGGCGGTGAGAGGTATCGCCATCGACAAGGCAAGGCGCCGCCATCGACGCACATGTTCTCCGTAGCCTTCTGGAACCCTTGCTCATCAGACTCGTCGTCCTCGTCGTCTTCCTGTTTCTTATCGCGGCCCCGGGCGGGCCTCTCTTGCTGGTTGTCCTTGCCGGGGCGGCCTCCTTGGCCACCACGCTTCTTGCCGGACCCCTCCGCACCGTCCTGGTCCTTCTCCTTGTCCCGCCTTTCATACTCGGCCTTTTGCGTCTCAGCAAGCAGCTCGACATGTCGGCAGTTCTGGAGGTCGTGGCCCTTGGTGCGGTGGATCTTGCAGTATTGCTTTCCGGAGATTCCGGGCTTGTCGGTAGCCGCCAAGGCTCGGCAGGCGGCGCACCCGGCAATCTCCTTGCCAGGGGCGCCTGCTTTGACCTTTTTGGCGGCACCGGTGTCGTCGGACCCCTCAACGGCGAGCACGGCCTTGCCCTTGCGTTTCTTGTTGCAACGCCGGCCCTTCTTCGTCAGGGTAGCGGCGTCTCGCCGGGGTACTTCCTTCCCTCTTCAGCCCGGGCGTCCTCGCCGGGGTACTTCCTTCCCTCTTCAGCCCGGGCGCACCTGTCAGCCAGAACGTAGAGCTCGGCCACGTCCTTAACCTTGGTCATCGCTAGTTCTTCGCGCATCTTGTGATTGCGCATGTTCTGGTGGAACACGCTAATCACAGTGGCAGGATGAACGTCGGGGATGTTGTACTGCACCCGGCTGAATCTCTGGATGTACTTGCACAGGGTCTCCCCTTCCTTATCGGGAATGATGTGCAGATCACTGGCCTGGCCATGGGCTTGGTGGCCCCCCGTGAAGGCGCCAACGAACTCATGGCACAGATCTGACCAAGAAGAAATGGAATCCATTGACAAGTGCATCAACAAAGACATCGCATTGGGCTTGAGCGCCAGCGGGAAATAGTTGGCAAGCACCTTGTCGTCGCGAGCCCCAGCGGCCTGCATCACGACGGTGTAGATGCTGAGGAACTCGGACGGATGGGTCTTGCCGGTGTACTTCTCGCCGACGTCGAGCTTGAACGTGCGGTGGGACAGCCACTGGAACTGCCGCAGCTCACGGGTAAAGGCCAGGCAGCCCACCTCGTAAGGTAGGCCGCCGGAGCCCCCCGGTGCCGGGTGGTCCATAGCGGGTCCCGCCCGCTTGTCCGACTAGCGGCGCGTTTCGCGCATACGCTCAACGGTAGTTCGAGCGTCTTCGTGAGCTCGTTCCCGAAGGACCTGGCGCTGGTCGCAGAGGGTCCGCGGGTCGGACGACGCTATGGAGATGTCATCACAAGCGTCGTCGCGACGGGCCGACGCTCGCGGCGGCTGACGAGGAGGAGGAGGAGAGTGCACCGTGGCCGCAGCTCCCCCGGTCCACCCAGCGCCAGCACGTGGTGGCATAGTGGGGAACCGACCCGAGGGCCCCACTGGTCGCGGATCGTCTTTGTTGGTGACGGGGACAAGGCTCCGGATGGTGGCCCTCCACTCGTCGAGTTTCTTCGCGGCAGGAGGGAAATCGAGGAGCAGCTGCGCGCGCGCCAAAGCTTCCGCTGGCGTGGGTGGTGGCGACAGCTGCGTGGATCGCGGCGCGCTTCGACTTCTAACTACGTTAGAAGGAGCTCCGTCATGACCCAGCGGCTGCGTGCCATTTTTGCCGGTGCTTCGGCGAGCGTGCTGAACCCCTTCATCTTGCTGACGACGCATAGGGCTCTTCCCACGGCGGTGTCCAGGGTCACCGACGTGGTGACGCTGTTCGGCGCGCACACCATGGGAAGAACGCGCGGTGGTCGCCAGTGTATGCGTCCTGGAGGCCGCCGTGCCGCCCGGAGTCGGCAGGACGACACCCTCGGAGGGCCCCGCGCCGCCTGCAGGGGGCCCAGCTCCGTCTCTGGATCCGGCGGCATGTAGCCGGTCATCCGGCGCATGAACGACGCCGCTCGCCAGGCTCCGACTGCCTGGGCGAAGCTGGTGCTCGCGGGCTGCGGCACGGGTCCTGTCTGCGACTGGTCCGCTGCTCGTCCGCACCGGCATGGGCCGTTCGGCTCCCAACAAGCCGATTGCCGTGGCCGTCTTCTTCTTAGGGGCCATGGCGACGAAGAACTGCTAGGCTGGCTACCAGACCAGATTCTGACAATTGCGCCCCCTACCTGGCGCGCCAAAGATGTCGGTGTGGAACGACACCTATGGGATCACAAGTATCCCTACTACGGTTGCCGGGGCGCAGGGTTGCAAGGAGAGCAGGGCTAGTAGACAGCACAAGGATCGTTTACCCAGGTTCGGGCCGCGAGGATGCGTAAAACCCTAGTCCTGCTTTGGTGGGTATATTTCTGAGAGTTCTTGAGCTCTCGAACTAGCTGGGGTCAGCGTGTGGTTTGAAAGAGCCAAATCCTTCCCCTGGTCGCCTTGGGCCTCCTTTTATAGGAAAAAGGGGTTGCCACAGTGGCACACAGGAGGTGGAAAGGTCTACAGTGGCGCGAGGGTATCCCTCGTATTGCAGGACAAGGTGCATTTAATGCATCGCTTAGGTGTCCTCTTGCTTTATCGGGGACGGGGCGAGGCCCGTCCCGTCCGTCGCCGCTCCTCCTCGCTTCGACACGCGCCTCGGCCAGGGATGCGTGCGTTGCCATGTAGGCAGGCAGGCAGCTGAGTTGGCGCGATGGTGGAGCCTTCACGAAGATCTACATGCCGCCACGCAGGCGCCTGATGAGTTGGCCTGGGGGCGGCATGTTGCCACGCAGGTGCCTGCCCAGCTGGTTGGGCTGGCAGCTGCATGTGAACGGCGGTGGAAGCTTGGTTGACATGGGCTTGGCGGTTGCCTCGCCGGCATCTTTGGCGAGGGCCTTGCCGGGTGGCCCGGCAAGGGTCTCGCTGTGGCGTGCTGTCGTCCCCGGCAAGGGTCATGCCGGGGTCTGGTGGCCTTCCTCGGCAAGGATCTTGCCGAGAATCGTCGTCTTCTAATCCTCATCTGATCTTGAATATGTCTTCACAAAGATCTGCATGCCACCACAGAGGTGCCCTCCCGAGCCCTGGCCCCATGCTGATGATGGCGCTGGGGGCCGTGGACCCAAGGGTGGCTCACCCTGTTGGTGCGGGGCGAGCTGTCCCGGCAAGGGTCTTGCCGGGGCCGCTGAGGCCGCCCGGCAAGGGTCTTGCCGGGGGAACCTGCTTCGTCCCTCTGCTCTTTGCGGTCTTGGCCTTGGCGTTGCTTTGATCGTCTTGGGCTTCGGTCTTACCTTGGCTCACCTTCCTCGTTCTGCTTGGTGTGGCCGTGGGTGCGGCTCTGACTGCCCGTGCACAGGTGAAGGGGTACAAAAATGCGCCCCTATTTTTGTACACCGACATATGGTGCGATCTATGATGTCTCTTACCGATTTACCACTATCGATTTGGGGTTATGCATTAGAGACAGCTACATTAACATTTAATAGGGCACCATCTAAATCCATTGAGATGACACCGTATGAACTATGGTTTAGCAAGAAACCTAAGCTGTTGTTTCTTAAAGTTTGGGGTGGCGATGCTTATGTGAAAAAGTTTCAGCCTGGTAAGCTCAAACCTAAATCGGAGAAATGCGTCTTCATAAGATATCCAAAGGAGACTACTGGGTACACCTTCTATCACAGATCCGAAAGGGAGATATTCGTTGCTTAGAATGGATCCTTTCTAGAGAAGGAGTTTCTCTCGAAAGAAGTGAGTGGGAGGAAAATAGAACTTGATGAGGTAACTGTACCTGCTCCCGAATTGGAATGTAGTTCATCATAGAAATCAGTTCTAGTGATTCCTACACCAATTAGTGAGGAAGCTAATGATGATGATCATGAAACTTCAGATCAAGTTACTGCCGAGCCTCGTAGGTCAAACAGAATATGTTCCGCGCTAGGGTGGTACGGTAATCCTATTCTGGGAATCAGACTACTATACCATGATGAACCTACGAACTATGAGGAAGCAATGATGAGCCTAGATTCCACGAAATGGTTTAAGGCCATGAAGTCTGAGATGGGATGCATGTATGAGAACAAAGTATGGACTTTGATTGACTTGCCCGATGATCGACAAGCCATTGAGAATAAATGGATCTTCAAGAGGAAGACGGACGCTGATAGTAGTGTTACTATCTACAAAGCTCGAATTGTCACAAAAAGTTTTCGACAAGTTCAAGGTGTTAACTACGATGAGATTATCTCACTCGTAGCGTTGCTTAAGTCTGTCCGAATCATGTTAGCAATTGCCACATTTTATGAAATCTTGCAAATAGATGTCAAAACTGCCTTCCTTAATGGATTTCTTAAAGAAGAGTTGTATATGATACAACAAGAAGGTTTTGTCAATCCTAAAGGTGCTAACAAAGTTTGCAAGCTCCAGCGATCCTTCTATGGATTGGTGCAAGCATCTCGGAGTTGGAATATACGCTTTGATGAGTTGATCAAAGCATATAGTTTTATACAGACTTGTAGTGAAGCCTGTACCAAGAAAGTGAGTGGGAGCACTACAACATTCTGATAAGTATATGTGAATGACATATTGTTGATCAAAAATAATGTAGAATTTTCTAGAAAGCATAATGGAGTGTTTGAAAGGAGTTTTTCAAAGAAAGTCCTCGGTGAAGCTGCTTACATATTCAGCATCAAGATCTATAGAGATAGATCAAGATGCTTGATAAATTTTTTCAATGAGTACATACCTTGACAAGTTTTTTGAAGTAGTTCAAAAATGGAACAGTCAAAGAAGGAGTTCTTGTCTGTATTGCAAGGTGTGAAGTTGAGTAAAGATTCAAAACCCGACCACGACAGAAAATAGAAAGAGACTGAAAAGTCATTCCCTATGCCTCAGTCATAGGTTCTATAAATTATGCTATGTTGTGTATCAAACCTTTTGTGTACCTTACCATGAGTTTGGCAAGGGGGTACGATATTGATGCAGGAGTGGATCACTTGACAGCGGTCAAAATTATCCTTCGAAGACTAAGTAGATATTTCTCGGTTATGGAGGTGATAAAGAGTTCGTCGTAAAGAGTTACGCCGATGCAAGCTTTTACAACGATCCAGATGACTATGAGTCTCAATCTGGATACATATTGAAAGTGGGAGCAATTAGCTAGAGTATCTCCATGCAGAGCATTGTAGACATAGAAAATTTGCAAAATAGATATGGCTCTGAATGTGACAGACCCATTGACTAAGCTTCTCTCACAAGCAAAACATGATCACACATTATTACTCTTTGGGTGTTTATCACATAGCAATGTGAACTAGATTATTGACTCTAGCAAAACCCTTTGGGTATTAGTCACATGGCGATGTGAACTAATCACATGGCGATGTGAACTAATCACATCGTGATGTGAACTATTGGTGTTAAATCACATGACGATGTGAACTAGATTATTGACTCTAGTGCAAGTGGGAGACTAAAGGAAATGTGCCCTAGAGGCAATGATAAAGTTGTTATTTACATTTCCTTATATCATGATAAATGTTTATTATTCATGCTAGAATTGTATTAACTGGAAACTTAGTACATGTGTGAATACATAGACAAACAGAGTGTCCCTAGTATGCCTCTACTTGACAAGCTTGTTTATCAAAGATGGTTATGTTTCCTATCCATAGACATGTGTTGTCATTTGATGAACGAGATCACATCATTAGAGAATGATGTGATGGACAAGACACATCCGTTAGCTTAGCACTATGATCGTTTAGTTTGTTGCTATTGCTTTCTTCATGACTTATACATGTTCCTCTGACTATGAGATTATGCAACTCCCGAAAACTGGAGGAACACTTAGTGTGCTATCAAACGTCAGGACGTACCTGGGTGATTATAAAGAAGCTCTACATGTGTCTCTGATGGTGTTTGTTGAGTTGGCATAGATCGAGATTAGGATTTGTCACTCCGATTGTCGGAGAGGTATCTCTGGGCCCTCTCGGTAATGCACATCACTATAAGCCTTGCAAGCAATGTGATTAATGAGTTAGTTGCGGGACGATGCATTACAGAACGAGTAAAGAGACTTGCTAGTAACGAGATTGAACTACGTATGATGATACCAACGATCGAATCTCGGGCAAGTAACATACCGATGACAAAGGGAACAATGTATGTTGTTATGCGGTTTGACTGATCAAGATCTTCGTAGAATATGTAGGAGCCAATATGAGCATCCAGGTTCCGCTATTGGTTATTAACGGGAGATGTGTCTCGGTCATGTCTACATAGTTCTCGAACCCATAGGGTCCGCACGCTTAAAGTTCGATGACGATTTGTATTATGAGTTATGTGATTTGATGACCAAAGTTTGTTCGGAATCCTGGATGATATCATGGACATGACGAGGAGTTTCGAAATGGTCGAGAGGTAAAGATTCGTATATTGGAAGGTTGCATTCGGACATCGGAATGGTTCCGAGTGATTCGGGCATTTTTCCAGAGTACCGGGAGGTTACCGGAACCCCTCGGAGAAAGATATGGGCCTTATGGGCCATAGGAGGGAGGCTAACCAGCCCACAAGGGGCTGGTGTGCCCCCCACAAGGGAGGAGGCCGAATTAGACTTGTGGAGGCGGCGCCACCCCCCTTTCCTTCTCCTACTCCCTTTCCTTCCCCTGTTCCCCCTCCGGTAGAAGGAAAAAAGGGTGGGGCCGAATCCTACTAGGACTGGAGTCCTTGTATCGATCCGACCTCAGACGGTGAAATCTCTGTGTTCAGTGTCATCCCTGGATCGGTAATGCTGACACACACAATACTCGAAGGATTTATAACAAAGTAGCAACCACACACTTATTACATTGAATGTCTCAAAAGAGAACTTATGAACATAAATATGGCTTAAGGCCATCTAAATAAGATAACAGCGGAAGGCTTGGAAGATAAAGTGAGTCCATCAACTCCAACAGCATAGCTGAGTGCATGACAAACGACCTATGGCACCTTACTCTTCGTCTGAAAAGTCTGTAACATGATATGTTGCAGCCCGGAATGGGTTAGCACATGGAATGTGCTGGCAATATAACAGAGTAGAGCAATGAACAGATAAATGCTATCACTACATGCATATATGGCTGGTGGAGGCTCTATGGTTATAAAGTTTTTGTGAAAAGCCAATTTTTCCCTACAACAAAGGAATATATTTTATTTAACTATCATGGTTGTTGAAACATCATTGAGAAGGTTCCTCCAACTCAATCCCAATTAAAAATGATTATCAACCCAACAAATTAAATTGGAGTGATGAGATCCATATGATAATCCAAGAACCAGATACTCAAGATGTCCATAACCGGGGACATGGCTAACCATGATTAGTTTATACACTCTGCAGAGGTTTGCACACTTTTCCCCACAAGACTCGATCTCCTCCGTTTGATTTCTCGCACTACATGGTGTTTGAGAAATGGACGACCGAGACACGCCTTCGTAGCATTAACTCTTTACTCGGGTAGACAGTTACACCTACTTTCCCTCTACATCTTCTAGCCTACCACTGAAAGAGGTCACGCAACATACTCAACTATGCCAGAGCCCATAATGGCTTGTGGCTGCACACAGAAGTTTCTAGCATGAATAATCTTATGATCCCTTTGAGCCTGGGTGGCGGACCATAGGATGATCACACGGGTACTCCAGAATATCCTAGGACAACACTGGTTTCTCCAGGTGCCCGCGAGCAATCCACCCAGATGTGTATTAAAGTTGCCACCTTAAGTTAACCATTAATTAACAACTCACATCGGTCATGGATTCACTCACCCAAACCACGTCTACGAGCATAGCATGGCAATATAATCATAACGTAGAAGTAACTCCCAAGGGTTCTACCTCATCAGCTACTTCCCAGACCCACATGTTAAGTGATCCTACTCATGCAATCTGTGAGGGTTGAAACTAATGCATAAAAACTAGGTAATAAAAGGGTATGATCAAAGTGTTACTTGCCTTGCTGACGATCCACAAAACTGAAGGAAATATGCCCTAGAGGCAATAATAAAGTTATTATTTATTTCCTCGTATCATTCTAAATGTTTATTATTCATGCTAGAATTGTATTAACCGGAAACATAATACATGTGTGAATACATAGACAAACATAGTGTCACTAGTATGCCTCTACTAGACTATCTCGTTAATCGAAAATGGTTGAGTTTCCTAGCCATGGACATGAGTTGTCATTTGATTAACAGGATCACATCATTAGGAGAATGATGTGATTGACTTGATCCATTTCGTTAGCTTAGCACTTGATCGTTTAGTATATTGCTATTGCTTTCTTCATGACTTATACATGTTCCTATGACTATGAGATTATGCAACTCCCGTTTACCGGAGGAACACTTTGTGTGCTACCAAACGTCACAACGTAACTGGGTGATTATAAAGGTGCTCTACAGGTGTCCCCGAAGGTACTTGTTCACTTGGCGTATTTCGAGATTAGGATTTGTCACCCCAATTGTCGGAGAGGTATCTCTGGGCCCTCTCAGTAATGCACATCACTATAAGCCTTGCAAGCAATGTGACTAATGAGTTAGTTGCGGGATAATGCATTACGGAACGAGTAAAGAGACTTGCCGGTAACGATATTGAACTAGGTATTGAGATACCGACGATCGAATCTCGGGTAAGTAACATATCGATGACAAAGGAAACAACGTATGTTGTTATGCGGTTTGACCGATAAAGATCTTCGTAGAATATGTAGGAGCCAATATGAGCATCCAGGTTCCGCTACTGGTTATTGACCGGAGACGTGTCTCGGTCATGTCTACATAGTTCTCGAACCCGTAGGGCCCGCATGCTTAAAGTTTGGTGACGATCGGTATTATGAGTTTTTGTGTTTTGATGTACCGAAGGTAGTTCGGAGTCCCGGATATGATCACGGACATGACGATGAGTCTCGAAATGGTCGAGACGTAAATATTGATATATTGGACGACTATATTCAGACATCAGAAATGTTCCAAGTGGTTTCGGAGAAAACCGGAGTACCGGGGGGGTTACCGGAACCCCCCGGGGAGTTAATTGGGCCTCATGGGCCTTAGTGGGAGAAGAGTAGGGGTGGCCAGGGCAGCCGCACGCTCCATCCCCCTCTAGTCCGAATTGGACAAGGAGGGGGGCGGCGCTCCCCTTTTTCCTTCTCCTCCTTTCTCCCTTCCTTCCCTCTCCTACTCCAACAAGGAAAAGGAGGAGTCCTACTCCCAGTGGGAGTAGGACTTTCCCCTTGGCGCGCCCTCCTCCTGGCCGGCTGCCTTCCCCGCTTGCTCCTTTATATACGGGTGCAGGGGGGCACCTGTAGACACACAAGTTGATTTGTTGATCTATTCCAGGCGTGTGCGGTGCCCCCCTCCACCATATTCCACCTCGGTCATATTATAGCGGTGCTTAGGCGAAGCCCTGCGTCGGTAGCAACATCATCACCATCATCAAGCCGTCGGGCTGACGGAAATCTCCCGTGAAGCTCTGCTGGATCGGAGTTCACGGGACGTCATCGAGCTGAACGTGTGCTGAACTCGGAGGTGCCGTACGTTCGGTACTTGGATCGGTCGGATCGTGAAGACGTACGACTACATCATCCGCGTTGTGCTAACGCTTCCGCTTTCGGTCTACGAGGGTACGTGGACACACTCTTCCCTCTCGTTGCAATGCGTCACCATTATCCTGTGTGTGCGTAGGGAAATTTTTGAAATTACTACGTTCCCCAACAGTGGCATCCGAGCCTGGTTTTGTGCGTAGATGTTACATGCACGAGTAGAACACAAGTGAGTTGTGGGCGATACAAGTCATACTGCTTACCAGCATGTCATACTTTGGTTCAGCGGTATTGTTGGATTTAGCGGCCCGGACCGACATTACGCGTACGCTTACGCGAGACTGGTTCTACCGACGTGCTTTGCACACAGGTGGCTGGCAGGTGTCAGTTTCTCCAACTTTAGTTGAACCAAGTATGGCTACACCTGGTCCTTGTGAAGGTTAAAACATCACTAACTTGACGAACTATCATTGTGGTTTTGATGCATAGGTAAGAACGGTTCTTGCTCAGCCCGTAGCAGCCACGTAAAAATTGCAACAACAAAATACAGGACATCTAGCTTGTTTTCGCAGGGCATGTTGTGATGTGATATGGTCAAGACATGATGCTATATTTTATTGTATGAGATGATCATGTTTTGTAACTGAGTTATCGGCAACTGGCAGGAGCCATATGGTTGTCGCTTATTGTATGCAATGCAATCGCTTCAGAATGCTTTACTTTATCACTAAGCGGTAGCGATAGTCGTAGAAGCAATAGTTGACGAGACGACAATGATGCTACGATGGAGATCAAGGTGTCGCGCCGGTGACGATGGTGATCATGACGGTGCTTCAGAGATGGAGATCACAAGCACAAGATGATGATGGCCATATCATATCACTTATATTGATTGCATGTGATGTTTATCCTTTATGCATCTTCTTTTGCTTTGATTGATGGTAGCATTATAAAATGATCTCTCACTAAAATTTCAAGATAAAAGTGTTCTCCATGAGTATGCACCGTTGCCAAAGTTCGTCGTGCCGAGACACCACGTGATGATCGGGTGTGATAAGCTCTACGTTCATCTGCAACGGGTGCAAGCCAGTTTTGCAGACGCAGAATACTCGGGTTAAACTTGACGAGCCTAGCATATGCAGATATGGCCTCGGAACACTGAGACCGAAAGGTCGAGCGTGAATCATATAGTATATATGATCAACATAGTGATGTTCACCATTGAAAACTACTCCATCTCACGTGATAATCGGACATGGTTTAGTTGATATGGATCACGTGATCACTTAGATGATTAGAGGGATGTCTATCTAAGTGGGAGTTCTTAAGTAATATGATTAATTGAACTTTAATTTATCATGAACTTAGTCCTGGTAGTATTAACATATCTATGTTGTAGATCAATAGCTCGCGTTTAGCTCCCCTGTTTTATTTTTAGATGTTCCTAGAGAAAACTAAGTTGAAAAATGTTAGTAGCAATGATGCAGACTTGGTCCGTGATCTGAGGATTAACCTCATTGCTGCACAGAAGTATTATGTCCTTGATGCACCGTTAGGTGACCGAACTATTGCGGGAGCAGATGCAGACGTTATGAACGTTTGGCAAGCTCGATATGATGACTACTTGATAGTTTAGTGCACCATGCTCTATGGCTTAGAACCGGGACTTCAAAATTTATTTTGAACGCCACGGAACATGTAAGATGTTCCAAGAGTTGAAATAGGTATTTCATACTCATGCTTGTGTCGAGAGGTATGAGACCTCTGACAAGTACTTTGCCTACAAGATGGAGGAGAATAGCTCAACTAGTGAGCATGTGTTCAGAATGTCTGATTACTACAATCGCTTGAATCAAGTGGGAGTTAATCTTCCAGATAAGATAGCGATTGACAGAGTTCTCTAGTCACTATCACCAAGTTACTAGAACTTCGTGATGAACTATAATATGCAAGGGATAACGGAAACGATTCCCAAGCTCTTCGTGATACTGAAATTGACGGAGGTAGAAATCAAGAAAGAGCATCAAGTGTTGATGGTTAACAAGACCACTAGTTTCAAGAAAAGGGCAAAGGGATAGAAGGGGAACTTCAAGAAGAACGGCAAGCAAGTTGCTGCTCATGTGAAGAAGCCCAAGTCTGGACCTAAGCCTAAAACTAAGTGCTAATACTACAAAGGGATTGGTCACTGGAAACGGAAATGCCCCAAGTATTTGGCGGATAAGAAGGATGGCAAAGTGAACAAAAGTATATTTGATATACATGTTATTGATGTGTACTTTACTAGTGTTTATAGCAACCCCTCGGTATTTGATACTGGTTCAGTTGCTAAGAGTAGTAACTCGAAACGGGAGTTGCAAAATAAACAGAGACTAGTTAAGGGTGAAGTGACGATGTGTGTTGGAAGTGGTTCCAAGATTGATATGATCATCATCACACACTCCCTATACTTTCGGATTAGTGTTGAACCTAAATAAATGTTATTTGGTGTTTGCGTTGAGCATGAATATGATTTGATCATGTTTATTTCAATACGGTTATTCATTTAAGTTAGAGAATAATTGTTGTTCTGTTTACATGAATAAAACCTTCTATGGTTATACACCCAATGAAAATGGTTCGTTGGATCTCGATCGTAGTGATACACATATTCATAATATTGAAGCCAAAAGATGCGAAGTTAATAATGATAGTGCAACTTATTTGTGGCACTGCCGTTTAGGTCATATTGGTGTAAAGCGCATGAAGAAACTCCATGTTGATGGGATTTTGGAATCAGTTGATTATGAATCACTTGATGCTTGCGAACCATGCCTCTTGGGCAAGATGACTAAAATGCCGTTCTCCAAAACAGTGGAGCGAGCAACAGATTTGTTGGAAATCATACATACTGATGTATGTGATCCGATGAATATTGTGGCTCGCGGCGGGTGAGGGAGTCCTGGATTAGGGGGTGTCCGGATGGCCGGACTATGACCTTTGGCCGGACTCCTGGACTATGAAGATACAAGATTGAAGACTTTGTCCCGTGTCCGGATGGGACTTTCCTTGGCGTGGAAGGCAAGCTTGGCGATACGGATATGTGGTTCTCCTCCCATTGTAACCGACTCTATGTAACCCTAACCCTCTCCGGTGTCTATATAAACCGGAGGGTTTTAGTCCGTAGGACGAACAACAATCATACCATAGGCTAGCTTCTAGGGTTTAGCCTCTCTGATCTCGTGGTAGATCTACTCTTGTACTACCCATATCATCAATATTAATCAAGCAGGAGTAGGGTTTTACCTCCATCGAGAGGGCCCGAACCTGGGTAAAAACATCGTGTCCCTTGTCTCCTGTTACCATCCACCTAGACGCACAGTCCGGGACCCCCTACCCGAGATCCGCCGGTTTTGACACCGACATTGGTGCTTTCATCGAGAGTTCCTCTGTGTCATCACCTTTAAGCCCGATGGCTCCTCCGATCATCAACAATGATGCGGTCCAGGGTGAGACTTTTCTCCCCGGACAGATCTTCGTATTCGGCGGCTTTGCACTGCGGGCCAATTTGCTTGGCCATCTGGAGCAGATAGAAAGCTACGCCCCTAGCCCTCAGGTCAGATTTGGAAGTTTGAACTACACGGCCGACTTCCGCGGAGACTTGATCTTCGACGGGTTCGAGCCACAGCTAAGCGCCGCCAAGACTTTATCACGATGGGCATGATCTAGCTCGCCGCCGAGCAGGCCTCGAGGTCGATTACGATGTCCGCCCGACCCTTAGTTCGGAGCCGATCGCGCCAATCGAGGACGGGTTGTTGGACACCGCTTGGGCTGCAATCTCTACGGCGATCGAGCCAAACGCCATACCTGTCCTTTGCGGCTCGTGACTCCAAGGTGCCGGACTCGACTCAACCTTCATACCGCCAATCGAATCCGATTGGGCGCCGATCATGGAGTTCACTACGCGGACATCTTTCAAAGACTCTCCTTTCGTGACATTCTGAATTCACTAAAGTCTCTCTCTTTATCGGAGAGCCCTGGCCGGACTATGGTCAGCAAGGTTGGGATGCGGACAACGAAGAAATTCGAAGCCCACCCACCACCCACTTCGTAGCCACTGTCGATGATTTAACCGACATGCTCGACTTCGGCTCTGATGACATCGATGGTATGGACGCCGATGCAGGAGACGACCAAGAACCAGTGCCTACAGGGCACTGGAGGGCCACCTCATCGTATGACATATACATGGTGGGCACCCCAAAAGAAGGGAACGGCGATGGAACAACGGAGGATGACCCCTCCAAGAAGAAGCCTAAGCGCCGGCGTCAGCGGCGCCGCTCTAAATCCCGCCAAAGCAAAAAACGATGATTCCGGCACGGGAGACAATAACACCCCGGACAAAGGTCGAAGACAACCCTCCAAAGAGGATTCAAAGACAGAGGATGGAGAAGCCAGCCCTCATGAGAGAGCGGCAGACAGAGAGGTAGAAGGAGATAATTACATGCCTCCCTCTGAAGACGAGGCAAGCCTCGACGGCGACGAATTTGTCGTGCCTGAGGATCCCGTCGAACAAGAGCGTTTCAAACGCAGGCTTATGGCCACGGCGAGTAGCCTCAAGAAAAAACAGCAACGGCTTAGAGCTGACCAAGACTTGCTAGCCGACAGATGGACGGATGTCCTTGCGGCTGAAGAGTACAAACTCGAACGCCCCTCCAAGAGCTACCCAAAACGCAGGCTACTACCCCGATTAGAGGAGGAAGCACAAAGACCTACATCACCAGCGCATGATACGGCCGACCGGCCACCTCGTGGCCGCGACAGAGAGGCCTCTCGGCCCTCCACTCAAGCCGCACCCCGGCGTCACTCAAAGAATACCAAGGCACAGGGAAATGCGCCGGACCTGCGAGATATATTGGAGGACAGGGCAAGGCAAACAAGATCGATCTATGGATAGCGTATGCCTACGACACGTGGCGATTTATGACCGTCATGCCGGATATGGTAAATACGGCCGGGCCGAACACAGTAGACAAAGCTCATTTGAGCTACGTCGTGACATAGCCCAATACAGAGGCGCCGCACACCCACTATGCTTCACAGATGAAGTAATGGATCATCAAATCCCCAAGGGTTTCAAACCCGTAAACATCAAATCATACGATGGCACAACAGATCCGGCGGTATGGATCGAGGATTATCTCCTCCATATCCACATGGCCCGCGGTGATGATCTACACACCATCAAATACCTCCCACTCAAGCTTAAAGGACCAGCTCGGCATTGTCTTAACAGCTTGCCAAAGATAATCAATTGGTTGTTGGGAGGACACGGAAGCCGCATTCTCGACAACTTCCAGGGCACCTATGTGCGACCACCAGACGCTGATGACCTAAGCCACATAATTCAGCAGCCAGAGGAATCGGCCAGACAATTTTGGACACGGTTCCTAACCAAGAAAAATCAAATAGTCGACTGTTCGGACGCAGAGGCCCTTGCAGCCTTCAAGCATAACATCCGTGACGAGTGGCTTGCCCGGCACCTAGGACAGGAAAAGCCGAAATCCATGGCAGCCCTCACAACACTCATGACCCTCTTTTGCGCGGGAGAAGACAGCTGGCTAGCTCGTAGTAATAACATGACCAAGAGCCCTGGTAATTCGGATACCAAGGACAAGATTGGCAGGTCACGCCGCAACAAGCAAAAGCGCCGCATTAACGGCGACAATGCTGAGGATACGGCAGTTAACGCCGGATTCAGAGGCTCTAAACCCGGTCAGCGGAAAAAGCCATTCAAAAGAAATACTCCAGGCCCGTCCAATTTGGACCGAATACTCGATCGCTCGTGCCAAATACACGGCACCCCCGAAAAACCAGCCAACCACACCAACAGGGATTGTTGGGTGTTCAAGCAGGCAGGCAAGTTAAACGTCAAAAACAATGACAAGGGGCTGCATAGCGATGACGAGGAGGAGCCCCGGCCGCCGAACAATAGGGGACAGAAGGGCTTTCCCCCACAAGTGCGGACGGTGAACATGATATACGCAACCCACAAACCTAAAAGGGAGCGGAAGCATGCACTCAGGGACGTATATGCGTTGGAGCCAGTCGCCCCAAAGTTCAACCCATGGTCCTCCTGCCCGATCACTTTTGATCGAACGGACCACCCCACTAGCATCCGCCATGGCGGATTCGCCGCATTGGTTCTAGACCCAATCATTGACGGATTTCACCTCACTAGAGTCCTTATGGACGGCGGCAGCAGCCTGAACCTGCTTTATCAGGATACAATGCGAAAAATGGGCATAGACCCTCAAGGATTAAACCCACAAAGACGACCTTTAAAGGCGCCATACCAGTGTAGAGGCCAATCATGCAGGCTCGATTACACTTGAGGTGGTCTTGGATCCCCGTGATAATTTCCGAAGCGAGGAGTTAATCTTCGGCATAGTCCCGTTCTGCAGTGGCTATCACGCACTGCTCGGACGAACCACATTTGCAAAGTTCAATGCGGTGCCGCACTACGCATACCTCAAGCTCAAGATGCCATGCCCTCGAGGAATCATTACGGTCAATGGAAACACCGAACGCTCTCTCCGAACGGAGGAGCATACGACGGCCCTCGCGGCGGAAGTACAAAGCAGCCTCTCAAGGAAATTCTCCAGTCCGTCCATTAAACGTCTTTAACACCGCTGCCGCCCGGAGTAACCTACAACAAGACCGCTTAGCACGCTCGAGCATCGCGTAGCAATGCGCCCCAACCCCAGCCATCGCGAAATTGCGAAACCAAGATTACGCTGTACATAACTACGCCCGGAAATACCATGGGCATAGGGGAGGGCACGACCACGGCATGCCCAAAATGCGCTCAACCGCACTGTGGGCCCCGATTTTGTCATTCTTTTTCTTACTTTCAGGACTCCACTCTACGGAAGGCCTGTCCGGCAGTACAATCGCCGAACACACGATGCAACAGCCCGGGAGGCAGAAAGCTACGTCGAGTGTCCAGGTGGTCTCTATAACAAGCAGTATACTTGTTTCACATATCATCCCGCAGCTCGCCCATGGAGGGGGACATGTTAAATAGTCCCATCTCTTGCTTATCGCACTATTTGTATCGTTCTGCTTTTACCGCAGACTTTTCGAATAAACAATACATAGCTTTTGTCTATTATTGCATTCCTTTTTTTTAATAAAAATATGTTCAGTTATGACATTATGCAACCGTACACTTTGGTACGACCAATACACCAGGGGCTTACGTACCCTGAATATGGTGTGAGAAGTCCAACACTCTCATGAGTGCGGCACCGGAACTTGTAGCATTATGTGCATCGGCTCGAATCATGTCTTGGGTCAATAGTTGGGTTTGCCCGCTCCCATGTTTTGGTACCTTACGCCCGCTATATCGCTAAGGTAGACTGGAGAACCACCGCGATTGTGCCCGGCTGAGCTGGGCTAAGCACCTCGATGGAGAAAGCTAAAACTGACTGTCATGATAGGGCGAGAGCTGGTCGCTGTTCGAGAGGTTTTCGAGTCCCTAAAGACTTATGCCGCTTAGAGCGAGGAGTTGGCTTTGTCCGCCTAGGCGTGATAGCGCCCCGAACTCGGTCTTCCAAATACTAGGGGCTTCGCCAAAATTTAAAATTATAGAATTCTATGGCTAAGTGAGAGTGTTCAAGCATTATAGTCTGATTGCCTTGTTCGTTGTGATTGAGCGCCTCCCTCGAAGGACCCAATAATGGGAAAAGGAGCGCAAGTTTATCCCAACACCCCAAAGACTGTGGCATGGGGGCGTAGTTTACCACTCGCCATCTCTCAAATTTAATAAACGGCCGCACAGAAGGTAATATTTTAAATTCAAAAGCGTTGCTTAGCGCATATGAATAAGTTTTCAGCGTTCAGGATCACAAATGCGAGTTCACTCAAAAATTACATCTTTGGAGCACTCATCCGCTATACGGCGGGCACCTTTCAGGACGCCCTCATAATACATCTCAGGCTTGCGATGCTCCTTGCCCGGCGGTGGTCCGTCCGTCACAAGCTTCTCAGCGTCCATCTTGCCCCAGTGCACTTTAGCACGGGCAAGGGCTCTACGGGCACCTTCGATGCATATGAAGCGCTTGATGACTTCAATCCTTGGACAGGCATCCACCAGCCGCCTTACCAGCCCGAAGTAGCTCCCAGGCATGGCTTCCCTAGGCCACAGCCGGACTGCGAGACCCTTCATGGCCTGTTCGGCCACCTTATGGAGCTCGACCAGCTGCTTCAGCTGGTCGCTCAAGGGCACCGGGTGTCCGACCTCATCATACTGAGACCAGAACACCTTCTCCGTCGAGCTCCCCTCTTTGGCTTGGTAGAATGCGGCAGCGTCGGACACACTCCGGGGAAGATCTGCGAATGCTCCTGGAGAGCTCCGGACTCGGGTAAGTAACAAGTAATTCACTTTCACGTGCTTGCTTTGCATAAAGAATGCCTTACCCGCCGCTATCGTCTTCATCGCGTCAATTTCCTGGAGGGCTTTTTGGGCTTCGGCCTTGGCAGATTTGGCGCTCTCAAGCGCCGAGGCGAGCTCTGACTCGAGTCTTTGAGTCAAGCCCAAACTCGTGTTTTTCCACGAGCCTAGAGCTCTTGATGCACCTCCGCCACCCGCCCTCCTGCTTTTCTCGCTGAGTCGCCCACGGCCGCATTTTCTTCGACCTTGGACAGCGCTTCCTTCGTGGTCGCCACCGGTTGTGGCCCCGTAATACTCACGTTGGTCCCGTCATTTTTGCAACCACATCTTTTTATATATACTTACATAAGGTATTACTTACCTTCCTTGTCCTTGAGCTGCTTGTTGGCAAGGCCGAGCTCGTTCTCGGACCGCCGAGGCTCGCTTCAATGCATTGACCTCCAGCATCGGTCAGAGGTCAGGTCAAAGATAGCCTCGCATTCCCATATTGACATACTTATGTTAGACTCCTGCAGATATCTTTTTGATCCTCGCCGGCTTTTCTTTCCGAACACCGATCGAGCATCATGGGCTACCGTCTATGCGGTAATATTTTTACGTATCTTAAATACATACCTCAAAGCTTTGTTAGAAGGCTGGCACAAGCTTCGTCAGCCCGCTCTGGCGGATCGAACCTTCTCGGATCACCACACTCATAATAGTGCGGTGTTCCTCGTCGATAGAGGCGCCGTTAAGCATCTCCAAGAATTATCCGGTGCCTCCGGTTGTACGGAGGTCACCGGCGCCGTAGGCTTGCCCTTCTTACATGGGGCCGCTGCTGGACTCGGAACCACCGGTTCGGTGCGGAGTCGACCCAGGCCGGACTTAGAGCCCTTTGGGGTTTTATCCCCTTTGCGCTTGGAGTCCGGGAGGTTGCCTTGCGGCGCCTCCAGGACCAGCCCCTCCTGGCTTGGACCCTTTGGGACTCCACCTCGGCATCGTCCGTAGGGACTAGGGAGTAGCAATGAAGTGAAAGGCTATTCACATCCGACGAATCTAGGATCCGCCGACGGTTGCCGAGCTGGGCCGCGGGCGACTGCATGATTACATTCGCGCCGAAGATACTGTGCAAGAATGGAACGCCATGAGTTATTCTCGTATCCGGATACTTACGATTTTGCTGTGGGCTTGGCCTGGATGGCCACTCCTCTTCGCCGTCGTCGGCGCAGGTAGTCCGCAGGAAGGGTCCTTCCTTCTGACCCTCCGCCCCCAGGCCAGGGGCGGCCTTCCTTTCATTCCTCCCCGCCGGAGGGGAGGCTTTTCTTCCTCCTCCTCGTCTTGAGGAGGAGTGCACCGAGTCATCGGACGATGAATCCGCACCACGGGCGCCGGAGCTCGCTCGAGTTCCCGTGGCCTTCTTCTTGGCCTTCTTCTCGGCACCACGAAGGTGCCGAACCAGCAGCCCCTGCAGCGGGCGTCCGCTGGATCTTGAGCAAAGGAGCCGGACGGTGATCTGTCTGTCTTCATCTACCATTCTGCCAAAGGAATGGGAGCTTAGATCCCGCATAGAGTTAAACTATGAAAACAAGTATCCCGTAAAGGGTAAAATAAGCTTACTATGCTTTGGCTTGGTGCTTGGCGGAATCCGCGATCCTCGGTGATGGAGGGGAACCTCGGCGCCTTGAATAGCACCTTCCGTGCATCCTCGCCAGTCAAAGAGCCTGGTCGAGTTTGGTGCTGGGCGGGTTGAACTCCCATAAGTTAAAAGCCCGTCGCTGACACGGAGGATCCGGCGGATGAGCATGACTGGACTACGCTGACGAGTTTAACCTCTTTGTCCACCAGGTCTTGGACGCAGGTTTGGAGTCCGGTCCGCTCTTCCGAATTACCCCACGACATGCCCTTCTCTTTCCAGGAGGTGAGCCGTGTGGGGATCCCAGATCGGAATTCGGGGGCCGCTGCCCATTCAGGGTCACGCGGCTCGGTGATGTTGAACCATCCCGATTGCGACCCCTTTATGGTCTCCACGAAGGAGCCCTTGAGCCATGTAACATTGGGCATCTTGCCCACCGTGGCGCCTCCGCACTCCGCTTGTTGGCCGCCCACTACCTTCGGCTTGACATTGAAGGTCTTCAGCCATAAGCCGAAGTGGGGCTTGATGCGAGGAAAGCCTCGCACCTACGATATAAACGCCGAGATGTTGAGGACGGTTCGGGCCCGATCATGGAAATCCAGGACGTAGTAGAACATGAGCCCTCGGACAAACGAGTGAAGTGGGAAACCTAGTCCATGGAGGAAATGGATGAGGAACACCACCCTCTCATGGGGCCCGGGGTGGGGATGAGCTGCCCTTGTCCGGGAGCCTGTGCGCGATGTCGTTAGACAAGTATCCGGCCTCCCTCAGCTTCTTGATGTGTCCCTCCATGACGGAGGAGACCATCCACTTGCCTCCCGCTCCGGACATGGCTGGAGAAGGTAGAGGTGGGATGTGCGGACTTGGGCGCCTGGAGCTCGAAAAGCAAAATGGATAAGCAAAGAAGGAAGAAGGCGTAGATGGAAAAGGTGGATCTTTATCCCCTTATATGGGCGGACGAAACTATGTGCCCCCACCAGCCTGGTAAAACTCGCTTATCTCCCAAGCGCCGTAAATTAATGGCACAGTTGGGTTACCCATGCCCGTATTGATGAGAATCCCGGAATAAGGGGAGACGATCTCTGCTCCAACAAGATGTGCCAAGGAAACCGCCTCGCTAAGTGCGCTGAGGTGGGACAGTAAAAACGATTCGAATAAAGGCTTGGCCATGGTGTGATGTCACGCTGCGGAATACGTAAGCAGGTTGAATTTGTGTAAATGTTATTCTCTCTACGGTGGTATGTGGAAATTATTTTGCAGAGCCAGACACTATCCTTGTGTTCAAAATCTTCTATGAAGTATTCGGAGGAGGAACCCACCTTGCAATGCGAAGACAATCTGCTACGCGGACTCGTCGTCATTGAAGCCTGGTTCGAGGGCTACCGAGGAGTCCCGGATTAGGGGTGTCCGGATGGCGGACTCTGGACTATGAAGATACAAGATTGAAGACTTTGTCCCGTGTCCGGATGGGACTTTCCTTGGCGTGGAAGGCAAGCTTGGCGATCTGGATATGTGGATCTCCTCCCATTGTAACCGACTCTATGTAACCCTAACCCTCTCGGTGTCTATATAAACCGGAGGGTTTTAGTCCGTGGGACTAACAACAATCATACCATAGGCTAGCTTCTAGGGTTTAGCCTCTCGATCTCGTGGTAGATCTACTCTTGTACTACCCATATCATCAATATTAATCAAGCAGGAGTAGGGTTTTACCTCCATCGAGAGGGCCCGAACCTGGGTAAAAACATCGTGTCCCTTGTCTCCTGTTACCATCCGCCTAGACGCACAGTCCGGGACCCCCTACCCGAGATCCGCCGGTTTTGACACCGACAGCGGGTATCATTATTTTACGACCTTCACAGATGATTTGAGCGTATATCTACTTGATGAAACATAAGTATGAAACATTTGAAAAGTTCATATAATTTCAGAGAGAAAGTGCAAAATCATCGTAACAAGAAAATAAAGTTTCTACGATCTGATCATGGAGGAGAAAATTTGAGTTACAAGTTTGGTCTTCATTTGAAACAATGCAGAATAGTTTCGCAACTCACGCCACCTGGAACAGCACAGCGTAATAGTGTGTCTGAACATCGTAACCGTACTTTATTAGATATGGTGCAATCTATGATGTCTCTTACCGCTTTACCACTATCGTTTTGGGGTTATGCATGAGAGACAGCTGGATTCACGTTAAATAGGGCACCATCTAAATCCGTTGAGACGACACCATATGAACTGTGGTTTGGCAAGAAACCAAAGTTGTCGTTTCTTAAAGTTTGGGGTTGTGATGCTTATGTGGAAAAGTTTCATCCTAATAAGCTCAACCCAAATCGGAGAATTGTGTCTTCATAGGATACCCAAAGGAGACAGTTGGGTACACCTTCTATCACAGATCCGAAGGCAAGACATTCGTTGCTAAGAATGGATCCTTTCTAGGGAAGGAGTTTCTCTCGAAAGAAGTGAGTGGGAGGAAAGTAGAACTTGATGAGGTAATCAGTACCTGCTCCCTTATTGAAAGTAGTTCATCACAGTAAATCTGTTCTGTGACACCTACACCAATTAGTGAGGAAGCTAATGATGATGATCATGTAACTTCAGATCAAGTTACTACCGAACCTCGTAGGTCAACCAGAGTGAGATCATGTTACTTGGCAATGATGAACCTACGAACTATGAGGAAGCGATGATGAGCCCAGATTCCGCGAAATGGCTTGATGCCATGAAATCTGAGATGGGATCCATGTATGAGAACAAAGTGTAGACTTTGGTTGACTAGTCCGATGATCGGCAAGCCATTGAGAATAAATGGATCTTCAACAAGAAGACTGACGCTGACGGTAATGTTACTATCTATAAAGCTCGACTTGTTGCGAAAGGTTTTCGACAAGTTCAAGGGATTGACTATGATGAGACTTTCTCACCCGTAGCGATGCTTAAGTCTGTCCGAATCATGTTAGCAATTGCCGAATTTTGTGATTATGAAATTTCACAAATGGATGTCAAAACTGCATTCCTGAATGGATTTCTGGAAGAAGAGTTGTATATGATGCAACCAGAAGGTTTATTCGATCCAAAGGGAGCTAACAATGTGTGTAAGCTCCAGCGATCCATTTATGGACTGGTGCAAGCCTCTCGAAGTTGGAATAAACGTTTTGATAGTGTGATCAAAGCATATGGTTTTATACAGACTTTTGGAGAAGCCTCGTATTTACAAGAAAGTGAGTGGGAGCTCAGAGCATTTCGATATTATATGTGGATGACATATTGCTGATTGGAAATGATATAGAATTTCTGGATAACATAAAAGGATACTTGAATAAGAGTTTTTCAATGAAAGACCTCGGTGAGGCTGCTTACATATTAGGCATCAAGATCTATAGAGATAAATCAAGACGCTTGATAAGTTTTTTCAATGAGTACATACCTTGACAATTTTTTTGAAGTAGTTCAAAATGGAACAGTCAAAGAAAGAGTTCTTGCCTGTGTTGCAAGGTGTGAAGTTGAGTAAGACACAAAGCCCGATCACGGCAGAAGAGAGAGAGAGAATGAAAGTCATTCCCTATGCCTCAGGCATAGGTTCTATAAAGTATGCCATGCTGTGTACTGGACCTATTGTATACCCTGCCCTGAGTTTGGCAAGGGAGTACAATTTTGATCTAGGAGTAGATCACTAGACAGTGGTCAAAATTCCTTAGAAGACTAAGGAAATATTTCTCGGTTATGGAGGTGATAAATAGTTCGTCGTAAAGAAAGAGTTACGTCGATGCAAGCTTTGACACCGATCTGGATGACTCTAAGTCACAATCCGGACACATATTGAAAGTGGGAGCAATTAGCAAGAGTAGCTCCGTGCAGAGCATTGTAGACATAGAAATTTGCAAAATACATACGGATCTGAATGTGGCAGACCCGTTGGCTAAATTTCTCTCACAAGCAAAACATGATCACACCTTAGTACTCTTTGGGTGTTAATCACATAGCGATGTGAACTAGATTATTGACTCTAGTAAACCCTTTGGTGTTGGTTACATGACGATGTGAACTATGGGTGTTAGAATCATTACTGTGTAATCTGGATTATTGACTGTAGTGCAAGTGGGAGACTGAAGGAAAAATGCCCTAGAGGCAATAATAAAGTTATCATTTATTTCCTCATATCATGATAAATGTTTATAATTCATGCTAGAATTGTATTTACCGGAAACTTAATACATGTGTATACATAGACAAACATAATGTCACTAGTATGCCTCTACTTGACTAGCTCGTTAATCGAAGATGGTTTAGTTTCCTAGCCATGGACATGAGTTGTCATTTGATTAACGGGATCACATCATTAGGAGAATGTTGTGATTGACTTGACCCATTTCGTTAGCTTAGCACTTGATCATTTAGTATGTTGCTATTGCTTTCTTCATGACTTATACATGTTCCTATGACTATGAGATTGTGCAACTCCCGTTTACCGGAGGAACACTTTGTGTGCTACCAAATGTCACAACGTAACTGGGTGATTATAAAGGTGCTCTACAGGTGTCTCCGAAGGTACTTGTTGAGTTGGCGAATTTCGAGATTAGGATTTGTCACTCCAATTGTCGGAGAGGTATCTCTAGGCCCTCTCAAGAATGCACATCACTATAAGCCTTGCAAGCAATGTGACTAATGAGTTAGTTGCGGATGATGCATTACGGAATGAGTAAAGAGACTTGCGGTAACAAGATTGAACTAGGTATTGAGATACCAACGATCGAATCTCGGGCAAGTAACATACCGATGACAAAGGGAACAACGATGTTGTTATGCGGTTTGACCGATAAAGATCTTCAGAGAATATGTAGGAGCCAATATGAGCATCCAGGTTCCGCTATTGGTTATTGACCAGAGACGTGTCTCGGTCATGTCTACATAGTTCTCGAACCCGTAGGGTCCGCACGCTTAAAGTTTGGTGACGATCGGTATTATGAGTTTTTGTGTTTTGATGTACTGAAGGTAGTTTGGAGTCCCGGATATGATCACGGACGTGACGAGGAGTCTCGAAATGGTCGATACATAAAGATCAATATATTGGACGACAATGTTCAGACACCGGAAATGTTCGAGTGGTTTCGGAGAAAACCAGAGTACCGGGGGGTTACCGGAACCCCCCGGGAAGTTAATTGGGCCTCATGGGACATAGTGGGAGATGAGGAGGGGCGGCTAGGGCAGGCGCGCGCCCCCTCCCCCTCTAGTATGAATTGGACAAGGAGGGGGGGCGGTGCCCCCCTTTTCCCTTCTCCTCCTCTCTCCCTTCCTTCCCTCTCCTACCCTAATAAGGAAAAGGAGGAGTCCTACTCCCGGTGGGAGTAGGACTCCCCCCTTGGCGCGCCCTCCTCCTGGCCGGCCGCCTCCCTGTTGGAGATATGCCCTAGAGGAAATCATGTATGATGATATTTCCTATGTGTTTATGAATAAATATAGTCCTTGGACATTATCAATGATGTGTATCAGCAAGTATGTGACTTGTTTGTGGGACTATGCATTGTATGATGACTGTCCTAAAAGGTCCCTAGTCGAAAGGGCTGTGTGGATGCGCGGCCGACTAGACTGGCATATGACACGGTCGATGGCTTGGTCTCACTAGCCATGGAGCATTGGATGCTAACCGGATAATATGGACTTGGAAAGGTCTGGTCGGATTCGACGTAGTCGGATCCGAGTCGAGATAAGGTCCGAGTCGGACAGACCCAACTATGAGACACATCGATATGTCATCTGCGAGTCTCTAGTACAACATACGTTCTATGTCCTAAGACCTGAGCTGATGCATGTACTCGGGATGGTGACAGACTTGCTTTGGGCCGACCAAACGCTACTCCGTGACTGGGTAGTTACAAAGGTAGGTTTCGGGTTTGTCCAGTCCCATGTTGCGAGACATGGTCGAGCAAGATGGGATTTGCCCCTCCGATCAGGAGAGATATACTCTGGGCCCCTCGTGTGATCCGACCAGATAAGCATGGCCATGCGACAAGGATTATGAGATAATCCGGTTTGTGGTCAGATCACCGAACGAGAAAGAGGTCGGGCTAGCACAAGGATGACAGTCTCGCCTTGAGCCCGACAACATATATCGTGTGGCAAAGGGAACAGAAGTGTGACACATTGTACAGGTTTGCCTAACCAGCTTCATAGTCTGTTTGGTGGTGGGCACGCCTTGCTAGAGGCCGCTACCAACCGTGCCGGTCGGAGGTGATCCGAACTATGACCAAGCCGACTTGAACCTAAGGGGGCGCGCGCTTAAGGGAAGGAACCTACGAGGTCGGTTCGTAGGACACTGGTTGGATGTGATCCGAACTGGACTAGGAACGTTCCAAGTAGACTTTGGGCTTTAGGGTCAATGCGAGGCCCAAGCGTTGAGCCTGCGACGAACGCCTATATAAAGTGGAGGTGCGGCACATCATGTGGTTGATCGCTTCGGCGCTGCGATTAGGGTTTGCATGTGTTGCGAATAGCCACCCCCACTCGCCGCCGACTGTGTGATCGGACCTAGCAGTCCGCCGCACGGTGTTCCTCCTGCACGCGCGGATACCGTTAGAGGTGGTGCACTTGCGCCGCTCCGGCGAACTCATACGTGGGATCGGACGACCGGCTGTTCGAGGGAGATCGAACAAGGAGGAGATGATCCACGCGGACGCGCTGCCCCAACTCTTCTTCCGCTGCACGACACTGCGCGTCTAGTGGTAACGAACTGTGATCCATCTCCCGTAGCATGTTCCTGGATGTTCTACGCGTAGGAAAATTTAAATTTGCAGTCGACACACCCTACCATAGAACCCAACAGTGGTATCAGAGCCTCTGCTGTAGGATTTGGATTCAGATCGTATGCATATTAGATATGCGGAGGCGGCAGATGAGATCTGTTGTCGTTGATAAGATCGGCTATTTGCACGGTAGATGTGATCAACTGCACATGGGGATCGTTGAGGCTATGTTTTCTGTAAATCGGGATCGATGAGGTCGTGACACGATCTACCCCTACCGGTCGGTTATCCGCCATTGGGGTTAACAGTGAAACGTAAATCCGAATCGGATTCGCGATGATCGATAAGATCGGCCAGATCAGAGAATTCGGCGTGATCGGAGTTCAGATGTGATCTGTGATTTCCGAAAGCGGGACCGCCATGTGCGTAGCGCCGTGTATTTCGTACCCGACACACAAACCGCTAGAATGTGATTCTATGCATAACTTCGTTTTGCAGGTTTGATGTGAATAGTATGGCTCATGTGTATGTGATGCATGTGTGTAATTTATACGTGGCCTGCGTGTCATGTTTGTCAGCCGGCAGGAGCCAAAGTGTTGTCATTATATTGTATAACGACCTGCGTGTCGACTTGTGACTCTATGTAAATTAATTACTAGTTGTAGTAGTTGGATAATAGAGATCAGGTTGGCGGCTTGGTGTCCCGACATGACAAACAAGATGGAGTTCGTAGATGGTCATCAGAGTCAGAGCCGACCTGGAAGAACGTCCATGAAGGAGCCATACTATTTCACAATATGTGTTATATTTGTGATTGTTATGCTTCTTTGTTTCTATGCATGTTAGAATGATAGAATGATCCTCATGAATATCAAGCGGTTGCCATCCCCGATGTTGCACCTTCGCATGTCAAGTACATCTAGTAGTGGGCTCAGAAATTGAGGTGCTTCCGGGTGTCCTTGAACTCAAGGGTTCGTGTCGGACACGCACATGCACTTTGCATCAAAGTTAACTTGATAGGGCTATCAAAACGGTTTTGGGCCTTGTGGCAAAGAAGGTTGGGAGCCGTGGTATGAGATACCTTCTCAACCGACAGGAGTTGTATGGAGATACGATTAGCAAGGAGTTGCTTACCGGATAGGTATGTTGGCTAGCAGTGATGCTAAAGCTCACTAGTCGCATGTGCTAGTCGGATCCTGAATCACTGAGAGTTTGCGGAGGGATGCTGACTTCAGTGGGAGTATTTATGTTTAGGCTAGAATTACTCTACATAAACACATTGCTTAGTGATTGCATATTTTCTGTTGTAGATCAATGGCACCACCTGCTCAACCCAACTTTGCATTGAAATCAATTCTGGAAGAGGAACTGTAGCAAGTGGCTTGCAGAGCATGGCAAGAAGGCCGGAAATGCTTCTTCAGGCAAAGGTACACTTGTTGCATATGTTATAGACATTTACCTTGCTGACATACCTAGTAGCTCTTGGGTATTTGATACGGATCGGTTGTTCATATTTGCAACTCGATGCAGGGCTGGTAAGAACTAGGCGTGTGGCGAAGGGAGATTGACATCGTGGTCGGCAACAAAGCAAGAGTTGCTGCGTTGGAGGTCGACACGATGCAGCTCCAGCTTCCTTCCGGATTCATTATGGAATTGAATAATTGTTATTACATTCCTGCACTTAGTCGAACATTATTTCGCCTCATGTTTGATGAGTCAAGGTTATGAATCAATTTAAAGGACAATGGTTGTTCGATATTTTTGAATGGTATGTTCCACGGCTATGCACCCATTGTTGATGGGCTATTTATATTGAATCTAGAACAGAACCGGTCTATAACGTGAATGTCAAGAGGCATAAGCCTAATGAGATAAATCCGACATACTTACGCATTGCCGGCTTGGACACATTAGTCTGAAACGCATGAAGAAGCTCCATGATGATGGGCTCCTAACTCGTCCGACTTCGGGTCGTTCGAGACATGTGAATCATGCTTGCTCGGCAAGATGACTAAGTCTCCTTTCGCAAAGAGTTGCGAGAGGGCGTCCGAGCTATTGGAACTTATACATAGTGATGTGTGTGGTCCAATGAGCACAACCGCCAGAGGTGGCTATCAGTACTTTGTGACTTTTACCGACGACTTGAGTAGATATGGATATATCTATTTGATGAGGCACAAGTAGGAGACTTTTGAAAAGTTCAAAGAGTTTCAGAACGAGGTTGAGAATCATCTCGGCAAGACTATAAAGCTTCTACGATCTGATCGTCGAGGTGAGTACATGAGCCAGGAGTTTGATGATCATCTGAAAAGTCGAGGTATAGTACCTCAGCTCACACCTCCGGGTACGCCACAAAGAAACGCCGTGTCGGAATGGAGGAATAGGACCTTGTTGGACATGGTCCGGTCTATGATGAGCAAATCGGATTTACCCTTGTCATTTTGGGGATACGCTCTAGAAACTGCAGCTTTCACACTTAATAGGGTACCATCAAAATCCATAGACAAGACACCGCATGATATGTGGACTCGGAAGAGTCCCAGTTTGTCTTTTCTAAAGATTTGGGGTTGTGAAGCATTTGTCAAGCGACTTATGTCAGACAAGCTTACACCCAAGTCGGATAAATGAATTTTCATGGGATATCCGAGGGAAACCTTGGGATATAGCTTCTACAACCGGGAAGAGAACAAAGTGTTTGTTGCTCGGAACGGGGTTTTCCTTGAGAAAGAGTTTCTCAGTCGGGAGGCCAGTGGGAGGACGGTTCGACTCGAAGAAATTCGAGGACCACTCGGGGATGGCTCGGCTGGTGATGAGATCATACCGGAGTCAGTCAGGGAACCTGTAGTGGAAGGCGGCACCGGAACCACGGAGGTCGAAAAGATTAAGCAGAGTGCGTGATGTATTGTTGCTAGAAAGCGACGAGCCGGCCACGTATGCGGAAGTGATGGTGAGCCCAGATTCCGAGGCATGGCTGGAGGCCATGAGATCCGAGTTAAAGTCCATGGATGAGAATCAAGTCTGGGACTTGGTTGATCGCCACCGGCGAATCGCCATTGGTTGCAAATGGGTCTTTAAGAAGAAAACCGATGTGGATGGAAATGTTCAGATCCACAAAGCTCGGCTTGTCGCTAAATGTTATGGACAAGTTCAAGGAATTGACAACGACGAGACTTACTCGTCGGTAGCGATGCTGAAGTCGGTGAGGATCATACTAGCTATAGCTGCATATTTCGATTACGAGATATGGCAGATGGATGTCAAAACGTCTTTGCTTCACGAAAATTTAACCAAGGACGTGTATATGATACAACCCGAGGGTTTTGTCGATCCGACTAGCACTAGTAAGGTATGCAAGCTCAAGAGATCCATTTATGGGTTGAAGCAAGCATCTTGGAGTTGGAACATTCGTTTTGATGAGGTCGTCACTGGTCTCGGTTTCATCAAAAGCGGAGAGGACTCTATTTTATACAAGAAGTTAAGTGGGAGCTCGATAGTGTTTTTGATCTTGTATGTGGATGACATACTACTGATTGGAAATGATGTTTCGATGCTAAACTCGGTCAAGGAGTCATTGAATGGCAAGTTTTCAATGAAAGAGCTTGGTGAGGCAGTATATATTTTAGGCATTAAGATCTATAGAGATAGATCGAGGAGGCTGCTCGGCTTAAGCCAGAGCACGTACATAGATAAAGTGTTGAAGCGGTTCAACATGAGTGAGGCGAAGAAAGGGTTCTTGCCGCCTCACATGGTATAATGCTAAGCGAGACTCGAGTCCTTCGACATCCGATGAGCGAAGCGGGATGAGTAGGATTCGGTATGCCTCGGCAATCGGATCCATCATGTATGCCATGATATGTACAAGGCCCGATGTTGCTTTTGCAATAAGCCTAACAAGTAGATACCAGGCCAACCTGTGAGAGTCACCGGGCAGCGGTAAAGACTATTTTGAAGTACACGAAAAGGACTAAAGAGATGTTCCTAGTTTATGGAGGTGAGGAAGAGCTCGTCGTGGGGGTTACGTTGATGCTAGTTTCCAAACCGATGAGAGATGATTGTCGATCACAGTCCGGATCGTGTATGTCTTGAATGGAGGAGCAGTGCAATCGGATGAGTTCCAAGCAGGATACGGTGGCGATTCTACCACGAAGTTTAATACATTGCGGCTTGTGAAGCTGCAAAGGAAGGTGTTTGGATCCGCATTTTCTGAATGATCTTGGTATTTTCCTAGCCTCGGTGAAACCGTTGGACCTTTATTGTGATAATTCGGTGCCATCGCACAAGCCAAGGAGCCGAGGAATCACCACAAGGTCAGACACATAGATCGGAAATATCACCTTATACGAAAGATCGTAAGAATGGTGATGTAGAGTTATGCAAGATTCACACGGATGCAAATGTTGCGATCCGCTGACTAAGCCGCCCCACAACCCAAGCATGAGGGGCACGTTAGAGCTGTGGGCATTCGATGTCTATTTGATTGACTCTAGTGCAAGTGGGAGACTGTTGGAGATATGCCCTAGAGGCAATCATGTATGATGATATTTCCTATGTGTTTATGAATAAAGATAATCCTTGGACATTATCAATGATGTGTATCAGCAAGTACGTGACTTGTTTGTGGGACTATGCATTGTATGATGAATTTCCTAAAAGGTCCCTAGTCGAAAGGGCTGTGTGGACGCGCAGCCGACTAGACTGGCATATGACACGGTCGATGGCTTGGTCTCACTAGCCATGGAGCATTGGATGCTAACCGGATAATATGGACTTGGAAAGGTCTGGTCGAATTCGACGTAGTCGGATCCGAGTCGAGATAAGGTCCGAGGCGGACAGACCCAACTATGAGACGCAGCGATATGTCATCTGTGAGTCTCTAGTACAACATACGTTCTATGTCCTAAGACCTGAGCTGACGCATGTACTCAGGATGGTGACATACTTGCTTTGGCCGACCAAACGCTACTCCGTGGATCGGGTAGTTACAAAGGTAGGTTTCGAGTTTGTCCACCCCCATGCTGCGAGAGATGGTCGAGCAAGATGGGATTTGCCCCTCCGATCGGAGAGATATACTCGGGCCCCTCGTGTGATCCGACCAGGATAAGCATGGCCATGCGACAAGGATTATGAGATAATCCGGTTTGTGGTCAGATCACCGAACGAAAAGAGGTCGGGCTAGCACAAGGATGACAGTCTCGCCTTGAGCCCGACAACATATATCGTGTGGCAAAGGGAATGAAGTGTGACACGTTATACAGGTTTGCCTAACCAGCTTCATAGTCTGCTTGGTGGTCGGCACGCCTTGCTAGAGGCCGCTACCAACCGTGCAGGTCGGAGGTGATCCGAATCGTGACCAAGCCGACTTGAACCTAAGGGGTCGCGCTTAAGGGAAGGAACCTACGAGGTCGGTTCATAGGACACTGGTCGGATGTGATCCGAACTGGACTAGGAACGTGACCGAGTAGACTTTGGGCTTTAGGGTCTGTGCGAGGCCCAAGTGTTGAGCCTGCGACGGACGCCTATATAAAGTGGAGGTGCGGCACATCATGTGGTTGATCGCTTCGGTGCTGCGACTAGGGTTTGCATGTGTTGCGAATAGCCACCTCCACTCGCTGTCGACTGTGTGATCGGACCTAGCAGTCCGCCGCATGGTGTTCCTCCTGCACGCGCAGATACCGTTAGAGGTGATGCACTTGCGCCACTCCGGCGAACTCGTACGTGGGATCGGACGACCGGTTGTTCGAGGGAGATCGGACGAGGAGGAGACGATCCACGCGGACGTGCTGCCCCAACTCTTCTTCCGCTGCACGGCACTGCGCGTCTAGTGGTAACGAACTGTGATCCATCTCCCGTAGCATGTTCCTGGATGTTCTACGTGTAGGAAAATTTAAATTTGCAGTCGACGCACCCTACCGTAGAACCCAACAGTGGTATCAGAGCCTCTGCTGTAGGATTTGGATTCAGATCGTATGCATATTAGATATGCGGAGGCGGTAGATGAGATCTGTTGTCGTTGATAAGATCGACTATGTGCATGGTTGATGTGATCAACTGCACATGGGGATTGTTGAGGCTATGATTTCTGTAAATCGGGATCGATGAGGTCGTGACACGATCTACCCCTACCGGTCGGTTATCCTCCATCGGGATTAACAGTGAAACGTAAATCCGAATCGGATTCGCGATGATCGATAAGATCGGTCAGATCCGAGAATTCGGCGTGATCGGATTTTAGATGTGATCTGTGATTTCCGAAAGTGGGACCGCCGTGTGCGTAGCGCCGTGTATTTCGTACCCGACATACAAACCGCTAGAATGTGATTCTATGCATAACTTTGTTTTGCAGGTTTGATGTGAATAGTATGGCTCATGTGTATGTGATGCATGTGTGTAATTTATACGTGGCCTGCGTGTCATGTTTGTCAGCCGGCAGGAGCCAAAGTGTTGTCATTATATTGTATAACGACCTGCGTGTCGACTTGTGACTCTATGTAAATTAATTACTAGTTGTAGTAGTTGGATAATAGAGATCAGGTTGGCGGCTTGGCGTCCCGACGTGACAAACAAGATGGAGTTCGTAGATGGTCATCAGAGTCAGAGCCGACCTAGAAGAACGTCCATGAAGGAGCCATACTATTTCACAATATGTGTTATATTTGTGATTGTTATGCTTCTTTGTTTCTATGCATGTTAGAATGATAGAATGATCCCTCATGAATATCAAGCGAATTGCCATCACCGATGTTGCACCTTCGCACGTCAAGTACGTCTAGTAGTGGGCTCATAAAATTGAGGTGCTTCTTTGGGTGTCCTTGAATCAAGGGTTCGTGGTCGGACACGGACATGCACTTTGCATCAAGTTAACTTGACAGGGCTATCAAAACGGTTTTGGGCCTTGTGGCAAAGAAGGTTGGGAGCCGGGGTATGAGATACCTTCTCAACCGAAAGGAGTCGTATGGAGATACGATTAGCAAGGAGTTGCTTACCGGATAGGTATGTTGGCTAGCAGTGATGCTAAAGCTCACTAGTCGCATGCGCTAGTCGGATCCTGAATCACTGAGAGTTTGCGAGAGGATGCCGACTTGATGGGAGTATTTCTGTTTAGGCTAGAATTACTCTACATAAACACATTGCTTAGTGATTGCATATTTTCTGTTGTAGATCAATGGCACCACCTGCTCAACCCAACTTTGCATTGAAATCATTCTGGAAGAGGAACTATAGCAAGTGGCTTGCAGAGCATGGCAAGAAGGCTGGAAATGCTTCTTCAGGCAAAGGTACACTTGTTGCATATGTTATAGACATTTACCTTGCTGACATACCTAGTAGCTCTTGGGTATTTGATACGGATTGGTTGTTCATATTTGCAACTCGATGCGAGGGCTGGTAAGAACTAGGCGTGTGGCGAAGGGGAGATTGACATCGAGGTCGGCAACAAAGCAAGAGTTGTTGCGTTGGAGGTCGACACGATGCAGCTCCAGCTTCCTTCGAATTCATTATGGAATTGAATAATTGTTATTACATTCCTGCATTTAGTCGAACATTATTTCTGCCTCATGTTTGATGAGTCAAGGTTATGAATCAATTTAAAGGACAATGGTTGTTCGATATTTTGAATGGTATGTTCCACGGCTATGCACCCATTGTTGATGGGCTATTTATATTGAGTCTAGAACAGAACCGGTCTATAACGTGAATGTCAAGAGGCATAAGCCTAATGATATAAATCCGACATACTTCGGCATTGCGGCTTGGACACATTAGTCTGAATGCATGAAGAAGCTCCATGATGATGGGCTCTAACTTTGTCCGACTTCGGGTCGTTCGAGACATGTGAATCATGCTTGCTCGGCAAGATGACTAAGTCTCCTTTCGCAAAGAGTTGCGAGAGGGCGTCCGAGCTATTGGAACTTATACATAGTGATGTGTGTGGTCCAATGAGCACAACCGCCAGAGGTGGCTATCAGTACATCGTGACTTTTACCGACGACTTGAGTAGATATGGATAAGCATGGCCATGCAACAAGGATTATGAGATAATCCGGTTTGTGGTCGGTATCACTGGAACGAGAAAGAGGTCGGGCTAGCACAAGGATGACAGTCTCGCCTTGAGCCCGACAACTTATATCGTGTGGCAAAGGGAACAGAAGTGTGACACGTTGTACAGGTTTGCCTAACCAGCTTCATAGTCTGTTTGGTGGTCGGCATGCCTTGCTAGAGGCTGCTACCAACCGTGCAGGTCGGAGGTGACCTGAACTGTGACCAAGTAGACTTGAACCTAAGGGGTCGCGCGCTCAAGGGAAGGAACCTACGAGGTCGGTTCGTAGGACACTGGTCGGATGTGATCCGAACTGGACTAGGAACGTGACCGAGTAGACTTTGGGCTTTAGGGTCCGTGCGAGGCCCAAGTGTTGAGCCTGTGACGGACGCCTATATAAAGTGGAGGTGCGGCACATCATGTGGTTGATCGCTTCGGTGCTGCGACTAGGGTTTGCATGTGTTGCGAATAGCCACCTCCACTAGCCGCCGACTGTGTGATCGGACCTAGCAGTCCGCTGCACGGTGTTCCTCCTGCACGCACGGATACCGTTAGAGGTGGTGCACTTGCGCCGCTCCGGCGAACTCGTACGTGGGATTGGACGACCGGCTGTTCGAGGGAGATCGGACGAGGAGGAGACGATCCACGCGGACGTGCTGCCCCAACTCTTCTTCCGCTGCACGGCACTGCGCATCTAGTGGTAACGAACTGTGATCCATCTCCCGTAGCATGTTCCTGGATGTTCTACGCGTAGGAAAATTTAAATTTGCAGTCGACACACCCTACCGTAGAACCCAACACTCCCCCCTTGCTCCTTTATATACAGGGGCAGGGGGCACCTCTAGACACACAAGTTGATCTATTGATCTATTCCAGCGGTGTGCGGTGGCCCCTCCACCATATTCCACCTCGGTCATATCGTAGCGGTGCTTAGGCGAAGCCCTGCATTGGTAGCAACATCATCACCGTCATCACGCCGTAGTGCCGACGGAACTCTCCCGTGAAGCTCTGCTAGATCGGAGTTCGCGGGACATCATCGAGCTGAACGTTTGCTAAACTCGGTGGTGCCGTACGTTCAGTACTTGGATCGGTCGGATCGTGAAGACTACATCAACCGCGTTGTGCTAACGCTTCCGCTTTAGGTCTACGAGGGTACGTGGACACACTCTCCCCTCTCGTTGCTATGCATCACCATGATCCTGTGTGTGTGTAGGATTTTTTTTTGAAATTACTATGTTAACCATGACCCTTGTTGGCCGGCCTCCTCCTCCCCTCCTTTATATACGGGGGCAGGGGCACCCCAAAGACACAACATACCATTATCTTAGCCGTGTGCGGTGCCCCCCTCCAAAGTTACACACCTCAGTCATATCGTCGTAGTGCTTAGGAGAAGCCCTGCGCCGGTAACTTCATCATCACCGTCACCATGCCGTCGTGTTGACGAAACTCTCCCCTGGCCTCAACTGGATCAAGAGTTCGAGGGACGTCACCGAATTGAACATGTGCAGATCGCGGAGGTGCCGTACGTTCGGTACTTGGATCGGTTGGATCGCGAAGACGTTCAACTACATCAACTGCGTTAATAAATGCTTCTGCTTTCGGTCTACGAGGGTACGTGGACACACTCTCTCCGCTTGTTGCTATGCTTCTCCTAGATAGATCTTGCGTGATCGTAGGAAATTTTTTGAAATACTACGTTCTCGAACACCCGGTGCCACCCTACGGGGGCCTCCTGCCGCCGCCGGTCCCTGCGCCATGGGACCCCGCCCTCCTGGCCGCCCTGCACTCCGTGCCGTCGCCGAGTAACTACGTTGGTGGAGGCAGCTGGTACATGGACTCAGGTTCTACTGCACACATGATAGCTCATCCCGGTGACCTAACCTCCTCCACTCCTGTTCATACCTGTCACGCCCAATATGCGACCCTATCCAAAAGGAACTCGACGGTCCCACCAAGGATAGACCCGCATATTGGAACGCTTTTGCAAGGTGGATATCATTACATCAACATTACATAATATTGGGGATACATCCAATACATACAATGTCACCAGAATACAACAATACAACATACAAGAACAACATCCGACTACGGATGAAACATAAACAGAAACTCAAACGACATCCACCACGCTAGCCCAGGCTGCCGACTGGAACCTATCCCCGATCAAGAAGCGTAAGAAGAACTCAAGACAAGCAAGCATCGCTCTCGCGTCATGATCATCGCAAACCTGTACACTGCAATGTTGGTGTATTTTAGAAGAGTTTGCTTCAAGTTTACTACAACCGGATATTAACAAATTCCCATCTCGCCACATAACCGCTGGCACGGCTCTCGAAAGTTTATACCTGCAGGGTGTCCCAACTTAGCCCATGATAAGCTCTCGCGATCAACGAAGGATATTCCTTCTCCCGGAAGACCCGATCAGTCTCGGAATCCCGGCTACAAGACATTTCGACAGCAATAAAACAAGACCAGCAAGACCGCCCGATGCGCCGACATTCCCGATAGGAGCTGCACATATCTCGTTCTTAGGGCAACACCGGATGAGACAAGCTACGAGTAAAACCAACCCTCAAGTTGCCCCAAGGTGGCCCCGCAGGCGGCTCGGTTCGAACCAGCACTTAGAGAAGCACTGGCCCGGGGGGGGGGCTAAATAAAGATGACCCTTGGGTTAATTACTCCCAAGGGAAAATAGGTGGTGGTGAGGCAAATGGTAAAACCAAGGTTGGGCCTTGCTGGAGGAGTCTTATTCAAAGCGAACTGTCAAGGGGGTCCCATAAATCACCCGACCGCGTTAGGGACGCAAAATCCGGGAACATAATACCGATATGACGGAAACTAGGGCGGCAAGAGTGGAACAAAACACCAGGTATAAGGCCGAGCCTTCCACCCTTTACCAAGTATATAGATGCATTAATTAAATAAGATATATTGTGATATCCCAACAAGTAAACATGTTCCAACAAGGAACAATATCTCCATATTCCAACAAGGAACAACCTTCATCTTCACCTGCAACTAACAACGCTATAAGAGGGGCTGAGCAAAGCGGTAACATAGCCAAACAACGGTTTGCTAGGAAGGGTGACAAAAGGTTAGAGGTTGACATGGCAATTTGGGAGGCTTGAGCAGCAAGTGATAGGTAGCGCAGCATAGCGAAAGAGCGAAGCAACTAGCATAGCAATGATAGTAGTGAGATCCAGGGTAGCGGTCATCTTGCCTGAAATCCTGCAAGGAAGAAGAACGAGCCCATGAAGAAGATGAAGCCACGAAGATTTAACCAAGCGTGGACGAACGAATCCTCACGATCGCAACGAAACGGGAAACTAACAAGAAGAAGCACACAACATAGTAAACACACCACACGTGAACAAGACATGATGCACAACCAAGCATGATGCATGACAAAGCTACATGAAGCTACTCATGGCAAGAGATGATGCAAACAAGAGCAACACATCAAAGCAAGTTTAAATGAGGCCGGGAACAACATATAACAATTCCGGTAAGTCCTCATATGCAAATTTCGAAATTGTTCCAGATCTGAATAAACCTTATGTTCAAGTTGTTAAACAGCAGTTTAGAATGCAACAAGATGATCTACACGAAATTCTAGTCAAGTTACATATAAAGTTCATTTGATTCGGAGCTACGGCCTAGAAGATAAGAGCAAAACAAGATAAGCATGGCATTGCAGCGAAATGCATACAAACATCAAGCAAACACCTCAAAACAAGGATGCAACATGATAATATGAAGCTACATGCAAAATCAAGCAAGTTTCATATAGAGCACACTCAAAACGGAGCAACGGAGCAACACATACACTCTATACAAGGCATAACAACAATCTGTCCATAACAGCAAGTAGGCATATTGCAAGCATCAAAGCAATAGGCTACATCACCTCAATATGAAAACAAAAGGCATGGGCATGATGTACAGGTAAAGCATGACAAAACATGAACACTGAGCTATCTCCAGAAATCAATAGAACATGCTCAAAATGACATGGCAAGATAGCAAATAATAACAGTTCACAGACTTAGCAGAAATCACAGGACATGGCAGAAATAACATCAGGTTAACATGTTTAGAGCTATGAAACAACATGTTACAGCAAGCTATCAAGTCAAAATAGAGCATGACATGAATCTACTCAAATCATATAACAAAAGTCCCTTAGTGACCATAAGCCAAAAGGGATCAGAAAATACAGTTGCAAGCATGTGAATATAGCAAAAACATAAACAGATTCAGACTTAGTGCAAAACTGGAGCATGGCATAAACAGATAACAAGTAGGCATGTTAACGAGCTCGATGCACTCACTACAAGGCATTGCATGACAAACTAAGCATACACCCAGCAACTAGACATGGCATAGAAGATAGACATGGCAAGAACAACATCATAGCATACACGGATCAACTACAACAACCTTGGCAAAATTGAATAACATGTAAACAACCTGCCAGGAAACATTTTATAGCAAAAGTAGAGCTCGATTGACTCATGCTATGGCACTCCATAATTGCAAACAAGGGCATGGATGGATAGAGAATAACCATATGTTCAAAACATCCTTAATGAAGTATCTCAAAATAAGCATGGATCTCTCGGTAGCATCAAGTTTACATGGCATAAAAATATCAGCAGAACAGGGGCTGAAATCAGCAACATCATGAAGCCTAGTTTGCATGCTTGTGCTAGTCACCACATAGATCACAAAAATACATGTCATACACCCCTGTAAAGATGGCATGGCATAGATCAAAACACATGTAGGACTCAAGTTCATAGGGTGCACACATCAATTATGGCAAAAATGACAAAAGTGCATGTTATGATAAGAATCTGAAACTAACATCACATAGCCCTCTTCTAACAGCATTTAGGGCAACAAGATGAGCTCAAATGTAAATGATGCAATGAGATGTAATGATGTACTCGTCGAGACGAACAATTTGACATATCATACGCACGAAACAGAGCAATATGCAGAGAGTTATGGCATGATGAAAATGCAACAAAATTATCGACAAAGAAAAGACTTAGGGATTTCGGGAGAGGAAAGTCAACCTCCTCTCTCAGATCTGGATCCATGGCGCGATCCCGAGGATGGCCGGCTGGGCTCACGGAGAGGAGGACGGGAGGCCGGAGAGAGGAAGGTCGCGGAGGCGGTCTGGTCAGGCGGCCGTGGCGGCGCCGGGCGGAGGAGCTCGGCCGGGCGCGGGACCAGGCGGGCGGCGGAGGCATCGCGGGAGGCGCTGGCGAGGCGGCGATCGCCAGCGGCAAGATGGCGGCGGGCGGCGCGGCGCCGGGCGAGGCGGCTGGAGCGGTCGCGGAAGCGGGAGATGGGCCCATGGGCGCTGATGGCGGCAAGGCAAGGCCGCGACGGACGGGGGCGGGGACAGTGGCGGCGCTCGATTGGTGCGGGCGCGGCGGCGGGTTTCGTCCGGCGAGGCCAGACGTGTCCGGCGGTCGAGAGGGAGGATTTTTAGGGTTTGGACTGCGGGATTTCGGGGAGGAAGACATATATATAGGTAGAGGGAGCTAGAAGAGTCCAAATGGAGCACGGTTTTCGCCCACACGATCGTGATCGAACGACTGAGAGCATGGAGGGGAGTTTGCTGGGTTTTGGGCCATTTTGGATGGGGTGTTGGGCTGCAATACAAAAGAGGCTTTTACGGTTACCCGGTTAACCGTTGGAGTATCAAACGAACTCCAAATGGCACGAAACTTGACAGGCGGTCTACCGGTGTTATACCAAGGCCGCTTGGCAAGCTTCGGTCCATTCCAAGACCGTTTAACACCCGCACATGAAAAGAGGCAAAAGGGGGCGCCGGGGAACATAGGAGTGCCGGATTGCAAAACGGACAACGGGGAAAATGCTCGGATGCATGAGACGAACACGTATGAAAATGCGATGCACATGAAAACATGGTATGAAATGCAGATGATGACATGGCAAAGTGCAACACGCAAGCAAATGACATGGCAACGACGGCGAATAACTGGCAGACACCTGGCGCATCGGATCCGGGGTGTTACAACACTCCTCCACTAACAAGAGATCTCGTCCCGAGATCTTTGGACCGAGACGGAAGGGAAAAGGGATGAGGTGAAATAAAAGCTCAAGAGAAGAAGCAAAGAATCGAGAGCACTCGAGAAGGAGAGAGGAACGACGAGAATGACGAGAATCGAAAGCTCACGGAATCAGATAGACTATGAAACCACTCGTTCTAACCGAAGTGGTTAGAATGAGAAAAGAAACGGATAAGAATATGACAACTTGTGCCACGAATGAAATTGAAAGCATCTTTAGAAGGAAGGTTTAAACGGAGTTGTTGAGAAAATCAACCACGAAAGAATAAGATTGTTGTGGACTTATGGATAACATCTCAAGATCATAAGGTGATAACCAGCCACAAATTGAAATGATTGGATAGCTTAGAAGAACGAAGAAATGCAAAAATACACTTCAAAAGAATACGGAGAATTAATTACACTTCGAAAGGCAAGAAGGAAAGATACTTGAACTCCTCCAACAAAATCTTGATGAACTCTTGAAGAATGAATTAAATCATGAAGAACCACCATGAAGAACTCCGGTGACAAAAAGATGATGAGATACAATTGAAGGATGGAAAGAATAAGGATTAAGTCTTGCGGTGATTTAGATGGAGGTTCCGACGAAAAGGCCGATGAAATTGAACTCCGGAAAAGAAAAGATGAAAACACTTGGAAATAGAATTTATTCCTCAAGAACAAACTCCGAAGAAAAGGATTAATTACTTTGAGGAAATAAGAATAAGATTTATTGTATGCTTATCCTTCATCAAATTAAATTGATGACAAGCAATGGATTTTGCATATTACTTATTCTTCTTGAAAAAGAATTGAGAAGTGACATATCGCAAACTTGAGAAGGTCTTCATGAACCACCGGTAGGATTGGAAAGAACGAATGAATTAATGTGATAATCAAAGAAAAGAATCTTGAACGAACCACCGTAAGAATTGAAAAAGAAAGTAGCAAAGGCACAATTCACCGGAAAGAATTGGAAAACGAATGAAGATATTTGAGGGGATTTAGATCCAAAAGAACAAAGAGATCATGAGCTGACTAAAGAACGCTTGAATGAAGCACCGGGATAATTAGATAACGGTAGCTGGAATGATGAGGGCGAAGAATTCTTCTGGAACGATGGCCTCCGAAAAACAACTGCTGACAAACTCCGGATGGTAGGAAAGAATATCTGACAAACTGAAATAATTTGAGAGGATGATATGAAGCTAGAACCACGAATCTTCGAGAGAACAGGCAAGATTTAGAGGAAAGCTCTTCTTCGGTCTTCAAATGATGACGAGAAACACCACCAAAATTTGTTGAGGCACTCCGGTAGAACAAAAGCGAAGAGGTTGAGGCAACAATGAAATGATTTGAAATCGATCTTGGAAAAACATCTGACTGATGAAATTCATACTTACGTCAAATTTCAAAAGAACTTGAGAATAACTCCGGAATAATTAGAAGAGTCAGGTAAGATCCTGGGAAAGACCTGTGGGTTAGGGCCCACTAAAAAGAAAACACCGTTGGAAAGGGATGTTGAACAGATAGATGATGCACCGGAACAATAGAAATATTTGAATGAGGTGATAACCTCGAATTAATTGGAACACAGACGAATCTCCTGAGATGTCTTCCGAACTCCGGAATGATTGAATAGCGAGAGGCAAACGAGCAAGGAGAACACTTGATCCAAGGAAAGAATATAATCACTACCGAAAATTATAATTGAATCCACCGGAGAAGAAAGGGATGAAGAATGACGAACAAGACGAGAATTCACCGGTTGAAATAATTGAGGGAAGACTGAAGAGGCTCCACACGAATGGAATTGATGGTCGGAAGAAACTCGAACTCCAGGAATAATAAGGTGGGAGGGCGGGAAAACAAAGACAACTTGGAAGGGAAACCGACGAATATCTTGAAGAGAAAACACCAGTTGAAATCATTGAGGAAAGAAAGCAAAGACTTCGCACGAGTAGGATGGATACTCGATTACGAACTCCGGTTCCGAGAAGAAGAAGGGAGGGCGGGTGGAAAAATAAGACAACTGAGGATTGAATTTGCAAAGATGAAGGGGTTCGAGTCGACTTGACGAGAAATGCACCGGATCAAAAGAGCTGAGACCCAACGAACGAAAACCAACTGCGTGATCCTAAAGAAAAATTTGAAAGGGAAGAGGAGTAATTCAAAACACCTACGTCAAGATTCCTCACCAGAGCGACGAAGGGGCAGAGGAGTAAAAAGAATTCCTACTCTCCGATATAACTAGACTCCGAAAACCAGTTTTCTTCTAGACTCAACAACGGCCAAACTACACGATCAATCAAGGGGGGCTCCTAAGGTCGGTCGAGGCTCTGATACCAACTTGTCACGCCCAATATGCGACCCTATCCAAAAGGAACTCGACGGTCCCATCAAGGATAGACCCGCATATTGGAACGCTTTTGCAAGGTGGATATCATTACATCAACATTACATAATAGTGGGGATACATCCAATACATACAATGTCACCAGAATACAACAATACAACATACAAGAACAACATCCGACTACGGATAAAACATAAACAGAAACTCAAACGACATCCACCCTGCTAGCCCAGTGCTGCCGACCGAACCTATCCCCGATCAAGAAGCGTAAGAAGAACTCAAGACAAGCAAGCATCGCTCTCGCCATGATCATCGCAAAACCTGTACTGCAATTGTTGGTGTATTTTAGAAGAGTTTGCTTCAAGTTTACTACAACCGGATATTAACAAATTCCCATCGCCACATAACCACGGCACGGCTCTCGAAAGTTTATACCTGCAGGGTGTCCCAACTTAGCCCATGATAAGCTCTCGCGATCAACGAAGGATATTCCTTCTCCCGGAAGACCCGTCGGTCTCGGAATCCGGCTACAAGACATTTCGACAGAGAATAAAACAAGACCAGCAAGACCGCCCGATGCGCCGACAATCCCGATAGGAGCTGCACATATCTCGTTCTCGTGGCAACACCGGATGAGACAGCTCTGAGTAAAACCAACCCTCAAGTTGCCCCAAGGTGGCCCATGAGCGGCTCGGTTCGAACCAGCACTTAGAAGCACACCGCCCGGGGGCTAAATAAAGATGACCCTTGGGTTAATTACTCCCAAGGAAAATAGGTGGTGGTGAGGCAAATGGTAAAACCAAGGTTGGGCCTTCTTTGGAGGAGTCTTATTCAAAGCGAACTGTCAAGGGGTCCCATAAATCACCCGACCGCGTTAGGGACGCAAAATCCGGGAACATAATACCGATATGACGGAAACTAGGGCGGCAAGAGTGGAACAAAACACCAGGCATAAGGCTGAGCCTTCCACCCTTTACCAAGTATATAGATGCATTAATTAAATAAGATATATTGTGATATCCCAACAAGTAAACATGTTCCAACATGGAACAACATCTCCATGTTACAACAAGGAACAACCTTCATCTTCACCTGCAACTAACAACGCTATAAGAGGGGCTGAGCAAAGCGGTAACATAGCCAAACAACGGTTTGCTAGGAAGGGTGACAAAAGGTTAGAGGTTGACATGGCAATTTGGGAGGCTTGAGCAGCAAGTGATAGGTAGCGCAGCATAGCGAAAGAGCGAAGCAACTAGCATAGCAATGATAGTAGTGAGATCCAGGGTAGCGGTCATCTTGCCTGAAATCCTGCAAGGAAGAAGAACGAGTCCATGAAGAAGATGAAGCCACGAAGACGAACCAAGCGTAGACGAACGAATCCTCACGATCGCAACGAAACGGGAAACTAACAAGAAGAAGCACACAACATAGTAAACACACCACACGTGAACAAGACATGATGCACAACCAAGCATGATGCATGACAAAGCTACATGAAGCTACTCATGGCAAGGGATGATGCAAACAAGAGCAACACATCAAAGCAAGTTTAAATGAGGCCGGGAACAACATATAACAATTCCGGTAAGTCCTCATATGCAAATTTCGAAATTGTTCCAGATCTGAATAAACCTTATGTTCAAGTTGTTAAACAGCAATTTAGAATGCACCAAGATGATCTACACGAAATTCTAGTCAAGTTACATATAAAGTTCATTTGATTCAGAGCTACGGCCTAGAAGATATGAGCAAAACAAGATAAGCATGGCATTGCAGCGAAATGCATACAAACATCAAGCAAACACCTCAAAACAAGGATGCAACATGATAATATGAAGCTACATGCAAAATCAAGCAAGTTTCATATAGAGCACACTCAAAACGGAGCAACGGTGCAACACATACACTCTATACAAGGCATAACAACAATCTGTCCATAACAGCAAGTAGGCATATTGCAAGCATCAAAGCAATAGGCTACAGCACCTCAATATGAAAACAAAAGGCATGGGCATGATGTACAGGTAAAGCATGACAAAACATGAACATTGAGCTATCTCCAGAAATCACTAGAACATGCTCAAAATGACATGGCAAGATAGCAAATAATAACAGTTCACAGACTTGGCAGAAATCACAGGACATGGCAGAAATAACATCAGGTTAACATGTTTAGAGCTATGAAACAACATGTTACAGCAAGCTATCAAGTCAAAATAGAGCATGGCATGAATCGACTCAAAGCATATAACAAAAGTCCCTTAGTGACCATAAGCCAAAAGGGATCAGAAAATACAGTTGCAAGCATGTGAATATAGCAAAAACATAAACAGATTCAGACTTAGTGCAAAACTGGAGCATGGCATAAACAGATAACAAGTAGGCATGTTAACGAGCTCGATGCACTCACTACGAGGCATTGCATGACAAACTAAGCATACACCCAGCAACTAGACATGGCATAAAAGATAGACATGGCAAGAACAACATCATAGCATACACGGATCAACTACAACAACCTTGGAAAAATTGAATAACATGTAAACAACCTGCCAGGAAACATTTTATAGCAAAAGTAGAGCTCGATTGACTCAAGCTATGGCACTCTATAATTGCAAAAAAAGGGCACGGATGGATAGAGAATAACCATATGTTCAAAACATCCTTACTTAAGTATCTCAAAATAAGCATGGATCTCTCGGTAGCATCAAGTTTACATGGCATAAAAATATCAGCAGAACAGGGGCTGAAATCAGCAACATCATGAAGCCTAGTTTGCATGCTTGTGCTAGTCACCACATAGATCACAAAAATACATGGCATACACCCCTGTAAAGATGGCATGGCATAGATCAAAACACATGTAGGACTCAAGTTCATAGGGTGCACACATCAATCATGGAAAAAATGACAAAAGTGCATGTTATGATAAGAATCTGAAACTAACATCACATAGCCCTCTTCTAACAGCATTTCGGGCAACAAGATGAGCTCAAATGTAAATGATGCAATGAGATGAAGTGATGTACTCGTCGAGGCGAACAATTTGACATATCATACGCACGAAACGGAGCAATATGCAGAGAGTTATGGCATGATGAAAATGCAACAAAATTACTGACAGCAAAAGACAGGGGATTTCGGGGGAGAGGAAAGTCAACCTCCTCTCTCAGATCTGGATCCATGGCGCGGATCCCGAGAATGGCCGGCTGGGCTCGCCGGAGAGGAGGACGGGGAGGCCGGAGAGAGGGAAGGTCGCCGGAGGGGCGGCGCCGGTCGGGGCGGCCGGCGGCGCGGGCGGAGAGCTCCGCCCGGGCACGGACCAAGGCGGGCGGCGGCGGAGGCGCTGCTGGGAGGCGCCAGCAGGCGGCGACCGCCGGGCGCGATGGCGGCGGGCGGGCGCGGGCGCCAGCCGAGGCGGCCGGAGGCGGCGGGCGGCGGCGAGGCGGCCGGAGCGGGTCGTCATGCGAGAGATGGGCCCATGACTGGATCGGCGCGGCTGGGCCATGGGCGCGGGCGACGGGGCGCGCGGGGACAGGTGGCGGCGTCTGATTGGTGCGGGCGCGGCGGCGGGTTTCGTCCGGCGAGGCCGGACGTGTCCGGCGGACGAGAGGGGGGATTTTTAGGGTTTGGACTGCGGGATTTCGGGGAGGAAGACATATATATAGGTAGAGGGAGCTAGGAGAGTCCAAATGAAGCACGGTTTTCGCCCATACGATCGTGATCGAACGACCGAGAGCATGGAGGGGAGTTTGCTGGGTTTTGGGCCATTTTGGATGGGGTGTTGGGCTGCAATACAAAAGAGGCTTTTACGGTTACCCGGTTAACCGTTGGAGTATCAAACGAACTCCAAATTGCACGAAACTTGACAGGCGGTCTACCGATGCTATACCAAGGCCGCTTGGCAAACTTCGGTCCATTCCGAGACCGTTTAACACCCGCACATGAAAAGAGGCAAAAGGGGGCGCCGGGGAACATAGGAGTGCCGGATTGCAAAACGGACAACGGGGAAAATGCTAGGATGCATGAGACGAACACGTATGCAAATGCGATGCACATGAAAACATGGTATGAAATGCAGATGATGACATGGAAAAGTGCAACACGCAAGCAAATGACATGGCAACGACGGCGAATAACTGGCAGACACCTGGCGCATCGGATCCGGGGCGTTACATACCCCCACTCGTATCACCGTTGGCAATGACTCCTCTTTACCCATTACTCAGATCGATAGCACTAGTTTTCCCACCACTTCCACACCCATCACTATGTCTAATGTTCTTGTTTCGCCTGAATTAGTCACAAACTTAGTTTACGTTCGTCGTCTTACTCGTGAGAACCGACTTACTGTTGAATTTGACAGTGTTAGTTTTTCTGTGAAGGACGCTTGTACCCGAATGGTACTTCACTGATGTGATAGCCCTGATGAACTCTATCCCGTGCACGTTGGCACCTCCACACCCTTCACCCTCGTCGCCGGCGTCAACCTTTGGCATGCTCGCTTGGGCCACCCCCAACCCCACAGTTTTGCGTCAAATTCTTAGGAGTTTTTCATTCTCATGTAATAAGCTCGACGAGCATACTTGTGAGGCTTGTCGTTTAGGCAAGCACGTTCGTCTTCCCTTTAGTGTGTCTACAACTGTTTCCACTTTTCCGTTTCAATTACTTCATAGTGATGTTTGGATGTCTCACGTTGCAAGTAACACGGGCTACCTATACTATTTGGTGATTTTAGATGATTATTCTCATTATGTGTGGACTTTTCCTCTTTGTCGCAAATCTGATGCCTTAGCTACACTCACATCCTTTTATTACTATGTCACCACACAGTTCGGTCGCCCCATTCTTGCACTCCAAACCGACAACAAAAAAGAGTTTGATAACGTTGCTCTACGCAATCTTCTCGCCTCTCATGGCACCATCTTTTATCTTACTTGTCCATACACCTCACAGCAGAACGGCCACGCCGAGCGCATTCTTCGCACTCCTAATGACTCCGTTCACACGTTACTCTTTCGCTCTAACGTGCCCGCCCGGTTTTGGCCTGATGCTCTTGCCACTGCTACCCTTGTAGTTAACATCCGTCCGTGTCGTCCTCGGTCGAACTACGCCCATCACCACCTACTCTTCGGTGCACCACCGTCCTATGACGGTCTTCACATTTCTGGTGTCTTTGCTATCCTAGCACCGCGTCCACGACTCCACACAAACTTGCACCACGCTCAATCACATGCGTCTTTCTTGGCTAACCCTCTAACACCAAAGGTTACCGGTGCTATGATCCTGTCACTCATCGAGTGTACACCTCGAGGCACGTGTATTTTCTCGAGATGGTGTTCCCTTTTTTCACGTCTTTCTGGCTCCGGCTCCCTCGGCGCCGCCCCCGCGCCCCCTGCTTGGCGTGATGCGCGGCCGCGACCCCAGGCGGTCCCACCAGCCTGGCGCCTTTTGCCGCCGCCCGGGTTCCCGACTCCCTCCCCGAGGTCGAGTTAGACCGGGCCCCTGTGTCTCCGACTCCCTCCTACGAGGTTGAGTCAGACCTAGCCCCCACCCCGGCGTCGCGACGGGCACCTCGCCCACCACCCCGGCCGGCGCCGCCTCTCTGGCGACGGGCGCGACATCCTCCACGCCCTCCGCCGCTCCCACGACTGCTGGTCCGGCCGCTGCTGCTAGCCCGACCACTGCCACTGCCACTGGCCCGACCGCCACCGCTGGCCTGGCTGCCGCCGTTGGCCCGGCCATCGTTGCAGGCCCGGCCGCCGTCGCTGGTCCGGCTCTTGGCGTGACGACCCGCGCTCGGGCTGGTGTGCATCGGCCGAGCACGCGCTACTCTTCCGACGAGCATGTGTGCGCTGCCTCGACATCGTCACCATCACCCATCCCTACCTCCGCTCGCGTTGTCCTTCGGGATCCCCACTGGCTCGCAGCGATGCAAGAGGAGTTCAATGCCTTACAGCGCAACCGCAAGTGGCATCTTGTTCCGCGACCCCCTCGTGCCAATGTCATCACTCGCAAGTGGGTGTTCCGCCACAAGACCCGCACGAATGGTTCTCTTGAGCGCTACAAGTCTCGGTGGGTGGTTCGTAGTTTTCAGCAACGTGCGAGCGTGGACTTCACCGACACCTTTCCTCCGATTGTGAAACCGGGCACGATCCGCACCGTGCTTCAGTTGGCGGTCTGGTGAGCCTGACCTGTGCATCAGTTGGATGTCTCCAACGCCTTCTTGCGTAGTTATCTTGCCGAGGAGGTGTTCTGTGAGCAGCCCACTAGCTTCATCGACGCCGAGCATCCATACTTCGTGTGCTTGCTCTCCCGTTCTCTTTACGGGTTGAAGCAGGCGCCACGGGCTTGGTACCAGCGTATCCCCGCCTTCCTGCAGTCTCTGGGTTTTTGGTCCACTCGCTCCGATGCCTCACTCTTTGTGTATCATCAGGGAGCTGACACTGCATATCTGATGCTCTACGTCGACGACATCATCTTCACGACGTCCGCCCCCGAGCTCCTTTAGTGGATCACGGATCGTCTTCGTGATGAGTTCGCCCTCAAGGACTTGGGGCCTCTGCACTACTTCCTGATCATCGAGGTGGTACGTCGGGCCGACGACTTCTTTCTGCGTCAGCAGAAGTACCCCCACGAGCTTCTGGAGCGCGCTGGTATGCTTAACTGCAAGCCAGCACCCACTCCTGTCGACATGAAGGCGAAGGTCTCTGCCCTGGAGGGGTTACCGCGTCCGATGCAGCGTTCTATCGCTCCATTGTTGATGCCTTATAATACCTGACGCTTACCCACCCGGACTTGCAGTACGCTGTTCAGCAGGTGTGCCTCCACATGCACTCCCCGCGTGACTCCCATTGGACCTTTGTGAAGCGTATTCTCCGTTACATACGCGGCACTATGTCCTCGGGACTCACCTTGATGGCCTCCGCCTCCACCGACCTCGTCGCCTACTTGGACGCCGACTGGGCAGGCTACCCCGACACCTGGCGCTCTATGTCCGGCTAATTTGTCTACCTTGGGCTCTCGTTGATCTCTTGTTCATCCAAGCGACAGCCCACGGTCTGCCGCTCCAGCGCCGAGGCAGAGAGTATCGGGTCGTGGCTAATGCCGTGGCCGAATGCTCTTGGATCCGTCAGCTACTCCAGGAGTTGCTTTGTGATGTTCACAAGGCCACACTTATCTGCGACAACGTCAGCGCGGTCTACCTCTCCGCCAACCCGGTGCACCATCGTCGTACGAAGCATATTGAGCTCGATATTCACTTCGTTCGTGAGCAGGTTGCACTTGGCCGTGTTCGGGTTCTCCACGTTTCGACGACGCAACAGTTTGCTGACGTGATGACTAAGGGATTGCCTCCCGTCTTCGAGGAGTTTCGGTCCAGTCTCGGTGTCTCCGGCGAAGCTTCGACTATGGGGGTGTTGAATATATTTGTTGCATGTATATGTGTATATCTTGATCCACCTTCTAGTCTTGTATAGTTGGGGTTAAGACCCATTTGTACTCTTTATATAAGTGCACCCGCACCCGATAAATACATCGAGTATTGCATTGCCAAACCGTTCTCCAACACCTCCAAAAGCAATTTTCGTTAATATACCCACTATGCAAATTCTCCAATTTGAAGAGAGCTGGGTCTTCTCGGCATGCTGTTCTGCTTCCCCTGACACTTTTCCCTAGAAGCACAGAGCATACGCTTAAAATAAGGTTAGCTGCTTCACTGAGTCACTGCCTCACGTTTTCTTTGTCCTCTCTCTCTCTCTCTCTCTCATCAGTAGCGAAAAGAGCTCATGGAAAGAAGAGATTATGAGAAAGCCATTTTTCTTTAAGCTCGCCTTCGTGCTTTATTCATCCTCCCTGCCAGCAGCCAAGCACCCCGTTTGCATCTGCATATATATGGCACCGCTCCCCCTCTTCTCAGCATACCGACCTCAGGGGCTCTACTACACGCTCGATCAACGAAACACAACGCTAGTCTACCTCAAGAACTAGCAGACAGGACAAGAACAGTCGAGTGACCATGGCCGCAGCAGCCAACGATAGCACCGCCGACGAGAAGGCGCCGGGGACGATCGGCGTAGGCCGGTACGAGGAGATGGAGCAAGACGGCGCCTCGAGCACCGCAAAGTCGCGGCTCTCCGGCCTCCTGTGGCACGGCGGCTCCGCCTACGACGCCTGGTTCAGCTGCGCTTCCAACCAGGTGACCGCCATTACGCAGCCATGCATTTTCTCGACATCTGATGCCATTGTATGAGCTAGCTAGTGCTTACTTTGTGTTGTCGCCGGTGCGAATGTTTTGGTGACCCTCAGGTGGCCCAGGTGCTGCTGACCTTGCCCTACTCCTTCTCGCAACTGGGGATGCTGAGCGGCATACTGTTCCAGCTCTTCTACGGCCTCATGGGGAGCTGGACCGCGTACCTCATCAGCATCCTGTACGTGGAGTACCGGACCAGGAAGGAGAGGGAGAAGGCCGACTTCAGGAACCATGTCATCCAGGTGAGCTAGCGATCGAGGGGAGAGACCACCACACCACGTTCATTTCAGTTCTTGCTTCGCCGTCCGTCCGTCCGTGTTCCATCTTCCGTGTGGTGTGGTGTGGTGGATCTGGACTGAAATCGCCGCTGATGCGCAGTGGTTCGAGGTGCTGGACGGGCTGCTGGGGAGGCACTGGAGGAACGTCGGCCTCGCCTTCAACTGCACCTTCCTCCTCTTCGGCTCCGTCATCCAGCTCATCGCCTGCGCCAGGTACGTACGTGCGTGCGTGCTCATGAGCGTTCATCATTATCAGTACTCATCAGTGTTTGCTTAAAGGCAGACACCTGAAAAAAAAAAAGACGTACACAAAAGTCGATCGTCTCCAAGCTCCGTTTTGTTGTTGGCTCTTTTGTTTCTTGGTGTCCATGGAGAGTGGCTCAAGAGAGTGTATGTATGATGCATGGTGTGCAGCAACATCTACTACATCAACGACCGGCTGGACAAGAGGACGTGGACCTACATCTTCGGCGCGTGCTGCGCCACCACGGTCTTCATCCCGTCGTTCCACAACTACCGGATCTGGTCCTTCCTGGGCCTCGTCATGACCACCTACACGGCGTGGTACCTCGCCGTTGCGTCCCTTCTCCATGGCCAGGTACGTACCTTCCTACGTGTGGCCAGCCGTGTGGATACAATCATACAAAAGTGACAACTCAATACAGTGACTAACATGCATGTATCGGGCGTACACTGCAAACGTGTGTTCCATATACTGAAAGAATAACACTTGTGTGCTGTCCATTTCGTGGGTGCATAATATGTATACGGTACTGTACGCAGGTTGACATGACATGCATGTATCAGGCGTACACTGCAACTTGTGTTCTACTTCTATATACTGAAAGAATAACACTTGTGTGCTGTCCATTTCGTGGGTGCATAATATTTACATGTACTGTACTCAGGTTGATGGTGTGAAGCACTCTGGCCCGACAAAGATGGTGCTCTACTTCACCGGGGCCACCAACATTCTCTACACCTTCGGCGGCCATGCAGTTACTGTGTAAGTTTTTTTTTTTGAACTGAAGTTACTGTGTAAGTAGCTAACAAAAACCCCGCCCTTTCGTCAATTTCAATTTACTAGTAAAGTAGTAGTATTACATTAGATAGTGGAGTGGTACATGTCAAAAGGGAAAAATGAATACACAAAATGGGCACGCATCGTCACATGCCATGTCAAGTTTTGGACACTGGACTGCTGGCCTGTGTGTGCACCAGGACATGGCCAGCTCCGCCAATATTTCGTGTATTACCGGGAGAGCGCAGCGTCAGCGAGCCCACTCTCTGCCGGTGTACATTCTGCAACGGTAGTGCCGACGTCCCAGACATGGCCGTTGCTGAATAGACTCCGTAGTTTATGTTTACCAGCAAGCTAGGCTGCACATTTGTGTCACCACAAGCGTACACGCTTAGTCCATTTCTTGCGTGCTGGGTATGAGCAAGACAGCATTGGCCCACGGCAGTTCTGGGAAGGCACCCTGAAGCTCGTGTAGGTACAAGTAACTAGTGAGCGAGCTGACGACGCTACACACATGCACTGTGCAGTCTTGGCAGCAAACTCGTACAGTTTCCTTCGCAGCTAATGGCTGTGACCTGTAGTAGCCTTTGTTGATTATTCTCGCCCGCATACGCACTGGCAGGCCGGACATCTCTGTGTCTGCGGCCTTGGACTCCGGCCGTCTCATCACAGTCATTGTCTGTACAGTCAAAGGGAAAGGCGCCACTCCACCCCAGCAGCAGGGCTCCGGCTCCTTTACCCGTGCCGGATACGATAACCCTGTCACAGACGCAAACAGCACGAAAGTTCGATGCGCCCAAAAATGGCGCACTTGTCCATGTAACTCTGTAGCCTGCACCACACCAGCTTGCAAAGTTGCAGTCATCCACGCCTCAGCTCGGTCAGAGGCAGAACAGAGTCCGGTCCTCTCGCTCGCTGCATGCAGGGTTGCAGTGAAAGCATCGGCCGTCTGTCTAATGTTATGTTAATTCAGCTGTGTATGCAAGCGATTAACTATCGATTAATATATGGTGTGGTGCAGGGAGGTGATGCACGCGATGTGGCGGCCGCAGAAGTTCAAGGCGATCTACCTGATGGCGACGGCGTACGTGCTGACGCTGACGCTGCCGTCGGCGGCGAGCGTGTACTGGGCGTTCGGGGACGAGCTGCTCACGCACTCCAACGCGCTCTCGCTGCTGCCGCGCACGCCCTTCCGGGACGCCGCCGTGGTGCTCATGCTCGTCCACCAGTTCATCACCTTCGGCTTCGCCTGCACCCCGCTCTATTTCGTGTGGGAGAAGCTCATCGGCCTACACGACTGCCGCAGCCTCTGCAAGCGCGCCGCCGCGCGCCTCCCCGTCGTCGTGCCCATCTGGTTCCTCGCCATCGTCTTCCCCTTCTTCGGGCCCATCAACTCCGCCGTCGGCTCCCTCCTCGTCAGCTTCACCGTCTACATCATCCCGGCGCTGGCGCACATGATCACCTACCGCTCCGCACACGCCCGCGAGGTAACTAGTACCGATTACTATCTTTTTTACGTTCAGTTAATTCATTTTACTGTCTTTTCAAGTGCTGCTAGTACGCACTAACTAAAAGTAGCTACTTTTGCTTTCACTTTTAGCTTGGGAGTTTAGCATGCAGTAGGTAGTAGGGTTTGTGGCGTTTGCACTGCACGCCTATGTTCTTTGGGTATCTCGCAGCAGTTTGCTTGCTTTATTACAGCGGCATTGATGCGTGCCACGCCCAGCTAGGTCCTGATTAGATGTCACCTAGCATAGGAGCACAACTTTTCAAGAGACCGGCTGGCTTGAGTGTTAGCATAAAGCTATGGCAATGATTAAGCGTGGAGCATAATTAATGTCTGTACTGAACGTGAGACAAAACCGCATGAGTTGTTAGTGTCAAAGTGTTAATTCTCTGACAATGGACACCATTAGTTTGTACTGTCAGAAAGAAGAGCAGAGTGATGAGATTTGTTCGACATGCGTGTCAGTGGTGCTGTAATGTGGTAAGAACTCTGTATTGCCATGGTCTAATGAAGTCTTGCCTGAACGCTTGACATGCAGAGCGCCGTGGAGCAGCCGCCGCGGTTCGTGGGGCGATGGACGGGCACGTACGTGATCAACGCGTTCGTGGTGGTGTGGGTGCTGGTGGTCGGCTTCGGCTTCGGCGGCTGGGCCAGCATCACCAACTTCGTCCGCCAGATCGACACCTTCGGCCTCTTCACCAAGTGCTACCAGTGCCCCACGCCGCCCATCCCGGACGCTTCCTGGCCCTTCCCCGGCGGCCTCCGCAACCTGACGATGCTCCCGCCGGCGCCGGCTCCTTCGCCGGCGCACTTCTTCCGCCACCACCGGCACCACAGCCGCGGGCTCTGAAGCTTAAGAAGCCTCCGAGGTTGCTGCTCTGGTTAACCCTAGTTAATTAGCGCTGCTACTGATTGATCAGTCTAGTAAGAAAAACTACCCGTGCGTAGGGAGCGAGCTTGTTGTTTCTTTTCTTCTCTTGGATTCAGAGAGAGGGTGATGGCTGATGTTTGTCTCTTGTTCTGTGCTATGGCCTGGCGTGAAGCATCTAGCTGTTGCTTTCTCTTATTCTCATGCATATATGCTTTGTTTGCTTGGAGCTCCTCTCTTTTGGGGTACCATTCAGTGTTGTATCATTGGCAGTACTATGAGGGTGTTTGTTTCAGAACTTATTGGCCCAGTGACTTAAAAATCCTATAAGTCCCATCTAAACCAAACAGGAGGGACTTATAGGGACTTAAAGTGGGCATTTGATACTTATGAAATAAGACTCTCAAAGAGGGACTTATAGGGACTTATAGTTGTAATATGGTCTTATAGGGACTTATAAGTCCCAGGAACCAAACAGGTAGGGACTTTTTAAGGACTTGGAACTCATAAGTTGGGACTAAAAAAAGTCGTAGGACTTATCAACCAAACAGGGCCTATATGGTGTTAAATTTATGCGCTGAGGAATCAGGAATCACGACTTCAGGAGCTCTTTGCCTTATGTCTTGGCTGTCGTGAACTTTACTCGCTCCCAATGACAAATCTAGGAGTAGCGCAGTAGTTGCTAAGATGGTTGCTTTATAAGGCCGTTGTGAATAATCTATAATAGCTAAATAGTCCATCCTCACTATCCTATTTCTCTCAACATGCAGCCCATCCATCTCAGCAATCTTGCCATGTCATCAACTCAAAACATGCACGCATGCCATGTCATGCATTCAGTTTCCAGTCATACCCAACCGACAGAGACAAACCACAAACCTCCTCAAGCGTTTCATTTTCTGTAGAAGCACTGATAGCCGCAGCGTTTCCTGTCCCCTCATCCTGCACCTGTTCCTCTCCCCCACCGTGGCCTTTTATTATGGCTTTTAACAAAGAGACAAGTGCATACACAAACCCAAAGAAATACTAGCAACTACATACAGATAAGAACAGGGCCTGGATCTTTTCACTTCGTCTCCCTCCCACAGATCTGCAACAATTCTCCACCTGACCAATCCATATGTTGCTCTGCGCCTTCATATGAGCTTATAGATCATCCATCTTCTTAAACTGAATCACGAGACAAACTGTCATCTGTTAATTTTTAATTTACATTGGGTGAGCGCATGTATCCTCTAATCTTTCTCTTATGTTACTCCATCACGCAAGAGATGTGCTCTGTTGAATCTCCAAAACCCAGCGGTTGACAGGGTCGGAGATGCTTCGCCGTGGCGACGGAGGACCTAATTGGGTCGCGTCCGTGCCTGCCTGAGGCGAGATAATGAGGCCTCCACCACAGGCGCTTCACGCACGAACTTGGCGCGAGCAGAGAAGAGCTGCTGCCTGCTGTAGCTCTACCACCCCGATCTCCGGTGATGTTCGGTCCTCCAGCACCACTGCCGACCCATCTCGCCTCCGTCAGCTCTCTCGGGTTGCAGTTCCGCTACTGGTGAGATTGATCTGGTTCCCATGGCGGTGGTGTTTATATGTACATACATCTTTCTTCCAAATCATATATTCAGTTAATTTCTTTTCAAGAAAATGTATTCAGTTCTGCTCTTATTCCTCTGGCAATCCTTCAATGTCAAGCGGCTTGGACGACGACAGGTCACATGGCTGGTAAGCTATTTCTCTTGGCTATGTTATGCAGTGAAGTTTCTTGCATGCCTGGTTGTTTGGTTCTTATGCATCAGAATTGGTTGGTTCCTGCAGATGTGTGCATCACGGCTGCTGTTGCTGTTGTTCACTGAATAGGTTCCAGCAGTGAACGATCAGCGCTGACATATCATCAAGACCCATTTCGTGTTGTATTTTGTTTTTCTCATGTTATATTCTCCTACGGTTCTTACATTCTTCCTTCTCTATGCAGCGCTGCAAACACCGCACATTGCTTCTTGCAAGTTGCAACCAAGTGGCTGAACTAGCAATCCAATTTTTTTCATTCAGATTACAAAAGCAACGACCCTTGAATTTTCAGTCATATATATTAACATCATTCTCTCTTGCGTACATCTTCCAAATTTTGGTTGTAATAATTGTTTGTTTTCCATGCATTACCAGGATGTGGCCATGAAGATCAAGAGGCGACTTGCTCTCCTTTCTCATAAAAAATAAAGTATTTACAACAAATTAGTAAAATCTAAGAAAAGAAAGAGGAGAACAAGGTAAAACTGTTTACTTATCCTCTTGCTGTAGCTTGAATTGTAGATATCCTTTAGTACAAAGTCTATGTGGAATGATGTAGAGTATATTTTTGTCGGCATGCTTTTGAGTTGAGGAACCTATAAACTTCCTTCGTCAGATCCTGGGAACAAGTAGAATTTTTTCTTACTATAGTGACACTAGAAACGTCTCTTTCAATTAATAATAACGCATCTGCTTTTTTGTATACCTCCTAACACCACAGGTACTGACACTTGAATATCCTAAGGTATGTTCTTAGTAGCTTTGTTTGGCCCAGTAGCCAGCAAGTGGTCAGTTTTTTAGGCCTGTATTCCGTTGTAGTTTCGTTATCATGATCTGATTTGTATTGACCTTTTGCAATCACTTTTGATACATCTATGACCTCTAGTCTTTTTGTTTGGTCTAGGAAGCATCTATTCTCTATGATGCTACACAATAAACTGAAGCACTGCTTGTGCCTTCGGTAGCATGGTTCAGTGTTCAAGGTCTCGCATGAGAATCACATAACAAGGATTTTCAACGTCAACTGAAACCTAAAATGAGAAGCATTGGTGGAGTTTGTCTAAAAAAGTAACCAACAGTGGAAATAGATCAAATACAGATTCTATTGACGTTTTGATGTACATGTTTACATTCCCAACCAGGTTGAACAGATTACCACGACTCTCATTGTTCATCCTTACTATGATGTTTCCTCTTGAGTATAAAATCATGTCTCTACAAAATTGATGATGAATGAGCTAAGCTTTTTCACTTGGAAAGAAGACGAATTTGGTCACATCATTTTTCCGCTATTGGTCAAATTTTGTTTGGCATCATTGGTATGTCGATTTGATGAATACAAGTATATAACATCTATCTAGCGGGTTTAGTTGAGTTCATCTTTTAGTTTGATACTTAGAATTAACTCTCCGTACATCCTTCTTTGAGATGTTAATTGCTAACTAATTCAAAGTTTCTATGTAAATCAAATACAATATTTGCAACAACATGTAAGCGAAGATTTCCGCCGCAACGCGCGGGGAATCATCTAGTTAAGAAAATAGCTGCATGCGTCGTTTAGATACAGAGGCCGGGGGTAATCCTCCTTTTCGAAAATAAAAAAACAAATCAAGAAGTAGGTGGCTAACTGTGGTATGTAGAGGCTGAAAAGGAGTAAAGCTTCCATATTCTGCATATTGTGTATCACTACGCGTTTGCTGACATCATGCACCTGAAATTTTTGCTCGTCAATCCCCAACGAGACCAAGACCGGGTGACATGATGAGAGTAGCGTCGACACCGACGAGGCCAAGCCAGAAACTCGCAAGAGACGGGGATGGTATTGCAAGCGGCAATGAGCTGCGACCGTCTTAGGTGAAGGCGAGGAAGCGGATTGACCGGTGAGGATTGGTGCAGGGTCGTTGCTAGAGAACTGGAGGTCGTCGTCCCTCATGGAGGGGGGATCGGCGATCCGGCTGGGGTCGGAGGGGGATCACATGAGGTGAAGTGGAAGAAGAGAGCTGATATTGGACGTGGAAAAAAAGAGCTTCCACAAAATTGACCGGCAGCCAAAGAAAATTCAAGTACCTGATGAATATGCTCTTCCGTGTTATTGACACATCGACAAAATACTACTCCCTCCGTCTCATACTGTAAGACCTTTTCTAACACTAATGTAACACTTTTTTAACACTATATTAGATGTTTTTTAACACTACATCAGTGTAAAAAAACGTCTTACATTATGAGACAGAGGGAGTAGTAGCAGCCATTTCAAATAACTTACATTGTTCGTCCAAAATGTGAACAAAAATGACGATACAAAAGTGTGAGTGGCAGTGTGACAACAATGTTGTCTGGTTTTTTTTAGCAACTGTTGTCTGACTGGCTTGGCCACAGGCTGTGAGGATAGAGGCCATGATTTCAACACTAGAGAAGGATCCATGATGCGGCCGCACTAGGAGAGAGGTTATTTACAATGCTGAGCAGATCTAGCATGTTATGCTCCGTTTGGATGTTTGCATTCAGACCTGGCATTTGGTATTGGCATTAGTTTGGGCCGAATATCCCCAATGTCACCGTTTGGTTGGCCTTAGCATTCGGGCTCGATATGGAGCAAAAAACCTCCCGGCCCAATTCAATGCGTATATTCTTGACATTGCTAGGTACCCCTGAAAGCTATTTATCGCATTACGCAAGACGGTAGAGACCCCTCGCTGAAGCTCTTCAGTACTTGGGCCAGCCCATCTTCTCGCAGATTAAAGGAAAAAAATTTAAAAGGGAGGTCCGGGAGGTCGAACCCTGGGTGAGGGTAGTAGCCACTCCACCTAGTTCTACTTAGTTGGTAGTTGTAGGGATGCTACCTACTTGAGGCGACCCGAGACAGTCTTTTCCGTATTTCTTCTTTTTCTTCTTCTTTTTTGTTTTTTTTCTTCTCTGATTTTTCTTCTATTCTTTCTCCTCCGATTTTTGTAATTTTTACAATACATGGTCAACATTCTTTCTATACACATTTAACATTTTTGAAATGCTTGGTTAACATTTTTAAATATTTGTTCAACGTTTTTTTAAATGGTGGATTGCCATTTTATATACATGATCAATAAAATTCATCATGTTTTAATACATGCTCAACATTTTATATATACACATTTAAAAATGTCAAATGGTTGATTAACATTTTTAAACACTTGTTCAACATTTTTTAATGCTTGATTAACATTTTATATACATGATCAACATTTTTGAAATACTTGTTCAACATTATCAAATACTGGATCAACATTTTTCAAATACTTGTTCAACATGTTTCAAATATTGTTTATATACATGATCATCATTTTTGAAATACTGGTTCAACATTCAAAAAAATCAACATTTTTCAAATACTTTTTCTATATTTCCTTTTTCTTTGAATGCTTGATTAACATTTTTCTATACATGAACAACACTTTTCAAATACTTGTTCAACATTTGTAAAATACTTGTTTAACATGTTTCAAATGTTTTTTGTAGACTTTAAAAAAATTTAAAGTATAAACAAAAGTACAAAAGTAAATAAAAAAGGAAATCAGAAAATCTAACAAAAAGAGGAAAATGAGGCTGTGGCCTCTCTCGCGCCTGGACCGGCCCAGTCGGCCCTCTCCTTCAGCAAGCACTCCCCTCGCTGTGGCGGAAGCAAGAAATTGGGGTGCTTGGAGGCGGATCCTATTTGACGAGAGCAACTAGTTAACGAGCGCTCCTTCAGGAGCCTCGCAACGATCAGCGCAACTTGGGGCGCTCTCAGTTATTCGCCACGTGACGCACTCTGGACGCTCCCTCCGAATTTTGTTTTTTTACTTTTCCGCACGCGTTTTTGGCTTTTTAAACGTTTTTTTTTTTGACGTTTTGGTTTTCCCCCGGTCTTACTTAGCTTTTCGATAAAAAAAATTCAGAAAAAAAAATTTACGCGAAAAAAACGTGTTTTTTTTTCTTTCGCGAAATTCACGGTTTTTCTTTCACGAGAGGTACGGTTGTGCTTTAGCGAGAGTCACGGCCGTGCCTTTCGAAAACGAAAAAACGCGTTTTCTGTTTTTTTCTTTCGCGAGAGTAACGGTTTTGCTTCCGCGAGAGGCACGATTGTGCTTTCGCGAGAGTCAGGCCGTACCTCTCGAAAAGAGAAAAATAAAGCGCGTTTTCTGTATTTTTTTCTTTCCGGCAGTCACGGTTTTGCTTTCGCTAGAGGCACGGTTGTGCTTTCGCGAGAGTCACGGCCGTGCCTCTCGGAAAGAGAAAAAATACGTGTTTTCTGTTTTTTTCGCGAGAGTCACGGTTTTGCTTTCGCGAGAGGCACGGTTGTGCTTTTGTGAGAGTCACGGCCGTGCCTCTCGGAAACGGAAAAAAACGTGTTTTCTGTTTTTCTTTTTTCCTTCAACGAGAGTCACGGTTGTGATTTCGCGAGAGGCACGGGCGTGCCTCTTTCGGAAAGGGAAAAAAACCGTGCTCCCGGTTCCGTTTTTTCGCCCCGATTTTTTTGTGAAAAAAAAAAGTTTGTCAAAACCTATCAACATGGGATCTAGTTTTGAAGATCTCGATGCGAGGAATCCAATAGTGAACACGGTTCGAGATTTGGACGCACGATTTAAGAGATAAAACGTTTTGAATAAACGGATGTACGAAAAAAGGGAAAACTCCCAGATTGCGACAAATGGCGCATTGCATGTGCGCCACTTGTCGTGACCTATGAAAGTGGAGTGTTCTTTGCAACGAGTACTCCTTAATTAGTGATTTCGCTATTTGACGCTTAAGCGCCCGTTCGCAAACGGCCGCCTGATGCGCACCCCGCACTGCTGCGAGCTGGGCCGGCCCATGAGCTGCGATCTGTTTATTCGTTAAAAGGGTTCAAAAAAGGTACGCAGCGGGAGTTTGAACCTGCGACCACTTCCTTCAGCGCCAAGGACAGTCATCATTACGCCATCAAACACTAACTGTTTCAAACATGTTGTTTTATTTTTATTTGTCCCCTTGGTCGCGGGAATCCTCCAGTTTTATTCAGTATTTTTTTCCAAACCGATTTTCTCCCGGTTCGCTGGCATTTCCGGAGCAATTTTTTCTTTTTTTATTTTTATCTTTTATATTGCATGACTTTTTAAAAATTCTAGTTTTTGTTCAAAAGCAATTATTTTATTTTTTTAGAAAAATAGACAAACTTTTTTCTAAAGCAATAAACTTTTTTAAATGTGATGGTTTTTTTTCAAATTTGATGAACTTTTTTCAAATTCAATGAATTTTAGTTTGCATTGAATTTGCAAAAAAATCATCAATTTGAAACGAGTTCATAAATTTCAAAATAATCATCAAAAAGGAAGAAAAAACAAAAAACAAAAAATGGGAAAAAGGAAAAGGCAAAGAAGAAACAATACAAAAAAGGAAAAGATGTAACCTGTCAGACCCTCCTAGGTGGTCGAGTGGTTAGCGCACTTGTTCGATTCACTCCACGCGCCATTTTTATCCTTAATTTTCCTTTTGGAAGCACCCCCATTTTGGGCCGGCCCAAGAGCACGGCTGCGTGGGCGCCGAAACTCCTCGTTGGCGCGGAAGGCGCTGACTAGGAGCTCCCGGTATTGGAAACCAACGCCGTCCCTCCCATCTCCATTCGTGACATGTCTCGCTTGTCCGGCTGCGCGTGCCCAGGAACGGCGGCGACACACGTAGCCCATCCCGCCCACCTGCACCCCGAGCTCCAGCGGCCGGTGCCACCCTCCCGACCCGCCTCCACCCGAGATCCGGCGGCTAGCGTGCCTCCATCCCGAGCTCCAGCGGTCGGCACCACCCTCTTGCCCCGCCTCCATCGATCCCGCCAACCTCCATCCCAAGCTCCAGCGGCCGGCGCCACCCTCTCGCCCTGCCTCCATCCTGATCTCCGGCGGCCGGCCGGCATGTCTCCACTCTTCCTCACTTTGACCATCCAAACAACATTTGACATTCCAGCTCAATATCAAGTATGTGTTCCGAATATCTAAACATTCAAACAGAAATATTGGCTTTCAATCTCAATACCAATATACTGTGATATTGGTATTCAACCCAATGCAATGGCAAGGCTCCCAATGCAAACATCCAAACAAAGCTTTAGTGTATTCCATGAACAAGAGGGACAGTCAAAATACTCCGCAAGGGCCTCCTGACTAAGGCTTGTTTTTTTCCTTAAAAGAGGGGGCGACTAATCCAGGAACAAGAAAAAGGCGCTTCGCTGGCAGACTCCATCAATCTGAGATTCTTTCTCTCTTGTAATTTCACCAGCCCATTCCACTTCTGTGTGGGAGGAAATGTGATTTGAACCCATGATACAATCTTCTTGCATGTTGACAAGAAATGGGAATTCTATCCTATCCTAACCCCAATTCCAAAAAAAAAATGATTGTGTCGAGGTTCGTGCAGGGATATAATAGAAACTAACAACGATGGAGCAAGAAAAAGAACGTGCTAACGTACAACGGTTTTCACGCTAGTTTCTCAATCTATTGCTTGTTTGGTTTGAGGTTGAGCTCACTCGCCACCCTATGTCATTAGTCTTCCTAATATCTATTACTCTCTTTTGGTCTATGATAAGGTCTTTCATGAAGAAGGATCACAACGAGGATCCGAGGAAATATTGTCTGCCCGTATGTGCGGGGCTGTGAATATTTATAGGTCAGGCCTTTTACACGAAAACCACAATACTAAACTACAAAGAAGTTAATTAATCAAGTAACTATAATTTGAATTCACTAGTCGTTGAGTCTAGGTTTATTTCAATATAACAATATGCCAGTCCCAATAGTTCTGCATTTTATTTTGGTCTAGTGTCCATTCCTGAATGAAAGAGACAGTGGCGGACCGTGACATGAAAGTAAGGAGGGGCCAAATGCTAAGCTTGAAGTGGGAAGACCGGGCACTATTTATTGATTTTATTGAGGCAAATAGTCATGTTTTTGTTGGGAAGACCGGGCTGTGGCCCGATATGGTCCCCAAGAGGACCCGTCCCTGAAAAGAGACGAGCTTTTTCTACGCCCCATCACCCAGTTTAAAATGACTCCTTTAATAATATATTTTTATCAAAAAATAGAAAAAATACCACAATCTTCTTCCACCCTTCCTCCCGTCATCGAAGGATGCAACCTTCCCCTAGAACGGAGCTATTGCTTGGTTGTCCAGGCAGTGCCGCGGTGCGTGCTTCCCCCCATGGGAGCCATTGCGGTGCGATTTCTTCTCATGGTGGGTCAATTCTTCCCGGCGGCCGATGCGCTTGTTGGCGCCCAACACCTTGCCACACAACACTGCGACAACGGCAGCGCCCAACTTCAACCATTTTCCAATTGAGAAGGAGAGGACCTCCTTAAATAGGACGGGAGTTCTTGAGGGCTTTTGTGCTAAAGAAAAGAGAGAAGTTGGGCTTATAGAGAACAGGGGAAGAAGTGGCCCGGTTAGATATGTTTATTTGCAACCTCGTTTAATATTTAGATCAGCTATATGCCTTCCATATTTAAAGGCTTGGGCAGTTAACGGAATTCGATTCGGACGACATTTGACGTGCAGCCCCGCTGTAATATAATATGACCACACACAAACTTCCAAGCGAGAACATTCAATACTCGTTTATAAAATAATTTTAAATGGTCTTGTGGCCAAGTGCAAGTGTCCGGTTGGTATCCGTGTAGAAGGGCAAAAGAACCGAAGAGGATACTATTCACCTTCTGAAGGAAGGACGAACTATAATGATGCTCGAGGTTTAATAAAAACACCCAGAAGACCTGGTATGAAGGCAACGTGTTGCCGATGCAATACTGATGATGCACAAATAATAACAACAACATTAATAATGATGATGATAATAATAGGTAAATATAATAGTTATGATTACTGGCTATACAAAACCCTAGGTTCGAGTTCCCCGGATCGGATGAAGGCATGCATAGTGCTAATGTTTCCATGTCTATTTTCTGCATGCCAAGTCCATGCCATAATTCGAGTGGGTAGTCAAGTTGGTAGTGAATAGACGTGTTATTTTTATCACACGGAATATATAATAGCATATTCATGTGAGTAAAAACACAAAAAAATCATAGTTACTTCTAAACTTTTCCGATCAATATCCAAGTATTCACTTAAATGCCATAAGTGAAAAATATATAAATAATAAAAACTTTGAGAGCAAAATTTTAGTTGGTCGAAAACAAATTACCGACACTAACAAAATTATACAAAAAAATTCTATGTACAATAAAAATGTTGATATGGTTTAACTAATATCTATGCACAGTTTCACACTTCAATTTCAGATTTTTGGGAGATCAAATAGTTTTACGTGACTAAGAGTGAAATTAATAGAAATGGACCGCAATATCTCGCTAATGTCTGAAACCCTCAGCGAACAACTCGTTCGCTAGGGGAGGGAGGAGGCAGCGAACCCCTCACCCCTGGAAAAAGTCCATTTTGAACCTTGAATTCGTAGGTGTTCGGCGAATCAAACCCTGGAGTTGAAATCCCTGTCGTTCGCACCCTAAACTAACTAATCCCGGTCCAAATCAAACCCTAGTGTCGTTTTAGCCCAAAAAATGTTGACGCAGCAAGTGTCAACCAGGATTGCTCTGAGTGGTCGGCCAGGTTATAACCGCAACGCGCGAGGGCGAACATCAAACAGATTGGGGATTTGGGGGAAGAAACTAGGGTTAGGAGGTGGTGGAGGCGATTCCTGAGCGGGGCGAAGGCCATATCACAGGGGGCGGCGACGGCTGCATCGAAGGCAATGTCATGGTCTTTGGGTCGTTCTTCCGCTCCCGGCTTCCGTCGAGCCACCGGAAGGAGAGGGGAGGAATTGAGGTTGCCGGTGCCCTACCAGGAGAACCCGATGGCGTATGAGCCGGGGAAGCTCTGCTGGTGCAACCTGTGTCGGAAGGCGCTGAGATGGATCTCATGGAGCCGTCAGAACCCAGGCAGGAGGTACAACGCATGCGTGGATGCCATGGTGAGCTTCATTTTGGTCTCATTTTTCTATTCATTTGTTCTTCTTCCCTGTCAATGATTTTGTTGCTACAGTTGAACAACATGGTGGTTGTGGCTTTGTTGAATGGCATGATGGACCTCTGCCAAAGTTCTGGAGTGATTTGATTGGAGATTTGCGAGATGAAGTGCGTAGGTTGAGAGGTGAAGGAAGTGTTGTCGTGTTTGAAGATCCCACTGCAGTTGTGGCTCTGCTTGAAGCTCAAACATGAAGAGAGGTGGTGGCTATGTCTCTGCAAGATGAGCTCAAGGAGAAAGATGTAGAGATAGATGCACTGTAGGGGAAATATCAAAATGTTGTCTTGCTTTTTGTTCTCTTTGTGGTAGGTTTAGTGGCAGGGAAGATGCTACTGCATTAAGGTTGTTAAGTGTTAGTTGTATGCAATGTAGTATTGGTCAGTGGTTTAGATTGAAGTGATCTTTTGGCATTGAAGATGCAAGTTGTATGCCCTGTTTAACAAATCTGAAAGTTGTATGCATGCACTGTTTAGACAGAATTAAAGTGGAAGTTGTGTTATGGCCATCATTTGTAGTGATGTAAATTTGTATAATGCATATAACCACTGAAATGTGTGCTGTCAAATTTGTACCTCTGAAATGAAACTTGAAAATAGCAAGATCATGCAGATTGTAACCACTGTAATTCTACTAAAACCACTACTGGCATTTAGTAACCACTGAAATAGCACCTCTAGATATTGTGTTCTTGCAATACTTTTCTTGAGCTTCTTAAACACACCAGGGCATATTTTCCTTGTACACTTGGCACCCTTCTTTCTTTGTTCTTGAATTATCGCAATCACTTTCTTCCTAATTTTCTCATTCATATAAATAATTGGATAAAACCTAGCATCAACTATTGCATGGTTGAATGACTCACAAAGGTTGTTGTCAATTGACTCATAGTTTGAACCAACTGGGAAAAAAGCCCTTGCCAGTGCACTTGCTCAGTTCTCATGATGTCCTAAGCCCCTTCAGGTGTCACCTTTGCAAGCTTGGCCTTGCAGTTATTAAAATCTTGCCTATTTGAAGCCTTAGCAATTGCCTAGAATTTCTTCTTCCACTCATGATCTCTATGTTTCTTCCTCCAATTAGCATAAATATGCCTAGCACACATCCTGTGCTCTCCTTCAGGCAGGTGAAAGATCGAGAAGAGAGGTCTAGAGGGGGGTGAATAGACCCTTCACTATCAAAAGTGGTAGTTTTTATAATTCTCAAGTTAAGGTTGAGTTTAGCACATATTAAAGGGCACACAATACATTTTATACAAGCATAGCATTAGTATGGGGAGCAGAAAGAGTAAAGCATGCAAGTGCAAGAATGTAAAGGGATGGGAGTTGGAAAGTGCAAACACAAAGGAGACGCGAAGATTTTTGGTGTGGTTCTGATAGGTGGTGCTATCGTACGTCCACATTGATGGAGACTTCAACCCAAGAAGGGTAACGACTGTACGAGTCTACAAAGGTCTCCACCCACGAAGGTCCTCGAAGAAGCAACCATGTCTATCCCACCATGGCCATCGTCCACAAAGAACTTGCCTCACTCAGGTAGATCTTCACAAGGTAGGCGATCTCCTTGCCCTTACAAACTTCTTGGTTCAACTCCACATCATGTCGAGGCTCCCAAGCGACACCTAACCAATCTAGGAGACACCACTCTCCAAAAGGTAATAGATGGTGTATTGATGATGAACTCCTTGCTCTTGTGCTTCAAATGATAGTCTCTCCAACACTAAACTCTCTCACACGGGTTTGGCTATGGTGGAAGAAGGATTTGACTGGAAAACAACTTGAAGAAGGCTAGAAATCAAGATTCAAATGGTAGGTGTCGGTGTCAAAACCGGCGGATCTCGGGTAGGGGGTCCCAAACTGTGCGTCTAGGCGGATGGTAATAGGAGACAAGGGACACGATGTTTTTACCCAGGTTCGGGCCCTCTCGATGGAGGTAATACCCTACTCCTGCTTGATTAATATTGATGATATGGGTAGTACAAGAGTAGATCTACCACGAGATCAAGGAGGCTAAACCCTAGAAGCAAGCCTATGGTATGATTGTTGTTGATCCTACGGACTAAAACCCTCCGGTTTATATAGACACCGGATAGGTTAGGGTTACACAGAGTCGGTTACAATGGTAGGAGATCTACATATCCGTATCGCCAAGCTTGCCTTCCACGCCAAGGAAAGTCCCATCCGGACACGGGACGAAGTCTTCAATCTTGTATCTTCATAGTCCAGGAGTCCGGCTAACGATGAGAGTTCGGCTATCCGGACACCCCTAATCCGGGACTCCTCGGTAGCCCCGAACCAGGCTTCAATGACGATGAGTCCGGCGCGTTGATTGTCTTGACATTGCGGCGGGTTCTTCTCCAAATTCCATATACTTGTCGAATAGTGTCCGGCTTCTGATAAATGCCGCGCTCCTCGGCTTCTACGCCCAATAATGGCCATCTTCCACATGTTTGAATGAATGCGAAAAGCCAGGGTATTTTTACAATTACCCCCCTAGCCGCGCAAATGAGCCACCTATAAAAGGGGTAAGGATCGAGATCTGAGTCACACCATCCCCCCTTTGCGAGCTTTCATCGGAGCGCCTTTGACCAAAGCCCATTCCATCATGGACAGTCGACGCGCTCCTCCTCTCGCGCCCCAAATTTCAGCCAGAAATTGGGAGAGATGCTCAGTCCCGCATAGCGAGCTAGTTATACTCCAAGCCAAGGGATTTCTCCCCCCGGCCTTCATGGTTCCGGTTCGTGCCAGACTTGCCACCTACAAGGGCGGATAGCAAGCGGAGAGCGTCCCCGATCCCTCTAAAGGAGAGCGGGTATGCTTCATCTCTTATCTAGTAAGAGGACTCAGATTTCCAATCCATCCGTTTCTCCGGGGGCTCTTGGAGTTCTACGGCCTCCAATTGCACCACCTTACTCCTGCCTCCATCCTACACATCGCGGGCTTCGTGGCCCTTTGCGAACTGTTCTTGGGCGTCGAGGCTCATTTCGGGCTGTGGAAGAGAATATTCTGCCTAGTAACCCGTTCTCATGAGGGGTCAATATATCAAGTGGGCGGAGCCGAGCTATGGCGTGTCGCGGGACCGGATACTTATCCGGAACCCCAAAGAAGGCATCCAAGACGGCCTTGAATGGTTTTACATGGAGGACGTCCCTGCGGATCCTGTTCGGATCGGCCTTCCGGAGTTCAGCAATGCTCCTCTGAAGAATTGCCTAAGCTGGCACCCTCGAGCCCCGGAGAGAAGATGACCGGATGTCCTTTATTTGATGAGCCGAATAAAGTTATCGGCTCATGCGGATTGACCATGACAGAGTCATGGCAATCTGCATTATGAGGGAGTGCAGCCGCTCCAAGACAGGGCCACCCATGTGGGACTTCAACGGGAGGACGATGCCACCCGCCATGGCGCAAAGGGCGGGATCGGTCACCGAACTGGTGAAGATCTTATGCGCCATGTATAAAGGGAGGAGGAGGATTTCCTCCGTGTCAATCCATCAAGGAGTTTTCCTCGAATAATCCTCGGCTGGGTAAGCAAACATCTTTGTGAGCTGTCCGATCCATGTTCCCATGGTTAAATATCTCATTTCGTGGTTTCGTGCGAGAACTGCGCGGATGTGGAAAAGATACACAGCCCCACAACCCGAGGATCCGGAACGGTCCCTCGATCCGACCTCCAAGAGGATCCGGATATAAAGGTGGAGTTGATCGACGGGTATTCCACCAACTTAGCATCGACAATGCTTTGGTTGCCATCACGGCTGATTACCCCGGAATACTTCCAGCCTCACAGGTAAATGAGACCGAGATCCCAAAACCCTGATAATGACCCATCCATGCTTATTTTTGATCACCGTATGCCAATGGTGTTTCACAGGGGGTACCTTTGAGGCAGGAAGCCGAGCCCGCGGCGGCTGGCCAACAAAGGGCAGTGCGGCCCCGCAGGTTAAAAAGAAGTGCGGTCCGGATCGAAACTCCGCCGCAACGGTATGGCGTGTCACCATACTCCCAGGATTGATTCCTGGAAGGCGTACTAACGCTGATGCTCTTTTCAGGAAAAGAGCACTCGTCGGACTGAGTCCAGAGAGGTTGCCAATCGAACCTTCACCGGCCAGGCTTCAAAGCCGGGTCTGGAGGCTGAGACGAGCACGAGACGTGCGTCGGATGCTCCTCCGACAGAGGATGCCGACAGGTTATCCGCCACCAACTCCGAGGTGGAGAGCGCCTTGAATCATAGGCGCCGCCGGACAGTTCTTCGTGACGCATGTTTCTCTCAGGAGGCTTTGAATGCCTTCGATTCGGGAGATGCGCACTCCGTGCCGCTCAAGATGGTCTAGCGAGCCACGGAGCAAGTATGTAAAGGACATACGGTAAGGAAATTTGACATTTATATATGCCAAGAGCCCCGAGACTTAAAATAGTTAGAATAACTGATTTAAGGATCATTTGTTATCAGGATCTTCTGACAGAAGAATACCCGATTGTCCCAGAGCTTGAAGAGTGCAAGGCCCAACTTGAGGCCGCACTAGCCGCCTGAGGGGAGCCGCAGAGACCCCACCGGTAATATACACTTTAAAAGATAAATAGGTTATGAAGTGTGGCAGGTGTATAAATCGACAAAAACATTGCAGATGGCGCCGGATCGATCCGGACAAGCAACAGCTCTTGCGCCAGCTAAAGGCAGCGAGAGCGTGCTTACAAGGGTGCGGCGGAGAAAAATAACCTCCAGATGCCAACACCAAGCTGGGTGAGGAACTAAAAGATGTTCATGCACGGTTGTCTGACTCCGTAAAGGAGAATCGGCGGCTTCGTCGCGGCATTTTCAGTAAGTGCTTGAATGAACTTTGAAAAGAGTTCGGCGAGGAAGGCGACTAACATAAACATGTATGTAGGTTTGCTCATAGGTCGTCCTGAGGAGGAGATGCCCAGTTCTTCGGGCGATCTTCTTCCCGAACAAGTCGGCTACGAACGAGTCCGGCAGTGATGAAAGGCATCGGTCAGCCTTGTGGCTATCTATCTCCCTGCTCAAGGCATTGGGGAGCTGGCGAGCGGCTTCAAGGAGCACGGCGGCGCTTCCGGCTATGGAAGATATCGGCCTGCCGTCAAGGCGCCAGGAGGCTCGGGCCATGGTAAAGAAGCGGTACACGGTTGACCCAAACCACATGGCGAGGTCGGACTGTGGGGCGGATGGGATGGAGATCCTGTAAGTTAGTGTACGCCAAGTAGAATTGGCCAAGTATTCCCAACAAGATTGTAAATTAGATAGCCTATTAGATGGCATTGAGGTGGAATACAATGAGTCGAGTTGACTATGTAAAATATGACATGAAAGAATGTCTTCTAGCCGGATTGTAGATCGTTTGTCATAGCGGACCTTTTAAGCCGACCTCGGACCCAATAGTCCGGAGTGTGTCCGAATACCTTCGTGGTTATATAAGAACCGTGGTATGCATGGAGACAAGGCGTAGGGGTCATTGTTGCTGTATCGCATAAGTGCCCAACTAGTTATGTTATATTACATGGGTAGTAAGAAACATCTTCCGGGGAGAATAGTTCCGTTAAGGGTTCCTTTAAGCTAGGATGCATGCCCTAAAGTGCATGTCAAAGCTGCTATGAAAGCGAGAAAATCATCCGGGGCAGATGGGTAAATAGTTAAAATCATCTTTCAGTTCACCGACCGAATATTCCCTTAAGAACGCTAGCTTTCGGCTTCACCCGGTCCGAGGTACACATCCGCTGACCCGCAAGAATAATCGCAGAGGTGCTCCTTTACCACCAAGCCGAACAATCGGGAACGTAGGGGTAAGCACAGAGCCAGGCAACCCAGCTTGGCCAAAACTTAAGTCATATCGATGCATATAATGGTGAATAAAAGGTACATGCGGAAGTTTAACGCATGTGTTGGGCATGAAAGCCCTTATAAATAAGCTTCTGTTAAAGAAGCCCCCAGGTATAATGAGCACGGACAGCGCGTCAAGTGTGTGCGAAAAAAAGCGCAAACGAGCCTCTAGATGCTTTAAGAAGAAGAAGGAGGAAGGAGAGAAATAAAAGACATCAAAAATAAAAAATGTGGACGGAGGAAGGAGACGAACTTGGAGTCTGGCACTTATGCGTAGAATCGTCGAAGACGGGCTGAGTTCCATGGGTTCGGCTCGAGTCGGTTATCCGATGCGTTTCGCAGACGGTATGCTCCGCCGGTCAGGACCTGGTCGATGATGAAGGGACCTTCCCATTTGGGCTTGAGTTTTTCCTTTTTCTTGTCCGGCAGGCATAGAACTAGTTCGCCAACGTTATAAGCTTTGGCCCGTACTTCCCTGCTTTGATATCTTCGAGCCTGCTGTTGATAGAATGCGGAACGAGCTTTTGCCATGTCGCGCTCCTCCTCCAATGCGTCCAAACTGTCCTGCCGATCAAGCTCGGCTTCTCTTTCTTCATACATGCGCACGCGAGGTGAGTCATGTATTATGTCACAGGGCAAAACTGCCTCTGCGCCGTACACCATGAAGAATGGTGTGTATCCGGTAGTGCGATTCGGCGTGGTCCGCAGCCCCCAGAGTACGGAGTCAAGCTCCTCAACCCAGTGCGTGTTAGATTCCTTGAGGGACCGCACTAGTCTGGGTTTAATGCCGCTCATGATTAGACCATTTGCCCGTTCGACTTGGCCGTTGGTTTGAGGGTGATAGACTGAGGCGTAATCGAGCTTGATGCCCATGTTTTTGCACCATGATTTGACCTCATCGGCCGTAAAATTGGTGCCATTATCAGTGATGATATGAAGTCTATCACTGGTCCGGATTCGGCCGTTTTAACAGGTTTGGCCTCTATCCATTTGGTGAATTTATCCACCATGACCAATAGGTATTTTTGCTTGTGGGTTCCTCCCTTGAGGGGTCCAACCATGTCAAGCCCCTGCACCATGAACGGCGTGTGATGGGTATAGTTTTAAGGGCGGTGGGTGGCATGTGGCTTTGATTAGCAAAAAGCTGGCAACCGACGCATCGTTGGACTAAGTCCTGCGCATCTGCCTGGGCCGTCGGCCAGTAAAATCCTGTACGGAAGGCCTTGCCAAGGGCCCAGGCTACGGCGTGGTGCCCACCCAGTCCGGCATGAATTTCAGCCAGGAGGTTTCGCCCTTCCTCTTCGGAGATACACCTTTGAAGGACTCCGGTAGTGCTTTTCTTATAAAGCTCTCCCTCATGGACTTTGTAGGCTTTAGATCGCCGTACTATGCAGCGAGCCTCATTTTGGTCTTCGGGGAGTTCCTGCCTAGTTAGGTAGGCTAGGAATGGTTCCGTCCACGGGGCGATAACCGCCATTATTTCGTGAGCGGAGGGTGTTATCTCGGGGGCAGAGCCTCCGGTTGTGTCAGAGTGTTCGGCGTCAGGCAGTGCGGTTGGGTCCGGATTGTTATTGCCGGACTCCCCTTCCCATAGTACGGATGGCTTGAACAGCCGTTCCAGGAAGATGTTGGGCGGGACGGCATCGCGTTTTGCACCGATGCGTGCCAATATATCCGCCGCCTGGTTGTTATCCCGGCTATATGATGAAATTGAGCCCTTCAACCGTCTGACATTTTAGGACCGCATTGCGGTATGCTGCCATTTTCGGATCTTTGGCATCAAAGTCTCGCTTATTTGAGATATTGCGAGGTTTGAATCGCGCACCTCTAGGCGTTGAATGCCCATGGAGACGCCATCCGGAGGTCGTGCGTAAGGGCCTCGTATTCGGCTGCGTTGTTGGAGTCCGTATACATTATCTGAAGGATGTATTGGACTGTGTCCCCAGTTGGGGACGTCAGGACGACGCCAGCCCCCAGGCCGGTCAACATTTTGGAGCCGTCAAAGTGCATGATCCAATTGGAGTATGTGCCGTACTCTTTAGGGAGTTCGGCTTCAGTCCATTTGGCCACGAAGTCGGCCAAAACCTACGACTTGATAGCTCGTCGTGGCTTATAAGTTATATCTAATGGAAGGAGCTCTATGGCCCATTTAGCAATCCGGCCCGTCGCGTCGCGGTTGCTTATAATGACGTTAAGAGGTACTTCGGAGGCTACCGTTATCGAACACTCTTGAAAGTAGTGTCGCAACTTCCGGGATGCCATGAACACCGCGTATGCTATCTTTTGATAGTGTGGGTACCGGGACTTGCATGGAGTTAGGACAGTGGCCACATAATAAACCGGTTTTTGAAGAGGGAACCGGTGTCCGTCCGTTTCGTTCGACAACGAGCACCGCTACCGACAACTTGATGTGTTGCGCGATATATAATAGCATTGGTTCGCCCACGCTATGCGCCAGACCGGATTCGTTGCCAAAATGGCCTTTATTTCTTCGAGTCCGGCCGTGGCGGCATCCTTCCACTCGAAGTGTTCGGTGCGGCGGAGGAGGCGGTAAAGGGGTAACGCCTTATCCCCCAAACGGGAAATAAAGCGGCTTAGAGCCGCTACGCATCCCGTCAGTTTTTGTATTTGTTTGAGGTCTTTTGGAATATCCAATTGTGACAGAGCTCGGATCTTGGCTGGGTTTGCTTCAATTCCACTACCGGACACAATGAAGCCGAGGAGCTTTCCGGCTGGAACGCCGAAGACGCATTTTTCCGGATTGAGCTTGATGTCATATTTTCGAAGATTGTCGAATGTGAGCCTCAAGTCGTCTACTAGAGTTTCGATGTGCTTGGTTTTGACGACCACGTCATCTACATATGCTTCCACTGTTTTGCCGATCTGGTTTGCCAGACATGTCTGAATCATGCGCTGATATGTTGCGCCGGCGTTTTTGAGCCCAAAGGGCATTGTATTGAAGCAGAACGGGCCGTATGGGGTGATGAATACTGTTGCAGCTTGGTCTGGCTCCGCCATCTTGATTTGGTGGTAGCCGAGTACGCGTCGAGGAAGCACAATGAGTCGTGTCCTGCAGTAAGCGCCAATAATTTGATCAATTCGAGGGAGGAAGGGATCCTTCGGCAAGCCTTATTAAGGTCTTTAAAATCAACACATAGGCTCCGGGACTTATCCTTCTTTGGTACCATCACTAGGTTTGCTAGCCAGTCCAATGTTTTATATCTCCGATGAATCCGCTTCCAAAAGTTTGGCTAGCTCCTCTCCCATGGCCTGCTCTTGGGTTCGGAAAAGCGTCGAAGAGCCTGTTTGGTCGGCTTGAATCCTTTTAGGATATTTAGGCTGTGCTCGGCCAGCCGACGTGGGATACCCGCATGTCCAAGGGTGCTAGGCAAAGATGTCCCGGTTTTCTTGTAGAAATTCTCGTGGTCGCGTCTACATCAGGGTTTAATTGTGCCCCAATGGAGGCCGTCCTTGCAGGGTCCGTTGGGTGGACTTGGAGTTTGACTATTTCATCCGCTGGTTTAAAAGAAGTGGACTTGGATCTTTTATCAAGTATCACATCGTCCCTATTCACCGTGAGCGCATCGCGGTGAGTTCCTCGGCCGCTAGGGCTTCGGATAGTGCCTCGAGGGCTAGTGCGGCTGTCTTGTTTTCGGTGCGGAGTGCTATGTTCGGATCACTAGCGAGAGTGATGATTCCGTTAGGTTCGGGCATTTTAAGCTTCATGTACCCATAATGGGGTATAGCTTGAAAAATTGTGAATGCCTCTCGTCCTAATAAAGCATGATATCCGCTGTTGAACGGGGCCACTTGTAATGTGACCTCCTCGGACTGTAATTGTCCGTGAGCGAACACTACGTCCAAATGATTTTTCCTGTGCAGCATGCTTCCCGGCTAGGGATTATTCCTCTAAAGGTTGTGCTGCTTCGCTCAATGCGGTTCCAGTCTATTTCCATTTTTCGGAGGGTTTCCTCATAGATGAGGTTTAGTCCGCTGCCGCCATCCATGAGTACCTTAGGGCCTGTTCTGATCTCCTCCAACTTCACAAAACTTCACAAATCTAGCTTCCCTAGGCAGCTTCACGCTTCATCTGTCGATTCCCCGAGCGTTCTGCGTCGTGTGCAGCTTCTCCCATCGCTGCAGCCCAGCTGGGAGGTTGTGGGCCTATTGGGCGCCATTGGGCCGGTTGGAGGCAGCCCAGTATGGGCTAGGCATCGAGGGAAGCCTCCCTGTACTGATTCGATGGAGCGCGAGAGGAGCGTTATGTTTCGTGCGAGCGTACCGGTTCGCTGGCTTGGACTTGGCGGTGGCACTTCGGTTGTAATACTGGCCAACTCCAGCTTTCCCCATCGGTGGAGCTGGGCCGACGCTGCTCCAGGATTTTGCACTGCCATCGGGCAAAACTTCGAGAAGCCAGCTTCTCGTAGCAAAACTGTTCGGGACAAATTCATATGTGAAGTTTGTGAAGTGTGGAGCTGGAGGACTTCAGAACAGGCCCTTAGTAAGGCGAAAGCCGTCCACTATCGGGCTGAGGACCAATGCGGCTGATGCCCGCAGTTCGAATTTAGGTTAAATCACGGCATTAAAGGTAATAGCCGTGTCCTCCATGGATTTATTGTTGCTACTTGGTAGACTTCGCAAGGTTATGGAGTGTTCGTTGCATGTTATTTGATGTGAAAGTCTCAAGACTGCTAACACCGTCTTGGTGTTGCTTTGGCTGGGATTCTGAAGCTAGAAGCTCCTCGCCACTTTTGGCCACTGCGTAGTATCCAACATGCTCAAGGCTATGAGTTGGAGTGGCGCCCTCTGTGCTATGAATTTTGCGAGGTCCGTTTAGCCAACCCTCCAAGACGGTTCCGCACCCTTTAGGGGTTTCGGTTTTTGGTATTTGACCTGTGCTTGATAATGGTGCACCCTTTTGTTTCGGACTAGGGATGTATTCGGGGCGGATTATCCCAAAATTTACTTTTGGTTTTCCAGCGCTCTCATCGCACAAGATACTTTTGTACTATGGTCACCAAGTCGAGAAAGCGTGTAATTTCGCGACGACTTATGGCGTTTAGGATTCCCTTGTCCGTGCAATTATTGCAGAAAATTGGGATTGCGTCCTCCTCTCGGCAGTCCTTTATCCTGCTCATAACCAGGAGGAATCTGGCCAAGTAATGATGTACTGTTTCAGCGGGCTCTTGCCGAATTCGAGAGAGATCGCTAATGTTTGGGTGGGCGGGTGGAACTAGATCCGGAACCCCGTCCAATTTAGGACTCAGAGGCCGAGAAGTTTCTGAACTCGGAAGTTTGGATTTTTGAGTGTTATCCAATGAGTCCGACCCGCCGCCTGACTTTAAGTTCAGGGCTTGATCGACATCTGTCCCTCCGCGGGAATCCGGCATGGAGGGATCGGGAATCCGGACGTAGCTAGTCCTTAAGATAGGAGAAGAATCGCCACATTGTTCCTCTATCACAGCAACGTGATGGGTAGCCTGGGGAGAGTTGATCTCTCTCAGATTGGTTTTAGGCCCGATCCGGTCGTAGTCTGTGGTGACTCCCAGGGCGGCGATTCGATCCAAGAGCTCGTTTATGGAGGAGAGCTCGATCAGATCTAATTGTTCGGCAAGTTCCGAATTGACATGGAGATTGGTTTCGATGACTCGAGAGGTCATCGTCGGCGCGGTGGCCGGACTGGTGGTCATAAGAAAACCACCTAGCCGAAGAGTCTGGCCAGCGGCCAAGGCTCCTTTGGCGATGGTATCGTCTTTAAAGACGAGATGAGGCATCCTACCTGATGGCTACGACACAGAGGAACTCTCAATGAAAGCACCAATGTCGGTGTCAAAACCGGCGGATCTCGAGTAGGGGGTCCCGAACTGTGCGTCTAGGCGGATGGTAATAGGAGACAAGGGACACGATGTTTTTACCCAGGTTCGGGCCCTCTCGATGGAGGTAATACCCTACTCCTGCTTGATTAATATTGATGATATGGGTAGTACAAGAGTAGATCTACCACGAGATCAAGGAGGCTAAACCCTAGAAGCTAGCCTATGGTATGATTGTTGTTCGTCCTACAGACTAAAACCCTCTGGTTTATATAGACACCGGATAGGTTAGGGTTACACAGAGTCGGTTACAATGGTAGGAGATCTACATATCCGTATCGCCAAGCTTGCCTTCCACGCCAAGGAAAGTCCCATCCGGACATGGGACGAAGTCTTCAATCTTGTATCTTCATAGTCCAGGAGTCCGGCTAACGATGAGAGTTCGGCTATCCGGACACCCCCTAATCCGGGACTCCCTCAGTAGGATTGGAATCTCTTGATCTCAACACATGAGCAGGTGGTTCTCTCTCAGAAAACGAATGATGGAAGTGTGGCTTCATTCTGATGGCTCTCTTACTAAGTAAGACAGGGTGGCCGGGTGTATATAGCCTCCACATGAAATCCAACCATTACACACATTTGACCAAACTCGGTGGCACCGACTATAATTCTCGGTGAGACCGACCTGTGCAAAAGATGTGAAGGTTGGAGGTCTCCGTGGGACCGACTGGATCATCTCGGTGGGACCGAAGTGCAATGGCAAAGGCAGAACTGTGTTTTGGTAATTCCGATCAGTTTCGCTTGGTGATTTTGAGATGAAGTGATTTCATGACAGAAACTTGGCACGGCCATCTCGGTGGGACCGAGAGCCGTTTCGGTGAGACCAAAATGTTAGGGTTTGGATGTGGCAATGTCCAGATGAACTCAGTGGGTCTGGGTAGGTAGAATTCGGTGGGACCGAGTTGGCTTGAAGGAGTTTTGGACATATTTGGATAGAGAAGGTGGTTGAGTATTTTGGAGCAATATCGCTAAGCACTTGAGCAACCAGATCATTATCAGCACCTCATCCCCTTTTAATAGTATTGGCTTTCTATGGACTCAATGTGATCTTGGATCACTTAACCAAAAATGTAGAGTCTTGAGCTTTTGCCAATTTATGTACTTAGCATTTTGAAGGGTTCCACATCCTCACGTTCTTGCCATGCCACTGTTGAACTTGTCTGAAATATACAAGATAAGACCATTAGTCCAACAAGAAGTATGTTGACATTAATTAACAAAACAACCAAGGGAGCACATGTGCTTTCAATCTCCCCCTTTTTGGTAATTGATGACAACATACATCAAAGCTTTAAGTTAGAATATGATGAGTAGATCATTCAAGCTCTTAAGGAATATGTAACATGCATAAGCTCCCCCTATAAGTGTGCAATCATGTTTATGATAGAAGTTGAAGACATGTGAATGCACAACATGATAGAATTATTAATGAGTTACATATATCTTGGCTATATGCATCAGAGTAAAAATGATGAAAGATGTACCTTCATGTTTATGACTCATTTTGGCAAACAATATGTGCAGTAAGGAAGAGATCATCATGTACATGAGTGTGATGCATATACTTACCTTGTGGTCCTTGAAGAAATAGGCTTGAGGAAATAAGGTTAGATAACACAAGGAAATTTCAACAAGAAGGCAGCCACAAGACCCACAAGAGTACCAAGACTAGGATGACATGTGTTAGATAAGTATCACTAGGTGAGTACTTCTTTGGATATAGACATGTTCCCACGAAACTAAAGATTTGCAATAAATTTCCAAGAATTTTTCTCCCCTGAGATTGAACTTCCTCTCCCCCTGAATCTAACATAGGATAGTGGGAGTAGGTAGGGTGAGACAAAATCAGAGCAAAATAAGCTCAAAGAAAATGATTAACATATCTCTCCCCTCTTAGAGACATGAAGATTCTCTCCTCTTTTTAGAAAAGAATCTCTTTCTGGAGGCTTTGATGTGCACCTTTCTCTCCCCTTTTGGTAGATAAGCTTGGATAAGCTTTGATGTGCACCTCTCTCCCCCTTTGACATTAATTTCCAAGAAGGGTAGGCTTCATGGTTGTGAGTTAATAGAGTATGATCCTCGAGGGACACAACTAGGCAAAATGCAACTTTAGATGCAAATAGAGGGAAAGAATCATTGAGTGGAGCTGGAAGAAGAAAAAAAACATAAGTGGTTTTGGCGAAAACATTCTTTCAGCAGTGAAATCAGTGGCTCCGATTGATTTCGATCGGTGACTCCAAAGTTAAGGAATCACAGATAGAGCGCATCAGTGGAACCAAATTAGTCCTTTTCGGTGGAATCGATGAACTGCGTGCAAGATTTAATTGCACTTCGGTGTGGTCGATGGGTTCAAGTTGGAGAGACCGAGTTCAACACAGAAGGAAAGAATTTGTCAACATAGCTCACTTGCAATTGAATCTTCATAAGGATTTTCAAGGAATTTGAATAGGATTTGCAATGAATTTAACTAAGACCAAACTGAAAGAATACAAAAGAGACAATATGATCTAGATGAAGTTTTTTTTGGATAAAAATAGGAAAACACTATAGCAAAAAGAAGAGCAAAAAGAAGAAAGGCACTAGGAAACTTCATCTAGAGAGGCCGGCGACAAATTCACCTATGTTAGAGCATATTGACTTAGGAGTCAAGTGAGGTCACTTGATCATAGGTCATACTCATCATTTAAGCTCAAAATGGGGTTGTCATATTTCATTTTAAGTGTTTCAATGTATTCACGTCTTGTTCAGTTGCTTTGACTTGTGACTTGGAGCAAAGCTTCCTTAAGGTGTGAGTACATACCTTGGGCTTGTTGTCGAATTTGATAATGTAGTTGAATTTGTGGTAGATGCTCATATGATGTGAGTTGAGAGCATCTCTCATCTATTTGAAGCTCATTTACCTACATGGGTTAGCTTTGCAAGGAACAACGCTCATATATCCAAATTGACAAGAGTGAAATTCATCATAATGAAATTGTCAAAGGATATGTTGAGTTTGTTCTTGCTCCTAGAACACAACAACCAAAGGCATAGATATTTGGTCATGACAAATTGCTCATGATATGACTGATTTTCTATCTTGCGAAGTTAGGCTCATCCAAGAACTTACAAGGGGTTAGATGCAGCACAAGGGTGCAAATGTATCTAAGACATATGATCATTATCATAAGAGAAGTATCAAGGATTAGTCATATAAGCTCATCCCTTGCATACATCCAAAGGAGTTTCTACTCCAAATTTGAGGCATCAACGATATTTAATTCACTTCTCAATCGACAAAATATACTCTCATCAAGAGGTTTGGTGAAGATATCCACCAATTGCTTGTCGGTGCGAACATGTTTAAGATTATGTCACCTTTAGCAACATGATCACGAATAAAATGATGACTAACTTCAATGTGCTTAGTTTAAGAATGTTGCACGGGATCGTGTGCAATCTTAATAGCACTCTCATTGTCACATAGAAAAGGAACAGTTCTCACATGTATTCCATAATCTTTGAGAGTTTGAGTCATCCAAAGTAATTGAGCACGACATGATCTCGCGACAATGTATTCCGCTTCGGCGGTGGATAATGATACCGAGTTTTGTTTCTTGGAGGACCAAGACACAAGGGATCTACCAAGAAATAGACATGTACCCGAAGTGGATTTTCTATCAACCTTGTCATTGGCATAGTCCGAGTCGGAATAGCCAACAAGATCAAAAGATGACCTCTTAGTGTACCAAATGCCAAAATTTGGTGTATGTATCATATCTCACTATCCTTTTCACGGCCTTGAGATGAAATTATTTTGGGGCTCCTTGATACCGTGCATACATGCACACACTAAGCGTAATGTCGGAACGGGAGGCGCAAAGATATAATAGAGATCCAATCATAGATCGGTAAACCTTTTGGTCAACCGGGTTGCCATCCTTAGTCAAGTCAAGATGTCCACTAGTAGGCACGGGTGTTTTCATACCTTTTGAAAGTGCAACTATCCCTGGGTGGTTTTGGTAATTCCTAACAACATATAGCTCATTGAGCTAACATCATTCCAAGATGAATATTTCACGAAAAGCTCAATGAATGGCATGGCATGGATGAGGAAAGTGGACCCCTCAAAATACTAAGGATAAAAGGATTGGCTCAAGCTCAAAGCTCAAGAGTCCACATTTTATATTTTAGTGATCCAAGATCACATTGAGTCTATAGGAAAAGCCAATACTATCAAGGAGGGATGAGGTGTTTCTTAATGGCTTGCTTGCTCAAAGTGCTTAGTGATATGCTCCAAAACCCTCAACTACTTTCCCACATCCACATATGACCTAAACCAAAAGTCAAACTCGGCCCCACCGACTCTTTCTATCCGGCGCCACCGAGTTCAGATGTCATAGCCACTGCCACAAACCCTAGGCAAATCGGTCTCACCGATAGGGATCTCAGTCTCACCGAGATGGGATTGTAATCTCTCTGCTTCCCTTCAGAACGCTTCGGTCCCACCGAGATGAGCGATCGGTCCCACCGAGATTGCAATGTAAACTCTCTGTTTCCTTTTTGTAACATTTCAGTCTCACCGAAATGAGCGAATCGTTCCCACCGAGTTTACCTGACCAACTCGCTGGTTATCTTATTACCAAAATCGGTCCCATCGAGTTTGTGTAATTGGTCTCACCGAGATTACGTTATGCCTTAACCCTAACCATATCGGTCCTACCGATTTGCATGTCGGTCCCATCGAAAATCCTAACGGTCACTAGATTTGCTAAATCGGCCCGACCGAGTTTCTCAATTCGGTCTCACCGAGATTGGTAAATTGTGTGTAACGGTTTGTTTTTGTGTGGAGGCTATATATACCCCTCCACCCACTCTTCATTCGTGGAGAGAGTCCTCAGAACAAACCTACACTTCCATTACACATTTTCTGAGAGAGAACCACCTACCCTTGTGTTGAGGACAAGATATTCCATTCCTACAATATGAATCTTGATCTCTAGCCTTCCCCAAGTTGCTTTCCACTCAAATCTTCTTTCCACCAAATCCAAATCCTGTGAGAGAGAGTTGAGTGTTGGGGAGACTATCATTTGAAGCACAAGAGCAAGGAGTTCGTCATCAACACACCATTTATTACTTCTTGGAGATTGGTGTCTCCTAGATTGGCTAGGTGTCACTTGGGAGCCTCCGACAAGATTGTGGAGTTGAACCAAGGAGTTTGTAAGGGCAAGGAGATCGCCTACTTCGTGAAGATCTACCGCTAGTGAGGCAAGTCCTTCGTGGGCGACGGCCATGGTGGGATAGACAAGGTTGCTTCTTCGTGGACCCTTCGTGGGTGGAGCCTCCGTGGACTCAAGCAAACTGCTACCCTTCGTGGGTTGAAGTCTCCATCAACGTGGATGTACGATAGCACCACCTATCGGAACCATGACAAAAACATCCGTGTCACAATTGCGCTTGAATTCTCCAAACCCTTCCCTTTACATTCTTGCAAGTTGCATGCTTTACTTTCCGCTGCTCATATACTCTTTGCATGCTTGCTTGAATTGTGTTAAGATTGCTTGACTTGTGCTAAGATAGCTAAAATCTGCCAAAGAATAAAATTGGGAAAAGGATAAGTTTTATTTAGTCAAGTAGTCTAATCACCCCCTCTAGACATACTTTCGATCCTACAAGTGGTATTAGAGCTTTGGTCTCCATTTGCTTTGATTTCCATAGCTTTTGGTGGTCATAGCCTTGGTTTCACAACCTAGGAGAGTATGGCGCCTAGCGAGGGAAATTATCACCGTGAGGTCCTTACTTTGGTGGTACTAATTTTGCTAGTTGGAAGCATAAGATGAAAATGCATATTCTTGGACATAACCCGCCGCTTGGGCTATTGTGTGTATTGGCTTGCAAGGTGAATTCTTTGATGGGAGAGAACCGAACCGTGAAGCTAGTGTGGAAGAGTTGAAGATGCTGCAATACAACGCTCAAGCTTGTGATATCCTCTTCAACGGATTGTGCCTCAAGAATTCAAAAAATCAGCCGCCTTGAGAATGCAAAGGAAATTTGGGATACTTTGATTGATATGCATGAAGGTACCGACTCACAAGGAATCCAAGTTGGATGTGCTTCAAAGTCAACTTGACAAGTTCAAATGAACGATGGCGAAGGTGTCGCTGAAATGTACTCTAGGCTTGCTCTTATCACAAATGAGATTGCCGGCTTAGGAAGTGAAGAGATGACCGATGATTCATCATCAAGAAGATCCTCGAGCCTTGGATGTAAAATATGATACCGTGTGCACATTGATCCAAATGATGCCCAATTACAAAGATCTCAAGCCAATAGAAGTCATTGGAAGAATTGTTGCTCATGAGATGTCACTCAAGGATAAGGAGGAACTTCACAACAAATCAAGTGGTTCTTACAAAGCCTCATGTGAAGCCCCCACATCATCAAGTGAGAAACAAACCTTCAATGAAGAATTGATCTTAATGGTGAAGAACTTCAACAAATTCTACAAGAGTAGAAGCAAAGAGAGAAGCTCCAAGTCAAGGTCCTACAATGAATAAAGATCTTCTAGTCGAGAGCGTAATTGCTACAATTGTGGAAGACCCGGACACTATTCTAATGAGTGTACGACACCCTACAAAAGAAGATAAGATTCTCCAAAAAGAAGAAGTAGAAGAGAAGAGTCACCACCAACAGAGAGAAGGAGTAGAGATGATCGTTATGAACGAAGACCCTCACGGAGAAGTAAGGATTCGGAAAGGAAGGACAAGTCATCAAGGAGCTACACAAAACGAAGACATCAAGCTCATGTTGGTGAATGGGTATCCGCCCGACTCGACAATCACTCCGAGAGAAGCTATCACTCCGACTCCGAATATATTCAAGATGAAGGTGTTGCCGGTCTAGCACTTGTGTCAACCAACTCCTATGACATATTTGATTCACCAAATGAAGGAATTGGAAGATGCTTCATGGCCAACGGTCCAAAGGTAACACATCTCGAGTATGTTGATTTCAATAGTGATGAAGATGACTTGTTAGGTGATGATGATTTACTTATTGACAACTCTAGTGATGAATACTATCGAACCTTACTCCTCGTCTGAAAAGTCTGCAACATAATACGTTGCAGCCCGAAAACGGGTCAGCACATGGAATATGCTGGCAATATAACACAGTAGAGCAAGAATAATACTATCACTACATGCAATATTTGGCTGGTGGAAAGCTCTATGGTTATAGTTTTGCAAAAAGCCAATTTTTCCCTACAACAAAGGAATATACTTTATTTTAACTATCATGGTGGTTGAAACATCATTGAGAAGGTATAACCCCAACTCAATCCCAATTAAGGTAATTAACATCCCAGCAATATTAATCGAGAGTGATGAGATACATGCGAATACTCAAGTACTAGATACTCAGAATTGTCCATAACTGGGGACACGGCTAACCATGATTAGATTGTACACTCTGCAGAGGTTTGCACACTTTTCCCCACAAGACTCAATCACCTCCATTGATTTCTCGCACTACATGGTGTTTGAGAACCGGATGACCGAGACACAGTCATTCAGAAACATTAACTCTCTACTCCGGGTAGACCATACCAAACCTACAAAACCCACTACCTGCTGATCTACCTCTTCAAGAGCTTCGCGTAACTTACTCAACTATGCTAGAGCCCATAGTAGCTTGTGGCTGCACACGGAAGTTTCTAGCATGAACAAACTCAGTTCCCTTTGAGCCTGGGTGGCGGTCCATAGGAAGATCACACGGTACCCCGGATTTCAAAGATAAACAGCAACACTGGTTCCCTGTGCCTCAATCCACCCAGATGTGTATTAAAGTTGCCACCTTAAGTTAAACCATTAATTAACAATCTCACATCTATCATGGAATAAACTCAAACCCAAACCACGTCTACGAGCATAGCATAGCAATATAAGCGACACGTAGAAGTAACTCCCAAGGGTTTGATAGTAACAGGGCAATAGGTTTTACCTCAACTACTACTTCCCAACCCACAAGTTAATGGCATCCTAATAAATGCAATGTTTGAGGATTGTAACTAATGCATAAAAACTAGGTATGAAAAGAGTATGATCAAAGTGTTACTTGCCTTGCTGACGATCCGTGAATCCTAGAGACTCGTAGTAACACGCTTCGCACTCCGGGAATTCAATCGCAAGCAAAAAATAACATATATAAGAAACAGGCAAAGATGCACAAGAAAAACTTCAACTGAAGGAGGCTGACCAGAAAGTTCAACTTAAGAACTCCGGTTCGCAAAAAGAATCAAACCAAACCGAGCAATGAAACTCAAACGGCGAAAGAAATAAGATCCGTTTACTAATCTGAACTAGGGTCAAATTTTACAGAGGCAAAAACTTGTTTGAGTTGGTTATTCGAAAAGAGGGTTTCGAGATGAAACTCCAGGCGCTTGAATCGCCTGATTCCGATAAACGAGCGAAAAGTTATACTAATTTGAACATCGGATCAGAAATCGTGATCAGGAAAATCGCGGAATAAATCCGATAAAAAGAAAAACGACGAACAGTTTAACGAACGAACGTTCGTTAACTGAACCTAAACGAAGAACGCGTTCGTTAAAACGAACGAACGAGCGAACGCTCGCTAAATAAATAAACCGGAGAAAAAACCGATCTATTAAAAAAAACAAAACTAGGGTTTTCTAAAAAACCGAAGTGGTTTTTCAAAAAAAAAAACGGCGACTCGGGCGGTACCTCCGGCGAGGCCCTCCGGCGGGGCGGGGCGGCTCCGGTGGGGCTAGCGAGGGGCGGCGGGCTCCGCGACGGGTGGGGTGGTCGGCGGCGGTGGCGGCGATGCGGCAAGGGCGAGGCGCGGGCGGGCGGCGGGTGGCGGGTGGTGGTGGGGCTCGGGCGGAGATTTAAAGCGGGGGGCTTGGCTTGGCGAGGGGCGCCAGGAGGAGTCCGAGCCGGACTCTCCTCGGCGTCTGTGTCAAGCACGGCGGCGCAAGACGAGGGAGGCGGTCTTGGCGGCGGGGCAAGCCTGCTCTGTGGGCCTTAGGCCCGGTCGGTAAGGAATTTTTTTAAAATAGTTTCGCTGATAGAAAAATTCCTATAAAATAAAATGAAAATCTAAAAATACCAAAATAAATTTTCACCGTCTAAATGGAATATTTAGAACGAGATGAACATTTTCTTGGCCCCTAAAATGCAATTTTTAAAACGTGCAAATTTTTCTAGGGCAAATAAAATTCCAAATAAAATCGAATAAAATCCAAATAATGATTTTAACATTTTCCCTCCAATATTTCAATTATTTTGGAGAAGTCATATTATCTCCCCTCATTTATTTTTAATATGAAATATTTTCCAGAGAGAAGAATAATTAAAATAAAAAATCCTCGTTCTCAGTATTTGATAAAAATCAAATATGAAAACCGGAAAATCCCCAACTCTCTCCGAGGGTCCTTGAGTTACTTAGGATTTCGAGGATTGTGGAACGAAGATGCAATAAAATATGATATGCATAGATGACCTATGTATAACATTCCAAATTGAAAATTTGGGATGTTACAAACCTACCCCCCTTAAGATGAATCTCGTCCTCGAGATTCGGGTTGGCTAGAAAATAGGTGCGGATGGTCCTTGCGAATATCATCTTCCCGTTCCCAGGTTGCTTCTTCCTCGGTATGGTGGCTCCACTGAACTTTGCAAAACTTGATAACCTTGCTGCAAGTGACTCGGCTGTCAAAGTCAAGAATCTTTACTGGCTTCTCCTCATAGGTCAGATTACTATCCAACTGAATCGCCTCAAGGTGCACTGTATCACTTAACGGTATATCGGCCATATCAGCATGACACTTCTTCAACTGCGATACGTGGAACACATCGTGAACTCCTGACAATCCTTCAGGTAACTCCAGCTTGTAGGCAACTTCTCCCATCCGTTCCAAAACACGGTACGGTCCTACAAATCTTGGAGCTAGTTTTCCCTTAACTCCAAAACATTTCATTCCCCTCAAGGGTGATACTCGTAGATAGGCTCTGTCTCCAATTTCATAGGTTACTTCCTTGCGTTTTGAATCTGCATAACTCTTCCGCTCGGATCGAGCAATCTTTAACTGCCTCGGATCGCTTTAACCTTCTCCTCTGATTCTTTGATCAAATCTTGTCCAAACAACTGATGGTCTCCTACCTCATCCCACATCCATTCGGGTATCGGTATAGGCTGTAACAGTCCTGCTGGCTTCTGATGCTCTGTGTTCACTCTCTGACATACATCACATACGGCTACATACTCGGCAATATCCTTCTTCATACCAGTCCACCAGAAACGTTCCTTCAAATCCAAATACATCTTGGTGTTTCCGGGGTGTATCGAGTATGGTGAGTCATGGGCCTCAAGTATTAACTTCCGATCTCGGGTTATTGGGCACATAAACTCGGTCCTCAAACCACAAGGTATCGTGCTCATCCTCGCGAAAACCTTTGGCTTTACCTTTGCTCATCTTCTCTTTTATCTCAGCAATCTCTTTGTCTTCCTTCTGAGCTTCACGTATCTTGTCCAACAATGTCGACTGAACCTCCATTGTTGCAATGAAACCTCTTGGGACAATCTCCAACCGAAGTTCCATGATATGCTCAGCTAACTCCTTTGGCAATCCTTTACTTTCAAGGATATTAGCATAACTCTTCCGGCTCAAAGCGTCTGCTATGACATTGGCCTTTCCTGGATGATAGTGCAGCTTCATATCATAATCCTTTATAAGTTCCAACCATCTCCTCTGCCTAAGGTTCAACTCCTTTTGAGTGAAAATGTACTTCAAACTCTTATGATCCTTGTACATATCACAACGGTTTCCAATAAGATAATGTCTCCAAGTCTTCAATGCGTGCACTACCGCTGCTAGCTCCAAATCATGCATGGCATAGTTCAACTCATGAGGCTTCAGTTGTCGTGAGGCATACGAAACAACCTTTCCGTCCTGCATAAGCACACATCCCAGTCCCAAGCGTGAGGCGCCACAATACACTTGAAACTCCTTATGTATATCCGCAATGTTAGCACTGGGCTGTAGTCAAACGTTTCTTCAACTCCGAAAACTTGCCTCGCAATCTTCTCGTCCATTTAAACTTAGTATCCTTGTTCAGAATTCAGTCATTGGCTTAGCAATCTTGGAAAAATTCTCAATGAATCTCCGATAATATCCTGTGAGTCCAAGGAAATCGGATCTCGCTAATCTGAAGTGGGTTCAACCATTCAAAGGATCGATCGAACTTCATCGATCTACTACTATACCTTCTCCGATATAACATGCCCAAGAAATCCAACTTCCTTCAACCTAAACTCGCACTTGCTGAATTTGGCGATAGTCGGTGTTCCCGAGTTTCTCGAGAACCAAACACAAATGCTCCTTGTGCTCCTCTTCGTTCTTCGAGTATACCATAATATCATCAATAAACACCACAACAAACTTGTCCAAATACTCCATGAACACCTTGTTCATCATGCTCATGAAATAGGCCGGGGCGTTAGTCAGTCCAAACGACATGACCGTATACTCATATAATTCGTACCGCATGGTGAATGCTGTCTTTGGTATATCCTTTTCTCGAATCTTCAACTGATGGTATCCTGATCGTAGATCGATCTTCGAAAACACCTTAGCTCCTTGCAATTGATCAAACAGATCATTAATCATCGGTAAGGGATACTTGTTCTTTATCGTTACTTCGTTCAAGGCTCGGTAATCAACGACCATCCTCAGGGATTTATCCTTCTTCTCGACCAAAAGTACTGGTGCTCCCCAAGGTGATGAACTTCTTCGAATGTAACCTTTCTCCAATAACTCGTTGATCTGCTTCTTAATTTCCTCCAGATCATTTGCGGGCATCCGATAGGGTCTCTTGGATATTGGCCCTGACTGCAATAGCTCTATCAGAACTCGATGTCTCGATCCATGGCATGCCCGTAACTCCTCCGGGAAAACATCCGAAAATCTTTTACTACAGAACTTCCTCCGCATAACTCCCGTGAGGGCATTCACTTGGCTCCTATTCGCACATGCCTAGATACATACTTAATCCTTTTCCCTCCGGGTGGTAAGGTAAATTGACTTGCTAGCACAGTCAATACTTCCTCCATACTTTGACATCCAGTCCATACCTAATATCACATCCAATCCTTGCGACTCCAAGATGATTAGGTCGACGGAAAACATGCGCCCAAATGGTTAGTGGTATCTGGGTGCACCATCTGCTAGCCATGTACTCTGCTCCAAAGTAGCTCACTAAAAGAGGGGTCCTAAGGGTTTGGGTTGGTAACTTAAACTTATCCACAAATCCCCTTGATATGTATGAATGCGATGCACCAGTATCGAAAAGAACAAGAGCGGTAAATGACTTAACCAAAAACTTACCTATTACCGCGTCTGGCTGCTCTTCAACTTCCTCCACGTTAACGTGGTTCACCTGTCCTTTGTTGAATGGATTTGGCTTCTTCCCAGCGCTCCCATTTCCATTTCCATTCCTCCCTTTAGGGCAGTCATTGGCATAGTGCCCTGTCTTCCCGCACTTAAAGCAAGTGACTTGACTTAGGTCTCTTTTGGCGGGTGTAGATGGGTTAGAGCGGTTCTGATTGTTATTGACTCCGTTCCCATTCCCATTCTTCACACCATTTTGGTTATGTGATCCTCCTCCAGTATGGTTATGACCTCCATGGTTATGAACAAGTCCTGCCGAGTTCGGGGTTAAGCGAGGCTTCTGGTGAGCTCCTGAGTTGTACTTCCCTTGTCCATACTTCCTCTTATGGCTCTCAATTTGTTGCTGCTTTCCTTCAATCATAAGGGCCTTGTCTACCAACTCCTGGTAGTTATTGAAAGTTGCCACCATCAACTGCATACTCATCTCATCATTCAGCCCTTCCATAAACTTCTCCTGCTTCGCGGCATCTGTGGCCACATCATCAGGGGCATAGCGTGATAACTTGCTAAACTCATCCACGTACTGGGCCACAGTACGGTTCCCCTGGCGTAAGTTGCGAAACTCACGCTTCTTCATCTGCATGGCTCCAGTTGAGACATGGGCCGTCGCGAAAAGCTTGTTGAAACTGGTCCCAAGTGACATTGGCTATAGGAAAAGTAGCCGTAATTCTCCCACCATGCGGCTGCTGGTCCATCCAATTGATGTGTGGCAAAGCGCACCTTCTCAAAGATCCGTGCATCCTGCGGTGGTTAACTCCTTCCAATACAGCGAGCCAATCATCAAGAACTATTGGCTCGGTGCTACTTTGAAAACACCGCGGTTGTAACCTCGTGAAACGGGCTAAATTGTCCACTGGCGGCGAGTTGTTATTGTTGTTGTTGTTGCCCTGGTTCTGAACTAGCAATTACATCAAGGCATTTTGCTGCTGGATCAATGGGTGAGCTCCGGTGGGAAAACAAAACCGTTTCACGCCCCGGAGGCATCCGAGGGTTTAGATGGAAGAGATTAGAATAGAAAAAGGTCTAGTGAGAAAACACTACCCATATGCATATGAGGCAAACACAATCATTTCACTCAATCAATCAAGAAAGGGCATACAAACGATCTAGGACTATCGCAAAAGTGCTCAACTACTACTAGTTACATGGGGAATACTACTAATATATGGTGGTCATCTAGAAATTTTGATCGGTGGAAGACTCCATGATGTCGCTCAGCTTCATCTTCGTAGTCATCATCACTTGGATCGAATCGGTGTCGTCGATGATGATGTAGTTATCCGGGCAAGTGGGATCTTCTTCCTCTTCTTCTGGTGCGGGTCCTCCCATGAATACTCTGATATTCTTGACTAGATCATCGTTCTTCTCCAGTAGTATCTTGATTTCCTCCTCATATCCATCGCGTGTAAACTTGAGTTCTTCCTCCAGCTCGATGATTCTGGTCTTCGCCTTCTTCAACTCCATCATGTCTGTGCACATCTGGTTCTCCTGACGTCGAATGTGCTGGTTTAGCTCCTGGATGAAAGCTGCAATGGATCTATCCTTCTTGGTGCTGATTACTTCCCATTGCTCGTCTCGGCGCCCACATATTTGGTAGATGGTGTCCTTAAGCTCCTGTTGTAGACTTCTCCAATCGTCCCATGGTAATGTGAGCTGCCATACTCTTGCCAAGACTCGGTGGGTGCTTCAAAGAAAACTCTATGGGCTTAGAAGTTGGTGAGAACGCCCTTCCGGAACTTGTACTTGAATCATCCAGCCCTCCTCTTACGGTAAAGTGGCGTTGTACGTCCCGTGAAGCTTGGTATTCCAATGTTCAAGTACCTAGTGACTTCCTTCAAGTGGCGCCCAAAAGGCGTGTCTTCATCCGGTTGTGCAAACTTGTTCTTCATCTCCGCCATCCTAAAGAGTGGAAAATGGAGAGGAGTCGAAATGAGTAGAGAAGAGTGACCTATGGTTTATCTTAGTGGTCGTGTCCTACACTCAGCGTGTGCTCGATACCATCTTGTAGCGACCCGACCTCGAGATGGTCAAGTCTCGTGTTTCATGTCATCCTCGGATCCGTAATGCTTGACACACAAGACTCAAGGATTTATAACAGAGTAGCAATCACACACTTATTACATTGAATGTCTCAAAAGAGAACTTATTACAATAATATGGCTTAAGGCCATCTAATGCGTAATAGCGGAAGGCTTGGAAGATAAAGTGAGTCCATCAACTCCAACGGCATAGCTGAGCTGCACGGCAACGACCTATCGAACCTTACTCCTCGTCTCAAAAGTCTGCAACATAATACATTGCAGCCCGAAATGGGTCAGACATGGAATATGCCGCAATATAACACAAGAGAGCAAGAATAATACTATCACTACATGCAATATTTGGCTGGTGGAAAGCTCTATGGTTATAGTTTTGCTAAAAGCCAATTTTTCCCTACAACAAAGGAATATACTTTATTTTAACTATCATGGTGGTTGAAACATCATTGAGAAGGTATAACCCCAACTCAATCCCAATTAAGGTAATTAACATCCCAGCAATATTAATCGAGAGTGATGAGATACATGCGAATACTCAAGTACTAGATACTCGAATTGTCCATAACCGGGACACGGCTAACCATGATTAGATTGTACACTCTGCAAAGGTTTATGACTTTTCCCCACAAGACTCGATCGCCTCCGCTGATTTCTCGTGACTACATGGTGTTTGATAACCGGATGACCGAGACACGCTATTCGTAAACATTAACTCTCTACTCCGGTAGACCATACCAAACCTACAAAACCCACTACCAAATTGATCTACCTCTTCAAGAGCTTCACGTAACTTACTCAACTATGCTAGAGACCATAGTAGCTTGTGGCTGCACACGGAAGTTTCAAGCATGAATAAACTCAGTTCCCTTTGAGCCTGGGTGGCGGTCCATAGGAAGATCACACGGGTACCCCGAGATTTCCAAAGATAAAACAGACAACACTGGGTTCCCCAGGTGCCTCAATCCACCCAGATGTGTATTAAAGTTGCCACCTTAAGTTAAACCATTAATTAACAATCTCACATCTGTCATGGAATACACTCAAACCCAAACCACGTCTACGAGCATAGCATAGCAATATAAGGGACACGTAGAAGTAACTCCCAAGGGTTTGAGAGCAACAGGGCAATAGGTTCTACCTCAACTACTACTTCCCAACCCACAAGTTAATGACATCCTAATCAATGCAATGTTTGAGGATTGGACTAATGCATAAAAACTGGGTATGAAAAGAGTATGATCAAAGTGTTACTTGCCTTGCTGACGATCCGTGAATCCTAGAGACTCGTAGTAACACGCTTCGCACTCCGGGAATTCTATCGCAAGCAAACAATAACATACATAAGCAACAGGCAAAGATGCACAATAAAAACTTCAACTGAAGGAGGCTGACCAGAAAGTTCAACTTAAGAACTCCGGTTCGCAAAAAGAATCAAACCAAACCGAGCAACGAAACTCAAACGGCGAAAGAAATAAGATCCGTTTACTAATCTGAACTAGGGTCAAATTTTACAGAGGCAAAAACTTGTTTGAGTTTGTTATTCGGAAAGAGGATTTCGATATGAAACTCCAGGCGCTTGAATCGCCTGATTCCGATAAACGAGCGAAAAGTTATACTAGTTCGAACATCGGATCAGAAATCGCGATCAGGAAAATCATGGAATAAATTCGATAAAAAGAAAAACGACGAACAGTTTAACGAATGAACGTTAGTTAACTGAACCTAAACGAAGAACACGTTCCTTAAAACGAATGAACGAGCGAACGCTCGCTAAATAAATAAACCGGAGAAAAAAACCGATCTATTTAAAAAAACGAAACTAGGGTTTTCTAAAAAAACCGAAGTGGTTTTTCTAACGGGGCCCTTCGACGAGGCCCTCCGGCGGGGCGGGGCGGCTCCGGCGGGGCTAGCGAGGGGCGGCGGGCTCGGCGATGGGGTGGGGTGGTGGCGGCGGCGGCCAAGGCGATCGCAGCGGCGGCGGCGAGGAGCGGGCGGCGGCGGGCGGCTCGGGCGTTGTGTGGCGGCAAGCAAGTGGTGGTGGGGCTCAAGACGGAGATTTAAAGGGGGGCTTGGCTTGGCGAGGCGCGCCTGGGAAGAGTCCGAGCCGGACTCTCCTCGGCGTCCGTGCAGTGCACGGCACGGCGGCGTGAGGAGGAGGCGGTCTTGGCGGCGGGTCACGCTGCTCAGTGGGCCTTAGGCCCGGTCGGGATGAGATTTTTTAAATAGTTCCACCGACATAAAAATTCCTATAAAATAAAATAAAATCTAAAATACCAAAATAAATTTTCACCGCCTAAATGGAATATTTAGAACGAGATGAACATTTTCTTGGGCCCTAAAATGCAATTTTTAAACGCAAATTTTTCTAGGGCAAATAAAATTCCAAATAAAATCAAATAAAATCAAATAAAATCCAAATAATGATTTTAACATTTTCCCTCCAATATTTAAATTATTTTGGAGAAGTCATATTATCTCCCCTCATTTATTTTTAATATGAAATATTTTCCGGAGAGAAGAATAATTAAAATAAAAAATCCTCGTTCTCAGTATTTGATAAAAATCAAATATGAAAACCGGAAAATTCCCAACTCTCTCTGAGGGTCCTTGAGTTGCTTAGGATTTCGAGAATTGCGGAACGAAGATGCAATAAAATATGATATGCATAGATGACCTATGTATAACATTCCAAATTGAAAATTTGGGATGTTACAAGTCAAGTCTAGTAACAAGAACAAGAAGGATTCTTCCTCTAGTAGTAACAATAATCATGCTAAATCCAATGTTGTTGCTTCTAGTAGTTCTCTTGATTCCACTAATGATTCTCTTAGCCAAGTTACACTTGAGCAAGAAAATAGCTTATTGAAGGGAATTATAGAGAAAGGTGTTTACAAGAGCCTTGCTGGGAGTAAGCGATTTGAGGAAATTGTACGCAAGCAAGGAAGGCACCTAAAGAATCAAGGTGTTGGTTTTGAACGAAAGTTCAATGCCAAATGGAGTTGGGTGGGAAGAAGATCAATACCCCAAGACGAAGTTTGTTCCCCAACAAGAGAAGTATGATCCTACTTCTTTCAAAGGGACACAAGCTCAAGATGATCTTCCACCACAAGACCACAAGCAAAAAGGGAAGGACAAGCTTCAAGAAGAAATTGATGCATTTGAAGAAGCTCCTAAGACCTTGGTCAAGTGGGTTCCCAAGACTACATCAAGTTCCACTTCATCAAGTACGACTACAACTCCGAGGATTCCCATCAAGATGATGTGGATCCCCAAGAAGAAGAACTAGAGAGTTCTTGAGGGTGACTCCGCCAACATATTTCACTCATATCATTTTGGCAAGAACAAGTGCAATCAACTTCCACATCTTGCACTAGTTTAAGGAGTCACAAACCCTCTTGTTGGTAAGACAAGGGACAAGGTAACCTAATGCTCTCATAGACATTATCTTGTGTGTGCATCACTCTATGTCTATGGATATCCTTGTTTGTTCCTTGTGGGGCTAACCCGTGTAGGTATTGAAAGTGCAACTCACTCCAAAGGATTGCTCCAAATGATCTACATCAACATTGAGCATCCACATCTTCAACACCTACATGAAGTCATCATCGACAAAACCCAAGGTTAGTTTATCCCTCTATAAGGGGGATCTCACATCTAGGGGGAGATTTACTCTAAGAATTGAGCTAAAGCAACTCTAATGGTGTGAATACAACAATGCATTATGTAAAAGTGGTAACCCCACTTGAGCTTAAACGATGAGTATGAACTATGATCAAATGTTCTCATTTGACTCCTAAGTCAATATGCTCATATATAGATGACCTACTCATCGCCAATTGCTTGATAGATGCTAGAATTGGTTGTGCATGCTTTTCCACATATTTCATTTGCCATTTTATTGTGTGAGCATGCTGATTGCATATTTTACTCATTCAAGGACATCCACTTGTTGTTTTGATTTATTGTTTTCTTTTTCATTTGCCAAGTGGATGGACAAGAATGCCTAAGAACCTTCTCTAGCTATCTATGCTCTTCTCATCTCAAACTATATTCATGCTACATCAATAAATTTGATCAAGTCAGATTGGAACCACCCTGTGTGAGGAGCACTCGGAGTCCCCGATTCGTCATATACTTAAACTTCCAAAAATTCTTTGTGTGTTTCGGTCTGAGCGATTCATCCATTTCGGTCATACCGAGATCACTAAGTCGATCTAGGTTTTCAATCTCGGTGCAACCAATTTGAACTTTTCGGTCACACCGATTTGCTGTAACTGCTTGCAGTTATGCATCTTGGTGCCACCGAGTTGTTCCACTCAGTCACACCGACAGGGCCGGGCTATATATACCCACGGGCAAAACTTTGGTAATTTTCTCCGAACTCCTTTGCCCGCGCTCAGCCCGTTCTGCCTCCTGGGTCTCCGGATCATCCTCCTCGTCACCAGCTGCCTCCTGCCGCTGGTCTCCGCCACCGTCAACGGGAATCATCCCCGCCGTTGCCGCCGTAGCGAGTTCATCACCGGACTAGGGTATGAACTTGATCACTATGCTATCCTTATCTGATTCCTAGCACATTGTGTTCGCCATGAATCTTGCCACGATTGAAACTATCCTATCCAGTCAAAACACTCCGTAGATTAGAGATGAATTGAAAATTTAGGGTTAGGTTTCCGTGAAACCATCTCGGACCAACCGAGTTGTGGAACGCGGTACCACCAATTCGGCTAAGGCCATTGCACATGTAACTCTCGGTCTGACCGAGAATTGCAAATCGGTGTGACCGAGTTCAGAACTCGTGAAACCCTAGCGCCTCGGTGCCATCGAATTGTGACTCGGTCGACCGAGTTCAATAGTTTAGGTTCCAAAGCTGCTTCGTATCACCGAGTTTACAAATCGGTAGATCCAAATGCTTTCGTGGAAAACTAAAACTAAGTTTTGACTCATTCTTTGCAAAAACCTCTCAGATTCTGTGATGCTCATCCACTCTATCTCATCTATATCTACTCACGTGGTCTGCATGCCAAGGATTGCAATATGTCCGATCAAAGTGATAGCCGTAACAGGGAAGAGGAGCAGGTTCACATGAGTGAGGGCACTAGTCCCTCTAGCAGCTATGATGAGGGCGTATGAGCACCCCAAGCAATCTACCCAAAGCTGCCACTAGGGCCGTAAAGAAGAAAACTTCAGAATCGAGGATGAAGACTATGTGGCGCTTGAGGATGAGGCCACTTCCAAGAAGGAAGTGCTCAAGAAAGAATATGGCTCACCAAAGAACTAAGCCAGTCCCAAGACCAAAAGGCCAGCAGAAGACATCCCATGTCTAAAGCCGTAAACTCCACTCAACCATCTCTGGAAGCTGAACCCAAAGAGGATGCTGCAGAAGGGAAGAAGAGGAAGGAAAGGGTCAAAAGACCATGGCCGAGTAATTGGAAAGCCTTCCATGATGGAAGAGGAGGAAGAAGAAGAGGATGTTGCACCAGCACCCAAAGCTCAAGCTTATGGGTGATGCTATTAGGTCGTGGGCTGCTTCATCAAAGTCCAAAGTAGCACCCAAGGCTGCCTCCAAACCCAAGACTGCACCCAAGAGTAGTACTCAGAACATTCCAACTGCTTTGAGAAGAACAAGGCCCCAAAGGTTCTAAATCTGTCAAGAAGAAGATGATGAGACACATGTTTTGAGAAAATTGAAGCCTAAAATTCCAGATCATAATGATGCCCATCCAGTAGCTGAGAACATGAAGATCGGGAAGGACTCAGGATTAAGGCTATGGAGAGAGTCGATCCATATGCCACCGTAAGGAGAATTGATGTAGACTACAGTGTTCCACACAAAGGAACAACAGGACTTCTATGAGACAATTCTGCTGGACAAGAAACCAATAGTGTGTGACATGAGATGGGTCAACTGGGAATACATTAAGGAGAATGAAGAACACTATCCTGGTGTGTATGATGCTTCAAGGCTTGTGGAGTAGCAGACTTTGTGGGCGTAAGCTCACAAAGTGGAATGATGAGTTAATAATGCAATTCTACTCCACAAAGACACTTCTATCCAGATGGCAGGATAGTATGGATGTCTCAAGGTACTAGGTACCAATCATCAATTGAAGAATGGGCTAATCTGATCAATGCACCTAAGGAGGAAGAGGATGACTTGGATGTCTATGCCAAGAAGAAGATGGATCACAACACTATGGCACATATGTACAAGGAGATCCCAGATGCTGCTATAGAATCACACAAGTTTGGATCAAGACATTACCTTCGTCAGACCGCCAACCATTAATCGGATCCTCAGCACACTCTCTGCCCAAGTCGGTGATCACAACATGATCGAGGCCATGCAATAAATCTGCTACATTTATTTTATGTGCCACAAATCTCAAGGTCATGAGTCTTATAGTTGAAACTATCAAGAGGACAGCTGCTGACCATAAGAGAAGTTGTGGGTATGCCCCACAGATCCAGGAGCTGATTAACTCCAAGATGGGCACTGGCACATACTTGTTGGACAAGGAGCACATGTCTATCTATCCAGACTTTGAGGACAACCAAGTGGTTATGAATGAAGATGAACCATCTTTTGTGCAAGCTCAAGCGAAGAAGGAGAAGGCAAGGACTGAGAAGGCTGCCAAGATGCCAACAATGGAAGAGGCATCTCAGCACTTTTTGAAGAGCAAACAGGATCAACTTGGATACCTGATTGCATCCACTCTGAGGATTGAGAAGGGGCTAGCCACCTTGACTCAAAACCAGGAGAGCCTGGAAAGGATCATGGAGCAAAAGTTCTATGACATGGATGTGAAGGTAACTGAGATCCACTCTGTTGTTGAGCAACTTCAGGATGATATGCAGGAGAGGAAGGGCAAGTCAACCACTAAGGCTTTTGCTAGAGTGCCTAGAGCTCAGAGATCAGCTGCAGTGCTAGTGACAGACACCAGAGCCACTTCATCTGCACCAGCTACAGCTCCAGTGCCACCAGCTCCAGCACCTACTCCACCAGCTCCATCTACATCAACTGATGCCTTCGTCCTTGGCGTTCTGTCTACACCACCACCTGAAGATCAAGCCTGAGAGACGATTTAGTGCTATGCATTTTCTATGAACTTTTTGGTAACTTGTTGCCAAAGGGGGAGAAAAATGTATAGATCATAGGCTTCGAGAGAGAGCGTTGCTTTTTTATTCTCTCTTGCTTTGGTGGTTAAACTTTATTTTCTTGATTGAGATACTTTCTGTCTGTGTGATACTTGGATGATCATGTATTTGATCATATGCTACATTAATGCTCGTTGGATCACATTATTCTTTTATCTCTATATGATCATTCACTTTGCTTGGTGATGAGTGCATGTATTCTATTGTTATCATTTTGAGCGCTCCACCAAGATGTATGTGACATGGAAGACTAACCCATGAACCTAACTCTTTGTGCATTTGCAGTCCAAAGCAAATCTTAAACTATGCATAAATTTAGGGGGAGCTCTTGCTTTTCACATACTTCTCAAAGCGACAATGTTTTTCACTCTTATTATCATTTGTCGAAGCTTTGATCTATATGTTGTCATCAATTACCAAAAAGGGGGAGATTGAAAGTGCAACTATCCCTGGGTGGTTTTGGTAATTCCTAACAACATATAGCTCATTGAGCTAACATCATTCCAAGATGAATATTTTAGGAAAATCTCAATGAATGGCATGACATGGATGAGGAAAGTGGACCCCTCAAAATACTAAGGATAAAAGGATTGGCTCAAGCTCAAAGCTCAATACCCTACATTTTATATTTTAGTGATCCAAGATCACATTGAGTCTATAGGAAAAGCCAATACTATCAAGGAGGGATGAGGTGTTGCTTAATGGCTTGCTTGCTCAAAGTGCTTAGTGATATGCTCCAAAACCCTCAACTACTTTCCCACATCCACATATGACCTAAACCAAAAGTCAAACTCGGCCCCACCGACTCTTTCTATCCGGCGCCAGCGAGTCCAGATGTCATAGCCACTGCCACAAACCCTTGGCAAATCAGTCTCACCGATAGGGATCTCGGTCTCACCGAGATGGGATTGTAATCTCTCTGTTTCCCTTCGTAACGTTTCGGTCCCACCGAGATGAGCGATCGGTCCCACCGAGATTGCAATGTAAACTCTCTGTTTCCTTTCTGTAACATTTCGGTCTCACCGAAATGAGCGAATCGGTCCCACCGAGTTTACCTGACCAACTCTCTGGTTAGCTTATTACCAAAATCAGTCCCACCGAGTTTGTGTAATCGTTCTCACCGAGATTACGTTATGCCCTAACCCTAACCATATCGGTCCTACCGATTTGCATGTCGGTCCCACCGAAAATCCTAACGGTCACTAGATTTGCTAAATCAGTCCGACCGAGTTTCTCAATTCGGTCTCACCGAGATTGGTAAATTGTGTGTAACGGTTAGTTTTTGTGTGGAGTCTATATATACCCCTCCACCCACTCTTCATTCATGGATAGAGCCATCAGAGCGAACCTACACTTCCAATACACATTTTCTGAGAGAGAACCACCTACCCTTGTGTTGAGGCCAAGATATTCCATTCCTACCATATGAATCTTGATCTCTAGCCTTCCCCAAGTTGCTTTCCACTCAAATATTCTTTCCACCAAATCCAAATCCTGTGAGAGAGAGTTGAGTGTTGGGGAGACTATCATTTTAAGCACAAGAGCAAGGAGTTCATCATCAACACACCATTTGTTACTTCTTGGAGAGTGGTGTCTCCTAGATTGGCTAGGTGTCACTTCGGAGCCTCCGACAAGATTGTGGAGTTGAACTAAGGAGTTTGTAAGGGCAAGGAGATCGCCTACTTCGTGAAGATCTACCGCTAGTGAGGCAAGTCCTTCGTGGGCGACGGCCATGGTGGGATAGACAAGGTTGCTTCTTCGTGGACCCTTCGTGGGTGGAGCCTCCATGGACTCAAGCAACTGCTACCCTTCGTGGGTTGAAGTCTCCATCAACGTGGATGTACGATAGCACCACCTATCGGAACCGCGACAAAAACATCCGTGTCTCCAATTGCGTTTGAATTCTCCAAACCCTTCCCTTTACATTCTTGCAAGTTGCATGATTTACTTTCCGCTGCTCATATACTCTTTGCATGCTTGCTTGAATTGTGTTAAGATTGCTTGACTTGTTCTAAGATAGCTAAAATCTGCCAAAGACTAAAATTGGGAAAAGGATAAGTTTTTATTTGGTCAAGTAGTCTAATCACCCCCCTCTAGACATACTTTCGATCATACACCTTTGCTTTCTTGCATGTTGAACTTCTTGAATAGATCCTTGGTATACTTTGTTTGTGAGAAAAAGGTACCTTCCTTAGTTTGCTTGATTTGCAAACCATGGAAAATTTTGAGTTCACACATCATAGACATCTCAAACTTCTCTGAAATCAACCTTCCAAATTTCTCACTAAAATGGGGGTTAGTAGAACCAAATATGATATCGTCAACATAGATTTGGCACACAAATAATTCTCCATTAACCCTTTTAGTGAAGAGATTTGAATCAATTTTCCCAATTTCAAATCATTTCTCAATAAGAAACTTAGTCAAGCATGTATACCAAGCTCTAGGGGCTTGTTTAAGACCATAAAGAGCTTTGTGAAGTTTGTAAACATGATTAGCTTTCTTGGGATTAACAAAGCCAGGAGGTTGTCTAACATAAACTTCCTCTTCAATTTCACCATTTAAAAATGTACTTTTAATATCCATTTTGTATAGAGTGATATCATGGTGATTAGCATGCAAGTAAAATGTGAATGGATTCAAGTCTAGCAACGGGGGCATATGTCTCACCATAGTCCATACCTTCGACTTGAGTGTAGCCTTGTGCAACGAGACGAGCCTTGCTATGCATCACTTGTTGATACGTCTCCAACGTATCTATAATTTTTTATTGTTCCATGCTATTATATTATCGATCTTGGATGTTTTATATGCATTATTATGCTATTTTATATCATTTTTTGGGACTAACCTATTAACCTAGTGCCAAGTGCCAATTGATCTTTTTTCCTTGTTTTTGTCTTTTATAGAAAATCAATACCAAACAGAGTCCAAACGGAACGAAACATTTTGAGGATTTTTCTTGGACCAGAAGACACCCAGGAACCTTCAGGAGGGGGTCAGAGGGGCCACCAGTTGGCGACAAGCTTGCGAGGCACGCCCTAGGGGGGCGCCCCTAGGCTTGTGGGCCCCCTGATGCTCCTCCAACCCTAATCTTTGCTTTATAAATACCCAAATATTCCCCATATACCGAAGGGCACACCAAAAAAAATTCCATCGCCGCAAGCTTCTGTTCTCGTGAGATCCCATCTTGGGGCCTTTTCCGATACTCCGCCGGAGTGGGATTCGATCACGGAGGGCTTCTACATCAACCTTGCTGCCCTTCCGATAACGTGTGAGTAGTTTACCACAGACCTATGGGTCCATAGCTAGTAGCTAGATGGCTTCTTATCTCTCTTTGATCTTCAATACAATGTTCTCCTTGATGTTCTTGGAGATCTATTCGATGTAATCTTCTTTTGCGGTGCGTTTGTCGAGATCCGATGAATTGTGGATTTATGATCAGATTATCTATGAATATTATTTGAGTCTTCTCTGAACACTTTTATGCATGATTAAGATAGCTTTGTATTTCTCTCCAATCTATTGATTTGGTTTGGCCAACTAGATTGATTTTTTTTGCAATGGGAGAGGTGCTTTCTAGTGGGTTCAATCTTGCGGTGCTTATACCCAGTGACAGAAGGGGACATGCCACGTATTTGTATTATTTCCACTAAGGATAAAAAGGTGGGGTTTATTCATATTGATTGGATCTATCCCTCTACATCATGTTATCTTGCTTAAGGCGTTTCTCCGTTCTTGTTAACTTAATACACTAGATGCATGCTGGATAGTGGTCGATGTGTGGAGTAATAGTAGTAGATGCAGGCAGGAGTCGGTCTACTTGTCACGGACGTGATGCCGATATTCATGATCATTGCCTTGTATATCGTCATAACTTTGTGCTTTTCTATTAATTGCTCAACAGTAATTTGTTTACCCACCGTATGCGTTCTTTCAAGAGAGAAGCCTCTAGTGAAAACTATGGCCCCGGGTCTATTTTTATCATATTATTTTCATATCTATAAAACCAACAACACAAAAATACCTTGCTGCAATTCATTTACCTTTATTTATTTTGCACTTTTACCTATCTTTTATACCTATCTCTATCAGATCTCATCCTTGCAAGTAACCCTGAAGGGATTGACAACCCCTTTTTTGCGTTGGGTGCAAGTATTTGTTTGTTTGTGTAGGTGCAATCGTTTGGGACTTGTGTGTTCCTCCTACTAGATTGATACCTTGGTTCTCAAACTAAGGGAATTACTTATCTCTACTTTGCTACATCACCCTTTCCTATTCAAGGGGAAAACCAACGCAAGCTCAAGAAGTAGCAGGAAGGATTTCTGGCACCGTTGCCGGGGAGGATCTACATCAAGCCTACCAAGTACCTATCATAAACTCTCATCTCTTGCACTTACATTATTCGCCATTTGCCTCTGGTTTTCCTCTCCCCCACTTCTAAAACATTTTCAGAAAACACAAAAATATTTGTGTTTTTATTTGCCTTCTTTCGGTTCGTCTTGTGTGATAGATTGCTTGCTTTGCTATGATGTCTGAATCTTGGGAGGTTATCATTGAAAAACTAGTAATAATCTTAAGGAAAAACTTGATGATTTTGCTAATGATGATCCTCATGAAGAACCTACTATCATGCACACTAAAAAACTCTGTGTAGGTAGCGGTAATATTATTGGAAAAAGTTGTCGGTGTACTAAATTAGGGGTACCTTAGTACCCGAACCTGCAGACGGGCAATGCAGCTGCGTCCCGTGGCAAGCCTTGCCGGGCGCCCGCTAAAGACCTCTACGGCCCTTCGGAGCCATTCAAGAGCAAATTAGTCAAGACCCGCAAGAGGAGCTTGCCGGAAGGCCACCAGTATGCCGAAGGAATAAGGCCCCGCAAGAGGAGCTTGCCGGGAAGGCTTGGCGCGCGCCGAGCCCCTAAGCGACAAGGTTCCTGCCGCGGCAAGGCACTTGCCGGGCGGGCGACCTCTTCATCTCCGCTCCAGCTCACCCGCCAACGTGTCACCACGGGCTCTCCCAAGCACGCTGCGGTCGACGGGCTGTGCAGCCAGCGGGAGTAGCGACAAGCGGCGCCGACAAGCCACCATCGTGGCAAACGGAGGCGCACTTGACGGTCCCTCGTACCTCGTTGGGCGATCGAGACGGGCATTGATGACTCTTGTCCCTTGCCGTCGAGTTAGGTATAGATTACTGTACACTCGTATAAAGCAGTGTACCAACCTAGGTTTTACCATTTTAACCTTGTCTACTTGCCACATGTGGTGACCCCTTGTGCCTATAAAAGGAGGCCCAAGTGCAACGTGAGAAAGGGTTCGCTGGATTCGGTCCAGCTCCGCTTAGTTCATCACATTCATACGAAATCACACTCAGGCTAGGTCTTGTAGCTCCCATTGCTCCCTAGCAAGAACACAAGATAATCCACAAAGCAGCAGAGGAGTATTATCTCTCCGGAGAGCTCCGGCTGGGTAAATCCGCCCGCGCGCATCGCCTCGATCCGCTTTTGTGCAATCTCCGCCCCCTCCGAACCACAAGGGACCCAGTCCCATAGGTGCTCGTGGGGCACGATCAGCTCTCCCCGACATCTTTGGCGCGCCAGTAGGGGCGCCGAGGCTGTGTGAACCCGATCCGCGGTCGCGACGAGCAACTTCATCGACATCTTCGCCGACATGGCGCCAAGAAGAAGCCTTCGCAGCAGCTGAGCCGTCTGCGTCGAACCCACCACCACCGGAGCCGCCAGCGGTGGGGAAACGCTGGCGGAGGGACCGGCGCGCCGAGAGAGCCCACGATGCCACCAGGTCCAAGGACAAGGCAGCGCAGCGCCGGCGTCCGAATCTGCACCGCGTCCCATTGCAGGAGGCGCGAGATGACAGCGCCATGATACTCGCGCACCATACGCCATTGATCAAGGCCAAGCCGAGGATCCCGAGGCCCTCGAGACCCGCATGCACCTCAAAGATGCCGACGAGTGGAGTACGGTCGCTTATGGATATCGCTCCTCCTAACTTGGTTAGGAGTCCGAGCACATCTCGTTTTTTCGCTCCGCACGCCGTTGCCGCCAACCACACCAGCGGAAGCCTTGGCAAGAGCTCGCCATTTCTAGATTACCTCCAACGGCCGATAAGGTCGACGAATGGAGGGCCACAATTCAGAGTCTCATCGGCTTCGCTTAACGGCGACGCCCCGCGGCAACCGAAAGTGCTTCGCGTCGCGGGCGAGGCGATAAGGCGCGAGCCGATGGCGACGAGACTTGCGGGGTGCACCCATCAGACACTCCCTTCCGAAGGCCAAGATCGCCGACTCGCCGGATCCACCTCGACAGCGATTTCCACAGCGTTGCCGGATCCGCGAGCTCGCCGCGACCAACGCCAAGTTCTTCGAATGGCAGAAGAAGACGCCGAACCCGTACGAAGCGCCAAGAGAAGCGCGCCGTCTATCCGACCAGCGCGCCGGCCCATCAGGATATGCATGCGCCAGGGGAACCAGCGACTTGTCAGACGCGTGGGTTGCCCTGCTCACTCATGAGCTGCGGCAAGTCCGTGGCCCGACAAGAAAAACTTCAAACCAGACGCGCCGAGAAGTATGACGGCAGGACACATCCATCGGAGTTCCTCAAAGATCTACACCATCGCGGTGCAAGCTGCGGGGGACGAGACGACAAGATCCTCGCCAACTACTTCCCCGGTGCTCAAGTCAAACGCCGATCTTGGCTCATGTACTTGCCGGATGGCTCTATTTCTTCTTGGCAGATTTGTGCCACCAGTTTGTTGGCGCCTTCACAGCGCCACAAGCCTCATGGCTGGAGAGTGATCTCCACCTGCTTGCCCGAAGGAGGGGGAGTCTCTGCGCAAATTCATCCAGAGATTCACCGAGTGCACTACAACATCCTCAGACGCCCACCCTGCTGCAGTGGATCGGGCATTCCATCGTAATGTACGAAATCGCAGGATGAGAGAGGAGATGGCGATGTGCAAAGTGAAAGACGCCACGAGCTCTACGCCTGGGCCGACAAGTGTGCACGCTACCAAGAAGGAAGAAGACTCCAAGGAGAGAATGTGGGAGCAGAGTCTGACAAGGAGGGACCGCCTGCAAGAAATAGCCGGCGCAAGGAACAACAGAGGAAGAAAACCAAGAAGTACTAGTTGTCGAGCAGTCCGTAAGGATGGTGCCGCCAACAAAGCCAAGGCCGGTGGCTCCAAAGAAGGAGGTTGCCTGACGCCGACCGCCGAGCTGTGGCGGCCGCCGACAAGCCTGACGGCTCCAAGAAGCAGTACTGTAAAATCCACCGCACCAAAGGCCACGATCTCCAGAGCTGCAAGAAAGTCGAGCAGCTTGTTGAGCTACAGAGAGCTGAATACGAGCGGCGAGACAAGGAGAAGGCCCAAGAAGGTGCAGGTGCAGCAAGTAAGAAGAGACCCGGTCGGGGAGGACGCCGCGGCAAGGCCAAGCAGCGGCAAGGAGACAGACCTCCCCGTGGCCGCGACAAGGAAGAAGACGAAGATGAAGATGACGAGGACGATGAGGACGACGAAGCTGATGAGCAGGAGTTTCAAAAGGCAACGGAGGTCCTTTGCGTCGACGGTGGTGCGTCTCTGCATACCTCGCACCGCCAACTCAAGCAATGGATGCGTGAGGTCAATGCAGCGTAACCATCCATAGAGTCACGCAAATCCTCGAATGGTCCAAGACGCCCATCATCTTTGACATTGAGGATCACCCGATCGCATCATCGCGGTCGGGTGCTTGCCGATGTTGGTCTCACCAACCATCCGCAACCTCAAGGTCATAAAGATGTTGGTTGACGGCGGGCCGGCCTGAATTTGATCTCCTCTCCAAAGGCTCCGTAAACTTCAAATCCTCGACAACAGCTCAAGAAACTGGTACTTTCCAAGGAATCAACCCAGGAAGGAGCAAGCCCAAAGGGAAGATCACGTTGCCGGTAACATTCGGCAGCGAGCTCAACTTCAGAACTGAGAGGGTCACATTTAACGTCGCCGATTTCCCATTGCCCTACAATGGCATACTCGGCCGCCCAGCCCGCCAAGTTCATGGCCGCCTCATTATGCTTACAACGTACTCAAGATGCCCGCCCGATGAGCGCTATTTCTGTCCATGGCGACAAAAAGATGCACTTATCTCGCGCCGACAAGATTTACCGGATGCGGCAGCCGCGACAGATAGCAAACCTCTTACGGCTGAAGCTCCCGGGGAAGAAGAAGACCACTAGGTCCGCAAGAGCTCATTGCCCACTCCGCAAGTGCACCTCTTCGAGTGCTGCGCTACCGTCGAGGACGCACCATCGAGATCCACCGCAAGTGCAACAAGACGATGGCAGCTCCGCCAAAGACCAAGAAGGTGCCCGCCAAGGAGGACGGCACCGGTGGTACCTTCACCATCGCCACCACGCTTGATCCTAAATAGGAAAGCGAGCTCGTTGCTTTCCGCGGGCGAATGTCGATGTGTTTGCATGGCAGCCATCCGACATCCCCGTGTTCCTGTGAAAGTAATTGAGCACCACCTAGCTGTCTCGTCCTCACGCTACGCCCGTCAAGCAAAAACTCGTGAAACAGCAAAGGAGCGCCAAGAGTTCATAGCGTAAGAAATCAGGAAATTGGAAGCATCGTGGCTTGTCGAGGAGTCCTCCACCCCACGTGGTTGGCCAATCCGTAGTTGTATGTAAGGCTAATGGGAAATGGAGGCTTTGTATTGACTTCACCGATGTTAATAAAGCTTGTCCCAAAGACCCATTTCCCTTGCCGCCAGACGACTAGATTGTTGATTCCACGGCCGTATGCGATCTGCTCTCGCTTCTTGATGCATATTCAGGATATCATCGATCTTCATGGCGTAAGAGGATGAAGAGAAACCGCATTCATTACACCATGTGGCACGATCGCTTTATACGGATGCCTTTCGGTTTGAAGAATGCTGGTTCAACCTTTGCAAGGGTAGTCCATGATGCCTTTGGACCACAGATACAGAAATGTAGAAGCCTACATGGATGATATAGTGGTCAAGAGCAAGGACAGCGACTCGTTCAGGATTTGATGATACGCTTGCAAATCTACGCAAGATCAACCTCAAGCTCAACCCCGAGAAGTGCGTGTTTGGAGTCCCTTCCGCAAACTTCTCGGTTCTTTGTATCTCAGCGGGAATTGAAGCCAATCCCGACAAGATCAAGGCCATTGAGCAGATCAAGCACCAAAGCGCGTCAAGGATGTCGAGGCTTGCCGGTTGCGTGGCTGCTCTCAAGAGGTTCATCTCTAAGTCTGCTGAACGCGCCGCCGCTTTTCAAGATTTTGAAAAGGCAGGTCCAATGAAATGGACTCCGGCGGAGGCTGCGCTGCAGACTTGAAGAGGTACTGTCCTCCGCCCAATACTTGTCGCACCTAAGCCACAAGAGAAGTTGCTGCTGTATATAGCGGCAACCAATCAAGTGGTTAGTGCTGCGTTAGTAGCAGAGAGGAGGCGAGATGATGAGCCGGCAACCGAGGCAAAGCGATCCAGCGACAAGCAAGGGGCTTCGCCACAAGCTCGTGTCCCGACAAGGACGGATCAGCGCAGGTTGCGACAAGATACGAAAGAAGATGGTGCAGCGCCAAAGATATACTTGTCATTTCCTTCTTGCAGGGGCTAGATCAAGGTACTGTGTGTGTAGCTGCTTTTCGCCTCCTCATGGCCTCGAGAAAGCTGCGCCACTACTTCCAAGCACACGAGATAACAGTTGTCACTCGCTTTCATGAAGAGGATTTTGCAAAATCCGTAAGCAACAGCAGGATTGTTGAGTGGGCGCTGAACTGCAAGCTTTGGTCTCAAGTTCAAAGCACTTCAACTATCCAAAGCAGGGCATTGGCAGAATTCATAGCAGAATGGACGCCAACACAAGATGAGGAAATTCCAGAGACGAGCATCCCCGTCAAGGAGGCAAATAAAGAGTGGCTGATGTACTTCGATGGTGCCTTCTCGCTGCAAAGCGCCGGTGCGGCGTCTTGCTTATCGCACCCACCGGGAGCACCTCAAGTACATAGTCCGATGCACTTTCCCAAGGAACAAGCAACAAATAATACTGCTGAGTATGAAGGCTTGCTTGCCGTCTCGTGATCGCAGTGGACCTTGGGATCAAGAAGCTCATTGTCAGGGGGGACTCGCAACTTGTCGTCCGCCAAGTAAATAAGGATTATCAGAGTCCGTTGATGGAAGCGTCGCCAATGAAGTGAGGAAGCTGGAAGAGCACTTTGAAGGCTCGCAAATGGAACACGCCCAAGAGCACGAATGATATAGCTGATGGCCTCTCCAAATGTGCCGCACTTAAGTTACCTCGTGGAACCAGGGATTTTTGTGCTCAAGCTAACTCAGCCAACCGTAACACCATCAACAGGATAGAGCAAGAAGAGAAAATTGGTTTCCGGTGACTACTTTCCGCAGAGCTCTCTGAGCCGCCGCCAAGAAGGTCCCTAAAACCAACGCGAGTATCACCGAGGAGCAGATGCTCCGACAAACCATGCAGTTTGTATCGTTGAAGCAAACGCCCCGACAAGTTTAGCTCCGGCAAGCTTGCCGGGATCATCGAGTCCGGCGGACCCACAGTGTCCTTGCCGAGAAGCTGATGTTCCCGCAGTGATAGATGAGCCTTTAGTCCTTGTTGTCGAGCCACAGGCTCCAACATGGGCACAAAGAATCGCCCATTTCCTTCAGACAGAAAACTCCCGAAGAGCAAGAAGAAGCGGAAAGAGTAGCCCGGCGGTCAAGTATGTACCAGTTTGTTGACAACATCCTGCATGTAAGAAGACTCAACGGAGTGAAATTGAAGTGTATTTGCCGGGAAGATGGATGAAGCTGTTGGCAGAGATACATGGAGGCATATGTGGTCACCACATTGGCAAGAAGAGCACTTGCCGCAAAGCTTTCGGCAAGGTTTCTTCTGGCCGAAGCCCTCCAGATGCAACTGCACAAGTAACCAAGTGTGAAGCGTGCGGGCCCACTCCAAACAGATACACCAACCAGCTCAAGCTCTCCAGACGATCCCTTTATCCTCGCCCTTTTTGTCCGGGGCTCGACATCCTCGGCCCCTTCCCCCGAGCTGTGGGCCGACAAGCGTCGCTCGAGGAACTGTTGCCTTGCCGGAAAATGGACAACAGAAAAGCTAAGTTGCTAAGTTTAAACGACCAGTTTTAAATTTTTTAAGTTATCTTCCTCGAACGATAGTACTTTGTATGGAAAACCTGTGCGCGGAGGAACCGAATCGTGACTGGTCGCGCCCTTACTTTGTTTCGAGTCCGCTCAACAACTTAAGTGAGCTGCGGCTAGTCCGCGACGAGGTTGCTTGTCGGTAGCGACCCCGCCAGTAGGCTGCTGAAGTTCCGCACTCGGCACTCGCGGCAAGGGTGCCTGCACCGGCAAGTTTTCCTGAAAAGCGTAGGGCAGTAACATACAAGGGAAGAAATCGAGTAAAGGAAATAACAGTGCATTCGATTGCCTAAGATAGTGTATATTACATAATAACTTATCGCGGCACTAGCTAAATTGTTCTCAGAACTGAAATAACAACGAAGAGAAGAAAGGTGCGCCAGATCCAAGCCCCGCAAGCCGGAGTTGTTGGGGCCGCGGCAAGCCGAGTTCTTGCCGGGCCGCGGCAAGCCAGAGTTGCCGGGGGCTGCGGCAAACTAGAGTTGCCGGGGGCTGCGGTATCAGATAAGCCTTTCGTTCTTTCTCAAACATCCCTCTTTCATTAAAAACATTCTACTCGGATACAGTCCGTGGAGAATGAAAAACATGAAAGAGAGGATTACAATTTTTTTAAAAATGCGGATAAGGCCCGAAGGCTTACAAATTAAAAAGATAAGATGCCCGTAATCCTTTTTCTGTCCCTCTCTTCAGGAGGTAGGTTAAGGAGGCGGGAAGGGCAAAAGGAGCGCCTATGCGAGCTACAGGTGCCAGAAGGCACCAAGGGAACATGCCGGGGGCTCTCCGAGGGCTTGACGGGGACGACGGTGCCGGAAGCGGGGCTCGAAGACGGGGCGGCAGGACGTCCAAGACGCTGTCGAGGGCACTACGCCTCAGATCCGACTTGACGGCCTTGTCGCCATCCTCTTCCCTTCCGCAGCCTCCCCACGCCAAATTACCCAAGGAGACGACCCGGGGAGTTCAAGGAGCCGGCGACACGGATGATGGGTCGCCGGTGACGCCTTAAGCGGCGCCAACAACTAGTTGGGCCCGCTACCCTCGCCGCCGCTGTCGCTCTCCTCCTCGTCTACTCGCCGAGGAGGAATCTTCGCTGCCGGAGGAGCTATCCACGCAGCACCTCGCCCGAAAAGCCGAGATCCCGAAGACCTTGACGGAGAGGAGATCACCCTCCATTAACTTAAAATGGAGGGTAAACCACGCCAGCAGGTTGTGGATGCGGGCGAACGTCTTCCACCCACGATCAAGATACATCACATTAGGGGCTGGGAATACAACGCGGACTCGCGTGCCGCTGATCCCACAGCCCTCATGTGCACTCTCGTTGTCTCGGCGGATCCGACTCCATCGCGCTCATGAACGGAGCTGGAAGCCGAGGCGACGATGAGGCGCCTGGCGCAGCTTGACGAAGAACTCGCAAGGGTCTTCCCAGATGGACCGCCCAGTGGGCGGAGACGGCCGCCCGCCCGCCTCTTCCCCGAGCGCCGACCCGCCCACGACCTCGCCCACGAAGGGGAACCGCCCGGCGGAGGGGGAGACGGCGCCACACCTCGTCCGCCTCTTCCCCGAGCCTCGACCTGCCCACGACCTCGCCCCCCCCTCTTCCCCTTGTGGCTGGCTCAGCCACCCGGGCGTGGGATTGGGAGGTGCGCTGTCCAGCTGCGACCCTCGCCGCCACCGATGAAGAATTCAAGGTTCCCTTTCTCCATGACGAGGGGAGAAAGGGAGCGGCTGAGGAAAAGAAGAGATGGGAGGCGCGGCTTCAAGCGCCCCTTCCGCCCTTCTTAAAAGAAGCAAGGTGGGGGCTCGGCCGCCCCGCTCAGCGAATCAAGGCATAGGAAGAGCAGGGAATCGGGGCAGACCTGCTGCCTCTGCTCGCAACGGTCCAGTTTCCCACCTCCACCGTCCGTGACCCCAAGCGCATGGGAACCACGTGGCGGAGATGCAGAACTGAGACGACAAATGAGGCGACCTCGCACGCCGCCCACTTCCCCCACAACACCGCAATTGACGCGTGCCGTTACAGAGGAACGCTGTGGATACGGAGTGGATTTGGTTTGGACTCAGGCCGCGCGTGCCCGTGCCCTGTTTTGGGCCTGGCCCAACAGCGCTCGGCACCGTGTATGGCCTGACCGGGGCTCTGCCGGTGTACTAAAGTAGGGGTACCTTAGTACCCCGAACCCGTGCACGGGCAGTCGCAGCGTCCCCGTGGCAAGCCTTGCCGGGCGTCTGCCAAAGACCCTCTGCGGCCCTTCGGAGCCATTCAAGAGCAAAGTAGTCAAGACCCCGGCAAGAGGAGCTTGTCGGGAAGGCCACTCAGGGCGCGAAGGAAACAAGGCCCCGGCAAGAGGAGCTTGCCGGGAAGGCTTGGCGGTCGCCGAGCCCCCAAGCGCGACAAGGTTCCTGCGCCAGGCAAGGCACTTGCCGGGCGGGCGACCTCTTCATCTCCGCTCCAGCTCACCCGCCAACGTGTCACCACGGGGCTCTCCCAAGTACGCGTGTCGATGGGCTGTGCAGCCAGCGGGGAGTAGCGACAAGCGGCGCTGACAAGCCACCATCGTGGCAAACGGAGGCGCACTTGACGGTCCTCGTTATACCTGTTTCGGCGATCGAGACGGGCATTGATGACTCTTGTCCCTTGCCGTCAGAGTTAGGTATAGATTACTGTACACTGTACAAAGCAGTGTACCAACCTAGGTTTTTACCATTTTAACCTTGTCTACTTGCCACATGTGGTGACCCCTTGTGCCTATAAAAGGAGGCCCAAGTGCAACGTAGAAAGGGTTCGGCTGGATTCGGTCCAGCTCCGGCTTAGTTCATCACATTCATACGAAATCACACTCAGGCTAGGTCTTGTAGCTCCCATTGCTCCCTAGCAAGAACACAAGATAATCCACAAAGCAGCAGTAGGAGTATTATCTCTCCGGAGAGCTCCGAAGCTGAGTAAATCCGCCCGTGCGCATCGCCTCGATCCGCTCTTTGTGCAATCTCCGCCCCCCTCCGAACCACAAGGGACCCAGGTCCCGTAGGTGCTCGTGGGGCACGATCAGCTCTCCCCCGACAAAGGTGTTATTCAAGATTTCTTTACTTGTGCCGGTATGTTACCTATGCTAGGAGGATCGATTCTTAATAAAACTTCTAGCCTCGCGGATGCAATATCTTTGCTTATAGTTGAACGTGAAAGACAATTTTTTCACATGCATCCATGCATACAAAGGATTCTCCTAGAATTTTCTAATATTCATGATCTTTCCGTTAAGCGTGTTACCACTATATTTCTAGCTTATGAATTTGGGCATGTTATGAAAGAAGCACGTGAAATATTTGCTCATTACAATATAAATTGTGGTTGCCCTCCTATATAAGAGATATTTTTCAATCAAGAAGAGATAAGGAGATTACAATCTCCAGATTATGCCATTTACAATGAAAATCTAAGAAAAAGGGTTCCTCCAGATGTATTGATTGATAAGATTTCTGAGCTTGATGATAATTTTTCTATACAAAATAATGGTCTGAGGCATGTTCTTAAAGAAAGGCTTAGGGATCATATTCAAAGGAACGTTTATAGTGAAGAGATAGTAATCACCTATAAAGGGCCGAGGGAGGAACTTCCTCATCCCAAACTTGATCTCATAGATCCGTACCCAATTACTTCCTTTTGATTACTTTTTCTTGCCACAAAGGAAACTTGCCGCTGAAAGGAGGGAGTATGAGATGAGCATGGATGATCTCCCTCACTTCTATTACAATGCCTAGATCTATGCATTATGCCTAGCTAGGGGCATAAAATAGTAGCGCTTGTTGGGAGGCAACCCAATGTTATTTTTGTTTTTATTCTTTTGCTTCTGTTTTTCAATAAATATGCAATTATACTTGTGTTATGATTGTGTTTAAGAGTTTTAATTAGTGTTTGTGTCAAGTAGAGCCTTTGGGATGATCTATGGTGATAGTTGATTCGATTCTGCTGAAAAACAGAAACTTTTGCGCTCAGTTCTGGAATTTTGTAAATTCACAGAAACATGCTTTTGATCTGATTTTTTACAAAAGATTTATATACAAATTGCCTACATTGTCATAATTGTTCAGAATTTTTGGAGTTACAGAAGTTTGGATAAGTCCAGATTACTACAGATTGTTCTGTTTTTGACAAATGTTGTTTTCATTGTGTTGTTCGCTTATTTTGATGAATGTATGGGTAGTATCAAGGGGGGGGGGTATGAACTATGATGGAGAAGTTAGAATACATTATATATAATGCAAATATGAAATTGGAATGATTTTACAACACTACCTAAAGTGGTGATTTGCTTTTATTATACTAACGGATCTTGCGAGTTTTCTATTGAGTTTTGTGTTGTGCAGTTTTACGGTTTTGGGTGAAGTTACGATGGACTATGGAATAAGGAGTGGCATGAGCCTAAGCTTGGGGATACCCAAGGCACCCCAAGGTAATATTCAAGGACAACCAAGCATCTAAGCTTGGGGATGCCCCGGATGGCATCCCCTCTTTTGTCTACAATCAATCGGTAAATTACTTGAGGCTATATTTTTATTCACTACATGATATGTGTTTTGCTTGGAGCGTCTTGTATTATATGAGTCTTTGCTTTATTTGCTTTTTAGTTTGCCACAATCATCCTTGCTGTACACACTTTTGGAGAGGGACAAACATTAATCATGAATTTATTAGAATACTCTTTGTGCTTCACTCATACGTCTCCGTCGTATCTACTTTTTCTAACGCTTTTACTCTTGTTTTGGACTCTAATTTGCATGATTTGGATGAAACTAACCTGGACTGATGCTTTTTCAGCAGAACTACCATGGTGTTGTTTTTTTTTTGCAAAAATAAAAGTTCTCGGATTAGACGAAACTTTGCGAGGATTTTTTTATATAATAAAATAGAATTGCTGGAGCCAAGAACCACCGGAGGGGGGCACCTGGGTGGGCACAACCCACCAGGGCGTGCCCCCCTCCTAGCGCGCCCAGGTGGGTTTTCCCCACCTGGTGGCCCCGCTGGCCCTATCTCTAACGTTATAAATTCACATTTTCGGAGAAAAAAGTCAGGGAGAAAGAATTATCGTGTTTCACGAGACGCAGCCGCCGTCGCCTCTTGTTCTTCATCAGGAGGCCAGATCTGGAGTCCGTTTGGGGCTCCGGAGAGGGGGATCTTCGATCTTCGTCATCACCAACCCTTCTCCATCGCCAATTCCATGATGCTCTCCACCGAGAGTGAGTAATGCCTTCCTAGGCTCGCTGGTCGATGAGGGACTTGGATGAGATTCATCATGTAAACGAGTTAGTTTTGTTAGGGCTTGAACCCTATTATCCATTATGTTCTGAGATTGATGTTGCTATGACTTTGCCATGCTTAATGCTTGTCACTTTGGGCCCGGGTGCCGTGATTTCAGATCTGAACCTTTTATTTTATCATCATAACATCTATGTTCTAGTTCTGATCTTGCAAGATAGAGTCACCTACTACGTGTTATGATCTGCAAACCCCGGAGTGACAGAAGTCGGGATACTTTCCGGTGATGGCCGTAGTTTGAGGAGTTCATGTATTCACTATGTGTTAATGCTTTGTTCTGGTTCTCTATTAACAGGAGGCCTTAATATCCCTTAGTTTCCATTTGGACCCCGCTGCCACAGGAGGGTAGGACAAAAGATGTCATGCAAGTTCTTTCCATAAGCACGTATGACTATTTATGGAATACATGCCTACATTATATTTATGAACTGGAGCTAGGGCCGTATCGCCCTAGGTTATGACTGTTATATGATGAATATCATCCAACAAATTCACCAATCCAATGCCTACGAATTTTCCATATATTGTTCTCGCTAGGTTACTATTTCTACTGCTATTGTAACTACTACCAAACCATTGTTACTCTCACTGTTACTGCTGCTATCAAAACTATCATACTACTGTGCTACTGATCATATTGCTACAGATAATTAATCTCTAGGTGTGGTTGAATTGACAACTCAGCTGCTAATACTTGCAAATATTCTTTGGCTCCCCTTGTGTCGAATCTATAAATTTGGGTTGAATACTCTACCCTCGAAAACTGTTGTGATCCCCTATACTTGTGGGTTATCAAGACCTTTTTCTGGCACCGTTGCCTGGGAGCATGGCTATATTTGTTGAGTCACTTGGGATTGTTATCAGTTTATCACTATGAAGAATATGAAGGATACCAAGACTAAGATATTTCCCTCTAAGACGAGGGGAGGTAAGGAACTGCCATCTAGCTCTGCACTTGGTTCACCTTCTGTTTTGAGTAGACTTCCAACACCACCACATGCTATTAATTATGATATGTCACAAGTTATTGATGATGCTACTTCTATGAATTCTACTCATGATGATGCTAGTACCTTGCTTGATGATGATGTGCCACTAGGTGATTTTCTTGATGAAAAAATTGCTAGAATTAGAAGGAAAGAAAATGTTGAGACTGATGAGATCACTGAAATTGATGAAGTACTTGAAACTGGAAATCTTGAAACACCTTCTAGACCTAGCTCTCCTAGATATGAATTGCCTAAAGTTCCTGAGGGTTATGTTATGGATGGAGAGGTAACTAGAGACATTCTAGCTTGTAAGGATAGAGATGATCTGAAAAAATTATTATGCAAGTTTAAAGAGAAGACTTTGAATGCTAAAATGAAATGTGATCCTCAGTTTGCACCTTCACCTATCTTTGTTGATGATAAGGATTATGAATTCTCTATCGACCCAGAGTTAATTACTTTGGTTGAATCTGATCCTTTCCATGGTTATGAAACTGAAACTGTTGTGGCACATCTTACTAAGTTGAATGATATAGCCACCCTATTTGCTCATGATGAAAATAGTCGTTATTACTATATCCTCAAATTATTTCTGTTCTCGTTAAAGGGTGATGCTAAGACTTGGTATAATACTCTTGCTCCTGGTTGTGTGCGTAGTCCCCAGGATATGATTTACTACTTCTCTGAAAAATATTTTCCTGCTCATAAGAAACAAGCTGCCTCACTGGAAATATTTAACTTTGTGCAAATTCAAGAAGAGAGTCTCCCACAAGCTTGGGGGAGGCTTATCCAATTGCTTAATGCTTTGCCTGATCATCCTCTTAAGAAAAATGAAATACTTGGTATAGTCTATAATGGACTAACCGAAGCTTCTAGGGATTTCCTAGATAGTTGTGTTGGTTGTGTTTTCAGGGAACGAACTGTTGAACAAGCTGAAGAATTATTGAATAACATATTGAAAAATTATGATGATTGGACTCTTCTCGAACCACCGCCTAAACCCACTCTGAAGAAGAGGGGTACCTTATATCTCAGTCCCGAAGATATGCAAAAGGCAAAGAAATCTATGAAGGAAAAAGGTATTAAAGTTGAGGAGGTAAAAAATTTACCTCCTATTGAAGAAATACATGGGCTTGATACAACAACACCCAAGGTGGTAGAGGTAAATTCACTAATTAAATTTAATGAAAAGGACAATCCTTATAATATGCATCCTAGTCAATGCCTTTATGAGTTTCATAATTATATTAGAAAGCAAGATCATTTCAATGAAAATGTTATGAAACAACTAAAATACAACTCTGATATGATTGCTCGCTTGAGTGACTTGTTATTTAGAATTACCAATGATGTTAGAGATGTAGGAAAACATGCCTCTATGGTTCAAACTCAACTAGAACAAGTTGCTAAATCTCAGAGAGAATTGCTTGATGAAATGAACAATAATATAAATGATTTTGCTGTTAGAGTAGCAACTAGAGGAGGTGAAATGACTCAGGAACCACTATACCATGAAGGTAACCCTAAAATAATTGAACAATACTCTAAAAGACTTAACACAAATGCACCTAGTCCTTCTAAAAAGAAAAATAAAAATAAAAATGATAGGACTTTGCATGCTCTACTGAACCTGAAGTAGAAAAGCCTCCTGATAATGATAATGATGTTTATATTTCTGATGCTGAAACTCAATTTGGTAATAAACACTCACCTTCTAATAATGAAAAATATAATGATGAGGTTCATGAAGACACTCAAACAAATAATAAGAACTAGATAGTGATGTTGAAATAGAACCAACTATTGATCTTGATAACCCACAACCCAAGAATAAAAGATATGATAAAAGAGACTTTGTTGCTAGAAAACATGGTAAGGAAAGAGAACCATGGGTTCAAAAACCTATGCCCTTTCCACCTAAATCTACTAAGAAAAGGGATGATGAATAATTTGAATGCTTGGCTGAAATGCTTAGGCCAGTCTTTTTGCGTACTCGCTTAACTGATATTTCAAAGAAGGCCCCTTATGCAAAATATATGTAAGACATCATCACTAATAAAAGGAAAATACCTGAAGTTGAAATATCCACCATGCTTGCTAATTATTCTTTTAAGGATGGAGTACCTAAAAAACTTGGAGATCCGGGAATACCAACTATACCTTGCTCCATTAAAAGAAATTATGCTAAGACTGCTTTGTGTGATTTAGGAGCTGGTGTTAGTGTTATGACTTTATCCTTATATAAAAGACTTGATTTGAGCAAACTCACACCTACTAAAATATCTTTGCAAGTGGCTGACAAATCAACTGCCATACCTATCGGTATTTGTGAGGATGTGCCCGTTGTTGTTGCAAATGTTACTATCTTGACTGACTTTGTTGTACTTGAGATGCCCAAGGACGACAACATGTCGATTATCCTTGGTAGACCCTTCTTGAATACTGCAGGGGCTGTTATTGATTGCAATAAAATCAAGGTCACTTTTCACATCAATGGTAATGAGCATACGGTGCACTTTCCGAAGAAACAATTCCAAGTGAATGGTATTAATGTTATTGAAAAATCTCCGACAATCAGTATTGGAAGTTTTCAACTACCTCTACCTACTGCCAAAAAGAAATATGAAATGCTTATTGTTGGGGACGTGAATATCCCCGTTGAGGTAACTTAGTGTTTTACGAAAGTTCTTCAGTTTCATGCCAATCAAAAGTGGTTGTTAATAAGACTTGAGCAACCTTGTTAATGAATCATTTTTGAGAGGTATGAAGTTGATGAATTTAGTAAGCACAACTTTCTGTTTCCAACTTTTGTTTTCTGTTTTTCTTAGTTAAATAAAATAAAATATCATGCCTTGCCTGTTTTCTGAATTTCCCGTGCACTAAAAACATGACCCAAAAATAAAAGTTCTCAGAGTGCCCTGAAAATTTAATACGATTTTTTCTGATTATTTAAGAATTTTTAGTGCAAATAACATCAGAGGGGGGGTGCTCGGTGGGCACAACCCACCTGGCGCCAAAGACCCTGTGCACGCCTGGTGGGTTGTGGTCCCCACGTGGGCCCCCTCACTTATCTCTTTAGCCCATGTCATCACCTACCTCCAGAAAAAATTCACCATTGCTCTCTCTCTCGTGTTCTTAGTCTCAAACCCGCGGATTTCGATCTCTTTGCTCAAAGCTCCGTTTCTGAAACTGTTTTGGGGGTTTGCTACTTGGTATGTGACTCCTCCATTGGTCCAATTAGTTTTTGCTTTAGTGGTTTATATTTTGAATAATTAGCTACTCTTGGTGCTGCTGTAGATGAGCTTGCATGTTGAATTCTTAGAGTTCTAAGTAGTTTGAATGCTTGAAATGGCCTCTATGCATCCCTATGAGTAGTTGCTATCAATCTTGTGAAGTTTTGTTGAAAAATTTTGTGGACTAAAAATTTCAGAATTTTATCTATAGGAATAAGATGATTTTCTTTAGGAAGTTTGCTTCCAAGAACTCTAAGTGATTCATTGGGGAGTCATCTGACAACGATCCCCGTACTCGGAGAATGGCAGAGGTGCGGCCATGTGAATGGCTGCATAACCCCTTCATGGATGGTGCCAGGATCAGTCAATAGTTCGCACAATTTGCTGCTAATGCTGGCCTCACCGACTTCATCGTAGCTGAGTGTGAACAATATCGTCTCCTTAAAAATTCCTTTGTGCAAAGCTTTCATTTTATGAGTAGGAATAACCCTCCTGAGGTGCAGATTAATTTATATGTCGAAACCCGTCAGATACCACTTACTGAATTTTGTGATGTATGCTTGATCTCTTCTGACAGGGAAATAAGAGAGCCTAGGACTGCAGAGTTCATGGACTTTTATCGTACTCTGTCTGCGGGATATGAAAGAGGGGTGTCGAGTGTCACTGCCACTAGCTTGCAGTTTCCTTCTGTGCACTATTTTGCTCTATTTATCGCGAAGTGTTTACTTGCTAGAGAGAAGGTTGGTGCACTTAGTGCTCCCGATTTCGCTATCCTACGCCGTGCAATTACGGCGATAACACCTACTGTCTAGGAGCCACACGCCATCTTCACCTTAACACGAGAAAGGGTAAAGTTCATGGCGGTATTTTTTCTACTCGTTTAGCGAGTCACTTTAGCATTCAAATCCGCCAGCATGATTTTCGCTTGCCCAAGGTTTACTTATATCGTCAGGCTATGCCAGCTCATCAATTTATTGATGGTGTCGTGGAATTGTCACGGCAGATGTCCTTAGTGTCAGGACTTAGTCGCGAGGCCAACACATCTATGTGGTAGCTTGAGAGGGGTTGAGCGGAATCGAGAGACGCAACACAAGACTTGGATTTAGACAGCTTGGGCCCGGAAACATCATCCGTAAAACCCTACATGCTGTTTGTGGCTAGGTCTCATTATCATCACGAGGAGTCGCCAGAACCGCTCTCCTCTTTAGCCCTAAGATTGTTTCTTCTTGCTTGTAGCTTGTCGCTTCCCCCTCTTTGGGGAGCCCTGCCCCTCCTTATATATTTTGAAGGGGCAGGTTACATGTGGAGTCCTATTAGGATTAGGACTAGTCTATCTCTAATACAAACCGGATACAAGTCCTGGTCTTAACTCCTTGTAAGGTAAATATTCCTCATGCCTTTCCTCTTAAACCGGCCCACAATAGTTGAACCGGCCTTCATGAACCGCCAGACGGGCCACCAGGTCTTGTCGCTCCCCTGACCCGTCCGCCGGGTCACCAATGAGTTACAACGTCCTGGCGGGTTGTTGGTAAATTGCCGTGTCCGGGCGGGTCACCGATGAATATCGCCAAGTGCCGCCGGTCCTCAAATAAACCGCCAAGTCCGCCGGGTTAACTTCGCCGGTTTACACCGCAGGTATATCCTCGACATTAGCCCCCAAGTTTAACTTGGATTTATCCATGGTAAACTTATGCTGCAAAATAAACACCGTAACAAATTTGGCGTTGTGCTCCGGTTAAGAATTCTTGTAGACCGCACCGATCGCCCTTAAGTCCTTTTTCATTTCCTCCTTCTAGAAAATCCGGTCAATAACCAGCTTCATACTCAAATTGCTGATGTTGGCTTCTTATAGAAAAATATTATGAAGAATAATCCACTTGAGTCGGCTTCCAAAGCACCGGTTTAAGAAATATTGGTCTTGAAATACTCATCTGATATTCAACCGGTTTGAAGATGCAGAACTTGCCGGTTTTATCATTGCCAAAGACTGTCGGGTTATAAAAACTTGATAATTTCGAGTCATGATTGTTGCATACACCGGTTCATGATTGTTGCCAAAGCCGGTTCATGATTATTAATGACACCGGGTTGCAGCCACAGGGTCATAATGATTGGTGACGCTGGGTCAACCTAGTTTGCTCAATCAGAGAATTTGACAATATTTCTTTGATAATAATATAATACCTGTAGCCCCTAGTCTTTAAGCAGAACAAAGTGGTGGCTTAAGACTTTGCTTCAATATAAATACTGCCACTTTCAAAGAAATCCATGTTGTTCATCCCAAAGACTAGTAAAACTGAATACTCCATACTATGTAGCCCCAAGTGTCGGGTTGTCATGCTTGCAAACAACTCGGGACTTGTAATTGTCTTATACTCATAAAACTTCAACCAAAGTAGCCCCCAAGGGCGGGTCATTATGCAATAATGCACAGGGACTTTGTAGGTATAATCATGTAGATTTGAGCAATGATGTGTAGCCCCAAGGGTCGGCTCAAGAAGATAATATTGAGCTGGGACTTAATATATACTTCAATGAAAATAACATCATATGATGTAACCCCATCATGGGACTTGAATCCACGCCCACAAGGTTAAGAGCCTTGTGCTTTACCAACCGAGCAAAGGACCCTTCAATATAATGAATAAAAGCTACCTTCAACTGTTGACAGAGCAATAGGTAGCCCCAAGGGCCGACTCATTATAATGTGATGAGTCGGGTCTTCAATAATATGAGCAAAAATTACTTTGCATTAGCCCCAAGTGTCATGGTGCATGCTTGCAGCGACATGAGACTTGCATATTTGATATAATCTCAACTTAAATAATGTAGCCCCAAGTGCCGGGTCGTAAGCTGCAGCGACTCGGGACTATTCCTCCATTGTAGAATAAATCATACCCTTGATGAAATAATAGCCATTGCTACCGGCGACTTTGAAAACCTCAATCATAATATTGGTTATTGATAACCATAATAAAAATCTAGCCATGTTGGCTTATTCAAGATAATATAATCTGGTATGAAAACCTTATTCATTCAATATCATAATGAAAATTCAGCCAAGTTTGGCTATTTGAACAATATAACCCAATGATTTATAAGCGCATGATTCCAATGGCGCAATCCAAATATGTACTGGCGACTTATAGTCCAAAGCCAGGCCAGGTTAACAAACACCGGATAATTTCTCATCATATACTGGCGACTTATCGTCTTAAAGCCAGGCCGGTTTAATAAACACCGGATAATTTATCATCATGCCTTATTCAACCTGTCTCTGCATACAACAAGTTTAAAGTGTCCTGGCGGTTTACCGCCGGACGGGTCATAATGCCCAACATATAACCCAGGTTTATAACCAAGGCTGCACTTAAGAATAATCAATGAAATATATCATACCTGTGACATTGAATCACATCATTGGTTTACCAACTTTTGTAGTAAGGGTGATAACCCCAATCTTGAGTAATGATAACTCCTTTCATACTGTGTCGGTTTATGATAAAACCGTACCGGGTTGTGATAAACACCGGTTTAACCATATATAATACTGGCGACTCGTAGTCAAACCAGACCGGGCGGATAGTCTCCGGATTATGATTTGATCATGTACTGACAACTTGTAATTGAAAGTCAAGCCAGTTAATGAACACCAGTTTACTCCATAATAAGATGGTAACATAAAATCAAACCGGCGATAGTCTCCGGATTAAGATTTGACCGTGTTCCGCCAATTTGTAATTGACAATGAACCGATTAACAATGTCGGTTTAAAAACGCAACAAAAATCAAATAACATTTATGAAAAATATGGAAGCAAAGGCAATGATAAAACCGCTTGCAAAAGAGGCTTTATCGAGCCGATCGATGGTGTTACCATGGTCGGACACAACCAAGCTCCCAATAAGGTGTAGCTATGGTTCAAGTCAGCCAGTCCCCAATCAAACCGTGGCATTATGCCGATCAAGTGGCGTGGCAATGGTTCGGGTTCGACCAAGCCCCAAGTGACTCTATGGCCTTAGGCCGATCAAGAGGCGTGATCGGGTTCAGACTTGACCATGTCCCTGCGTGATCCGGTGGCTTTCGCCTATCAAAAGGTGTTGCATTGGTTCGGACACGACCAAGCCCCCAAGTGATATTGTGGCATTGCACCGATCAAGAGGTGTGACTATGGTTCAGGCATGACCAAGCCCCCAAGTGATCAATAATATGATAAGCCAATAAGGCATGATACCCATGTTTGAACCGCGCATCATGGCAGTAGGTCCTCTTTGGCACCCTTTAACTTATTGCAAGAGATAAATCCTTCTTGAACCGGAATTTTGAACCAGATATTGAGAGCTTCAAAGCTTTGTGGGAGACATCTTTCCCTTGAACCGGATTGTAAAACGGAATCTTCATTTTCAGCCGGAAATTTTCTGATTGCCTTTCAACTCAAACTTGCGAGAAGTTAATTCCTTTTTGAACCAGAAATTCTTAAACCGGATTTGAGAGCTTCAGAGCTTTGTGAGAGAACATATTTCCCTTGAACCGGATTGTAACCCGGATATTTGAAAGCTTCAGTGAGACTGACTTCCCTTTAATCGGATTTTAAACCGGAATCCTTTCTGATGACCCGAACTTCTTCATTGAGCCGGATTTTGTAACTATTATATACTTTCTAAGCCGGAAATTTTCTGACCTCCTTTAAATTTTCATCAATATAACAAAGAGCCTCCGGACCGGGTTATCTTTCCCTCCATTGTCCAGGGTTTTTAACTTTGCTGAAACCGCAAGATTTGCTGAGTTATGTCATCGTAGCCCCCGAGTCTCAAAGGTGACTCGAGGAGTTGGCTTGAGATTCTCCATGTTTGACCGTGATATAAACCGGCATAACTTGTATATCATTGGTGTTGATAGCACGATGTGAATCCACAAAAGGTTGAGGTGACTGCGGTGGGTTATAAATGATCCCATATGAGACATGTCAGCAACTCGGCCAATGGTTCCTTCCAACTGGTGATTTGAAGTTAACCAAACTGTAGTGGCGGCGACTTGTGCGCCTGCCCATTGAGCCATCCAGTGCGGGCGATGGTTGATAGCATATGATAATTTGCCTCCATTTTGTTGAAAGAAAACCGGTCTACCCAAGCTGTGACTTTGCTCATATCCAATAAACAACTCATGCAGACAGGTGCGGCCCGGTATGTCGATGTAGACCAGGCCGCGAGAGACGGACAGCAGAGACGACCGCATCATCAGTGGTGGCTCTAACAGATGAGTCGGCCGCGACATTGTAAACCGGTGCGGACGGGCAAGTTGTCCTCCTTGTTGTAAGCCGGCGTGGTCGCGAGAGACGGCCACGGCGTTGTAAGCCGGCGCGGTCGCGAGAGACGGCCACAGCGTTGTAAGCCAGTGCGGGAGTCTGTTGAGTAACGATAACCACCTGTGCCGAATGGTGTTGGCGTGTCTCCATCTCCGTGGTATAATACCACATTGTAATGGATAATTCTCCTACGCACAAAAAATATTGCAGGACAGAGTAACTGTTCTCAAACAATTTAATACGTACGATAAAATATATAGAACAGATAGCACCGGTGATTTGTTCGATTTAACGTAGACGCTGGTGCTTGATAATGCATAATTATGCTCTACCTTTTTGCCAAAGAATTGATCTGAGGTGTACTGTTGAATATGAGTACTAGCTCTCTTGTCTTTGAGCGCCCAGCATGATTGAGGTTCCACATGCTTTGCCTTTTTTTTGAATCTGGTAGATCACTTCATATCCGAAGTGAAGTATGCTGTCACCGATGATTCCTTTGAATGCTACTTGGTGTACATACGATGTTGGACGATATGACTGTGTTGCAGCTCAGACATCGATTCACCCCAAACTTCCTGGATAGAGAGGATCAAAGCGCTAACTAGTGCGCCGGTGCCGCCGTTCTATCTGCTGCTGCTGCTGTCCATGATGCTTGGGGATGATGGCGCCATAACCCGGACGCCTCAACAGCGGCTGTCGCTTCTGCGGCGTGCCATCCGCCACTCTTTGTCGCCGCCCACACGCCGTGGTCATGCTGCTTTCTCTCTTACGCGCACAGTGGCCGTGGCCTCTGGATCTTGAGATAGTCAGACAATAGAAGCACTAGTGCCCACCGAAATTGGACACACACGCGCATCGGACCTTCAAGAAAACAGTCAAAGCGTTGACCAACACCGTTGTATACTCCACGTAGTATGCCAGTCCCTCTTTGCTTGGGTGATCGCCACAACAAGCAAGCAGCGGAGGAGTCTGCGGGGGCCAGCGAGCGTGTGGCGCGGAGGTGCAGGGTCGCAAAGAAAGGCGAAAGAGCAGCTGCGGTTCAACAGAGCACCGCGGTCTCGCCGGGCGGTTTCAAGGAAAGGGCACCAGCAGAGCGAGCCGTTACTTGGGCGGCCCGAGGAGGCGAGACGGAGGCATAGTGCAGTGTAATTCAAGGCGACGGAGTCCGCGACTTAGTAGTTAGTACGGGCGAACCGACGCGCGGGTTGGAGAGTTGCGTCTGGTCAGCGGCTTGATTATGTTTAAGCCGCCCTGCTCTTGACGTTAAGTCGCCACTTACAACAATAGATCATGAGGCCCGAGGCGGACGGCTCAACGGGCGAGGCCGGTGAAGTGCGTCGGCGACCGCGGAATCGAGGCGCGCCAGCGGAAGGCCAAGCGGCTCGTGGGCAGCAGTTTAGAACAGAGGCCGGGTACGCCGGAGGCGGCTCCAAGCGCTTCGAGCAAGGCTGGCGCGGCGCGCGAGTAGCAACGGTAGCTTCACGGCGGCAGCGGTTTGGTGCAGCGGCAACAACACCGACGGAAACCAGAGCCGCCCGTCCGCGGAGATCGCGGCGCAAAGGTAGATGACTCGAAGCGGAGTCCGGGGCCAAAGAGACTCAGAACGGGCCGTGAAGGCGGATCATGATGGAGCGAAACCAAGGTGGCTTGGAAAACGCGGGCGGCGGCGACGGGCCAGAAGGCCAGCGTGACAACTTCAGCGAGGGTTCTACGGCGGCGACTGTGCAAGGCAGACCAGCGTCTTTGTTGCTTGCACTCGTCAATCGAACCATAACTTTCAAGTAGCTATCCATCAATTTCTTTATTAATCTTCCCAAACGATGCCCAATCCATAATCTGATTATGACTCGATTGAGATTTGGCTTTGTACGTGCTCGGTGATTTGCACCCATCCGATTTGGTGAAACAACGCCAACAATACAGAGACCCCAATCATGTGATTTCCAGATCAAGATTTAACCTGCCGGAAAAAACAGGCCATAGTGAAAGATGACGGTGCAAAGCGACTCTTGATCGGACCGCTCGCTTAGACCAGCGGCGGTTTGAACAGATCGCCGGGGCATATGTAACGCAAAACCCTAATTTCCAATCTTATATGTCGCCTCGATCGCTTGACACGGAGACGATGTATATCCTTATCGCCGGCTCTTTTCATCCAACACACCACGTGCTTCTCGATCCTGAAAAGATCCTCCAAGAACTCATCACCACTGCGTCGCTGGCCCCATGGTGGGTGCCAACTGTCGTGGAATTGTCACGACGGATGTCCTTAGTGTCGGGACTTAGTCGCGAGGCCAACGATCTATGTGGTAGCTTGAGAGGGTTGAGCGGAATCGAGAGACGCAACACAAGACAGGATTTAGACAGCTTGGGCCCGGAAACATCATCCGTAAAAACCCTACATGCTGTTTGAGGCTAGGTCTCATTATCATCACGAGGGAGTCGCTGCACGGCTCTCCTCTTTAGCCCTAAGATTGTTTCTTCTTGCTTGTAGCTTGTCGCCTCCCCTCTTTGGAGCCCTGCCTCCTTATATATTTTGAAGGGCGGTTACATGAGGAGTCCTATTAGGATTAGGACTAGTCTATCTCTAATGCAAACCGGATACAAGTCCTGGTCTTAACTCCTTGTAAGGTAAATATTCCTCATGCCTTTCCTCTTAAACCGGCCCATAATAGTTGAACCGGCCTTCATGAACCGCCAGACGGGCCACCGGGTCTTGTCGCTCCCCTGACCCATCCGCCGGGTCACCAATGAGTTACAACGTCCTGGCGGGTTGCTGGTAAATTGCCAGGTCTGGGCGGGTCACCAGATGAATATCGCCAAGTGCCAGCGGGTCCTCAAATAAACCGCCAAGTCTGGCCGGGTTAACTTCCGGCCGGTTTACACCGCGGGGTATATCCCCGACAGATGGCGAGAACACTATTATAGATATTCCTTACAACCTGGTTTTCAGTGTGATTACCTGTGATATTATTCCGTTGCCTGCACCTTCCATGTTTTATTCTATTGCCAAGGGCGGATACAGGATCATGCCTGAGGATATTGTCACCTATCGAAACAACCAGGAAGTGGCAGAGGAGGAACATCACGAGTGGGACACTCAAGTGCCCGCTCCGCAGCACTTCAACATGGGACCTAATGGCTACTTCGAGTGGTGATTACCAAGCTATGCCAAAAGCCTAAGCTTGGGGGAGTACGTATTTCCACCGACATTACATTCATGTTTACACATTTCATTCCAGTTGTCGGTGTCCACACTTTTTCATTGTATCATCCATGTTAGAATTATTTTCTCGCTTTCTGCTTGTGTGTTTGAAAAACTTTGAGAAAATCCAAAAAAAAATTACTTACTTCTTTTTCGGTTATTCTTAGTTGTAGTGTTTAAAAGAAAACCCAAAAATATTTCCTTGTACTTCTTTTGCTTGTTGGGAACTTTCCCGTTTAAATAGTTTTCCTCATTTTTGTTTTTCTCCTTTCTTTGATCTTCTTTCTTTTAGAAAAAACGAAAACTCCAAAAATATTTCAGTGTGTTTCTCTAAGTTTCTTTTCTTCTTATTGAGTCATACTGAGGAGAATACCACGATGAAAATGTTGAGTGGATCTCATATGCATTATTGTTGATCTAACAAAGAACTCAATTTGCCTTGTCTTTTGCCCTTGAATAAAATGTTTGCAGATTCCATCTTAGTCCATGACACTCTTGCACTATTATTATTTTCATATCATTCGGTCGTGCAAGTGAAAGGCAATAATGACGATATTTGATGAACTGGCGGTGGTAGAGAGAAACGGGTATGAACTCTACTTGTTCTGTTTTTAAAATATGTTTAACCTAGTATCCATGATTCAGCCTATTATGATCAAACATGTTTGCAATGACAATTAGAGATTATAGTTTCACATGACATGCTTAAGTAGCTAGGAGTGGATAATGATTTATCTTTGATGTCAACATTGCATTAAAATGATTGTGATGTAGGATGATGATATGGTATCCTCCTCTGAATGTTCGAGTGGCTTGACTTGGCACATGTTCATGCATGTAGTTGAATTAAAACCAACATAGCCTCTATGATATTTATGTTCATGGTGTTCATATACTACTCATGCTAGTATCCAATGTTACTTATGCATAATGCATGTTCATGACTGTTTTCGCTCTCTAGCTGGCCGCTTCTCAATCTATTTGCTAGCCTTCACCTGTACCAAGCGGGAATACTGCTTCTGCATCAAAATCCTGAAACCCAAGTTATTCCAGATGAGTCCACCATACCTACCTATACACGGTATTACCCTGCCGCTCTAAGTAAATTTGCATGTGCCACCTCTCAAAACTTCAAATAAATATCCTTTTTGTGTGTCTGGATTGTTCATAGAGTGACAGGAGGTAGTCGGTATCTTCCATGTTAAGCGGGTTATTCTCATGATGAGTGTTTATTCACTCGTCCTTGCATGAGAGTGGCGGTAATAGGGATTCCCAGTCCCGAATTCAAATTGCAAATAATGAAACAAAACTCCCCCAGGACTGATGTTGGTATGGACGGTACCCATGGATTCAGTTAGCCGTGGAGTGTGTTTGCTGGTGGAGGGGGAGTAAACCTTTAGTTTTATCGCTTGGGAACCACCACTAATGTGTTTAGCATGGAAGATATCGATAACTAATGGTCGCGAAGTAAACAGAAGGGTGCATTTCTCAAAATTTCATTTATCTCTGTTTAAAAAAATATGAGCTCTGGCACCGCTGCAAATCACTGCTTCTCTCTGCGAAGGGACTATCTATTTACTTTTATGTTGAGTCATCACCTTCTCAAATAAGCGCCAGACCTAAGAGCACTATTGTCATCCTCGTGCATTGCGTATAGCTAATGTTGGGTGCATCATGACTGGATCTTTTCTACCATGAATTACAATGTTTAGTCGCCGCTTGAACATTGGAGGTGCTCTGCATTTATGTTTTGCGGTCTTAGAAAGGGCTAGCGAGATACCACTATTGTCATATTATATCATGGTTGTTTTGACAAAGTGTTGTCGTTTGAGATATCTTATTATTGCTCGCTAGTTGATTATGCCATTGATATGAGTTACTATAATTTTTAAGAGTTATTGTTGACATGGTTAGTTATAATGTTTGCTGAAAACCTAGGTGCTACTTAAGCTTGTTTATGTAAAAAAGAGCAGAAGAGTTCGTACAAGTTTTTCTTTTTCTCTTTCAGTTTATCAACTGAATTTCTTGAGGACAATCAAAGGTTTAAGTTTGGGGGAGTTTATACGTCTCCGTCGTATCTACTTTTCCTAACCCTTTTACTCTTGTTTTGGACTCTAATTTGCATGATTTGGATGAAACTAACCCGGACTGGCGCTATTTTCAGCAGAACTACCATGGTGTTGTTTTTTGTGTAGAAATAAAAGTTCTCGAATTGGAACAAAACTTTGTGAGGATTTTTTTATATAATAAAAGAGAATTACTGGATCCAAGAACCACCGGAGGGGGGCACCTGGGTGGGCACAACCTACCAGGGCGCACCCCCCTCCTGGCGCACCCAGGTGGGTTGTCGCCTCCTGGTGGCCCCGCTGAGCCTATCTCCGACGCTATAAATTCACATTTTCGGAGAAAATAATCTGGGAGAAAGAATTATCGTGTTTCACGAAATGGAGCCGCCGCTGCATCCTGTTCTTCATCGGGAGGCCAGATCTGGAGTCCGTTTGGGGCTCCGGGGAGATAGATCTTCAATCTTCGTCATCACAACCCTTCTCCATCGCCAATTCCATGATGCTCTCCACCGGGAGTGAGTAATTCCTTCGTAGTCTCGCTGGTCGGTGAGGGAGTTGGATGATATTCATCATGTAATCGAGTTAGTTTTGTTAGGGCTTGATCCCTAGTATCCATCATGCTCTGAGATTGATGTTGCTATGACTTTGCCATGCTTAATGCTTGTCACTTTGGACCCGGGTGCCATGATTTCAGATCTGAACCGTTTATGTTATCATCATTATATCTATGTTCCAGATCCGATCTTGCAAGTTATAGTCACCTACTACGTGTCATGATCCGCAAACCCCGGAGTGATAGAAGTCAGAATACTTTCCGGTGATGACAGTAGTTTGAGGAGTTCGTGTATTCACTATGTGTTAATGCTTTGTTCCGGTTCTCTATTAAAAGGAGGCCTTAACATCCCTTAGTTTCCATTTGGGCCCCGCAGCCACGGGAGGGTAGGACAAAAGATGTCATGCAAGTTCTTTCCATAAGCACGTATGACTATTTACGGAATACATGCCTACATTATATTTATGAACTGGAGCTAGTGCCGTATCACCCTAGGTTATGACTGCTATATGATGAATATCATCCAACGAATTCACCAATCCAATGCCTTCAAATTTTCCATATATTGTTCTTGCTAGGTTACTATTGCTACTGCTACTGTCACAACTACTATAAAACCATTGCTACTATTACCGTTACTGTTACTGCTGCTATCAAAACTATCATATTACCGTGCTACTGATCATATTGCTGTAGATAATTAATCTCTAGGTGTGGTTGAATTGACAACTCAGCTGCTAATACTTGCAAATATTCTTTGGCTCCCCTTGTGTCAAATCTATAAATTTGGGTCGAATACTCTACCCTTGAAAACTATTGCGATCCCCTATACTTGTGGGATATCAAGACCTTTTTCTTGGTGCGCCCTGGTGGGTTGTGCCTACCCAGGTGTCGGTGCAACAAACCCTGGGTCTGTTGCCCAACTGTGCACAGGCACAAGACCAAGATTGAAGCACCAGCTTAAGTCAGAGATTGAAGAACCAAGAGATTTGAAGAACCAACATGTAGCCCAGAGGGACCAAATCGCGCCAGAGGAGCAAGATATCGGCAAGAGAAAGGCCTCCCGTGCCGGGCAGGCGAGCCCGGCAAGGGGCGAGGCCACCACCAGAAGCAAGAAACCGAGGTTCCCTGGCAGAGCCTGCCGGGGCTCGCGGGGGCTGAACCACCCCGCCAACCACTCAAGTACGACCCACGTCGTCGATCGGTGCGGTGTCAAGCCACAATGTGATTAAGTGGCAGCCATTCGCCGCATGGCAGCCATTTCCTACAGGAGAAACCCGCAGATAACACCTGTCCTGCGACGTGTCAAGAGAATAGGCACGGAGCTGGCAAGATAGCCCGGCAAGCCATGCCGGGCAACCAGTGATGTGACACTAAGCGGCGCATTTAATGCACCCTATCAGCCCGCAGAGTTAGGTATGATGGCACTATTCGCTATCATATCAGTGGATAATGACCATTTTGCCACTTTGGTGACCCCTTAAGCTATAAAAGGAGGCCCATGGCACCCATAGGAAGGGTTGGAAATTGATGAACCCAAGCCACCATACGCGCGTAGTCGCTACGGCCCCGAGGCAAACCCTGTCGGGCAAGTGTACTACGCATCACCACTCTCATTCCACCATCAATCCATCAAAGCAGGAGTAGGGTCTTATGCCTCGCGGCGGCCCGAACCTGGGTAAATTGCTTGTGTGCTCTCTGTCGTGCTGCCGTACGCTGATCTGCTCTTTGTGCAACGCGACGTACCCCCGCCAAACCAGCAAGGGGCCACCCGGTCCCATAGGCGGCCGCGGATATCCCGCGACATCTTTGGCGCGCCAGGTAGGGGGCTCGCTTGCGCGAACCTGAAAGTGTATGTAGCGCGTCATCTTCATCTTCGATGACGCCATCGACCATGGTGCCTAAGAAGAAGAAGTCCGGCCCTTCGGCCCATCTGTCCACCTCGAAGGCTCCGCCGCCTGCAGCCTCTGACGCCTCGGCGGATGCGGAGGCGAGCGAGGACGTGAACGTTGCTCTGGCGTGGCTGGAGCAGGTGGCGCCATCGCCACTCCCCTTGCGGCCAACACGGGGGCTGAAGACATCGGAGGAGGACAGCATCAGCAACGCCTTGGCAGTCACGCTCCAGTAGCTGCGGGCGGGGGTGTCACTCCGTCTGCACCCTCTCCCCCACCGACGAGCACAACCACGACAACGGCGCTCAGTCCAGGGTGAACCACTGCTACCTCTTGAGCTTGCATTGGATTTCCCCGAAGAGGAGAGGATAATGCAGCATAGTAGCGTAAGTATTTCCCTCAGTTTTTGAGAACCAAGGTATCAATCCAGTAGGAGGCCACGCGCAAGTCCCTCGTACCTACACAAAACAAATAGCTCAACGCAACCAACGCGATTAGGGGTTGTCAATCCCTTCACGGTCACTTACGAGAGTGAGATCTGATAGAGATGATAGATAATATTTTTGGTATTTTTGGTATAAAGATGCAAAGTAAAATAAAAAGCAAAGTATAAAGCAAAGCAATAATAAAGTGATGGAAGATTGATATGATAGAGAATAGACCCGGGGGCCATAGATTTCACTAGTGGCTTCTCTCAAGAGCATACATATTTTACGGTGGGTGAACGAATTACTGTTGAGCAATTGACAGAATTGAGCATAGTTATGAGAGTATCTAGGTATGATCATGTATATAGGAATCACGACCGAGACAAGTAGACCGACTCCTGCCTGCATCTACTAGTATTACTCTACTCATCGACCGCTATCCAGCATGCATCTAGAGTATTAAGTTAATGAAAACAGAGTAACGCCTTAAGCAAGATGACATGATGTAGAGGGATATATTCATGCAATATGATAAAAACCCCATCTTGTTATCCTCGATGGCAACAATACAATACGTGCCTTGCTGCCCCTTCTATCACTGGGAAAGGACACCACAAGATTGAACCCAAAGCTAAGCACTTCTCCCATTGCAAGAACTACCGATCTAGTTGGCCAAACCAAACGGATAATTCGAAGAGACTTGCAAAGATAACCAATCAGACATAAAAGAATTCGGAGAAGATTCAAACATTGCTCATAGATAATCTTGATCATAAACCCACAATTCATCGATCTCAACAAACACACCGCAAAAACAAGATTACATCGAATAGATCTCCACGAGAGAGGGGGAGAACATTGTATTGAGATCCAAAAAGAGAGAAGAAGCCATCTAGCTACTAACTATGGACCCGAAGGTCTGAAGTAAACTACTCACACTTCATCGGAGAGGCTATGATGATGTGGAAGCCCTCCTTGGTGGATTCCCCTTCCGCGGAGCTCCTAACAGGCCCCAAGATGGGATCTCGTGGATACGAAAGTTGCAGCGGTGGAATTAGGTTTTGGCTCAGATATCTAATCGCTCGGGTGCGTGAGGTATATATAGGAGGAAGAAGTACGTCGGTGGAGCAACAGGGGCCCACGAGGGTGGAGGGCGCCCCTACCTCGTGCCTTCCTGTTGGTTGCTTGACGAGGGTCCAAGTCTCTGGATCATGTTCGTTAGAAAATCACATTCCGAAGGTTTCATTCCGTTTGGACTCTGTTTGATATTCCGTTTCTTGAAACTCAAATAGGCAAAACAACAATTACGGGCTGGGCCTCCGGTTAATAGGTTAGTCCCAAAAGTAATATAAAATGGAAAATAAAGCCCAATATGGTCCAAAACAGTAGATAATATAGCATGGAGCAAACTAAAATTATAGATACGTTGGAGACGATCAACCACCGCCTCCCGACCGCCCCATCGCGGGAGCGATCATGCCGGGGCGTGCCTCCTCCCGCACGAGTCGACCAGCACTTCTGTGCCGGATCATGGGTTCCGCGCACCCTTAAGGTTCGAACTCGGGGTGCGCGGAGATCCAACCCTCCACCGCCTCGCACTCGCCAATCGCAGGATCTAAACTACTAACAAGAACAACACAAGAGACGAAGATTTATACTAGTTCGGGCCACCGTTGTGGTGTAATACCCTACTCTAGTTTGTGGTGTGTGGATTGCCTCTGGGGCCGACGAAGAATAAGATGGGAAGAACAGCCTCGCGAGGGTCTGTTCTTGGTGGGTGTGATGAATGCTAAGTGGTGCCCGTCGCTCTAGCTTGAGGAACGGGTTTCTCTCTCTCTCTCGGATTCCGACTGCTCGATCCGATCGTTCCCCTACTCTGAGTGTGGCTACCCCTATTTATAGGCGAAGGCCCTGGGCCTCTTCCCAAATATTGAGCGGGAAGGGCGCCAACAATTGGCCATTTGAAGGGAACAACGGGTACACTTATCCCGACTAAAGTTGGTCCTCGCCACCAAAGGCTCTGTGATGACGCCTTTGCTTGGGCTCCATGATGATCGCATTCCAGCCGTTGGGGCTGGTCTTGGTCTTGTTGCACCAAACGGGTGCCTTTGCTCGACGCCTTGCTGCGCGCCCCTTTGCACCAAAGAGGAAGGGAGGACGCTGCGCGGGCTGGCGCCCGACTGGCGCCCTTGGTCGTCATGGCTTACGTCACGGGCTCCTCGCGAGGTACCCCGCCTTGAGTTCTCCACCTCCTCATGAGCCTGCCTGACGAGGCCATGCCTGAGGAAGCTCTTGGTCGTCCGCCCCGCGAGGCTTGGCCCCTCGCAAGGGTCTTGAGCTTGTGTTGATGAAGATGGGCCGCCCCGGCCTCCTTCGAGCCACGCCAGCAGGCCGCGAGCAGCAAGTCTGGGACCCCGTTCCCGTAACGCCGACAAGAGCCCCCGGGCCACGACGCGCCCGGACTTGGCCGCAGAGAGGCGAAAGGGCAAGTCTGGCATCGTGGGCCCTAACAGCTGTGGCCTTGGGCGCGTGGCGGTTGATTGGGCGTGGTGCACTGTTCCCCACGCCCTTATTTCGTGCCTTGCTAGGCGGACGCGCTCGCACACATCTGTTCCCCTCTCTGCTGCTTGCGTGCGCCAGTCCTTCCCTCTCTCGAACTCCGGTTTCCATTTCCAATCCAATCTCAAATCTCCCCTTCCCCCTTTCGATCGCCATGGCTCCGACGAAGAAGGGGAAAGGGAAGAACCACGCCGCCTTCGCCACGGCCGCGGCGGCGCTTCATTGTCAATTCGCCGATCATAATCAATTTGGAGGGCTTGGGCAAGGTCGGTTCAGCTCTAGCCACTTCCATTAATGAATGCGGAGGACGACGGCCCGCCCGCGTCCCCACTTTGCCATCGACAGGGACAACACCGAGGTCCGGTATTTCACCGACGCTCGTGGGCGGGCTGGTTCCCCTTTCTCGATTTCTTCAACGCCGTGTTTTCCCACTACCGGATCCACATGATGCATCCGGGTCCCGAGTCAATTACTCTTCTCTCGCCTTCGCCGCTTTGTGAGGCAATGATGGGCATCCTTCCCTTGGTTGCCTTGCTGCGCCACTTCTTTTCTCTGCGCCTTGTCGACCCCGCTCAATGCTCGGCGTGCGTGACCTTCGTCGCCGCGCCCGAGACCGCGGCCTCAGGGATTGACTTCAGCCTGCCTCCCCCCGCGGCTGGGTTCTGCGAGAGGTGGCTGTATGTGGATGCGGGGGTGCCCAGCCCCCTGCTATTGGAGCCAACTTCGCCGGCTGTCCCCAATTCTGGCTGGGGCCAGGAGACGCTTTCAAGCCCTCGGCTCTTCTTTGTCTGGCGCCGCTTCGCATTCCTGAGGTCGCTCGCAGTGACAGCGCCCAAGGTGGTGAAGGAGTTCCTGACGCGCCGCATTGCTCCTCTCCAACGCCATTCCCACCGGATGTGGGCCTTCGGCGGGCCCGGTGATCGTATGAGGCTCCAGGAAGAAGACCTGACGCCAGAAGCGCTAAGGAAGGTGCTCCTGGTCCTGACTGGCGATCCTAACCCCGGTGGCATCCAGCATGAAGGGGCCTTGCTGTACCGCTGCCGGAATAGGGGTGATCTGGTGAACCAGATGCCTATCTTCGATGAATGGGGGCTGCGCCCCGCTGGTCTGCAGGGGCCTCGCGAGAATCCAGTGGTGGTGACAGCCCTTCCAGTCGGCCGAGGCGGCTCCTCCTCAAGTGGTGGAGCAGGGAGGTACGAGCCGCCAGAGGCCGAAGGGTCCCCCGCCGGGGTGGCAACGCCTGGCGATGCTCGTGAGGGGGCAACTCCTGAGGCTCATGCCGCTATGGCTGAGGGCGGCCAGCAGCCGCCCGCAGCTCCCGCGGCTGGAGCACTGAGGCCCCTGCTGCTTCCCCTGGTGAGGCGACTAGCAGCACAGATCGAGCGACGCCTCGACGAAGCCGCTGGATGTTCCTCCCTGCCGCAGTTGATCCTCGCCCAAATCTTGGGCGTTCTGCGTGAACTTCGAGGCCCTCCGGGAGGAGAAGGAGGCCACAGGCGATGACTACCCTTGTCTCCTACTGAAGCGCAGGAAGTACTTCGCTACTGATGAGTAAGCCTTCTTCTTCTCTAGCTCTTGATTCTTCTGTTGCTTGTACTGATCCTTGCCCTGCAGGCCCCTTCCTGCCGAGCTCATGGAGACGGGTGAGGAGACGTCCTCCCCGGCTTCGCCCCCTCCCCAGTCCTCGAGTGCTCCAAGTAGCGGAGATCTTGTGGTGAGGGCGACCAGGGAGGCGAGCCGCCCCGAGGCGCGTCGTGGCCCTGCACGCCTCACGATCCTTCCTCGTGAGCCTTCCCGAGGCATAGCTAGCCTGCCGTTGGCTTCTCGCCTGGTCGTGGACGGCGATTGGCTGAGGCGCTTTCTGCGCCCCTCGTCTGGGGACGAGCCGGCTCCAGGCTGGGCCCATGGTGCGGCGCGCCTCCCGGCCGCGAGGGTGCAGTGCCAGCCCCAGCCCCTGCCGGGGGGAGTGTTGATTCGTGGCTCCCGGCGCCCGTTCGGGGCGGCTAATGGTGCGGAGGACGTGCGCGAGCACGCCCGGGAGCGTCGCGCCCTTCGCCAAGAATTTCTTCGAAGGGCAGCCAACGCGGTGGGCCTTCTTGGTGAAGAGCTTGCTGACGAAGACGCGCGCCTTGAGGCCGAGGGCCTGCGCCTGGTTGGAGAGAGGCGCGAGCTGGAGGACGCTGCCGCCCTTGCGCGTCGCCAGCGCGAGCTTGATGATGAGGAGGCCAAGGTGTCGCTGGCAGCCTCCCAAGAGGCCTGTTCTCGGGCCATCGAAGAGGCTCGGGCAGCTGACAGGCGGCGAGAGGCGGCGAAGGAGCGGGCACGGGAAGCCCTAGCCCGGTGCCACTCGTTGGAGGAGCAAGCGGAGCTGCGCGAGTCAGCCCTTGCGTCGATGAAGGTGGCTTCTAGCGATTTGGCGGAGCTCCAGAGACGCGAAGAGGCGCTGACGCTTGAAGTCAACGAATGCGCGCGCGAGTACGAGCGCTTGGAGACGAGGGAACGCTTGGCGACGTGGGCAGAGGATGAGGTTGCAGCACGGGAAGCCCGTGTCATGGAGGAGGTCGGACGCCGAGTGGCGGCGGCGCGCTGGAACCTCGAGCACGAGTTTGAGGAGCGGTTGGGGTTGATCAAGGCCGAGGCTGAGGGCAGGACTGCTGCCTTGAGGACCAAACTGGAGGAGGCTATGCGGCAGGCCGATGCTCTTCAGGCCGCCCTTGAGGTGGCGCAGAGGGAGTCCACCACCTCTCAGGCCGAGGCGCTCCTTCTTCGCGAGCGGGTGGAGGAGGTTGAGGCTGTTGCGCGCCAGAACGCGGACGAGATGCGTCAGCGGCGAGTCTTGGAGCATGAGCACCGCCCCATGCTCGCCACGCTCCGGGAAAGAGCTAACGTGGCCTTGGATAATATCTGCGAGGCGGCGGCGGGCCAGCCGCACGCGGTCAACTACGCCGGCAACCTTCAGTTCTTCACTGACGTGGTGGCGCGGCTGGAGGCGCGGTCGGTCAGGGCCGACAGGTTGGTGGAGGAGAGGAGTCGCGCGCTGCTCGGGCGCGCCTTCTCTCGTGTCTTCAGCCATCTCCGGGACATGGACCCTCACTTCGATTTTGACGCGGCTATCGCCCCAGTTCCCCAGGCCGTCCAGGGCGACCTGGCGCACTGGGTGGAAGACAACGTGGATGCCCTCGTCCGGGCCTTCGCTTCAGATGACGACGGCGTGGTCGTGGCCGCCGATGAGGGAAGCGTGGTGAACGGCCCGGGCGCCGCCGATGATCACGCGGGCAGCGACAGCGAGGCCAGCGACGCCAGCCACGGCTCGGGAGGTGCTCCTGAGGATGCATTGGGGGATTTGTCCGACTGATTATGTATTGTCCTTGTTCCGTTACCCTGCACGAGAAGAACTCAGGTTTTGGCCTGATGGAGGTGAGAGCATTTTGGGGAGGGGGAGCCCCTCATGTAAGACTTGTGTTCTATGTATTAGCAGGTGTTACATCGCCCATACACCCGCGCCAAGTGGTAGGCTAGGCGACGCGCTAGTTTGATGGTTTACCTTAGTTTCGTACGAGCCCCGAGATAGCCTGCGGAAGACTGCGGCAATCTGAGTGTGTACCGATCGAATCCGTAGGACCTGCAGCAAAAACCCTCCGGAGAGGACGCGGCGGCGACAGGCTGGGCTGTGCGCAAGCTTGGCCTGGCCCGGCTCGCGAGGGGCTCGCGAGGGGAGGCGGCGGAGGCGGAGTTGTAACCGAAACGCGAGAGATTTGCTCGAACGAGACTAAGCACCCCTTCCCCGAATACACGCAAATCTTCAAGCTCAAATTCAACTTAAATCCAACGGGGAAAACGACAGCCAGAGGAAAAACCAAATGAAAGCAGAAAAGGCCGCGTCCGCACCTAGTCTAGTCTTGGGCGTCTTCTCACCAGCAGAGCTAAGTGCTGCTATCGGGGCGTGGGGGAGCCCTGTGGCCCGAGGTCAGACCCACGAGACTCCGGGCGTGTACAGCCCCACTCATTATTACGTGAGAGTGTCACGGGCGGCGAAGCTTCACAGCATCGGGCCTTCTTCACAGTGTACCGCCTTGCTTCATATCGCCAGACGAGGGCCTCGCCTTGCGCCACACTCTAGTGCCACCAACGACGACCGGAAACCAGGACGCCGCCGGTGGGGTAGAGCGGTCGCCAGCGGTTCCCCCGACGACCACGGGTCCTCCGCCAGGGGCAGGCCCTGAGGCACCTCCCCAACAGAGGGCCTACCTCCTGAGAACGCCTTGCTCCGAACGCCGCGGTGGTGATGTCGGATCTCTGCCCCTCTCCGGCAGCCCCCTGTGCCCCCTCCCGAGGGGTAGGAGACTGCGGGAAAGGGGCAGCTGTTCGTCATGGCGACCTGTACCTCCTGCGACCTATGGTTAGCGTATGTTTGGTCTTGAGGAAGTAGCGGTACCCGATAATCGTTGCCCCCGGCGTGACCAGTGGGACCATCTCGAGACTCCTGGAAGAGCGCAGCTTCTGGTGCCTCATCCCCCCAGATTGGGCTGAGGAGCGAGTCTTGTTCTCCCTCATGCGGTGCCCCTGGTCCATCATGTGGGCACGATTCTTCCGCGCCGTCATCCCAAGGCCACGCCAGTAGTGCTGAGCGTGCCTTGCTGCTCTGCTTGATGCGCCCGCCGTGGGATGGTGGCGCGGCGGTCCACCAGGGCCGTGAGTTGCGTCGAGTCCTTCTTCTCCTCGGGCCGGGGGCGGGGGCAACCCCGCCACCGGCCCGGCGCTAACAGCTTCACCGGTGCTGGAGTAGCTTTGGAGCCCGCGGGCGCGCGTGGAGCTCCCGTGCGGGCCGCCATCGGCCGGAGGTGGGAGTTGGGTGCAAAGGGGTGAGCCTCGAGGCGGCGGCTCGTGAGCTCCGCCACTCGCTCCAAAGAAGACGTCATGGCGCTCTCCAGCAGCCTCGCATCGCAACAGCTGGGCCACCGTGGCGCGCCCTCGAGTTTGCTGCTCGGCGGGTGTAGGGTGAAGTGGTCATGGCGTGGTTGGAGGCTCTTGCTGCCGACCGCGCCTGCCACGGTGTGATCGCCGCCGAGTTTATCCGCGTCGCCGCTGCCCCGCAGCACTCTAAAGGACCGCGAGCTGCCTGGGGCACGGGGTCGCCCGAGGCGAGCGGCTCTGCGTGGGCGGGCCACGCTGCCCATGGATCTGGGTTGCCCGCTTGGTCGCCGGTCATGGCGATGACGATGCGACGGGACGCGAGGTGGCAGAAGGCGGACTCCGGCGCACCCCTACCTGGCGCGCCAAATGTCGGATCACGGGTTCCGGCAGACCCTTAAGGTTCGAACTCTGGGGTGCGCGCGGAGATCCAACCCTCCACCGTCTCGTACCTCGCCGAATCGCAGGTATCTAAACTACTAACAAGAACAACACAAGAGACGCAAGATTTATACTAGTTCGGGCCACCGTTGTGGTGTAATACCCTGCTCTAGTTTGTGGTGTGTGGATTGCCTCGGGGACGACGAAGAACAAGATGCAGGAAGAACAGCCTCGCGAGGGTCTGTTCTGGTGGGTGTGATGAACTGCTAAGTGGTGCCCGTCGCCTAGCTTGAGGAACGGTTTCTCTCTCTCTCGATTCCGATTGCCGATCCGATCGCCCCTACTCTAAGTGTGGCTACCCCTATTTATAGGCGAAGGCCCCGGCCTCTTCCCAAATATTGAGCGGAAGGGCGCCAACAATTGGCCATTTTGAAGGGAACAACGGGTACACTTATCCCGACTAAAGTTGGTCCTCGCCGCCAAAGGCTCGTGATGACGCCCTTTGCTTGGGCTCCACGACATCTGCATTCCAGCCGCTGGGGCTGGTCTTGGTCTTGTTGCACCAAACGGGTGCCTTTGCTCGATGCCCTTGCTCGCGCTTCCCCCTTTGCACCAAAGAGGAAGGGAGGACGCTGCGCGCTGCGCCCGATCGGCGCCCTTGGTCGCCATGGCTTACGCCACGGGCTCTCGCGAGGTACCCCGCCTTGAGTTCTCTCGCCTCCTCATGAGCTCTGCGTGTGAGGCCGTGCTCGAGAAGCTCTTGGTCGTCCGCCCATGAGGCTTGGCCCTCGCGAGGGTCTTGAGCTTGTGTTGATGAAGATGGGCCGCCTGGGCCTCCTTCGAGCCACGCCGCAGGCCGCAGCGAGCAAGTCACGGGGACCCCTGCCCCGAACACCGACAGCTGCGCCGGGCGGCCGCCGACCGAAAGCACCACCGCCGCGCGACCCCACTTCCCAAGTGGTCGTCCCACAGCTGCGTGGACACGACACTACCGCCGTCACCGCCGCTAGCACCATCAGGAGCCAGGTGACGGTGCGGCCGACGTCATCAACATCTATGCCAAGCACAACCACGGAGGCTATGGCGCGAGCTCAGTTGCTGCTAAGGTTTCCGCCAGCGGCCGAGCAGATGGATGAATGGCGTGCCACCATCCAGAGCTTTCTCGGTTTCGCCGAAGCCGGGGGCTCACGATGAGATGGCCCGCCATGACCTCCCCAAGCGACAGCAACCGCCCATACTGTTGGCCGAATAGAGGGGGTCGTGCCCATCGTGCAGTCCCCACCACGGCAGCCAACGCGGGAGCTGAATCAAGACCCCAACGACATCTTGATGGCCTCATCCAACCCTCAAGAATGTCCAGGCCAACATCGAACTCTGGAGGATAGGCGGCGGGGAGACGCACGCGTCATCATGGATCGGCTCCATGACGACCTCCGCCAGACCGACGGGTGCGGCGGCCTCAACGTCGACGAGCCTACGCACGGTGTTGGCGGGTGCCTACCTTTCAAGGTCGGCTGCCCTGCCTTTACACGAGAGTTGCGGCAAGTCCGTTGGCCGCCCGTTCGCACATTCAAGCCAGAGATACCTGAGAAGTACAACGGGAGGCTGAACCCGGCAGAGTACCTGAGCATCTACACCATCGCTGTTCAGGATGCTGGGGGAAGAGACGAGAAGGTGTTCGCCAACTACTTCCCTTTGGCCCTCAAGTCCAATGTGAGGTCTTGGCTGATGCACCTGCCAGAGAACTCCGTTTCTTCATGGGCACACCTGTGCCACGAGTTCATCGGTCCCTTCACCGGTGGCCACCAAGAGCCCGGCAGGCCCAGCGATCTGCAACTTCTCCAGCAGAAGGAAGGAGAAACTCTCCGTAAGTATTTAAAAGATTCACTAAAGTTCATAGGAATATTCCAAATATCCATCCGACAGCCATTATAGCAGCCTTCCAGTCCAATGTGCGCAACCGTGCCATTCGTTCTAAGATGAATGTGCGGTTGCCCAAGACTGTGAAAGAGCTATACACACTAGTGGATAAGTGTGCTCGGATGGAGGAAGGAAGGAAGTTGCCCGGAGAGGAGGATTGCATCAATGTTGATTCAGAGGATGAAGATGAATCAACCAGCCAGAGGAAGGGCAAGAAGCGCAGTAAGAAGCCAAGAGATAAGGCGGTGATGACTGTAGAAGGCTCGGGCACACCTAGTACCAGCAAGAAGGCTAAGGTTGAGGCGCCCAGCAAGGAAGTTGCCGCTTGTGCAGCCTGCCGGGAAGCCGCTGCCACCGAGAAAGCTGGGAAAGGCAATGGCCTGTACTGCAAGATCCACCGGACCAAAGGCCACGACCTTCAGGAGTGTTATTAGATTGAGCAGCTCGTCAAGAAATAGAGGGCAGAGTATGATAAGGGTGATAAGGAAAAAGGTCAGAATGCTGCTGGTGGTAAGGGCTGAGGCGCTGAAGTAAATCGCCTGGCAAACCCTTTCGGAACCAAGGAAAACCCGCCAGGGGACAAGAAAAGTAAATCTGTGATGATGTGAGTGATGAAGGGAATGAAGAGGAAACCAGTGAGCAGGAATTTCAGTAGGTCACTGACGTCCTATGCATTGATGGAGGTGCATCTTTGCACACCTCTCATCGCCGACTCAAGCAATGGGCACGAGAGGTGAATGCTATGGAACCAATGCCAGAGGCCCCGAAGCCGCTCAAGTGGTCCCGCACGCCCATCATCTTTGGTGAGGAGGATCACTCTGGCCGCACCACCGCGGTAGGGTGTTTGCCATTGTTGGTCTCCCCAACAATTCACAACCTAAGGATCACAAAGATGTTAGTGGATGGCGGGGCCGGGTTGAATCTGATTTCCCGGGCAGTCATCAATAAGCTTCAGATAGGAGAAGAAGAGGTAGAGGTTACCGACACGTTTCAAGGAGTCAATCCCGGCAGGAGCCATCCTAAGGGGAAGATTACGTTGACGGTGACGTTTGGGGGAGAGTTGAACTATCGGACTGAGAAGAGTGTGTTTGATGTGGTTGATCTTCCCCTAGCGTACAATGGGATTCTGGGACGCCCGGCCCTGGCTAATTTCATGGCAGCATCCCACTATGCTTATAACACTTTGAAGGTGCCTGGGCCATTGTGAGTCATCACTATCCCATCAAATGAGAATGATGCAATTATCTGCATGGACAGGATGTACCGGGATGCAGTCGCAGCAGAGGCTGCGGCACCAGCAGCTCTCGCTAAGGAAAGCAAAGGAAAGAAGAGGGATTGTAGGACCTCCGGCAAGGAGTCCGGGAGGCGTGCCGGCTCCCAGTGCATGGCACCCGTTGACGACGTGCCGGAGTGTTCCAACAGCAAGAGATCCAAGGTTACTGCACCCCAAGTAAAGAAGGTCCCGACAGGGTTGGCTGGCGTTGATGGTACTTCCACTATCAGCGCCACCCTTGATGACAAATAGGAAAGCACAGTCGTTGCCTTCCTGCGGGCGAATATCGATGTGTTTGCCTGGCAACCATATGATATCCTCGGTGTTCCCAGGGAGGTAATCGAGCACCACACCTTGCTGTCTGCCCACATGCCCGACCCATCAAGCATGAAGTCTGGAAGCATGCCTTGGAACGGCAGGAGTTCATTGCCGAGGAAATCAAGAAACTAGAGGAAAGCTGGTTTGGTCAGAGGAGTACTGCACCCTACGTGGTTAGCAAATCCAGTGGTGGTCCGGAAGGCGAATGGGAAATGGAGACTTTGCATTGATTTCACGGATCTCAACAAGGCTTGCCCGAAGGACCCGTTTCCCTTGCCGCGCATCGACCAGATCGTGGATTCCACTTCAGGGTGTGATTTGCTCTCCTTTCTGGATGCATACTCCAGATATCACCAGATCTTCATGTCCTAAGAGGATGAGGAAAAGACATCGTTCATCACTCCATGTGGTACATACTTCTTTGTCCGCATGCCTTTCGGATTAAAGAGTGTCAGGTCCACTTTTGCAAGAGCAGCCCAGATTGGTTTCGAGCCACAGTTGCACAGAAATATAGAAGCCTATATGGATGACATCGTTGTCAAAACCAAGGATAAGACCACCCTTATCCAAGATTTGGAGGAGACATTTGCCAATCTACGCAAGATCAACTTGAAGCTTAATCATGAGAAATGTGTATTTGGTGTTCCCTCCGGCAAGCTACTTGGATTCTTCGTGTGCCATCGGGGGATCGAAGCCAACCCCGACAAGATCAAGGCCATTGAGTAGATCCAAGCACCAAGGATAGTTAAGGATGTAAGGCGCTTGACGGGATGCGTTGCCGCGCTAAGCAGATTCATTTCCAAGTCTGCCGAGCGCACCCTGCCGTTCTTCAAAATTTTGAAGAAAGCATGGCCTATGAAGTGGCCCCCGGAAGCAGATGCAGCTCTGCAGGAATTGAAGGCCTACCTATCGTCTGTGCCTACCTTGGTTGCACCCAAACCTCAAGAGCTGTTATTGTTTCACCTGGCGGCAACCAACCAAGTGGTCAGTGCGGCCTTGGTAGCACAACGAGAAGTGGATGAGGCAGAAAGTGGCCAGATCACGGCAGAGTCAGAGAAGGATCAGAATAGCAATGAGCATGGCAACGAGATCAACCCCAAGGACGCGGCAAGGAAGAAAGTGGTGCAGCGCCCAGTGTACTTCGTCAGCTCCTTGTTTCAGGGGGCTAGATCAAGGTACTCTAGCGTGCAAAAATTGATCTTTGGCTGCATCACGGCCTCAAGGAAACTGCGCCATTACTTCCAAGCCCATGATATCACGGTTGTCACTAGTTTTCAGTTGCAAAGGATACTCCGAAACCCTGAGGCCACCGGCAGAATAGTGGAGTGGGCTTTGGAGTTAACCAGCTTTGGTTTGAAGTTTGAGAGCACATCAACTATTAAGAGCAGGGCACTGGCATATTTTATTGTGGAATGGACGCCAACCCCTGATGATGAAGTGACAGAAACATCTCTCCCCGGCAAGGAATCACCCCAAGAATGGATTATGTATTTTGATGGTGCTTTTTCCCTACAAGGTGCAGGGGCTGGCGTGCTTCTCGTTGCCCTCTCCGGGGAGCATTTTAAGTACGTCATCCAAATGCACTTTGCCCGGGAAGAAGCCACCAACAATGCAACTGAGTATGAAGGGCTCCTTCCCGGGCTCGGGATTGTAGCAGAATTGGGAATTAAGAAGTTGACCATTCGAGGAGATTCACAGCTTGTGGTGAGACAAGTCGACAAGGATTATCAAAGCCCATTGATGGAAGCATACGTCGAGGAAGTGAGGAGATTGGAGGAGCACTTTGATGGGTTGTAAACAGAGCACGTACCCCGTGCGGAAAACAACATAGATGATCACCTGTCAAAGTGTGCTGCATAGAAGCTTCCTGTGGAACCAGGAACTTTTGTTCTCCATCTCTCTCAGCCCTTCGTATGACCAGCCACAGTGGCCCAGAAAAATAGAAAGTTGGACTACAGTAAGCCTCTACCAGTCGAGCTGTCCGCTCCCGACAGAGACCCTGCCGGAAACAACTCCTCACAGCCTGCTGGACCACCCCCTCCAGGCGGGCATATGGACCCCGCGAATGAGGCCGGTGCTCCCATAGCAGAGGAGGTGCCTCTAGTCCTCGTTGCCGAACCCCAGGCTCCAACTTGGGCAAGGCACATCGTCCACTTCCTCCAAACTAGAGAACTTCCCGGCGACCAAGATGAAGCTGAGAAAGTAGCCCGGAGGGCCAGTATGTATCAATTTGTCGATGACACTCTGTACAGAAGGATGCCCAACAGTGTGAAATTGAAGTGTGTCTGCCGGGAGGATGGAAAGGAACTGCTGGCTGAGATTCACAGAGGAATGTGCGGCTCACACATTGGATCAAGGGCATTAGTTGGGAAAGCATTCCGGCAAGGATTCTATTGGCCCACAACCCTCCCAGATGCAGTCGAGCTCATCACGACATGTGAATCCTGCCAGTTCCATTCGAAGAGAACACACTTGCCTGCCCAAGCCCTTCAGACAATCCCTCTATCATGGCCATTTCTGGTCTCGGGGCTCGATATCCTCGGCCCCTTCCCCCGAGCAATCGGGGGATTTGAATTCTTGTTCGTTGCCATCGACAAGTTTACAAAGTGGCCGGAAGTGACTGCCCTGAGAAAGGTGACTTCTCAGTCAGGTATCAAGTTCTTGAAAGAATTGGTGTGTCGTTCGGAGTTCCGGCAAGGATCATCACTGACAACGGCACCCAGTACACGAGCCACACCTTCAGGCAATACGTTCATGCCCTCGGATGCAAGATCTCATTCGCTTCTATGGCACACCCCCGGAGCAATGGACAAGCTGAGAGGGCGAACGCTGAAGTGCTTCGTGGACTCAAGACAAGAACTTTCGATACGCTGCAGAAGCACGGCAGGCGGTGGATCGAGGAGCTGCTGGTAGTTCTCTGGTCCCTCAGAACGACACCTAACCGAGCTACCGGGAAGACTCCCTTCTCTCTGGTCTACGGGACAGCAGTAGTTATCCCCACGGAACTCATTTACGGGTCCCCTCGAGTGTTTGCCTATGATGAAGTTGCACAAGATCAGCACCGGCATGACGACGATGTGCTACTCGAGGAGAACTATCTCCGGGCTGCTACGTGTGCTGCACGCTACCAGCAAGCACTGCATTGCTATCATAGCCGCAGGGTTCATGCGCGGTGTTTTGAGGAAGGTGACCTTCTCCTTAGGCGCGTTCAGTCCACCAAGGGTACAAACAAGATGTCACCAAAGTGGGAAGGCCCTTATCGGGTGGTACGAGCCTGGCGTAGTCCGTATGGAGACCGGGGATGGCACTCAGTTGCAAAACTCATGGAATATTGAGCATCTCCGTAAGTACTACCCGTAAGGCGCGAGGCTGCCAGGCACTGCCCGGCAGCCACCCTTTTGTACAGGCCTTGCCTCAGCTGCATGTAACCCCTTGTACAAAGCCGAGGCGATGACCACATGCAAGAGAAAATAAAGAAGCGTTGTAGGGGGGCCCCAACTAAGATTGCATGCATGCACGAGCACACCCATATCACTGCATAAGCATTTCATGAGAATTTGCATATGCATATAGATAGGATTGCATCCTACATTCATTCTTAACTACATGGAGTTGCAGGTTCCTACCGTGGCTTCGACAAAGGACGAGAAGATTGCACGGCACAGCGATACCGGGCAAAGCCAAACAGATAAGTTTTACCTCTTGTCCATTAGTGTTCTGTAAGGCTATAACTTTGCATAAGAAAAATCGCCTCTCTTTTTTAACCTAGGTGCTCCCATCCATGACTCGAACGTTGCTTCTGTCAGGATGGTCGTAGTGGCCTTTGGTAAAAAGGAGCTGGCGAGGCTAACCCTCTATCATTCCCGGCGGGGCGTGGTTCTCCGGCAGACAAAGAGGGTGCCGGCAGGATAACCTGCCGGGGAAAACTCGTTTATTTTTATTAAAGAAGCACTCTGCCTCTGCATGGACATACACATGCACAGGTTCCTGACAAGGTTCATCTTTTTCATTCATATGCTGATACAAGTACAAGCATTACAGAACACAAAGATGGACTCAAGAGATTACATTATTTGAATTAAAATTTGGCAATTGTCTACAGGTTTTAGATTGAAAAAAGATTAGTGCTTCGTAATGACCTTTCTTGTCCCTCTCCTCCTAGGTGCAGCCGTCGAAGGCGAGGAGGCCAAAAGGAGCGCCTGGGCGGAGGCCCAGCCGGCTCTCATCGGGCTCCAGGAGAGGTAGCCCAGGGGGAACGGAAGCGCGCGGGAACGCCTTGATGGAGAGCACAGTGAAAGGGGGCCCCGCCAACCACCATCACCAGGGCCAACAGGACCTGGCAGGGCGCTGATGGAGCTGCAGCCCGAGAGGAAGCCTTCCGGAGTCCAGCTGGAAGGCTGCTGGAGGAGCCCGGCAGCACCATCCACACCTCTGCATCCAACTCCCCGGCAAATCACACTACCGGGGAGGAGATGCAGATGCAGCTGATGGTGCTGCCGCCTGATGAAGATGGTGCGGGCCACGATCAGCCGGAGTCAGAGTCGTCGCATCTCCGCCCGCTGCCGTCTTCATCACCGTCACTGCCCTCCTCGTCGCTTTTGCTCGAGGAGGAGCTTTCGTTGTCAGTCGAGCTCTCCGCGCAGCACCCTAAGCGACGACCTGAGCGCCCGAAGATCTTGACAGAGAGCAGGTCGTTCTCCATTAATTTGAACTGGAGAACGTGCCCCTTCGAGAAGCCGTGGGCACGGGCAAAGGTCTTCTAGCCGCGACGAAGATATATCACATGAGGAGCGGGGAAGTCGACATCAACCCTCATACCTCCATTCCCGTAGCCCCTCATGTGCAGCCACAAAGCGTGTGGTTGCTCATCCATCTCCTGCGCAAAGGGAGTTGGGAGGCGAAGGTGAGCACACACGAGCTCGTACAGCCTGATGACGAACTCCCTGGGTTGATCGCCAACATGGCCTTACATCGGGGGTGGAGCCGCCGGCGGAGGCATCACCAAGGCGCCGACCCGCCCTCCTCCTCCTCGAGCACCATGGCGACCATGACCACGCCCCCTTCCTCCTCTCCTTGCGGAGGATTCCACTGCCTCAGGGTCCGGAGGGGGAGGGGCGCGCTGTCGAGAAGAAGCCCTCGTCGCCGCCACCGGAACTCCACCACGCCCTCGCTCTCGCAGCATGATCGAATGAGAAAGGATCACGAAGGAGAAGGAGAAGTGTGTGCAGGAGAACACTGCCCCGGCCCCTTTTATAGGGAAACGGGGCAGGGGGCTGGCTCTTCCTACGGGAAACAACCACCCATCTCCTCCAATACGGCCTCTCTGCACCCACTGTGACTCTGAAGGTCGAGGCCGCACCTCTGCTCCAACCATCGACGGTCGGATTTCAGCCATGGCACTCTTCCCCGTGTCCTCCGCATCCACCACCTACCACGCCCAATACATGCGGGACATGTGGCAAAGTGCACGCGGAACATGGCAAGTGGAGTGGCAGTTTCCGTCCCATGATCTTGGGGCGAGGAGAATCCATGGGTCACGATCCGAGTTCTTCCATGATGCCGCGCATAACGCGCGGGGAAATCAAAAACCGCCCCGAAATCAAGACTAATGAAGCAGCAATGGAAACCTTAAGGGGCCAACCCCTTCAGCGATCCTGCCTGTGCACTTATTAGGCCCTACCCCGACGACGCCTTCGACAGCAGCGTCGGGGTAGAGCCACAGAAGCTTCTATCGGTGCAACAAAACCTGGTGCATTGCCCAATTGTGCACAGGCACAAGACCAAGATTGAAGCACCAACTTAAGTCAGAGATTGAAGAACCAAGAGATTTGAAGAACCAACATGCAGCCCAGAGGGACCAAGATCGAGCCAGAGGAGCAAGATGTCGACAAGAGAAAGGCCTCCCTTGCCGGGCGGCGAGCCCGACGAGGGCAAGGCCACCACCAAAGCAAGAAACCGAGGTTCCCCAAAGAGATCCTGCCGGGGCTCGCGGGGGTTGAACCACCCCGCCAACCACTCAAGTACGACCCGCGTCGTCGATCAGTGCGGTGTCAAGCCGCAAGGTGATTAAGTGGCAGCCATTCGCCACATGGCAGCAATTTCCTACAGGAGAAACCCGCAGATAACATCCGTCCCACGTCGTGTCAAGAGAACAGGCGTAGAGCTGGCAAGATAGCCCGGCAAGCCTTGCCGAGCAACCAGTGATGTGACACTAAGCGGTGCATTTAATGCATCTTGTCAGTCCGCGGAGATAGGTATGATGGCACTATTCGCTATCATATCAGTGGATAATGACCACTTTGCCACTATGGTGACCCCTTAATCTATAAAAGGAGGCCCATGGCACCCGTGGAAGGGTTGGAAAATTGATGAACCCAAGCCACCATACAGCAGTAGTCGCTCGGCCCCGAGGCAAACCTGCTTAGGCAAGTGTACTACACATCACCACACTCATTCCACCATCAATCCATCAAAGCAGGAGTAGGGTCTTACGCCTCGCAGCGGCCCGAACCTGGGTAAATTTCTTGTGTGCTCTCTGTCATGCTTCCGTACGCTGATCTGCTCTTTGTGAAATGTGACGTCCCCCCATTGAACTAGCAAGGGGCCACCCGGTCCCATAGGTGGCCGCGGATATCCCGCGACACCAGGTGCCCCCCTCCGGTGGTTCTTGGCTCCAGTAATTTTCTTTTATTATATAAAAAAATCCTCGCAATGTTTCATTCCAATCCGAGAACTTTTATTTCTGCACAAAAAACAATACCTTGGTAGTTCTGCTGAAAACAATGTCAGTCTGGGTTAGTTTAATCCAAATCATGCAAATTAGAGTCCAAAACAGGAGCAAAAGCATTAGGAAAAGTATGTACAACAGAGACGTATCATTCACTTATATCTTTTGAGCTAGGCGGTTGCTCTAGTGCTTCACTTATATCTTTCAGAGCACGGCGGTGGTTATATTGTGAAGAAATTGATGAACTCTCATGCTTCACTTATATTATTTTGAGAGCCTTATAAATAGTATGGCAATTTGCTTGGGTTGTGAATTTGGTCCTAATATGATGTGTATTCAAGAGGGATATAATAGAACTTTCATAAAGATCATTGAATATATGAGAAGTTTGATTCCTTGCATTTGTTTTGAGATATAAAGATGGTGATATTAGACTCATGCTAGTTAGTAATTGTGGTTTAGTAAGAATATTTTTGTTAAGGTTTGTGATTCCCGAAGCATCCACGTATTGTCTCTCGTTAGCGATGAAATTGGAGCATGGTTTATTATTGATTTTCTTCCTTATGAGTGGCGGTTGGGGACGAGCGATGGTCTTTTCCTACCAATCTATCCCCCTGGGAGCATGCATAGTAGTACTTTGCTTCGAGGGCTAATAAAATTTTGCAATAAGTATGTGAGTTCTTTATGACTAATGTTGAGTCCATGGATTATACGCACTCTCACCCTTCCACCTTTGCCAGCAACTCTAGTACCACGCAACTTTCGCCGATGCATTAAACCCTCCTTATACCTTTCCTCAAAACAGCCACCATACCTACCTATTATGGCATTTATATAGCCATTCTGAGATATATTGCCATGCAACTTCCACCGTTCTGATTTATTATGACACATACCATCATTGTCATATTGCTTTGCATGATCATGTAGTTGGCATAGTATTTGTGGCTTGGCCACCGTTCACAATTTTTATACATGTCATGCTAGATCATTGCACATCCCGGTATACCGACGGAGACAATCATATAGAGTCATATCTTTGTTCTAGTACCGAGTTGTAATTCTTGAGTTGTAAGTAAATAGAAGTGTGTTGATCATCATTATTAGAGCATTGTCCCATGTGAGGAATATAAAAAAAGTAAAAAAAAAGAGGCCAAATGAGCCCATGAAAAAAGAGGCCAAAGTGCCCAACAAAAAAAGAGAAAAATAAAAAAACAATGAGAGAAAAAGAGAGAAGGGACAATGTTACTATCCTTTTCCACACTTGTGCTTCAAAGTAACACCATGTTCTTCATGATCGAGAGTCTCCTATTTCGTCACTTTAATATATTACTAGTGGGAATTTTTTATTATAGAACTTGGCTTGTATATTCCAATGATGGGCTTCCTCAAATGCCCGAGGTCTTAGCGAGCAAGAAAGTTGGATGCACACCCACTTAGTTTTCTTTTGAGCTTTCATACATTTATAGCTCTAGCGCATCCGTTGCATGGCAATCCCTACTCACTCGCCTCGATATCAATTGATGGGCATCTCCACAACCTATTAATTTGCCTAGTTGATGCGATAATTTGTTCTCCATTTTTGTCTACTACCACCTTCTATTCCACCCATACTGCTATATCCATGGCTCACACTCATGTATTGCGTGAGAGTTGTGAAAGCTGAAGCGCGTTAAAAGTACGAACCAATTGCTTGGCTTGTCATCGGGGTTGTACATGATGAATACTTTGTGTTAAGAAGATGGAGCATGACAAGACCATATGATTTTGTAGGGATAACTTTCTTTAACCATAATATTTTGAAAAGACATGATTGCTTTTGAGTATGCTTGAAGTATTATTGTTCTTATGTCAATATTAAACTTTTGTTTTGAATCTTACGGATATGAATATTCATGCCACATAAAATAAAGATTACTTGATAAACATGTGAGGTAGCATCCACATCAAAAATTCTATTTTTATCATTTACCTACTCGAGGACGAGCAGGAATTAAGCTTGGAAATGCTTGATACGTCTCCAACATATCTATAATTTTTTATTGTTCCATGCTATTATATTATCAATCCTGGATGTTTTATATGCATTATTATGCTATTTTATATAATTTTTTGGGACTAACCTATTGATCTAGTACAGGCAGGAGTCGGTCTACTTGTCACGGACGTGATGCCTATATTAAAGATCATTGCCTTAGATATCGTCATAACTATGCGCTTTTCTATCAGTTGCTCAACAGTAATTTGTTTACCCACCATATACGTTCTTTCAAGAGAGAAGACTCTAATGAAAACTATGCCCCTGGGTCTATTTTTTTCATATTATTTTTAGATCTATAAAACTAAAAACACAAAAATACCTTGCCGCAATTCATTTACCTTTACTTTATTTTGCACTTTTACTTATCTTTTTGTTGGGGAACGTAGCATGCGATTTCAAAAAAATTCCTACGATCACGCAAGATCTATCTAGGAGATGCATAGCAACGAGAGTGTGTCCACGTACCCTCATAGACCGAAAGCGGAAGCGTTAGCTTAACGCGGTTGATGTAGTAGAACGTCTTCTCGATTCAGTGCGCCACTAATGGCGCACCAGGGATGCAGTGCGCCACTACTATATATTAATGGCGCACTAGTTAGTGATGCGCCATTAGTGTGGAAGACACTAATGGCGCACCAACAGTGCGCCACTAGTAATAAAGTTTTTTTTCATTTTACATACATACTAATGGCGCATCCGACGAAGTGTGCCATTACTAGTTCTAACTAGTAATGGCACACTAGATGACAAACGATCGCCATTAGTATATATATTTTTACTTTTTGCAAAACTACTAATGGCGCACCACCTGCAGTGCGCCATTAGTAAGAAGGCATACTAATGGCGCATTTGCTGGTGGTGCGCCATTAGTAACCTGGGACCCCAACAAGATATTTTGGACAGCCACACCTACCCACTCACTTTCCCCACTTCATTCCCTCCACCTCCTTCTCCAAACTTTCGGCTGCCTCCTCCTCCTCACCTCATTTGCACCATAGATTCATCAAAATTAAGTGGTGAAATTAGCTATTTTTGATAGCTAAGTAAGGGGAAAGCTATCTTCATGTTGTAGATCTACTTTCTTTCTCCCTAGCTCGCTCCAACAACGTGCACATGCACTTTTTGTGGCCTAGCTAGATCTATGTATGTTTGTGATGTTGCATATGTTTGTTGTGTTGCATATATGTTTGTGTTTGCAGGTACCGGTATTTGAAATGCGATAGTTGCCAATATTTTGCCGGAATGTTGATTCATTTCCATTCCGGCGAGAATTTTGGCACTATGCATTCTTTTTGGTCCTATTTTTAGGGAAGGTCATGCCAATTTTTTTCTTGGTTCTAAAATATCGTTTTGCTCTACCCCGCAAGCGACCATGGTCCGCACGATGACCGAAGGCATCATGAATAGGTTTTTGAGCTCCGCGAAGGCCGAGATAATTCAAAAGAACGAGACGGAGATAAGATGTCCGTGTCGAAGATGCAAGCTGAAGAGCCTTATTGCGGACCCGGATTCCGGGCAGGTGCGGGACCACCTGCTCTTGCGTGGTTTCATGGATGGCTATCGGTGGCAAGGTGATGAAGATGACTATGAACTCGTCCTTGGGGGCCGGGCAAGAAATGAGGAAGGGCAACAAGACAACCACCGCGGCGAGGGCGGGCGTGAAGACGAAGAATCTCCAGGACATGATCACGACGGTGATGCTGTACACAGTCATCATGTAGAAGATGTCGTACATGATGATGAGGAAGATCAAGACAAAGGGCATGATCATGAAGATGAAGATGCCGGAGCAGACGATGATGGAGGCTGGGTGCAGGACCCTCATATTCAAGAGTTGGTTCTCAAGCAGACGGATAACGTAAGAGCTGCCGCCCGAGAGAAAGCCAAGCTCGATCAACTGGAGATAGACGCGGTTACTCCATTGTATGAAGGATGCAGGCCCGAGGATACCCGCCTGAAAGTAACGCTCATGGCTCAGGAGATGAAGGTAAAACACAAAATGACCGATGCATGCTTCGACGAGAACATGTCATTCTGGCACGAACGTCTTCCCAAGGGGAACAAGTGCCCAACCAGTTTCGAGGAGGCGAAGAAAATCGTGTGTCCTCTGGATTTACCGCACGTGAAATACCATGTGTGCATGAACAATTGCATCATTTATTGGGACGAGCACGCGGAGTCTACCATATGTCCGGTGTGCGGCGTCACTCGCTACAAGAAGAGGAAGAAAGCTCCTCGAAAATCGGTGTGGTACTTTCCGATCACTCCTCGTCTGCAGCGGTATTTCGTGGACCCTAAGGTAGCAAATCTCCTGCGTTGGCATGCAGATAGGGAGGAGAAGAAGCGGGAAGATGACGGAAATGATCCGGAGATAAATAAAAAAGACAAGATGCTGAGTCACCCTAAGGATGCGAGCCAGTGGAAAGCGTTGAACTTCGAATACTCAGAATTTGGGAAGGATCCAAGGAACATCGTCTTTGGGCGCGAGCACCGATGGAGTCAATCCGTTTGGCAGCGGAGAAGCACACATAGCACCGGCATGTGTTTGTGTGGATGTACAACCTTCCCCTGGTTGTGCATGAAGAGGAAGTACATTCACATGAGTATGCTAATTGAAGGGCGAAACAACCAGGAACTACATCAATCAGTATGCGGGGCTCTTTGAAGGAGGAGCTAGACACACTGTGGAAAACGCCCGTGTCGTGGGATGCCGCAGAGAAAGAATATTTCCCTATGAGAGCCGCCTGCTCACGACGGTGCACGACTATCTCGATTCACGGATATCTCATGGGGCAGGTAGTCCACGAATTTTCTGGATCGTAAGGTGCATGGATGACACAACGTATCGCCAGCTAGATAGATATTCGGGTCTTGAAAACCGTGTTCATGGGACATCGAAGGTGGCTTCAGCGACGATGACCCGTGGAGGAAACGCAAGGATCTGTTTGATGGTGAAACCGAACCCAGCGCGCCTGTCACGAGGAGCGGCGAGGAAATAGACGAGCTGTTGAAAAATTGGAAAGACTGCCCACCGCGGGAAAGAAGGAAAAGGCACGAGCCGGAAAGAAGCGAAAGCGCCAGAGCCGCTGCTGAAGGTATGGAAAACGAGGTCTATTTTACGGGACTTGCCGTCTTGGAAGATCCACCGTGTGCCTCACAGCCTTGATGTCATGCATATCACGAAGAACACGTGCGAGAGTCTTCTTGGTACCACGCTCAACATGCGAGAGGACCAAAGATGGGCGAAAGCAAGGGCAGACTTGAAATCAATGGGCATCGGTAGGAGCTTCACGCTAATGATGATGATGATGATGATGATGATGATGAGGTGAAGCAGGACACGAGAAAGTCGCCGCCAAAGGCAAAAAGGCCAAGAAGACCGGAAATGACTACCCTCCGCGTGCTTCACTCTAAGTCGAGGAAATCGAGCAGTTTTCACCTGCCTCCTAGGAGTAAAACTTCCTTCTGATTCTGTGGGGAAGATAAGCGGATACCTAGACCCAGCGAAGCAGAAGTTCAGCAGGATGAAGTCTCACGACTATCACGTGCTGATGACGCAGATACTTCCAGTTGCAATCTGTGGGGTCATGGATGCGCACGTCCGTGAAACACTATTTAGCCTATGCAACTTTTTCGACGTCATCTCTCGGAAGTCGATTGGCGTGAGGCAACTCAGAAGGCTACAGGAAGAGATCGTGGTGATACTATGCGAGCTTGAGATGTACTTCCCGCCTGCATTCTTTGACGTTATGGTGCATCTGCTGGTCCATATCATGGATGATATCATCCAACTCGGGCCGACGTTCCTGCACAGCATGATGCCGTTCGAAAGGATGAATGGTGTCATCAAAGGATACGTTCGCAACATGTCACGTCCAGAGGGAAGTATAGCCAGGGGCTTTCTAACCGGAGATTGCATCTCCTACTGCACGAATTACCTAGGCATCGAGAACCCCGTTGGTCTGCCCGTCAACAGGCACCTCGGCAGGCTTGCTGGATGGGGTCACCGTGAGGGTCGCCGTGAAATGCATGTCGACTTCGAGGGTCGACTCGCCGACTTTGAAAGAGCAAACTAGTCGCGCTACAACACATAGACATGGTCGATCCTTGCGTGGTAGAGCACAAAACCTTTATTGAGAAGACGTACAATGACCGAGGCCAACAGAGGACGGACGGAGATATAATCAAAGAGCACAACTCATGTTTCACGTGTTGGTTCAAGCAGAAGCTTCTGTCGTACCCTTTACATGAGGATTCTTCCGCGGAAGAACAACTCATATTCACCTTGTCACAGGGCGCCGAGCACAACCTGATTACCTATGAGGCGTACGATATCAACGGCTACACATTCTACACCGAGAACAAGGACATGAAGAGCGATGGTTATCAGAACTCCGGGGTAACGATGGAATCCTACACCAGCAACGACAAGGACATATACTACGGAAGGATCGAGGAGATCTGGGAGCTGAGCAACGCTGGAGAGAAGGTCCCGATGTTCCGTGTCAGATGGGCCAAGAGCGTCCTAAAAGAAGACCAGTATTTCACCACCATGGTTATACCCGAAGCCAAATCCAAGACCGTGGGCGCAAACGTCACCACGAAAAATGAGCCATGGGTACTGGCTTCTCAAGTGGACCAATGCTTCTTCATTACCGACCCGCCAAAGCCCAGTCGTGTTGTCGTGAGGAGAGGCAAAAGGAAGATCATCGGAATTGATGGAGTAGCCAATGAGCAAGACTTCGACAAGTACGGCGACCCAAAGATCGAACATGATGACGACGATGAAGTAGCATCAAACACCAAAAGAAGAAGCAGGACCACCCTACCTAAAGGACGTCCGTTCCACAGAAGAACTCTATTTGCGAAAAAGAAGGGCAAGAAGATTGTGAACAGATAGCTAGCTAAGATCGATTGTATTTAAATCGTAGTCTTCATTTCTCGGGAACTTTTTGATATCATGAATATTTTTAAATTTCATGGGCACTTTTTGAATTCATGAATATTTTGTCAAATTTGATGATATTTTTTCATATTCAATATGAAAAAATATTGAATATTCATGAGGACACTCGATCTCGATCCCCCTCCCTCTCGATAGCCTCCCCGCTCCACCGCCGAGCACCCCCGCACCTCCCGCTCCACCACCGCCGAGCACCCCGCACCTCCCGCTCCACCGCCCGAGCACCCCCGCACCTCCCCGCTCCACCGCCGCCGCCGACACCCCGCACCCTCCCCCACTTTTTTGATGATATTTTCAAATAACAAATTTGATGATATTTTCAATTAACAAAAATTGATGATATTTTTCAAAAAAAATTTGATGATATTTGATGATATCTTCTGTTCTAGTCCTCATGAAAATAACAAATTCGATAAAAAATTTATTAGATGCAACAAGAAATAATGAAAAAAAAATTACTAATGGCGCACCCTAGGTGGATGCGCCATTGATGTCAGAAAAAAAAGTTACTAATGGCGCACCAGAGGTGGGTGCGCCATTGCTATAAGAAAAAAAACTACTAATGGCGCACCAGAGGGTGGTGCGCCATTGCTATAGTGTGTACCCCTTCGCCCGATCCCCCCCTTCTCTCTCCCCCTCGCCAGTTCCCTCTCCCTCGATCCACCGCGCCGCTCCTTCCCTCGTCCCTCCCTCCACCGCGCCGCCCGCGCTGCCCCGACCCACTACGCCAAGAGCCACCCACGCGCCCGCCGCCTCCCTCTCCCTTCCTCCCCCCTCAAGCCCGCGACCTCCTCGATTTGGACGGCGGTGCGAGCCTCCCCGCGCTCCTCGACGGACGGGCTCCTCGACGGACGGACGGACGGCGGCTAGCCTCGTCGGAGGCACTCCTCGACGGCGGTGCTAGCCTCCCCGCACGGCTGCTGCTCATCGACGACGGTTAGTCTCTGTCCCTCCCTCCCTCTCTCCCCCGCTCATCCCCCACAGGGCGGCGACCTAGGGTTAGGAGCAGGAGCTTCTTGCGGCACGCCCTTGCATCTGGGAGGCAATCGAGCTCATCAAAGGTGCCCCTCTGGATCCGATTTGATGGTGAATTGCAGGTCCAAGCCATTGTCTTTGATCAAGATTACAAATTTCGGATAATTATACTGAATCTTGAAGTGTACTGTCAACTGAATCTATTGGCAGAGTTCATATTTAGACTGAATGTTTACTAGTCCTGTCAATAGCATACTGAATATTTAGACAGTTTAATCTTGAAGTATAGACTGAATGTTTAGACAGAGTTCTTATTCATGTCTATTTGTATTGACAGAGTTCAATGTACTCCTGTCAATAGAATCAAAACTGATTTATTACCTTTCCATATGAACTTTACTGAAAAAATCAATTAAATTCAGTCACCATTCTGAATTTTGACAGTACTCTACCAGCTGCTTCAAAATTAGTCCACACAAACAAGTGCATTTTTCTAGACCTGCTTGTAAATTATTCCAGTTTGAAACTGAGATCTCCATTTACTGTCATAATTTCCAGTTTATATAATTAGAGTATTGAAGATGTGTATTTTCAATTTAGATAGGGGGTAGGTTTGCTCAACGACAATCAGTAAGATCTCAATAATACTCATGCAACAACAATCAGTAAGATTGAGATCTTCTTGCAATCTTTGTTTACAGCAGCACAATGAGATTACCAGTGAACTTTTACACACAAGCATGAATTTGTGTACTGTGACTATCTACCTAGCTACTGTTCTGAATCTCCTATGTACTGCTTCTTCCTTCTCCAAGATTATGACATGACAAGTGCTTAACAGTTCAATTATCAATAGCTCCGTCTTAGAAATTTAATTGTAAAATGGCAAAGATTATGACATGACAAATGCCTAACATGTTCAGTAAACTACAGTGAACATCTTTCTCCAAGTAATTATTTGTATACCATGTGATTTATATATTTGAGGTGCACAACCTTTATGTTGTGAATATCTTGTCCTTGATTGTTCAAGTAGTTACAACTTGGTCATCAATGTTTTACCTGACCTATTGCAGATCTTGTGAGAATTGTAGTGCTCAAACTGTCTTTACGACCTATTGCAGATCTTGTGAAATTGTAGTGCTCAAACTGTGCGATTTAAGAATCAGCTAGCAGATTTTAGTTAGTGTAGAAGGAGAGTGCGTGTTGATTAGTTTTATTTGCTTTTTGGCGCTTAATTTGTTATTTATGCGAAGTGGTGTTAGTTCGATCATGATTGTTGTGCTTATGGCTTTAGAAACTGATAAACTGTTTGAATCGATAGGCAGGTGTCCTTTTAGATTTTGTTGGTAAATCTGTTTTATTCAATGGTTATTGACGATGAGATTATCATTCCTATTTTAGGAAGGTCTATTCCTACAATATCATTGTTACCTTTTATTGGCAAATCATTTGGTTCACATCCTAGAATCTTGTTGGATTTGTAACTTGGTCCACTCAACTTCTTTTGTACCATGTGACTCATCATTGATGAAGTAGTAGTTTAAGGTCTGTTGGGTGTACCTAAATTACTCTAGTGATAGGAGTAGTAGTGGTGGCCATCTAGTTGGACTACTACTGCTAGGACTTGCTCCAGATTTTAGTATTTGTTTTCTTTTAGGATTTATTTTCTTCTAGGACTAGGTTTTTATTATTTTTCTGTTGTCATTTTTTTTGAGCTCTTTCTTTTTCATTTCCTACTATCCTTATCCTAATTATATTAAATTGTTATGATGTGTGTAACAGGATTATATCTTGGATTTGCTAGTGGACTTTGGGAGTTTCTTAGCCAGCTTGGTGACTCCATATTTTTCACTATTTCAGCAAGTCTTTTGTAAGCATTAAACTTTCAGCACTACATTTTTATCTTATGTGTACATCTGTTTGCTTCCTAAAATAGGAATGGGACTCCTTTCCTATATATGTGTATGATGATCCTCCTTTCCTACAGTAGTATAGCACTTGCAGTAGTATGGCACTTGCTGTAGTGGTGCCTACGCAAGATACAGTTCAGATTTGAATTGTTTCAGAAATTGGTATGACCAAAGATGCTATTGTATATAAATGGGCTGCTGTAGAACTGGTCTTCATCTTTACAGTGCTGTTGTATAGAAATATGCTGAATTTTCTGCTCTGATTGTTGCTCAAAGAAATTTAGCAAAAAATGGGGTCTGGGAGGCCGCTGCTGCTTGAGGCCCTTGAGAGGCCCTTCATGTCGTGATGATTTTGCAGGTACCCCGAGAGGCCCTTGAGTTTGCCGGAATGTCGATTAACTTCCGTTCTGGCAAATTCGGGTACTCCATATGTCCTATTTTCAGCAAAGGTCATGCTAAAATTTTCCGTGAATTTTAGCATGACTTTGCTAAAAATCGGACATATGGGGTACTTGCTACTAATGCATGGGCCGGGGTATCTTAGTACTTAGGATCAACTGCCCCTTTATTCTTGCTGCATTAAACCATAGGTGGCAATAGAGCCAAGTGATTAGGCCCAACTTAGAATTCTCCTCAGCATCGATAAACCCTAGATGATAAACCCAACATATGTGGCAATAGATCCAAGTGATTAGTGCCAAGTGATTAGGCCCAACCTAGGGTGCCTCGGCATCGATAAACCCTAAATGATGAAAACTTAACTTAGCATTTAGGGTGCCTCAGCGTCGACAAACCCTAAATGATAAAACCTTGGCTTTTAGGGTGCCTCGGTGTCGATGAGAATCTAAATGATGTACGCTTAGGCTTTTAGGGTGCCTCGGCGTCGACAAACCCTAAATGATAAAAGCTTAGCTTTTAGGATGCCTCGGTGTCGACAAACCCTAAATGATGAGACCATGATCTTGTTCCTTGACAATAACCAACTTTTTGACCAAACTGTTTTCCTATTTAGAGCGAACCATGGCCAACAACGATGAGGCCTGCGGTTGGGCGACAAGCAATTCAGAGAGCTGTCCCGGAGATGGAGGAACAACCTCACCGCTATGAGGGCGCCGTGGAAGACACTGATCCTGACTACACAACCCCTAGTGGCGTCGGGATGACACCACCGATGGTGCCGCCGAGGATGCCACCATCGATGATGGCGGCGCACACGGATGGCAGCCAACTGAAGAAGCAAAGGAAGGACCGGCGCCCGAATGCGCTTAGCACCCTCAAGGAGGAATTTACTCACGTGGACTCCGACGGGCATCCAACAAAGCCCAAACATATAGTCAAGGGGTACTCGCTTCAGCTCGGGTGCATTCTTCGGAGCACCGTCTCGATCAACACCGAGAACCTTAGGCATAAGGACCGAGGGAATTTGCGCAACCTCCTCTTCATGAAGCTGCACGAACGATACAAGTTCCCCGCCGATTTTGAAAACACACGCCTCTTAGGGAATAAAGTGAACAGTGCTGCCCTCACGAGGATGAGCACAGCCCTGTCTACTTGGAGAAGCGCGGTGAAGAGAATGATTGATAAAGGTGATAGTTATGAGAAGATCAAGGCGAAATATTCTTCAATCAGCGAAGATGACTACAAGGAGTTCAAGATCAAGTGCGAGAGCAGCGCAACCTCCGAATCAAGTCAGTGGGGGAAAGAAATGTGGGAGTTGAACTTAGGGGAACACAAACTCGGTCCTGGAGGTTACAGAGTGGCGGAGCATATATGGGACAAGGAGGATGCGAAGCGTGCCGAGCAAGGCCTACCGCCCCGCTTCGAGAAATACAACGGTGACAAGCAGACCAGGAACTTTGTCAGGGCCCGGTACAAGGAGGACCCGATAACAAAGGAGCTTACCACGGATCCGAAGACCAGGGCGCTTGAGCTTGTTCTGGTAAGGAATACACCCCCGCGTAATTAGCTCCATATGGTTGCACTCTAATTAATCCCCAATATTTCTAAATGGTTCACGTTCATTCCGCAGGAAACTGAAAGCAGTAGCGCCGGGTCGTCTCAGAGCTCCCCTTTCGACACCCCTTTAAATAGGGCGTTGAACGTAATGAAAAACAAGGATAAGCTCGCTAAGCCGACGTCAGCTGGTCGTGTGGCCGGCAAAGGCTTGTCCAAAAAATGGGGTTCATACTATACCGCTGGTGTGCGGAAGGAGAAAAGACCAGCTCGGAAAGCGACGCGAGGTTGAAGCACTCAAGGCACAAGTGGCGCGGATTCGGAGCTTGTCCAAGAGCAAGTGGAACAACAAGCGGGAGCGAAGCTCAACGCCATGGTGCCTACGTTGATTCATGGGCTGACGGCGTGGATTGCGAGGCGGCCAGGGGCCTCCCGGTTCCCGGCTTCACGGCCAAGAACTTCGCCTGCAGCGCACGCAACACCATTGGTGTCTCCGGCGGCGCCATTGGTGTCTCCGGCAGAGGCGGTATTCGTGTCTCCGGTGCTGGCACGGGCATTGGAGCTTAATACACCCGGGTGTACGCCGGCCGGCACCTCGCCAGCAAGCGCCTCCTCCGTCAGTTGCACGCCCGCCGTTGGCGGTGGCTCGACATTAGCCGAGCTCAATGGCATCACGGTAACTAAGCCTCTCGGCCGAGGACTTCATCTCCTTGCCTTTGACTGGGCATCCCTGACGCCCTACATGTTTTCGCAGGGCGCCGCCGACGTTCCTTGCACTCTTCGCGCCGTGGGCGGCGAGTTGGTCGATGTCGCCAAGGCGAAATCGTTCAACGGGCAACCGCATGTTCCACGGTAATCCGATGGCACCCACAGTGTATAGGGTTGAAGTGGTTCGGGTGCTGCCAGGCTGCGACGAGCTGTTACCTCCGATTTGACCCGCTGGGGCCGACAAAGAAGATGAGATGACCCTCAGCGCCTGCGGAAACTGGCCCCTGCTTTGGCCGAAGAGCCAGATTCGTTTGGGGGCGGGGGACACCACCCCACGACAAGACCGCCCGATCGTGCGGTGCCAAGCCATGGCAAACGCCATAACGCTACGGATCTGCCGGACATCCCTATGGCACAGGATCCGGACAGCCCTATGGCACAGGATCCGGACAGCCCTATGGCACAGGATCCGGACGACGACGGCAATGACAACGGTACATTTACCAAAGTTGATAAGTACTTTGCGAACATGGAGTGCGCTGACGAGTTCTGCGGGCCTCTTTCTCAGAACCCAACCAAGGCGACCGCGATCTAGCTGGTGCGGCGGAGAAATCAATTACAACAGGCGCCGTCGGCATTCAGTTCTCGTGACACGCCTCCAGCTCCGCGCTTCACCGAGCCTCGGATAGCTGAGGTGCGAATATTATCAGCCCCAACACGCTCAAGAAGGCGGTCTGTGAGCAGAACTTGGTCCCATTACAGGAGATCAAGAAGAAGGGATGGAAACGAAAGACTAACAAGGGTGCCGGTGCGAGCCAGCCGGCACCGAGTTCGATCCGTGCTCAGGATGGGCCACCTTCACCTAAGGATATCTCAAGGAGGGTGCATGTGGCGGGTAGGGCGATGCTACCGCCAAATATGCTGAATGCTGCAACGGTGCTATCACGGAGTCTGCACGAAGTGTTCTTTCTTTGGAGAAGCGGCGTCGAGAGAGAATGATGTGGCATACCGGTTTTCGTGGCCAAGGTGCGGAGGGCAAGGGCTTTGTGGATGGCGACATCGAGGTACGATCGTCCTGCGGTTTGATGACATCTTTGCTATGTTTAACCTTCATCCACTGCACTACACCTTCGTTCGGCTGTTTTTGCTGAGTATGGAATGCGGATCATTAGAGACAAGACCCGGACATCGTGATAGTCGACCCTTCTACATGCGTGCCAAGCACTTGAGCAGCGCTGGGGACCGCCAAGTTGCGAGTTCACACCTCGAAGGCGTCATTCTGGCAAACCCAGATAAGGATAAGTTCCTTGTGGCTTACTTTCCCGAGTAAGTCATCCCTTAACCGCCCCGTAACATATGATCTCTTAGATTTCGATCGTTCTTTTTTTCTAACATTCCGTGTTCTGTGCAGTGACACACATTGCACACTCATCCTCCTAAGCCCGAAATATTCCATGGCCACGTATTTTGACCCGAACCGTAACTCCAAGATAGACTACACAAATGTCAAGAAAGTTCTTGATGATGTTCTCCCGCCTCGCCAAATATGGAGGCACCTTCACGGGGCAGTTAAGTAAGTACGGCAAGCACACCTTCTCACACAATCTGAAGTTCTGCTGCGTCAAGCAGCCGCTTTGTGATCGAAGGATGCCTACTCGCCCTCCATCACATGCGAGGCGATCGTAAGGACCATCATCACCTTCGCTGCCAGATAGTCTCAAAGATTGGGCCGCGAGGTTGTCGGCAACCCAGGGCGTGGACCTCGGACAAGAATTCTTCGCATCCGATCGGAGTTTGCGGACATCATCCATCAAGATGTCCTTCATACCTCGGGCAGTTCTTCCACAGATATCAACCGTCCAACAGTGAGATAGATGAAACGCTACAAATGCAGGGTGACAACAACCGCGATTTCATGACCATCACGACAGACGGCGGCTTCATCCACGCTCCTGTCCGATGAGTCAAGTCGAAAGTAGTGATGTGTAGTTCTGAAACATTGATTGGCTCAAGTTGTAATTAAACTTTAATGAATTTGTATGTCTCTTTGGTTTGGACAGTTGTTCAACTTAGATGTAATCGATGCTATTTATTAGTAGGACCATGAATCGTGCTATTAATGTCTTGCTTTTCTCTTCCGATCCTTTTGTTGCATACTTACATATTGCTTATGTATTGTCTGTTGTTTGGCTTGTGTATAGAGATAGCATCGTATGTCGTGTACAAGGGTAAGGTTCCCGGAGTCTACGACGACTAGGAGGAGTGTCGGAGACAGGTTCACCATTTCAGCGGTAACAGTTACAAAGGGTACACCACTAGGGCGGAGGCCGAATCTAGATACGCCCGCTATCTAGCGGGAGAGAGGAGGGGGCGTTGGAGGAACCGGATGAAGACCAGTTTGATCGCGATTATGCTCATCGTGATGACCGCAGCTCTCTTCTATGTGATGGTAGTTTAGATGGTCGATATCGACTTGTAATGTGAAGACAAACTCGATACTCGCGGTCTTGAGACTTGTAATGTTTTATCTTGGAATAATTGTATTTGTGCCCCTAGTTGGGTCACACTCGATTGATTTGCCCCTATTTTTTCAATAATTGCGGTTTTGCCCAGCTCACTTCACTTGCCTTGTGTTTTTGCCCTTCCGGCACGGTTCCGTCTAGTGAGCAGTCGCCACGTGGCAAACCGTGATTGGTCGGAACCGTGCCAAAAGGGCAAAAACACAAGGCGAGTGAAGTGAGCTGGGAAAAATCGCAATTATTGAAAAAATAGGGGCAAATCAGTCGAGCGTGACCCAACTAGGGGCACAAATGCAAATATCCCTTTTATCTTTGTTCGGTCTTTTGAATTCGGAGACTAATATGATGAATTGTATTCGGAGACTAATCTTCTATTGTATTCGATGAATCTACTGTTGTTGTGTGCTGCTGTCTATATTTTGTCCAATAATATATTTTGTAACCTGTGCAAAAATTAGAAAAGAAAAAAAAATATTCATACTAATGGCGCATCACATCCAGGTGCGCCATTAGTGTGCCAAAGGATACTAATGGCGCATCACAACAGGGTGCACCATTAGTATGACAAAGCACATGGTTACGTATGCCCCCCGGGAGGCACACTAATGGCGCATCACAACAGGGTGCACCATTAGTATGACAAAGCACATGGTTACGTATGCCCCCCGGGAGGCACACTAATGGCTCATGGTGTTACATACTAATGGCGCACTAGGTGGTGCGCCATTAGTATACCAGATACTAATGGCGCACCAGTGGTGCGCCATTAGTAAAAAATACTAGTGGCTGATACTAATGGCGCACAGGTAGTGCGCCATTAGTAGGCCTTTTCCTAGTAGTGGGGAAAACCGCCCATCTCCTCCAATACGGCCTCTCTGCACCCACTGTGACTCTGAAGGTCGAGGACTCACCTCTGCTCCAACCATCGACGATCGGATTTCAGCCATGGCACTCTTCCCCGTGTCCTCCGCATCCACCACCTACCACACCCAATACATGCGGGACATGTGGCGAAGTGCACGCGGAACATGGCAAGTGGAGTGGCAGTTTCCGTCCCGTGATCTTGGGGCGAGGAGAATCCATGGGTCACGATCCGAGTTCTTCCATGATGCCGCGCATAACGCACGGGGAAATCAAAAAACGCCCCGAAATCAAGACTAATGAAGTAGCAATGGAAACCTTAAGGGGCCAACCCCTTCAGCGATCCTGCCTGTGCACTTATTAGGCCCTACCCCGACGACGCTCAGCAACGCGTTTGGGGCAGGCCCTGGGGCTTCTATCGGTGCAACAAAACCTGGGTGTGTTGCCCAATTGTGCACAGGCACAAGACCAAGATTGAAGCACCAGCTTAAGTCAGAGATTGAAGAACCAAGAGATTTGAAGAACCAACATGCAGCCCAGAGGGACCAAGATCGAGCCAGAGGAGCAAGATATCGACAAGAGAAAGGCCTCCCTTGCCGGGCAGGCGAGCCCGACAGGGGGCAAGGCCACCACCAAAGCAAGCAACCGAGGTTCCCCAGCAGATCCTGCCGGGGCTCGCGGGGGTTGAACCACCCCGCCAACCACTCAAGTACGACCCGCGTCGTCGATCAGTGCGGTGTCAAGCCGCAAGGTGATTAAGTGGCAGCCATTCGCCACATGGCAGCAATTTCCTACAGGAGAAACCCGCAGATAACATCCGTCCCACGTCGTGTAAAGAGAATAGGCGTAGAGCTGGCAAGATAGCCCGGCAAGCCTTGCCGAGCAAACAGTGATGTGACACTAAGGGGTGCATTTAATGCATCCTGTCAGTCCGCAGAGTTAGGTATGATGGCACTATTCGCTATCATATCAGTGGATAATGACCACTTTGCCACTATGGTGACCCCTTAATCTATAAAAGGAGGCCCATGGCACCCGTAGGAAGGGTTGGAAAATTGATGAACCCAAGCCACCATACGCGCGTAGTCGCTACGGCCCCGAGGCAAACCCTGCCGGGCAAGTGTACTATGCATCACCACACTCATTCCACCATCAATCCATCAAAGCAGGAGTAGGGTCTTACGCCTCGCGGCGGCCCGAACCTGGGTAAATTTCTTGTGTGTTCTCTGTCATGCTGTCGTACGCTGATCTGCTCTTTGTGAAATGTGACGTCCCCCCATTGAACTAGCAAGGGGCCACCCGGTCCCATAGATGGCCGCGGATATCCCGCGACACCAGGTGCCCCCCTCCGGTGGTTCTTGGCTCCAGTAATTTTCTTTTATTATATAAATAAATCCTCGCAATGTTTCATTCCAATCCGAGAACTTTTATTTCTGCACAAAAAACAATACCTTGGTAGTTCTGCTGAAAACAATGTCAGTCTGGGTTAGTTTAATCCAAATCATGCAAATTAGAGTCCAAAATAGGAGCAAAGCATTAGGAAAAGTATGTACGACCGAGACGTATCATTCACTTATATCTTTTGAGCAAGGCGGTTGCTCTAGTGCTTCACTTATATCTTTCAGAGCACGGCGGTGGTTATATTGTGAAGAAATTGATGAACTATCATGCTTCACTTATATTATTTTGAGAGCCTTCTAAATAGTATGGCAATTTGCTTGGGTTGTGAATTTGGTCCAAATATGATGTGTATTCAAGAGGGATATAATAAAACTTTCATGAAGATCATTGAATATATGAGAAGTTTGATTCCTTGCATTTGTTTTGAGATATAAAGATGGTGATATTAGACTCATGCTAGTTAGTAATTATGGTTTAGTAAGTATATTTGTGTTAAGGTTTGTGATTCCCGAAGCATCCACGTATTGTCTCTCGTTAGTGATGAAATTGGAGCATGGTTTATTATTGATTGTCTTCCTTATGAGTGGCGGTTGGGGATGAGCGATGGTCTTTTCCTACCAATCTATCCCCCTAGGAGCATGCATAGTAGTACTTTGCTTCAAGGGCTAATAAAATTTTGCAATAAGTATGTGAGTTCTTTATGACTAATGTTGAGTCCATGGATTATACGCACTCTCACCCTTACACCTTTGCTAGCAACACTAGTACCACGCAACTTTCGCCGATGCATTAAACCCTTGAGGGAGTCCCGGACTAGGGGGTGTCCGGATAGCCGGACTATCGTCATGGCCGGACTCCAAGACTATGAAGATACAAGATTGAAGACTTCCTCCCGTGTCCGGATGGGACTTTCCTTGGCGTGAAGGCAAGCTTGCTGATATGGATATGTAGATCTCCTACCATTGTAACCGACTCTGTGTAACCCTAACCTATCCGGTGTCTATATAAACCGGAGGGTTTTAGTCCGTAGGACGAACAACAATCATACCATAGGCTAGCTTCTAGGGTTTAGCCTCCTTGATCTTGTGGTAGATCTACTCTTGTACTACCCATATCATCAATATTAATCAAGCAGGAGTAGGGTATTACCTCCATCGAGAGGGCCCGAACCTGGGTAAAAACATCGTGACCCTTGTCTCCTGTTACCATCCGCCTAGACGCACAGTTCGGGACCCCCTACCCGAGATCCGCCGGTTTTGACACCGACATTGGTGCTTTCATTGAGAGTTCCTCTGTGCCATCGCCATCAGATAGGATGCCTCATCTCGTCTTTAAAGATGATACCATCGCCAAAGAATCCTTGGCCACTGGTCAGACTCTTCGGCTAGGCGGTTTTCTCATGACCGCTAGTTCGGCCGTCACGCCGACGATGACCTCTCGAGTCATCGAAACCAATCTCCATGTCAGTTCGGAACTTGCCGAACAGTTAGATCCGATCAAGCTCTCCTCCGTAAACGAGCTCTTGGACCGCATCGCCGCCCTGGGAGTCGCCACAGATTACGACCGGATCGGGCCTAAAACCGATCTAAGAGAGATCAACTCTCCCCAGGCTACCCATCATGTTGCTTTTATAGAGGAGCAACGCGGCGACTCTTCTCCTATCTTAAGGACTAGCTACGTCCGGATTCCCGTTCCCTCCATGCCGGATTCCTGCGGAGGGACGGATGTCGATCAAGCCCTGAACTTAAAGTTAGGCGGCGGGTCGGACTCGTTGGATAGCACTCAAAAATCCAAGCTTCCAAGTTCGGAAACTTCCCGGCCCTTGAGTCCTAAATTGGACGGGGTTCCGGATTTAGTGCCACCCGCCCACCCAAACATTAGCGATCTCTCTCGAATTCGGCAAGAGCCCGCTGAAACAGTACATCATTACTGGGCCAGATTCCTCCTTGTTATGAACAGGATAAGGACTGCCGAGAGGAGGACGCAATACCAATCTTCTGCAATAATTGCACGGACAAGGGAATCCTAAACGCCATAAGTCGTCGCGAAATCACACGCTTTTCTGACTTGGTGACCATCGTACAAAAGTACTGTGCGATGGAGAGAGCCTGGAAAACCAAAAGTAAATTTTGGGATAATCCGGCCCCGAATACATCCCTAGTCCGGAACAAAAGGGTGCATCATTATCAAGCACCTGGGTTGAATACCAAAAACCAAAACCCCTAAAGTGCGGAACCGTCTTTGGAGGGTTGGCTAAGCGGACCTGCAAAATTCATAGCACGAGGGCGCCACTCCAAATCATAGCCTTGAGCATGTTGGATACTACGGCAGTGGCCAAAAGTGGCGAAGAGCTTCTAGCTTCGAATCCCAGCCCAAAGAACACCAATGACGGTGTTAATAGTCTTGAGACTTTCGCATCAAACAACATGCGAAACGACAACTCCATAACCTTGCGAAATCTACCAAGTAGCAACAATAAATCCATGGGTGACACAACTATTACCTTCAATGCCGGTGGCGAACCTAAATTATGAACTGCCCGGCACCGACCGCATTGGTCCTCACCCGATAGTAGCGGCTTTACGCCTTACTAAGGTACTCATGGATGGCGGCAGCGGACTAAACCTCATCTATGAGGAAACCCTACGAAAAATGGAAATAGACTGGAACCGCATTGAGCGAAGCAGCACAACCTTTAGAGGAATAATCCCCAGCCGGGAAGCATGCTGCACAGGAAAAATCACGCTGGATGTAGTGTTCGGCTCGCCGGACAATTACAGGTCCGAGGAGTTCACATTTCAAGTGGCCCCATTCAACAGCGGATACCATGCTTTATTAGGACGAGAGGCATTCACAATTTTTCAAGCTATACCCCATTATGGGTACATGAAGCTTAAAATGCCCGGTCCCAACGAAATCATCACTCTCGCTAGTGATCTGAACATAGCACTCCGCGCCGAAAATAAGACGGCCGCACTAGCCCTCGAGTCACTATCCGAAGCCCTAGCGGCCGAGGAACTCACCGCGATGCGCTCCACGGTGAACAGGGACAACGTGATACTTGATAAAAGATCCAAGTCCACCTCTTTTAAACCAGCGGATGAAATAGTCAAATTCCAAGTCCACCCAATGGACCCTGCAAAGACGGCCTCCATCGGGGCACAATTAAACCCTGATGTAGACGCCGCACTACGAGAATTTCTACAAGAAAACTGGGACATCTTTTCTTGGCACCCTTCAGACATGCCAGGAATCCCACGTCAGCTGGCTGAGCACAGCCTAAACATCCTAAAAGGATTCAAGCCGGTCAAACAGGCTCTACGGCGCTTTTCCGAACCCAAGAGACAGGCCATGGGAGAGGAGCTAGCCAAACTTTTGGAAGCCGGATTCATCAGAGATATAAAACATCCGGACTGGCTAGCGAACCTGGTGATGGTACCAAAGAAGGATAAATCCTGGCGCCTATGTGCTGATTTCAAAGTCCTTAATAAGGCTTGCCCAAAGGATCCCTTCCCCTCCCTCGAATTGATCAAATCATTGGCCTTCTGACAGCAGGACACGACTCATTGTGCTTCCTCGACGCGTACTCGGCTACCACCAAATCAAGATGGCGGAGCAGACCAAGCTGCAACTGCATTCATCACTCCATACGGCCCGTTCGCTTCAACACAATGCCCTTTGGGCTCAAAAACGCCGGCGCAACATATCGGCGCATGATTCGGACATGTCGGCAAACCAGATCGGCAAAACAAGTGGAAGCATATGTAGATGGCGTGGTCGTCAAAACCAAGCACGTCGAAACTCTAGTAGGCGACTTGAGGCTTACATTCGACAATCTTCAAAATATGACATCAAGCTCAATCCGGAAAAATCGTCTTGGCGTTCCAGCGGAAAGCTCTGGGCTTCATTGTGTCCGTAGAGGAATTGAAGCAAACCCAGCCAAGATTCGAGCTCTGTCACAATTGGATATTCAAAAGACCTCAAACAAATACAAAATTGGCGGGATGCGTGGCGGCTCTAAGCGCTTTATCTCCCGTTTAGGAGAAAAGGCATTACCTCTTTACCGCCTCCTCCACCGCACGAACACTTGAATGGGCGGATGCCGCCACGGCGGACTCGAAGAAATAAAACCATTTTGGCAACAAATCCGGTCTGGCGCGTAACGTGGGCGAACCAATGCTATTATACATCGCGCAACACATCAAGTTGTCAGCGCGGTGCTCGTTGTCGAACGAGAAACGGACGGACACGGGTTCCCTATTCAAAAACCAGTTTATTATGTGTCCACTGTCCTAACTCCATGCAAGTCCTGGTACCCACACTATCAAAAGATAGCATACGCGGTGTTCATGGCATCCCGGAAGCTGCGACACTACTTTCAAGAGTGTTCGATAACGGTAGCCTCCGAAGTACCTCTTAATGACATTATAAACAACATCACGACGCGACGGGCGGATTGCTAAATGGGCCATAGAGCTCCTCCCATTCGACATAACTTATAAGCCACGACGAGCTATTAAGTCGCAGGTTTTGGCCTACTTCGTGGCGAATGGACTGAAGCGAACTCCCTAAAGAGTACGGCGCATACTCAATGGATCATGCACTTTGACGGCTCCAAAATGTTGGCTGGCACGGGGCTGGCGTCGTCCGACATCCCCAACCGGGGACACAGTCCAATCGTCCTTCGAGATAATGTATACGGACTCCAACAACGCAGCGAATCTGAGGCCCTCTTGCGCGACCTCCGGATGGCGATCTCCATGGGCATTAAACGCCTAGAGGTGCGCGATTCAAACCTCGCAATATCCCAAATAAGCGGAGACTTTGGCGCCAAAGATCCGAAAATGGCAGCATACCGCAATGCGGTCCTAAAAATGTCAAGCCGCAGTTCAAGGGCTCGAATTTCATCATATAGCCCGGGATAACAACCAGGCGGCGGATATATTGGCGCGCATCGGTGCAAAATGTGATGCCGTCCCACCCAATATCTTTTTGGAACGGCTCTTCAAGCCATCCGTGCTATGGGAAGGGGAGTCCGGCAATAACAATCCGGACCCAACCGCACCGCCTGACGCCGAACACTCTGACACAACCGGAGGCTCCGCCCCCGAGATAACACCCTCTGCTAACGAAATAATGGCGGTCATCGCCCCGTGGACGGAACCATTCCTAGCCAACCTAACTAGGCAGGAACTCCCCGAAGACCAAAATGAGGCTCGCTGCATAGTACGGCCCTCTAAAGCCTATAAAGTCCATGAGGGAGAGCTTTATAAGAAAAGCACTACCGGAGTCCTTCAAAGGTGCATCTGCGAAGAGGAGGGGTGAAACCTCCTAGCTGAAATTCATGCTGGACTGGGTGGGCACCACGCCGCAGCCCGGGCTCTTGTAGGCAAGGCCTTCCGTATAGGATTTTATTGGCCCGACGGCCCGGCAGATCTTGAGGACTTGGTCCAACGATCGCCGTTGCCAGCTTTTGCTAACCAAAGCCACATGCCACCCACCGCCCTTAAAACTATACCCATCACCTGGCGTTCGCGGTGCAGGGGCTTGACATGGTTGGACCCCTCAAGGGAGGAACCCACAAGCAAAAATACCTATTGGTCATGGTGGATAAATTCACCAAATGGATAGAGGCCAAACCTGTAAAAACGGCCGAATCCGGACCAGTGATAGACTTCATATCAGGGGTAGTGCATCGTTACGGTGTCCCCCACAGCATCTTCACTGATAATGGCACCAACTTCACGGCTGATGAAGTCAAATCATGGTGCAAAAACATGGGCATCAAGCTCGATTACGCCTCAGTCTATCACCCTCAAACCAACGGCCAAGTCGAACGGGCAAATGGTCTAATAATGAGCGGCATTAAACCCGGACTAGTGCGGTCCCTCAAGGAATCTAACACGCCTTGGGTTGAGGAGCTCGACTACAGTACTCTGGGGGCTGCGGACCACGCCGAATCGTACTACCGGATTCACACCATTCTTCATGGTGTACGGCGCAGAGGCAGTCTTGCCCTGCGACATAATACATGACTCCCCTCGAGTGCGCATGTACGAAGAAAGAGAAGCCGAGCTTGATCGGCAGGACAGTTTGGGCGCATTAGAGGAGGAGCGTGACGTGGCAAAAGCTCGTTCCACATTCTATCAACAGCAGGCTCAAAGATATCAAAGCAGGGAAGTACGGGCCAAAGCTTATAACGTTGGCGAACTAGTTCTATGCCTGCCGGATAAGAAAAAGGACAAACTCAAGCCCAAATGGGAAGGTCCCTTCATCATCGACCAGGTCCTGACCGGCGGAGCATACCGTCTGCGAAACGCATCTGATAACCGACTCGAGCCGAACCCATGGAACGCAGCCCATCTACGAATATTCTACGCCTAAGTGCCGGGCTCCAAGTTCGTCTCCTTCCTCCGTCCGCATTCTTTATTTTTTTCTTTTTTCTGTCTTCTATTTCTCTCCTTCCCCCTTCTTCTTCTTGTAGCCTCTAGAGGCTCGTTTGTGCTTTTTTCGCACACACTTGACGCGCTGTCCGCGCTCATTATACCTGGGGGCTTCTTTCACAGAAGCTTATTTATACGGGCTTTCACGCCCAAAACATGCGTTAAACTTCCGCATGTGCCTTTTATTCACCATTATATGCATCGATGACTTAAGTTTTGCCAAGCTGGGTTGCCTGGCTCCTGTCCTTACCCCTACGTTCCCGATTGTTCGGCTAGGTGGTAAAGGGAGCACCTCTGCGATTGTTACTGCCGGGTCAGCCGGATGTGTACCTCAGACTGGGTGAAGCCGAAAGTTAGCGTGCTTAAGGGAATATTCGGTCGGTGAACTGAAAGATGATTTTTAACTATTTACACATCTGCCCCGAGATGATTTTCTGCTTTTATAGCAGCTATGACATGCACTCTAGGGCATGCATCCCAGCGAAAGGAACCCCTAACGGAACTATTCTCCCTGGAAGATGTTTCTTACTACCCATGTAATATAACATAACTAGTTGGGCACTTCTCTGATACAACAACAATGACCCCTACGCCTGGTCTCCATGCATACCATGGTTCTTATATAACCACGAAGGTATTCGGACACACTCCGGACTATTAGGTCCGGAGGTCGAAGCGAAAAGGTCCGCTATGACAAACGATCTACAATCCGGCTAGAAGACATTCTTTCATGTCATATTTTTACATAGTCAACTCGACTCATTGTATTCCTCCTCAATGCCATCTAATAGGCTATCTAATTTACAATCTTGCTGGGAATACTTGGCGGCCAATTCTACTTGGCCGTACACTAAGCTTACAGGGATCTCCATCCCATCCGGCCCCACAGGTCCGACCTCAGCCATGTGGTTTGGGTCAGCCTTTGTGTACCGCGTCTTCACCATGCCCCATGCCTCCCTGGCGCTTTGACGGCAGACCAATATCTTCCATAGCCGGAAGCGCCGCCGTGCTCCTTGAAGCCGCTCCTCCAGCTCCCCAATGCCTTCGGGCAGGGAGATAGATGGCCACAAGGCTTGGCCGATGCCTTTCATCACCTGCCGGACACGTTCGTGCAGCTGACGCAATTCGGGAAGAAGATCACCCGAAGAACTGGGCATCTCCTCCTCAGGACAACCTGTGAGCAAACCTACAAACATGTTTATGTTAGTGGCCTTCCTCGCCGAACTCTTTTCAAAGTTCGCTCAAGCACTTACTGAAAATGCCGCGACGAAGCCGCCGATTCTCCTTCTGAGTCAGCTAATCGAGCACGAACATCCTTTAGTTCCTCACCCAGCTTGGTGTTGGCGTCTTGGAGGTTATTCTTCTCCTGCCGCACCCTCGTAAGCACGCTCTCGCCGGCCTTTAACCGGCGTAAGAGCTGTTGCTTGTCCGGATCTAGTCCGGCGCCATCTGCAATGTTTTTGTCAGATTTACACACCCGCCGCACTTCATAAATTATTTATCTTATGAAGCGTATATTACCAGCGGGGGTCTCTGTGGCTTCCCCCGTAGCGGCTAGTGCGGCCTCAAGTTGGGCCCTGCACTCTTCCAGCTCCTGGGACAGTCGGTTAATCTTTTCTGTAGGATCCTGCATAACAAAATGATCCTTAAATCAGTTATCCTAACTATTTTAAGTCTCGGGACTCTTGGCATATATAATCACAAATTTCCTTACCCGTATGTCCTTCACATACTGCTCCGTGGCTCTAGCTAGACCATCTTGAGCGGCACGGAGGTGCGCATCTCCCGAATCAAAGGCATTCAAGGCCTCTTGGGAGAAACACGCGTCACGAAGAACTGTCCGGCGGCGCCTATGATTCAAGGCGCTCTCCACCTCGGAGTTGGTGGCGGACAACCTGCCTGCATCGTCTGTCGGAGGAGTGTCCGGCGCACGTCTCGTGCTCGCCTCAGCCTCCGGACCCGGCTTTGAAGCTTGTCCGGTGAAGGTTCGATCGGCAGCCTCTCCAGACTCAGTCCGGCGAGCGCTCTTTTTCCTGAAAAGAGCATCATCGTTAGTACGCCTTCCAGGAACCAATCTTGGGAGTATGGTGACATGCCATACCGTTGTGGTGGAGTTTCGATCCGGACCGCACTTCTTTTTAACTCGGGGCGCGCTGCCCTTGTTGGCCAGCCGCCGCAGCTCGGCTCGACTCCGCCTCGAAGGTACCCCTAAAACACCATTAGTATACGGTGATCAAAAATAAGCACGGATGGGTCATTATCGGGTTTTGGGATCTTGGTGTCGATTACGTGGGGCTGGAAGTATTCCGGTAATCGGCCGTAATGGCTACCAAAGCATTGTCGATGCTAAGTTGGTAGAACACCCCGTCGATCAACTCCACCGTTATATCCGGATCCTCTTCGGAGGTCGGATCGAGGGATCGCTCCGGATCCTCGGGTTGTGGGGGCGGACTGAGTATCTTCTCCACAGTCTGGCGCAGTTCCTGCGCAAAAACCATGAAATGAGATATTTAACTACGGGAATATGGATTGGACAGGTCACAAGGATGTTTGCTTACCCAGCTTCGAGGATTATTCGAAGAAAACTCCTTCAGTGGGTTGACACGGAGGAAATCCTCCTCCTCTCCTTTGTACATGGCAGACAAGATCTTCACCAGTTCGGTGACCGATCATGGCCCTTTGCGGCCATGGCGGGTGGCATCCTCCTCCCCGTTGAAGTCCCACATGGGGTGGCCCCTGTATTGGAGCGGCTGCAGTCCCCTCATAATGCAGATTGCCATGACTCCTGTCATGGTCAGTCCAGCATGAGCCAGTAACCTTATTCGTCTCATCAAATAACGGACATCCCGGTCATCTTCTCTCCGGGGGCTCCGAGGACGCCAGCTTAGGCGCTTCTTCAGAGGAGCATTGCTGAACTCCGGAAGGCCGATCCGAATAGGATCCGGCATCGGGACGTCCTCCATGTAAAACCATTCCGAAGGCCAGTCTTCGGACGCCTTCTTTGGGGTTCCGGACAGGTATCTGGTCCCGGCGATGCGCCATAGCTCGACTCCGCCCACTTGATATATTGACCCCTCATGAGAACGGGGAACTAGGCAGAATATTCTCTTCCACAGCCCAAAATGAGCCTCGACGCCCAGGAACAGTTTGCAAAGGGCCACGAAGCCCGCGATGTGCAAGATGGAGGCAGGAGTAAGACGGTGCAGTTGGAGGCCGTAGAACTCCAAGAGCCCCCGGAGAAACGGATGGATTGGAAATCCGAGTCCTCTTACTAGATAAGAGATGAAGCACACCCGCTCTCCTTTAGAGGGATCGGGGATGCTCTCCGCTTGCTTTCTGCCCTTGTAGGTGGCAAGTCCGGCTCGAACCGGAACCATGACTCAGATCTAGATCCTTGCCCCCTTTATAAGCGGCTCCTTTGCACGGCTAGGGGGAATATTGTAAAAATACACTGGCTTTTCGCATTCATTCAAACACGCGGAAGATGGCCATTATTGGGCGCAAAAGCCGAGGAGCGCAGCATTTATCAGAAGCCGGACACTATTCGACAAGTATATGGAATTTGGAGAAGAACCCGCCTCGCAATGCGAAGACAATCAACGCGGGACTCATCGTCATTGAAGCCTGGTTAGGGGCTCTTGAGGAGTCCCGGACTAGGGGTGTCTGGATAGCGGACTATCGTCACGGCGGACTCCAAGACTATGAAGATACAAGATTGAAGACTTCGTCCCGTGTCCGGATGGGACTTTCCTTGGCGTGGAGCATAGCTTGGCGATACGGATATGTAGATCTCCTACCATTGTAACCGACTCAGTGTAACCCTAACCTATCCGGTGTCTATATAAACCGGAGGGTTTTAGTCCGTAGGACGAACAACAATCATACCATAGGCTAGCTTCTAGGGTTTAGCCCCTCTGATCTCGTGGTAGATCTACTCTTGTACTACCCATATCATCAATATTAATCAAGCATGAGTAGGGTTTTACCTCCATCGAGAGGGCCCGAACCTAGGTAAAAACATCGTGTCCCTTGTCTCCTGTTACCATCCGCCTAGACGCACAGTTCGGGACCCCTACCCGAGATCCGCCGGTTTTGACACCGACAACCCTCCTTATACCTTTCCACAAAACAGCCACCATACCTACCTATTATGGCATTTCTATAGCCATTCTGAGATATATTGCCATGCAACTTCCACCGTTCTGATTTATTATGACACATACCATCATTGTCATATTGCTTTGCATGATCATGTAGTTGGCATAGTATTTGTGGCTTGGCCACCGTTCACAATTTTTATACATGTCATGCTAGATCATTGCACATCCCGGTATACCGACGGAGACATTCATATAGAGTCATATCTTTGTTCTAGTACCGAGTTGTAATTCTTGAGTTGTAAGTAAATAGAAGTGTGTTGATCATCATTATTAGAGCATTGTCCCATGTGAGGAATATAAAAAAAGTAAAAAAAAAGAGGCCAAATGAGCCCAAGAAAAAAGAGGCCAAAGTGCCCAACAAAAAAAGAGAAAAATAAAAAATAATGATAGAAAAAGAGAGAAGGGACAATGTTACTATCCTTTTCCACACTTGTGCTTCAAAGCAACACCATGTTCTTCATGATCGAGAGTCTCCTATTTCGTCACTTTAATATATTACTAGTGGGAATTTTTTATTATAGAACTTGGCTTGTATATTACAATGATGGGCTTCCTTAAATGCCCTAGGTCTTCGTGATCAAGAAAGTTGGATGCACACCCACTTAGTTTTCTTTTGAGATTTCATACACTTATAGCTCTAGCGCATCCGTTGCATGGCAATCCCTACTCACTCGCCTCGATATCAATTGATGGGCATCTCCACAACCTATTAATTTGCCTAGTTGATGCGAGAATTTTTTCTCCTTTTTTGTCTACTACCACCTTCTATTCCACCCATACTGCTATATCCATGGCTCACACTCATGTATTGCGTGAGAGTTGTGAAAGCTGAAGCGCGTTAAAAGTATGAACCAATTGCTTGGCTTGTCATCGGGGTTGTACATGATGAATACTTTGTGTTAAGAAGATGGAGCATGACAAGACCATATGATTTTGTAGGGATAACTTTCTTTAACCATAATATTTTGAAAAGACATGATTGCTTTTTAGTATGCTTGAAGTATTATTGTTTTTATGTCAATATTAAACTTTTGTTTTGAATCTTACGGATATAAATATTCATGCCACATAAAATAAAGATTACTTGATAAACATGTGAGGTAGCATCCACATCAAAAATTCTATTTTTATCATTTACCTACTCGAGGACGAGCAGGAATTAAGCTTGGAAATGCTTGATACGTCTCCAACATATATATATATTTTTATTGTTCCATGCTATTATATTATCAATCCTGGATGTTTTATATGCATTATTATGCTATTTTATATAATTTTTTGGGACTAACCTATTAATCTAGTACAGGCAGGAGTCGGTCTACTTGTCACGGACGTGATGCCTATATTAAAGATCATTGCCTTAGATATCGTCATAACTATGCGCTTTTCTATCAGTTGCTCAACAGTAATTCGTTTACCCACCATATACGTTCTTTCAAGAGAGAAGACTCTAATGAAAACTATGCCCCTGGGTCTATTTTTATCATATTATTTTTAGATCTATAAAACCAAAAACACAAAAATACCTTGCCGCAATTCATTTACCTTTACTTTATTTTGCACTTTTACTTATCTTTTTGTTGGGGAACGTAGCATGCGATTTCAAAAAAAATCCTACGATCACGCAAGATCTATCTAGGAGATGCATAGCAACAAGAGTGTGAGAGTGTGTCCACGTACCCTCATAGACTGAAAGCGGAAGCGTTAGCTTAACGTAGTTGATGTACTAGAACGTCTTCTCGATTCAACCGATCAAGCACCGAATGTAAGGCACCTCCGAGTTCTGCACACGTTCAGCTCGATGACGTCCCTCGAACTCTTGATCCAGCAAAGTGTCGAGGGAGAGTTTCGTCAGCACAACGGCGTGGTGACGGTGATGGTGAAGTGATCCGCGTAGGGCTTCGCCTACGCACTACGACAATATGAAATGAACGGAGGAGTAAACGGTGGAGGGGGTCACTGCACACGGCTAAGAAAAATTGATGTGTCTTAGAAGTGCCTCCCCACCCCCGTATATAAAGGAGGGAGAGGGGAGGAGGCCGGCCTAGGGGCGCGCCAAGTGGGAGGAGTCCCACTTGGACTCCTTGTCCAATTCGGCCCCCCTTCCCTTTTACCGGATAGGGAAAGGGGGAAGGAGAGGGAGGACGAGAAGGAAAGGGGGGCCGTGCCACGTCCCTACTCCAATTCGGACTCCTTCCCTTGGGGGGAGGGGCACCCTTGTGGACTGCCTTGCCTCCCTCCTATGGCCCATAGGGCCCATATCTTCCCCCGAGGGGTTCGGTAACCCCCCCGGCAATCCGATATGTATCCGATACATTCTGAAACACTTCCGGTGTCCGAATACTATCGTCCAATATATCTATCATTACCTCTCGGCCATTTTGAGACTCCTCGTCATGTCCGTGGATCTCATCCGGGACTCATAACAATCTTCAGTCACCAAAACACATAACTCATAATACAAATCGTCATCAAACGTTAAGCGTGCGGACCCTACGGGTTTGAGAACTATGTAGACATGACCGAGACACCTCTCCGGTCAATAACCAACAGCGGAACCTGGATGCTCATATTGGTTCCCACAATTCTACGAACATCTTTATCGGTCAAACTGTAATGACAACATACGTCATTCCCTTTGTCATAGGTATGTTACTTGCCCGAGATTCGATCGTCGGTATCTTCATACCTAGTTCAACCTTGTTACCGGCAAGTCTCTTTACTCGTTCCGTAATACATCATCCCATAACTAACTCATTAGTCACATTGCTTGCAAGGCTTATCATGATGTGCGTTACCGAGAGGGCCCAGAGATACCTCTCCGATACTCGGAGTGGCAAATCCTAATCTCTATCTATGCCAACCCAACAAACACCTTCGGAGACACCTGTAGAGCATCTTTATAATCACCCAGTTATGTTGTGACGTTTGATAGCACACAAGGTGTTCCTCCGGTATTCGGGAGTTGCATAATCTCATAGTCAAAGGAATATGTATAAGTCATGAAGAAAGCAATAGCAATAAAAGTTAACGATCATTATGCTAAGCTAAAGGATGGGTCTTGTCCATCACATCATTCTCCTCATGATGTGATCCCATTCACTACTAGGGAAAACCTTATACATAGAATCTTAGCAGCAGCGCGGTTTAAAAACAAACACTACTGCTAATTAGCAGTAGCGAGCTTGAGAAAACCGCGCTACTAATAACATGATAGTAGTAGCGCGGGTTTTTACCCCTCGCTACTACTAAGTTATTTCCACTGTGCCTCCCGGGACCAGCCGTATTAGTTGCGTGGGTTATAAACCCACGCTACTACTAAGTCGATAGTAGTAGCACGGGTTATAAACCCCATGCTACCACCTGCATCTGCTCCCACCCCACCAACCATCCCACGCCATGTCTAAAAAAAACACTCAGCGCCCGATCCAGATCCCCAATCCCGTCACCGCTCCCACCTCCTCTCCTCAACGTCCCGCCGCGAGGCGTGGAAGCGTGCATCCACTCCGCCACCACGACAACGCCACAGGGCCACGCCGCCGCCACTTGGCGCCTGCGCCCGTGATGTGCCGCCCGTCATAGCCAACTACGCCCGCCCGACCTCCTCGCCGGCGCCCTCCTCCTTGACCCCTCAAGCGTCATGCGCCGCCGCTTTCTCCTCGCCGACACGGGGGGCCGGGTCACGCCCTACATAGTCTACCTCGACCACGCGCACGCTCCTCGACAACCGCCTCGGCAAGCGCCGCTTCGACGGCGGCTACGTCCACAACGGCCTCCTCCGCGCCGCCGGCTGGGTGCTCGACAGGGAGTGCAACCAGCTCCGGGACCTCCTCGACCGGTACCCCGCCTACACGCTCACCTTCACGGGCCACTCCCTCGGCGCCGGCGTCGCCGCCATGCTCACCATGGTCGTCGTGCTCAACCTCGACAAGCTCGGCAAGGTCGAGAGGGGCCGCACCAGTGCTACGCCATGGCCCCGCCACTGTATGTCGCTCAACCTCGCCGTCGATAAGCCGATGTCATCAACTCCATCGTGCTGCAGGTGACTCACTGATGACCCAATAGATTTGGTTGCTTGCTTGTCTGAATTTTGTGGTTACAAGTTCGGTTGTAGAAGAATTTGGGTTACATGTAGTATGTCTGAATTTGGGTTACATGTAGTCTGTCGACTGAATTTTGGTGGATACCTTCTCTTACGAGTAAGATAAACATTGCATTGCAGAATCTAGTATAATGCCTATCTGAATTTTGCTGGGTGCTTCCTTGTTGCTAGAAATTCAGTTGCAGAATTTAGTTACATGCCTATCTGAATTTTGTTGGGTGCTCGCCTACTTTGCTAAATTCAGTTATTACAGAAGTTAGTTACATGCCCGTCTGAATTTTGGTGAGTGCTTGCTTCCTGCTAAAAGTTTAGTTGCATAATTTTGTTACATGTCTATCTGCATTTTGTTGGGTGCTACTTCTATCGATAAGAATCTGGTTCGCTTAAAACTGCACTTTATCAAATCTGGACAGCCAGCTTCTAGGTGAAAAACGAGTTAGTTATTCTCAGAATTTCGAGTTGCCTCTATATGAAATTTGTAAAGCAAGTTCCAAGCTTTGCGTAGAGTATTTATTTGCGTCGTTTGGATGCATGGTTTGAGAGCAGCCATCGTTTTAGTTTGTTGTCCCGAAAGTTAGTATCCTGAGCGCATTATTTTCGTATGCCAATTTACGGCCTTATAGAGGCTGTTTAAAAAAAGTTTCAATACGAATTTTGTAGAGGGTTTGTAGTAGATTGCAAGGCCGATTTCAGTTTCAGTTTGCTCCACCGCTGTGAAAGGTGGAGGAGCCTAGATTGCAAGGCCGATTTCAGTTTCAGTTTCGATCGAGCCTAGATTGCAAGCCCGATTTTAATACTAGCACTCTCCATGCAGCTCCTCAATAATTGTAGTCAATTGGTTGGACAGTCTTCTTGTTTTCATCATTTTTTTCTAGTTATATACGTAGTTGGCTGGGATTATAATGCTATCTTTGCTTCTCAGAATCTGTCCAAATTGATGTAGGAAGATAAACAGTTGTTGATCGCTTCCATGATTAGCACCAACTAAGTTTCCTTAGATGTTTGCACCTTAGAAAGTGGTATCTGCTTAATATGAAGATCATTTGTCGATTCAGTATCTGTAATATTACAAGCGGCCCACTTACAGGATGCTTGATGGGCTACCCTGCAGCCCACTTACTTCCTTGCTTGTTTGTCATGACCCAACCGAAGCCCAATGGGCCACACTCCCTGAATGCCTCTTGTATTTCTCTCGAAAGGTAGGTTTGCACACACTCCAATCCTAAATTCTTAATCTAAAAAAACTCCTAAATTCTCTCTTCCTAGGAAAAGTAGTATTAATGCTCTCTGCTGAACTTTGAACTCGTATGACATTTTTGGGCTGTGAGATTTTATAAGAGGAAATTTCAGAAGATTCCAGCCACTGTGAAAGAAAGAAACAAAGAAGATTGCCGAACTTCAAGAAATATTTCCTGCATGATTCATAGGTTTTGGATTATTTTTTTATCCTCAAGATTGGTTTTTATGAGTGTTCTTTGAATCATAGGATTCTCCACGCCACGTGTACGATATTAGCCGCTGATGACATCCTAACTGCCTAGTACCAAAATTCTTCATGGGTGACTTTTTTTTCTTAGCGAATGGCACGCGTGGCTTCTTCTAGAAGCATAAACCATTCAAAGGAGAAGAGGACCATGACCTCACCTCATGTTTGTGTAATGCATGAGAGCCGTGCAGAAAGGGGAAAAGATCTTGTTTCGTTCCTGGCCGGTTGCTTTCGGTTTCGGGTTAGTCGTCGGGCTAATAATTTGACTGCTTTCTTCAAGGACTTCTTTGTCGATGTTAGGCCATCTATGTAGTGTATAGTCGACCAGTCATCTCCATCACACGTGATTCATGAGATTGTCTTCTACTAGTCATCATTATTATGCAGATAATATCTTGTGTTAGACATGGGCCACTGTTCAGTTTTACTCCTCTCGTCCCATAATATAAGAGTGTTTTAACACGCTCTTATATTGTGGGAGGAGAGTATATTTAGATCTCATACTCATAAATTAAATGCGATATAGATTTATCATGGGTCTTTGTTAATTAACAATTTTAATATGTTTATCGGTATATTATGACGAAACAGTAAAAAGAAGAAGGTTGTGTTTCAAAGAGTGGATTGAGTACTAATTAGCCATCAATTCCATGATTCTTGTGTAGTTGGGCACTGTCCTGTTTAACTTCTTGTAGTATACTATGATAATTAACCATGATTTCCCTTGCTCTTCTTTCACAGTTCGGTTGAAATCATCATTGTTTTCCCACTTGCTAAGTAATGTTGCAACAAAAGATATCAGCACCAAAGAAATTATGTGTTAATGCTTTCCTTTTAAACTACTTCAAAAAAACAAAGAAATTGGATTTTTTTTAGACGTATTATCCTTTGAACATCTATATGAAATGATCTAAGTTTAAGTATATTTAGTTTTGAAGAAAACTAAAGGCAATTAATGTGAAAATTAGATATGTCCTATTACCTGGCAATATATAGTTCATGTAGGCTTGGTTGGCAATATATATTATCTAGAAATTAATTTCATTTGTTTGTAGCTATTACATAGGCAATCTCTTGTTAATAGAAATCACTCACTTTTTTGTTTTCGTATATTTATTCCCGTAGCTACTATACATCACAACATGCAAGGAAATATATGTCAGCTGAAATTTAATTTAATTTGTTCTTTGCTCTTTACAGAAATCTTGGATTCATAAATGGGAGAAGCACATAAGGGAGAAGAAGATGATTGCAAGGATGGAGAGGGAGCAAATCATTTGGAGGGATAGAATGCAACTGTTTGGTGTTTTTATGCATTTTGTTTGCTTTCAACTGTGTTTGCACTAGCTGGGAATAAGTGACTAGGCAATAAGTGTAGATGTATGGATATGCTCTAATGCTCCTGGTTTACTATAAATCTTCGATTTGGAATGATGTGTAATGCTGCTGGTTTATTACAAATTTGGGCTTGTTTTAGTTGTTAGAATTGTATGCATAAAATGGAATTGATGGATTTTATTTTTTAATTCCTAATTAGTTAGTAGTAGCGTGGGGGTGAAATGGAGCGCTACTAGTATTCAGGATACTAGTAGCGTGTGGTACTATAGACGCGCTACTACTATTTCGTTAGTAGTAGCGCGGGTGACATCCGCGCTACCAGTAAAATGTTAGTAGTAGCGTCGGTTTACCCCGCGCTACTACTAACTATTAGCTGTAGCGCGATACTAGTAGCGCGGGTACCCGCGCTGCTAGTAGCCATTTTACCCGCGCTGCTAGTAGCCTTTTTCCTAGTAGTGGTTCCTCAAATGACAACACATGTCTATGGTTAGGAAACTTAACCATCTTTGATTAACGAGCTAGTCTAGTAGAGGCATACTAGGGACACTGTGTTTTGTCTATGTATTCACACATGTATCATGTTTTCGGTTAATACAATTGTATCATGAATAATAAACATTTATCATGATATAAGGAAATATAAATAACAACTTTATTATTGTCTCTAGGGCATATTTACTTCAGTCTCCCACTTGCACTAGAGTCAATAATCTAGATTACATTGTAATGATTCTAACACCCATGGAGTCTTGGTGCTGATCATGTTTTGCTCGTGGAAGAGGCTTAGTCAATTGGTGTGCAACATTCAGATCTGTATGTATTTTACAAATCTCTGTGTCTCCCTACTTGACTTGATCACTGATGGAGTTGAAGCGTCTCTTGATGTATTTGGTTCTCTTGTGAAATCTGGATTCCTTCACTAAGGCAATTGCTCCAGTATTGTCACAAAAGATTTTCATTGGATCCGATGCACTAGGTATTACACCTAGATCGGCTATGAAATCCTTCATCCAGACTCCTTCATTTGCTGCTTCCGAAGCAGCTATGTATTCCGCTTCACACGTAGATCCCGCCATGACGCTTTGCTTGGAACTGCACCAACTGACAGCTCCACCATTCAATATAAATACGTATCCGGCTTGCGACACTACAAAAAAATACACTTCCGTGATGATACGTGTTTGTCATAGTAGGTCACGTTTTTTGTCATGCATGTACATCCATGACAAATTTATGATGAATCAAGATAGTCATACCGTCTTTGTCGTAGAAGTGTTCCATGACATTACGAAAATTATCATCACGGAAGTGTCCACTTCCATGACGATAAATCGCGCGTCCGAAGTGCTTTTCGTCAAGGGTGACCGACACGTGGCATCCACCGTAACGGAACGCCGTTAAGCTATCGGGTCGGGTTTTGGATCCGATAACCCGTTAACAGCCTCGACCAATGGGGATTTTCCATGTGTAAAATCATCATTGGCTGGAGGAAACACGTGTCGGCTCATCGTTGGGACAGATGTCATCCACTCATTGGACAGAAGGCGCCTATGATACGTCGACATGTGGCACGGCCCATCAAGTTTAAATGGGCCTGCCCAAGTAAAGGCCCACAAGATTTTGCGGACCATAATGGGCCGACCCAGCTAAAGGCCCACGAGATTTTGCGGACCATAATGGGCTGGCCCAGCGAAAGGCCCACAAGATTTCGCGGGCCATAATAGGCCAGCCCAGGTAAAGGCCCACAAGATTTTTGTGTGCCATAATAGGCCGGCCCAGGTAAAGGCCCACAAATTTCTTGCAGATCATAATGGGCCGGCCCAGCTAAAGGCCCACGAGATTTCGCTGACATTAATGGGCTGGCCCAGCTGTAGGCCCACAAGATTTTGAGGACCCTAGTAGGACGGCCCATTAACTAGCTGCCATGTTTTGGGCCAAATGCTGGCCCATATTTGATCCGGTCCATTAATGGCCTGTCATGTTCCGGGCCTAATAATGGCCCATATAAGATCCGGCCCGTTAAAAGCCTCCCACTTTCTGGGCCAAATCACGGCCCAGATCAGGTCCGGCCCTTTAAGAGGCTTTGGGCTCAATTATGGCCCATATCAGATTCGTCCCGTTAACTGGACGCTATGCTTTTGGGCCCACTTGCTAAAGGCCCATTTAGTAATTCAGCCTGATATTAGTTTCGGCCTGTTAAGGGGCCGTTTAACATTTTGGCCCTATATTAATTTCTGCCTGTTAAAAGCCCGTCATATAGTTGGGCCTAACTACGACCCGGTTTGCATCCGGCCTGCTCGCAGCGGATATCTGATTGGGCCAAACAAGGACCGAGACAACTTTGGCCTGTTAAAAGCCCGTGAATTGATTCACACAATCATGGGTCGGGTCCATTTCGGGCTGCTGCCGGCCCGTGAGCTATTCGACACGTTTCAGGCCCAACCTACTTCCCAGTCTCCTAAAAGCCCATTGAGTTTCCTTGCGAAAAGAGGGCCGGGGGTTACTCGGCCTATTAAAGGCCCGAATCTACTAGTGGGCCAGTTTGACGGGGCCCATGATGCGGATCATACATCGTGATTGCATGACGGCTCGATCATGTATCGTAATTTTACGATTTGGATGGTTTACTGCGAAGACAGGATATATATACAGTAAAATAACTGCAGCATCGTGAATAAGAAAAAACCTAGACTATACAATAAAGAAATTACGGCATATTACATCCACTGGGCATCAAAGTTCGCCACTATGATAATAAAGCACAAGCAGACAGCAGATTACATACTGGGCATCAAAGATCGCCACTAGTGCAAATAAACACGCCGACAAAATAATATACAAAACCGACAACACTTCAATAGAGTTCAAGAAAGGTTAGCCTCATTGGGAGCTGCAGCACAAGCAGTGAGCAAGATGATGAGATCAGCTTGTTGAACACTTATATCTTCCTCACTCGAAAGATAAACAAGCGAGACAGATGACATGTTTTGCACATAAAAGTATCGATCTTGACAATTCATCACATTTCTTCTTGATGAATAAAGTGACACAGTTTAAAATTGCATTAACACAATATGGTATTGTTCAGGTCAAGACATGGCAGGAAATGACATTGTGAAGGAGTTGGCAGCTTCACGACACCACCGGATTACGATCAAGAACTCATAAGTATCAATGGTTAGTGTCTTTGTCAATTTATCCCATTTCAGATTGGCAAATAAAGAGACAGTTTAAATAATAGTAGAATGATATGACATTGTTCATAGTTAAGACATTGCAGAATATGACATTGTGCTGTAGTGGGTAGGTTCACCACACCAACGGATTACGGATGAAGAACAAAAGCATACATGCAAAGGCAAAAGAAGATCACTTGCTCAGTATAGTTTAATTTACATGGTATGAAGAAGGAACTTGGTTGTACAACTGAAAACTTAAATTGAGAAGGACAAACTTTTGTTTATGTACATAATAAACTTTAAACATGCAATTTGATGCAAACACCAAAATAAACAGCTATTGCAGTCATGCCTAACCAAATATACACAACAAAGTTTGAAGGCTTGAGAAGGACAAACTTACATTCTTGGTGAAGACAGGCTCTATAAAGCCCTTGTCCATCTTGATGGGGGGCAATTCAAGAAGTTTAGCATAGAATCTTCTTCATAAGCATTGCCTTTATTCTACATTTTGTTAAGAGTTAATATAGATGTGATAATATACGAAAAAATGGAGAATATTTAAGATAAGATGAAGAGTGATGCTACATAACCAAGTAGCTATAAATGTATGTGCAGCGATACAGGCAAAAGGCACAACCAAGAGCAATGCACAACTAAACTTCTTCAGGACCAACCTTATGGTAAGAGTAAATATAGATCGATGTGTAGAAAATGGAGGCAAAGGAAAATAAGCTGCAGAGTGATGGTACATGAACAACTACTGTCAATATAAGTACAGCGATAAAGGACAACATGTACTTATAAGAACAATGCGAGCTAAAAAATTCATTGTCATTGGATATATTCTACACTAATGTAACCATTCATACAGATCGATAATTTGGGCGAACAATTGATAAGCAAGCTATCATGCATACTGCTGTCACATAATGAACCAGGTATGTATGCAAGTACAGTCTGAGGACAACAGTACTAACAAGAGCAAAGCAGCGGGCAGCATATTTGCGATATCGTGTCGTTCTTTTCAAACCGGAATTCTTCTTCGAGCAGAATTCCTGCAAAAAAGATCCGTAAGGCACATGCGGAAAAGTAGAAGTTCAAATTGTCATGTGATTTCATAGATAGTACCTCATCCTGGGAACGAGACCAGTGCATAACAAGGTTTTTCCATTCAATGTCTTCTAAATTTAACACAGGAGACTTCACCGGAAATTCGTTTATATACTTGCCATCAAAGTGTGATTTCCTCAGGAAACACCGATACTGCTGCAATGCTTCCTTGAAAAGCACAAGCCAGCTTTGCTCCTCATGACTATCCAGATTGACCCTGGCCTAGTTGCAACAATGTAATGTAAAACATTGATGTGTTCGATCAGCAGAAAACAAGAAAATAATAACCATGAATAATAGCACTTACACATAAGTTGGACAGGAAGATGTGAAAATGGTGTTTGTCTTCACTATAATCTTCCCATGATGGGAATATATGCACGTAGTCCCTAACAACATTGAAAGAATTGTCTTTTAAACTGGGAATAAATGGAATGGGGTTCCAATCTGCAGGAATTGGCCGTCTCTGCAGTTGGGATAGGTCTTGACGGTGGACTTGCTGTACTTTTTTCTTTGGAGTGGGATTTTTCGTGGTACGGCTGGTGCTATGGCAAATGAAATCGGTATACCTTTTGCTGGAGTGCAGGTCCTGTGTGGTGGGGCTAGTGGTGTGGCCAGTGAAGTATGGGTACAATCTGCTGGAGTCGGTCCTATGTTTGTGTCACTGGTTGTACATCCAATATAAGTGGGGCGCTGTCTGATTTCTCTGGCACCACCATGTTTTTCAAGGACTTTCTTGGTGCTCCTTCAGTTCGCAATCACCCTCTTCCTTTTGATGTCGATGCACAAGAACAGCATTTGAGTGGAAAAACATGGTATGATGACAGATGGAATATGTATTGATAATGGATGGGCATGGCATCTCGAGTTATATGATGAGTAAACTAAGCAGATGGTGGTGCAACAAAGTAGAAGAAATGCAACACAACATATGCAAGATACGCGCAATCAATAAAACCTTGCCAAATTAGAACAGGCACCTTGATGGGTGAACAGGACAGGCCATCTGCCTTTGACTCCTTGAGGTTAGAATAGTCATTAGGATGATATTCGAACAAGAATCAACAGTGGGGGCGTCACGAGTTTCATTGCTTCCAGAATGGCACTCAATGCCTTGGTGCCAATTTTGTAAGTCATTGCAGTGTTCCACAATATTCTTCTGATGCGCGAATTCTGATATTCACTGTAATTGCATATAATATCTAAGAACCATGAAAACATAAATAGTTGTGAGATTATCTTGTTAATGCAGATGATATTCTAATATAGGGGCACCCCTGTAAACACTTATGTGCTATCACTGGATTCTGATGAGAGAGCTCATGTGTGTTGTAATATGGTGCGTGCATTTATATAATCTGGCACAAGTACACAAAAAAATAGGCTCTAGAAGTAAGGATAGCTGGCAGATGATAGGTTCATAATATCTTTGTATAGAGTTTATTGCCAAACCATGATAACAAGAGCACACAACAACTAGGCAGATCATAGTGTACATAACAAGGGTACACCATAACCACGATATATAAATCGGGAAAGTGGAACTGGTTGAAAATACGGTGTTGTATTGCCGCTAGTAATTGAAAGCCTATCGATCACGTACATGCCAGCTCTATCGAACATGGTAAAGAAGAGCAAGCAGATTTTGGATAATAAAATGTTGGTTGCGCAGTGCCCACACATGCTGAACCAGAGCGCATTAAGAATGCAACTCCCAGCTGTCTCTCGACCATTTCAGGCGGTTGTATGAAGATCCTACGTCTCCTAACCCTTCTTCTTCCTCGTCTCTGATTCTTCCCATACAGAACACCGCACGGGCCGCCGACCGGACCACCGGCCCACACCGCATGTGTTCCTCCGCCACCCCCACCCCCACCCGCGCCCCAAGCCCCATCCGCGTCGAGTTTTATTCGTTCGGCGAGGCCCCACAACCACCCGAGCCCCTTCGATCGCACCGGCGAACTCCGACGAGTCTGAAAAATCGACTGACCCAATTTTGAAATTTAGTCTACTATGATTTAGTTACTGTGGAATATAAAAGGGGAAAACCATAAGAATTGGGAGTATAGTGTTGAGCGTGCCATGGCGGATCTGAAGGTGCAAACCGAACAAAGGCAACTTCAAAACCAAGACAAGAAATTAGAGTAAAGCAGTTGCGATCTATTTTCTTGCTGCAATAAATAAGTTGAGCAGATACGAAAGAGTAACGCCTCTGGTGCGGCGCCGTGTACGCATCTGCTGAGAATTTGACGGTGCTGCGGTAGCGATGGCTGTCGGTGGCGTCGAAGAAGATCTAGGAGGGTAGACGGTGGCGGCAGGGCGCGGTGGACGAGACAGTCGTAGGAGCGGCGCCGACAAGGTGGACGACGGCGGGATGAAGCGAGAGGATGGGATGCAAGGATCCCGGTCTGAAGGCGTGGATGAGAGAGGTCGATCTCTTGTAATGGATGGCGGCGTCGGGGTATCAGCTCCAGCATGGTGGAGGAGGACGGCGGTGGATGGGGTGGCGGACGGCGGCGGACGGAGGAGGGTGGGGTGGAGAGGGTGTTTTGGCGCCCATGGAGTACGAATGGGGAAAAGGGAGGTAGAGAGGAAGGGGGAACCATGTATTCAGGGCGCGCTTGTCTCAAATGCGAGGAAATTTACAAACTTAGCCCCCTTTTCAAATTTCTACTACATCACAGCAACATTAGTCGGTTGGGGATAGGACGGTAATCTCGCATACACCAAATATTTGCCGACGAGAATTTGTTTTTGGCTCCCACCGTGTATGAATATGAATCGGGGAGGGAGTCGATTTCGGCCGCGCCCACCGTGTATGAATCCGGGTGAGAGGCGGTTACGTCACGTTTGGGTGAAATTACAAACCTACCCCTATCGAAACCTATAGAAATCCAGCAGATAGGCTTTGCATGGCAGGGATAGGCAGTAGTGATTTCCATCTCGCAGGTTTTGGTTTCGGGCGATTACTGGCACTTTCCCCGTTTCGTTCAAATTTTGCAGAGTGCATGTTTACCGTGCCAACTCAATTTGAATCCCGTTTGTATTCTACTAGCAAGAGGCCCATGCGTTGTATGGAACATCAAGATGCATTTATATGAGTTGTTTATTTTGTGGGAGACGAAGATCAAGATAAACGAGGGAAGTCCTTATCTGCAAATGTGGAGAGGGGTGCGGGTATCTTTTAGCAAAATTGTCATAGTTTGCTTTCTATCCGTCAGATATAGATCAGAAGGTCCATATTGCAGGATGGCAGGCACACCATCATCACCAACTCGGTTTTTATAAGAGTAGAGATTTTTTTTCGGGCGGGATCCATTTTCAATTGGAATTACATTCTATATACATCATTTTTTATATATACTTTCAAAAGCACAACACCATTTATACATAAATATGGTTTACAAATGGCATGATCTCAGATTCATAAGGTTGTATCCATCAATTTGGATTTTCAAATATTTGAAACCACTTTATGTTGAAATCCAATGTATGCATTCCTCGCTAACTGTCTCCAATTAATGTGTGTTTCATGTGGGTTTTTTAACTTCTCAAACATGTATAATGTGTTTCACACACGCAACATATAGTGTAATCCCATTTAGACATTAATTGCATATAAACCATGCATTGTTTGTAATTGAAGAATCTATGGATCACCAATATTGATAAACTATATAACATTACACGTGTGCCCAAATTCAAATGAATATGCATGTTTGATACACCAATTTGCGTTATGATATTATCGATGTCGTGATCTCCAGTTTAAATATTTGAATCCCCTTTAATCCAGATATTCGTCTCATATAGCTATCACTCATGCTTATATAGGACTATCTCTCTGGACCTATACGCGTTCATCGTCTCTCAGGTATCTCTCGTGCTACCTGTATGTCGACAATGATTTTTTATCTTCGTAACACACTGACGGTACTCTCCCTCGTCCTTCACCACTCTATCTCTCTCTAAGTATATCTCGCTCCCTGCTATGTGTCTCTAACTATGATTCTCCATGTGGAATTTCTTTCTCTCACACAAACACAAAACTTTGTCTCCCGGGGTCTCATTTCTCTCTACTATTCCCATGTGTGCCACTCGCACACCCCTCATACAGAGATTATTTCGCTCCTTAGATATGAGAACCTACGACTCTTCCTCTTAAATATCTCTTTCTCACACACAAACACAAACTCTGTCTCCCAGGGTCTCATATTTCTCCATTGTTCTCTTGTATGTCGCTCACACACACCCTCTCTCCCTAGAGATATCTTGCATTCCCTCATATGTCTCTCTAGCTATCACTCTCGTCGTGAAATATCTTTCTCTCTCGCAGACACAAAACTACATCTCTCTGGATCTCATTTCTCTCTGATATCTGTTTGTATGTGACTCACATGCACCCTCTCTCTATCTCTCTCACACCCACACACATAACCCAGCCTTCCGATCCACTCGACTCCTATCTCTAACGCACACTAGCTAGCATCTTTATCTTTCTATTTATTTGTTTCTCCATCAACCTTCTTTCTCACCCTCACTCTTGATTCCTATCACGCACACTACATATGTTTCTCTCTACATGCAGTCAAGTGCCCTCTCACACACATATATAACTTCACCCTTTGAACCACCCGACGGTCATCTCCAACACCCAAACTAGCGGATGTCCCTCTAGCTAGCATCTCCATCTCTGTATCTATCTGTAGTTTCTCCGTCGACATTTCTTTCTCGCATGGAGTCTTGCTTCCTATCACCCACACTATATATGTCTCTCCATACATATGCATTTATAGGTTGATCTCTTTTGCACAATCGTTGCGCCTCACCCCCTCTGCTCGCCATAGATGCATGCTTCAGCCTACGCCACTATCTCTTAAAGACAAAAACACATGCTCAATTGTCGGGCCTTCTTCCCTGCATTCTCACATGCATGCATATTGTCATACCGATCCGTCTCTCCCATGTCGTTGATCTTATGACTTATGTCTTCTTTTTTATCTTGATCATGCGCACGCGCACACACACACATCCCACGTATACATGTATACCTCTCACACATGCACGTTCAAGGTCTCTATGTCTCCATACGTAGTTAATTACCCTCAATCCTAACGCCACATCGAATCGTTCTCCTCTTTTGTGCACATAACTTCCGCCTGGATGGGTAAAACACACAATCACACTTAACAATCTCCTTCTAGCTACCCCCGCCGCCTCTCACTCTTCCCCTATATCCCCGAAACCAATAAGACCATCCCTTTGTTTAATTCCTGCCTACATATGCACCATCGATATATAGTAGTCTTCATCGGTGTCTCTCGAACAAACACGTTCTCTCGATGTCGACTCCTCTCACGCGCAAGCACCTTCTCTTCCCTCTCTACGGGCATTTTCTCTCTTGCACCCCATCGTTGGTGGCCTCTGCCATACACATCACCTCTCTATGATGAAGCCATGCACACTTAAATTACATCCTCCACAGAGGACCCCGCGACACACACACACACACACACCCACACGCACACACACACACGCACGCATGCACGCACCCCCCCACACACACACACACTAAGACTCCATCTCTCTCTATATCTCTCTCTCTCTCTCTCACGCACACACACAAACACACACACACACACACACGCACCCCCCCACACACACACTTAGACTCCATCTCTCACTCTCTCTCTCTCTCACACACACACAAACTAAGACTCCATCTCTCTCTCTCACACACACACACACACACACCCCACACACACACTAAGACTCCATCTCACACACACATGCTCTAGGCGGAGCATTTGTTCCTACCACCCTTCATCCAACCTTACCCGTATGATAAACAATCACCTTTATTTACTTGCATAACATGGACAAATTCCACTTTACTTTAGTAGTCAGCAAACTTATCATCTGTACCCTTATAAAAAAACAAGTTGGCGATGATGGTGTGCCTGCCATTTTGTAATACAGAGCGTATGATCTATATCTGACGGATAGAAAGCAAACTATGATAATTTTACAAAAGATACCCGCACCTCTCTCCACATCATTATCTCCGCAACCTCATTGCTCAGCAATTAAAAAGGAATAAGTCTCGGAACAATCTAGCATGCATGGTGGCGCTACCACTTTGCCGGCACCGGCCCATCCCATGCCTCCGCCCATTCCGACCACCACTCACCACCACGCTCTACTCCTCCTCGCCTTATCTCTCATCTTTCATTTTTTTGATGACATTCTCGAGATACCTGTTTTCCTATAAAATTCTCGAGATATCATTAGTTTTTACACATGGGATTACTCCTGCATGGGTCAATCACAATACGTGTTTTGTAAAAAAATGCATATTGATGTTCCGTGCAATGCACGAGAATCTTGCTTGTAATTATATAACGCAAATCACGAGCAGGAAGGGACATTTTTTTGACACAACCACGTTAACATGGCCACGTAAATCACTAGCGAAAGTAAATACCATTATACTTATATCCCGATGCAAAAGGTTGAGTACATGTCCGAAGAGTAGAGTCGCACACACGCACTCTGTCTCTCAGAATCTCTCTCACACACACACACCTGTTACGTGACACCCACTTAAGCAGACACGAGTACGTTACAATTTGTGCACCCGCGGGTACACGTGATGCCGCGCATTTATTTAAGCCAGAAGGCGAACCCAAACAGTAGCCGCATTCATTCCCCTCCCGCTGCCTCTTCTCTGGTCGCTGTCGCCCGGTAGCCATGGGCCGGCCGAAGGTAACAAGATACGCCATACTCCCGCCGGAGCGGCGCTTTAATATGGAAATTTTAGTGGTCATGCATGCATCTTTTTGTGCTAGCACTCCTATATAAGGGTTGACGGTCGCTTCCCTGGACGCATGCGGCGGTGGAAGAGGAAGGAGAAGGAAGCGGGTGTGGAGTAACGTTTTACCACAATTTCTTAGGAAACCGAGTGCAATAATTGAGTAGTTTTGCAAACTACCAGTACTACACCTGAAACGGTTCAAAACCTATACTCCCTTGCCAGCGCGCGCTTCCCGCGTGAAACGGTCAGTGTCACCCTGGAGCGTCAGTGCCACATTAATGCCCAGCCAGAGCGGAGGCGACCTCTCACTGGCGTCCGCTTTGAAGTGGCGCGACGGCCGAGAGAGCGCCGCTTCCCGGGGCACGTGATCGCTCACGTCGAGATCGGCCATAGGCCCTGTTTGGATCCATGGGTTAGAGTTAGTTTGAGCTAGTTGGGGCTCAAATATCCCTAAAGTATCCAAGCATGAGGGTTTAAATTGGAGCAAGTTGCACCAACCCACCAAAAAAACTATCCCACCCAAGAGGTGCTAACGGAGATAGTTCTCATTGGGACCATGAAAAATCACTTTTCTCTCTCCATGAAGTGCATTTATTGTCAATCTAACCCTGTCACCCAAACACCTCTTTGGCTACAGATTAGTTCAGGGTTAGTCATGAGTTAGTCTAACCTCTAGCTAAGTTAGAGTATCAAGCAGAGCAGATAGGACATGCAAGTTGCTCAAAGCATACAAACAAATTAAATGCGTGAAAGGATTTTTTTCTTTTTGAAAACGGAACGTGAAATGAATTTTTAGAATGCTCTTGGCATGTCGCTAACATGTGATAGTTAACCGACCTCAATAGACGGCGAAACGCCAGCCCGCTGCACTTTGATAGAGACGAGGAGGAGAAGCGTACAGAGCTGCTGGATTACTAGAGATAGGTGTCGCACGGAAGCCAAGAAATATGGTGATAGCGTGGGTTAGCCATGTACTAGTATGATGTAACTACACCGGGCTGCCGTGTTTCGTACTCTTCCAATCCTTTCGTGGAGATGATTGGTTAATTTTATATCGTTGAATAATGTTAAATATTATGAGTGCAGATGCTCCACCACGAGGTTCCTTGCTCCTTCTCGGTCGTCCGGAATCTATGTTCTTCCACTCTTTTTTTTACGTGAGCTTCGTTCATCCTTTTGCCAACACGCGAGACATCAAGGTGCACGTGTTATGCAAGGATCGTTCCATCTATATGAAGAACACGTGGGACTGGAACTACGAGACGGACATGTACCCGAGAGTGGACGTCTTTAACCTGAGTAATGTAGAGCAGTCGAGTGAAGTAGAAAGGCACAAATGGTATGAACATGCGTGGCATATAGGGTGTGTTTGGTTGCGTTCTCGCCTCAATGAGTTGTTCCCTCTTCATGCATGCTCAACTCAACACCCTCTTCATGCATGCTCTCTTCATGCATGCTTCTAGTGTATTTGTGCTAAACTAGTGTGGACTCATGCACCCTCCATACACTCTACCAAACACCCAAAAGTAGGTCGAGAAGGGAACTCTTAGGCGGCATTTGTCTCTTACTACGTACTACCACTAAATGTTGTACGTGCAATGCACGGTGATGTTATGGAGTACGTGCCTAAGTACTCTACTACTACTATATTAGTTGGAGGCACATATTAACTTTTATATTTGTTTGCGTGTATGCCCCGAGACCTTCCAACTAGACGTGTCTTTCTCTCCAGGTCGCACTTTGTATCGTTCATACCCCTAAGTACTACTACGTGTGGTCTCTGACCCAGAAGTGGAAGAAGTGGAGACGCTCTACCACGCTGTTTTTTTACGCTGGGCTCTACCACGCTGTTCATGTCCCACTCCTTTCGCTGACGTGTGGGTCATGCAGCACGTGCCGTGTTTGGCACCCTTTGTCATAAGAGTTGAAATGCTAGCATTCATCAGAAATAAAAAATAATTATAAATCGGTAGTGATACTATTTTTTTTGCGAACCAATCAGCAGTGATACTATACCACGCGGTTTCCTTGCTCCTTGATATCGAAAAGAATACTTCCGCTGGCCAACATGTGGGACGTCGACCATCTTGGTCCACTTGCCATGCACGCAAAACTCCAAGGGAGTCACCCAGGTCGTCGAGCTGCAGTAACAATGACTAATGAGCCGTCAAATCATAGGCCCACTTCCCACTTTGAAGTTGCTCGGACGAAGGAACCATCATGACTTCGTTGAATTCCGCTTCTTGAAGAAAACTACTATACCAGCAGTACTACTAGCTACAGTAGTTACTCCAACAGAGGCCTCCTTTCATTCATAGGATAGGAATATGAAAATCATAGGAAGTGAGATGACATGCATCTCAATTCCTATAGAGAAAGTGATGACATTTGATGCTTAGGATAGGAATTTTTCCATTTAGTCTAGGCTAATGTACTGGTAATTTGCTCTAAAAACTACAGTAGTAACTAGTACTAGTATTGGTACATGCTCGTACTCGCATACGCACACACACACTAACTACTAGTACTACTACTTCTCACATGCTGGCCAGATGCCGTCGTTCTCCTTCCCGGCTTTGTCGGCGACACCCCACCGTGCTTGGATCTCCGCCGACCTCTCTGCAGCAGTGCGTGCATCCTTTTCTTTCTTGCGGCGACGGGCCTCTCTTGTCTTGAGTGCTTTCTGACTTTTCCGCTCCCTCTGTGCGGCTTTGGCCGCCTCTTGCTCTACTGCCCATTCGGCCTTGGCATCTTCAAATTCCTCCCACATAGTTGTCAGGTCGCGAGCGGCTATGAACTCGGCACGGCGGGATGCCATCGCTTCCCTACCATTTTGTGTGCGGTCGTGGGCGGCGAGGAACTCGGCGCGGCAGGATGCCATCGCTGCCTTACCGTTAGTGTGCGGCGCGGTGGCGAGAACGACACTTGGTGAGAGCTCTGGGGTGGAGTGGCCGGACAACCGTATAGTGCATTGGTTTGTCAAGAGCTCAAGGACAGAAGACGAAGCAAATTTGGATTCCCCTTCAATCCTGGTCATTTATTACCGAGTAAAATGCATTGGCGGTCATCGAACTTGTCTTGATAGCTCACTTTGATCATTGTATACGAGATATGGTGATTATACGGTCACTGGCTCAGCGTATAGCTCCGTATTTGTCTGGTGACCAGTCAAACAGTCCACATGCGCCTCATCAGCTCGTGTTCTTTATCTATCTATCTATGCGGGCCTACCTGTCAGTGAAGAAAGAAATAAAACCAAAATTATGCGTATGTGACATTCTGCTTAGACGCTTCTTTGGAGGCCTCCGCGAACACCGAGCATGTATTCACTGCTCAACACCAGCGGTCATACTCGTGACTCGGCGCCTTGCTCATGTATATCGTCCATCACAATGACAATCTATAAAACAGCCTAGCTAGAGAGGGTACTATGGTGCAGAGTATGTACTATCGTGAGCAACCGATCATAGTGCCACTGCACACGAGTGTGTGTCTGATCGATTCGTCCATTATTCATAAGTTATGTATGGTTGTGTGGTGTCTAATGGTGGTCATCGAATGCTAGCTGGCGACAAGAGCGGTTGCATGGACGCCTAGTTGTCAATACTGCCGCATACGCTTCAAAGGCTCGTCATCCATGAGTTCACATTTTACCACCACGCCAGCGTCTGACCGCCCTGGCCTACCGAAACCCCTTCCATCGCTAGCGAGCGCTTCCCGCCTGAAACGATCACCGTCTCTCCAGAACGTCAATGCCGCATTCACCATCCTTAATTGCAGGTGCAGTTGGTGTGTCACTGACATGCAGGCCTGATGCCCGTTGGGCCCACATGTTAGTGAGACAACGCACCTGTGGTTAAGTCACTGAAGCAGCATCCGCATTCACGCCCGACGCGACCTCTCACTGGCGCCGGCATTGCAGCAGTGCGTCGGCCGAGAGAGCGCCACCCGCGCGGCATCCAGGTGCAAGCGACTGCTTCGCGTTAATCACACCACAACTGCCGACGAACCTACTCCGCTGTCAGCCGTCCATCCGTCTGCCGCGGTTCATTGCCATTCGCCCGCTATATTAACTTGAGCCCCAGCTCCCAACCATAGCCAAAGACCCACACTCATTCTCCTCCGGTCCCTTCCTTTTGTTGGCACCACTCCAACCATGGCCTCCGGGCACTCCAAAGATCTCTTGGACGTACTGTCGCAGGAGCAGACGAAGGACATCGGTGGCTCCGCTCCGGGTGCGCTCCAGAGCTCTCTTAGACGTACTATCGCAGGAGCAGACGAAGGAGATCGCCGGGTCCCCCCGGCCGCCCTCCATCGCCACGACCACGAAGCCGGCGCGCGTGCGCGGGCGTAGCCGACAGCGAGGAAGAGTAGTACACGGTAGGTCGCCACCGCTCTGGTCCTAGGAAGGCCACCGCTCCTCCACTCAGTCGACGCCAAGCTTGGTGGGATAAAAATTGGCGGCCGATTAGCCGCTTGATGGCGACGTGGAGGCGGAAATCTTCATAACCTTGTGCTCCGGAGGAGGAGGTTATCGAGGCGGATAAGGAGGAGGCAAAGGCAATGGCCGGCTTTCTCGGGTTCATGGCCGGACATGGTGGTCGGGGCCCGGCGATTGTTTAGATTAGGTTTACGATGGGTTTTAAATACGGTTTGTGCGAAATATGTAATGAATTTCATCCAGTTTATAGGAAAAGTTCTCGAAATGTAATGAATTTCATCCGGTCAATTTGAAATTTGCTTTGTTTGCACGAATTTCGTCCGATTAGTTTATATAGTTGTCGAAAGGTATGCGGGCAGCATCGGATGGCATCCATCAGTGTCCTCGAACAGATGCCGGTATAAATTTGCGGGCCGGCGCTGGAGATGCCCTAACTATCATGCTATAATCACTAACAATCCTCCATTATTTGGCAGGGAACAGTTATCCCTCGATCAAAATCAGATCCGCGGTGTTTCCGTAAGAGTGTAAACTCTTGCTTACATAAAAATGGAGCAAGTGGACGGCACTGTAGCACGTCATAACACTCGAACTAGCCCGCCTAACGAGCGGGAAAGCACCGCCCTCGTCATTTTGTTCTGGATTTCTATCGATCGATCGCGCGAAAATGTTACGCTTCGCAAGTTCTAAAGGAAAAGGCGGCACACTTAAGTCTCGTACGCGTCGCAACCCCGACAGTCCAGCTCGCATGCCGCTCACCAGAGGGGACATGCGTTGTCTTGCAATTTCACTGACATGTGGGACCGTAATTGAATAAACCGTCGATAGCCGAAATCTAATCGCTCGGCAGGCATCGGCTAAGAAGAGAGAAAGGGGGGAGGGAGAAGAGATCGCCGGCCCGCCGCGCACGGACTCCGAGAAATATATGGTAATAATGTGAGGTGGGCCATGCTGGAGTCCAGACCGCTTCCGGAGCCCGCTCTCACTGCCCTGGCCCCTCAACACGCTAGCTGCCTGCCGCATGCATGCATAGCAAGTAGTACTCCTTATGTGGAGGAGAGAGAGGCATTGGCAAAGTCAAGGAGTGGGCTCTGCAAGAGCCCGTCTCTACACGTGCTCCTAGGTATAAAAAAATAATTCTAAAAAAGGCGTAAAACAATTGTTTCTTAAAAAAAGAAAGGTAAAAAACATTTGAGAGGAAATAGATAGAGAGAAAGTGAGAAAAAGTTGTAACCTGGGCATTACATGAGGAAGGAGGGAGTGGTGCACATGCCAAGTTCACTGGGCTGCCGTGTTTCACACTCCTCCGTCGTAATAGTGGAGACAATAGCTTTCATAAAAAATAAACAATGAATACTCGTTGCTCGTCCTCTATATCGGAAAGAATACTTTCATTCGCCGACATGTGGGACGTCGACCATCCTGGTCCACCTGCCATGCAGAAAATTATCCTGGTCTACCCCGGTCGTATCGCAGGCCCAACCTTTCCCGCTGTGAGTTGTTTGGACGAAGGAACCATCATGACTTCGTTGAATTCCACTTCTTCAAGAAAACTTACTGTACCCGCAATACTGCTACCACATGTGAAGGCTGGACGGCACAGTACCACGTCATATCACTGAAACCCACTAGGCCAAACTAGCCCGCCTAGGTCATCTATTTTGGAACGGAGGGAGTCATCTCTGCACTGCTATGATTTTGTGTTGCACGTTCTCTATACTTTTGCTACGATTTTCCTACGCTATGAACCAAATGAGGCATGAATGTATGTCGACTACTGTCTGATCGATCGCTAAGCCAACAATTTTAGGAGCTAGGGCTATTGATCGATCGACGAGGGATAAGTATAAGCATACCACGAGCTCATCAGCCCCAACGTTTCTCTTCGGTGAGTGTTTTGCAAGTACTATAGCTCGCACGGTAGCTAGCCTACTAACACCAAGAATCATCAAACAAGCCCTGCTGATATGATAAACAATTCAAACTTACATCTAAGCATGCCATATATTACATCAAAAGCTGGTGAGGATACATCTGTTTCCATAACTCGGAGATGGTTCGCATGATTCACTATCAAACAAAAGTAGCAAGATCAGCCCACACAAGACAGTGCACTAGCCCTAAGATGGTTTCATAACACGCATCATTCTGGTAATTAAACACAGGGCAATGCAAACTACCCTGAAGGATTAGCGCGACCAACTATTTCTTGTCATCGATCTCTCGGGCAATGACCACAGCACGGACAGAGGCATGGGAATCAATTTCTGGGGCGATGTCCGCAGGACTGACCGCGACATCGGTATCGATCTCTGGGGCGATGTCCACAGGATGGACAGCGGCATCGGAATCGATCTCCGGGGCGATGGCAACAGGACGGGCCACGACATCGGAATCATCAAGGACGTCCACCTGCACCTGCACAACCCTAACATATTAGCAAGCACATTGCAAATAATCAAAAGCCACAACTATGGTAATAAGCCATTTTTTTTACCTTGTGCAGCTCACCGGGGGATCTCATCCCTCCGGGGGCCATCTCCTCGTCCTCGATGGGGGCCATCACCTTGCCAGGGGAATACTGCTTCTCAACAGCGACTATCTCCTCAAACTCGGTCTTGAGCCTCACATAGGTGGCAATCAGAGTTCCTGGGGTAGGCACGGTGGGGCCCTTGCTGTTCTTCCAACTTTCCTTGAGGAGTTCATCCGCCAACGTCCTCAACTCTTGGGCCAGTGCTTGTTTCTTGGAGTTCTTCGTCTCCATGGGTTGGCCCGCCAACATGGTCAACTCGTTGGTCGGTGCTTGCTTCCTGGAGATCGCTGTCTCCAGTGGGTTGTCCGCCGGCAACTCTTTGCCTAGTGCTCTAGGATCCATCAATGAACTGACAAACAAAAAGCAATTGAAAGGAAACCACAATCGCAATGAAAACGGGAAAAGAATAGGATGTGAGAATCGGTCGGTGCTTCGCAAAAAGAAGATTCTTGGAATGAAAATATAGCAGCATAACGATTCGCCCACCTTTCCTTCGTCGATGCAGTAAGAAAAATGGCGAAGTGAGTAGCACAGGTGAGGTTTTATTCAAGAAAGGGAAGAAAGGGCTTGAACGAGCGTTCGAGTGAAATGATGGTTGCTTCGTCCAGTCCAACTTGGAGGCCACCTTACCGCTGCTGGTAAAGGTATGGGTTTTGTGATATGACGGGTCATGACGGCCACACTGGGGTGACAGGTGAGTCTCGACTGTAGCACCTTGCTATGATTTGGTGGCTGGCACGCGGGCCCGGATGCTTTGAAATTTCCCGCATGTAGATAGAGCGGCTAGTCATATAGGATTGCTCAATATTGTGCACCGCGACCAAGGCAGAGAGGAAAACGAGAGAACTACGTAATTAATGCATGAGTTTAATTAGGGTAGTTTTGTAAAGTACGAAATACATTCCTCCAATCGCAAAATGCATTGGTTCATGAGATTTGAGATTTGAGCCCTATAAACCGGAAGGGAGGGGGTACTGCACACGGTGTAGTCTAGTCACTTGTTGAAATCTCTAGAAAGGCAAATACTCCCTCCTTTCCGGTTTATAGGGCTTATCTCAAAATTTTAGTTTTTCCATTTTATAAGGCTCAATTTGGTTGTTTCCCATCACATGTTCAGATTCCAAGGTGCATTAAATCATTGCATGCAAGTATTAAGAGAAAATTGACCAATGCATGTAATTTATGCATGCATGCATTGCAATTAATGCATTGGTAAACATACTTTTTTGAGGAAAACAAGAGCATCAATTGGGTGCTTTTGCGAACTACAAAAAGTACTCCACCACTCACCATCTACCTTGGTTGGTGAGATTTTTGAATTGAGCCTTATAAACCGGAAAGGAGGGAGTACTCCTTTCCGGTTTACAGGTCTATACTACTCCCTCCGTCTAGGTGTGTAAGTCATCTTACGAAAACCAAATAGTCCCAAAACACTTAGGCGCGGTGCATTAACTTCTACCTTGTTTCTTGTTTATTGACATATCAACCGATAAGAGATGAGAGGTGTGCATGCTTTTAATGACTTGCAATGGCTAGTTCATTGCATGCAATGCTATTAATTAGCAAATAAACATTGGTGACCCCAGGAGGAAACGGTGCTAAGCGCGTGAACCTATGCAGAATGAGTATCAACCAATGGATAATGGAGTTTAATTGTTAAAAAATACTCCCTCCTTTCCGGTTAATAGGGCTTATCTCAAAATTTTATGTTTTCCATTTTACAAGGCTCAATTTGGTTGTTTTCCATCACATTTTCAGATTCCAAGGCGCATTAAATCATTGCATGCAAGTATTAAGAGAAATTTGCCCAATGCATGTACTTTATGCATGCATGCATTGCAATTAATGCATTGATAAACATAATTTTTGAGGAAAACAAGAGCATTAATTAGGTGCTTTTGCAAAACTACAAATCAGATTCCACCACTCACCATCTACATTGATTGGTGAGATTTTTGAATTGAGCACTATAAACCGGAAAGGAGGGAGTAGCAATTTTGTCTCATGCAAGAGCCTGGCTAGTATATGCATGCTCCAAGGAGCCGCACCATGCGGCGTTAGATATCGCCACGTTCGGGTTGCGCTTGGCTCTTCGCCTCTTCGAGAAGACGAACAATGATGCTACTCCTACTTCTACAGTATCGGATCCACTGATGCATGTCCGTCCACCTCGTGCGGGAGGGATAGCGTGTGTAGCTTACTTACTGCTCCTGCCTTTGCGTCTATGACAGGTGGGCCCAACAGGTGGTTGTCCCTCCTGTCATGCACCCAGAGGCAGGTGCAGTTAAGGCACCGGAGCTCAGTCCGCGAGGGAGAGGGCGTTGTAGTAATCAAATTTCTCGGTCTTGTACGAGTTGACACGACTCATCAAAGCACTGCACTCGATAAAAGTCTTTTTACACATTTCAAATGGGCTACTTCGTATGTATGAGTAGACATATTCTGCTTCATATGTAGTCACTTGTTGCAATCTCTAAAAAGGCTTATATTTGGAAACGGAGGGAGTACAACGCATGCATGCATGCCGTGACTTTCCTTTTGATACTTGCACGTGTTGATTTGATGTACCTTGCCAAATTTTGACTATAAATTTAACTAACAAAATTTTCATGCATGTCACAAAAAATTACGGGGCTGTTTGGATTGTGACTATGTTTGTCTTATGTTGCCACATTATTTTTCCCACACTTGCCACACTTGCCTAACCTGAGTTGCTCAAATTGTTAGACGCACTTTGGCTTGCCTAAGGGAATCTTGCCACAATTTTTGTGTCTATGACATGTGGGGTTCACTACTAATAAAAAATTTCTTGTCTTAGGTGTGGCTAATAAAAAAGACTTATATTTAGGAACGGAGGGAGTAGAAAATATAAATAATAATGCATGTTGGGGCAACCCACGTTTCCGCTAATTTTAGCTGTGGGCTTGTTCACAATTTTTACGAGGGGGTGGTTGTTCATTTAATGGAGGGACTTGTAGTACCAGACTTGAACGATACAAAGTGCGACCTGGCACACCGTAACACCACTTGGAACAAGCGGGTAGCTATCTCAAAAACAATCAACAACTAAAAAACCACGACACGGCATGTAGTAGTACACAATTTTAAGCGATTGTTTTGATGGAGTGAAAAGGAAAACTACCCCAATACTTATATATAGGCGGAGCCTCCGCTTGCTTGCTAGGGTTGCTCTATTCACATACTCTCATCCTCTCCAGATCTAAACAAGATAGGGGTAGTAACACCGTCTTTCTCCTTCAAAAACACTGGCTTTCTATCCTCACCGCTGGTTACAAATCGGACGTATCCCCTCCACCGTGAAGGGAGGAGGGCAGCGTTTAGGCCATTGTCGACAGCGAGGAGGAGACCCACCGCCGGCCGCACCATTATCTCGGCGGCGAAGGCCGCGCGAGGTCCTCCGATCCCTTCATTGTTTCTCAGGCGGATCCGGCCTCCGCCGCCCACCTATCCACATCCCGACGACCTTCAGGTATATCTTCGTTCGAAACCGCCTTAGCTCTACTTCCCCAGCTTGCTACGTTGCTGCATGTGCATCATTTTCTACCTCTCAGCCCCTCTCAATCGGATGGTCCAACGTCACCTATTTTTTTCTTCTATTGTTAGAGGTAAAGCTACTTCATGGAGTCGAATCTTGTACTCCCTCCGTCCAAAAATACTTGTCATTGAAATGGATGTATCTATATGTATTTTAGTTCTAGACACATCCATTTTGATGACAAGTAATGCCGGATGGAGGGAGTACTTGGTTCAAGCAAGAAATAAAGTGGGGGTGGGGGAATTTAGTATGCACATCAGACTTGGTACAAAGAGGAAGGAAAGGGGGTGAAAGTAGTACAGACTGGTCATCCAACCGGTCTCTTGGTCGAAAAGGGAAATATAGGGGTAACGCTGTACACAGTGGTATGACCAGGACTAGATTTGCTATCCACACATAGGAGTAGGTGGCTAGAGTGAACAAAAATGGGACCAACCCAGATATGTTTCTTGGATGTTTGTTTCTCGGTGCAACAAACTATGAATCACCACTTTATGCCCTTGTTTACGTACATGGTGTTGTACTGAGGGTGCACCCACTGTCCCATGCCCTTATACCAAATATTTAGGCTCCGGTCAGAATAAAGTGGCAGAAAACATAGACCTTGATGAAAATACAGGAATAGGAAAGCAATGTAGGTATAAAACTATGGAACAGCGAACCGGAGGAAAATCTCAAGAGAATGTGTTCGGATGGACTACCAAATGTACAGATTTGTTTTTTTAGAGTAGCATGCTTGGTAGTATGAGATGCTATTTGTTTATTCAGCTGCACAGTGACTACTCATGTTCTCACCTCGCGTACCACACATAGGTTGATTTTTTATTCCGCAAACACAGCACACACAACTTTGTCTAACGCATGGCGTGGCGCTGCCTCGGGCTTCCGCTCAAAAAATGAGCAGCGTGGATGTTTCTAATCCTATGGAATCAGTACTACCAGACTAGCTTTCCTATGAAACACTATTCACCTTTCCCGTGTTCCGAACGGTTGGAAGGGAAAGAATACCGTAGTAATTGTGTTCCTACGAAAATCCTGCACCAAACCTGTGCACCGAACGCAGCGTTAGTTGTTCTTAATATAATGTCCCTGGTAAAAATGAAGCCATGCCACTTTTTTTGCCTGTAATTGTTTGAGACTCTGACAAGTTAAGCCAAATGTTCTTGCCTGTAATTGTTTGAGACTCATTGTTTCCTCTGTGCCTTTTGTGCAAACAGGATATCAATTCACACAGTTCTTTGTTGTGACCTTTTGGTGCCTTTGGACAAAACTCTTCTTGAAAGAAGTGACTTTTGTGTTGTTTAACTAGAATGTCAGAATGGAACAGTTGGTTCATTTTGGTGGAACTGCACAAAGGGAGATCTGTGTTCCAATCCTCATCATCCATATTGGCGCCATAACCTTCCTTTAGGTAAGAATGATATTTAATGCATGTGTTCATCTCTATTTTCCGACCGCCATGAGAAAATAATGTTGTTTTTACTAGTACACTTGTACTCCCTCACCGACAAAACCAATTCTAAATTAGAAGGCCAATCATGTACTTGGTTTCACCAACTGGTGAGGAGAAAGAGAAACAGAGCATGAAGAGGAAGAAGAAGAAGAATAAGCAATGCCAAAGCGATCTTGTTGAAGCGTGAGGCCTCGATCGAGGCCATTCAAGGGCTCCGCAGCGACTACCTTACATGTGAGACGATCCTCCGAGGAGCCCTTCCACTTCGATGTCTCACTTAATTAATTAGGAGTACTTAACTACCACTAATTTATTCTTGCCTAATTTTCCTGTTGGAGTTAAACAATTCTTTAGTAGGACCCTATGCTGAATCATGTACGTGTGAATGTTTGTCTATGGAGGTGAATCATGTGGTGGAGCAGGGAGGGAATATTATTAGTGTCATGACATAATAGTGCTATTGTTTTGCATGTCAATTTATTGCCATTGGTTCAATGAGGCAATGTTTTGCGTATTGTCCAGCATGAATTTAATGCTACTGTTTGAGTAATATGCTAATGTCTTCCTATCCTTTCTCACCGAGCTAATGAAAGTTTCACCTTGTTCCTACTTGTGCAAACAGGGATCATGTTGTGCCAATCATACATTTTAGTGGAACTACACAAGACAATACAATGAACTGTATCCCAGCCTGTGCTTTAACTCTGCTGGAAGTTCTTGATAATCTTTCGCTATAATCTCAGCACTGGTAAACAAGAGTGATTTCAACCATACATTTGAAGTGCACAAAAATATATACTATTGTGTGATTCCAGTGAGTGCTTTATCATCTCTTATGGGACTACATGAATAAGCTTTTTTTCTCAGGTTGGTACGGGCCTAAGGCCTACATCCATATTAGTTTGCTGTCATCTCTATTTGTATCATGCTACTGTCATGAGAAACTCCTTTATCTTTGCACTTTTAAGTTTTGCAACCTATGATAAATGGCAATGCTTTGAGTGTTGAGTTGAGCTAATTGGCACTGATTAAATAAACTAATACCTCTCTTTAAGCAAGACTACTATGTTGCTAACTTTACCCATTAAGATAATGAGGGTGCTTCTATTTATTAGTGTATGTTTCATCAACTAGTCCCACTATTACAGTAATCTCACTCTCTCAATATATGTGCCAACAGGGATGCTCGATTTTGGTGGAACTGCACAAAAACTTTGGGTGCTTCATTGCCTCAACAGTTTTCGTCCTTTCCTGTCAGTCGCTAATCTCCGCTTGCTTTCTTCCTTTGCTATCAGTCGCTTGGCTTATCTCGGCTTCCAGTCAAAGGAAATAGTAATTGATATGCTACCTCACACAGGTTGGTACTGGTCTTTATCCTGATTATTGTGCCTGTCATATGTATTGGTAATTTGGTATTGTGCTACTGTTTTCTGATTTCATAAAGGAGTAATTTGGAGCCTGAACTTGCAGGCAAATCATTACATCGGGTGATTTCAGTAGAACTGCACAAAATGATCAGATGGACATGTACTTATGCTGCTGCTATGTACTCCAAAGTTCACTCAGACAAGCATCGATGTTGACAAGAAGTGCCTATATTAATTCGAGTATCAACCGGCGTGAACCAATTTTCAAACTCCAAGTATTAGGGGAGTGAACGCCAAAATATTGCTTGGTGCATAGCCCGAAAAAACGAGTCCAGATCTTTGGTCCCAACTTGTGCCTTTTGGTTATCGGCACATATGGTAGTGAACTATATGGCATGGAGTCTAAAGATTCCGGACAAGTTGGTTGACGCAGATATTCATCGGCACTTAATCAGTCTGCACGCCAAGGATGCTCCATTTCAGTTGAACTACACAAAAATTTGGGTGGTTCATTTTCTCAACCGCCTCCTTTCTCGCTCCGCAATGTAGAATTTTGGCGAGATACTGGGACCAAGATGAGCGATAAACTAGTTGGATGAAAGTAGTGGGCAAGTTGCTCAAACCTCCCTCGCACGAGGCCACTATTTGAGGATAAACCTACAAGCAAAGTTCAGATTATGCATGCTGCCTCTTATGTACTCGAAAGTTTACTCGTACAAGAACTAATTTTAGCAAGAAGTACCTCCGATTGAACACCATTTACCAGTCTGTACCCTAGGTAATTAAAGTTCGTCCATGGATCATATTGGCTGTGATCTCAATCATTTGGATGAATAAACATACTGAACATGTGTATATCTGAATCTTTTTGTGAATTATGTATGAATATTGTCGTGTGATCTATCAATCATTTGGATGCATAGATATGCTGAGCTTGTGTATATATGAATCTTTTGAGTTGTTGATACTGAATGTTGGCTATGAATATGAACGTGTCCTGTGAACCTGAGTTTGATATGAATGTTTACCTTTTCTATTGTATTTGTGTGTGAACTTGTTAGTATGCCTACTGTGGGGTATAAAACGCAGGTCTCTTATAAAAGTAATGTTGTGTCAATTTATGTTTTCCTTCTAACAACATATATATATATTATTACTATTATCGTATATTTTATAGAGACTTATATATACATTATAAAAACATCCCGTGTTATTAACTTATAAAAGTAAATTTTAACGGAAAATCCTGGTTGTTTTTGACTCACGGCAAGGAAAATCCTGGTGATTATGTACAAAAGCTTGCGAAGATTTTGAAGGACCAATTTAATAATAATGCGCTCATTTTATTTTGAGCAATAACTCGCTAATTTCTTAATTTTATATATATATATATATATATATATATATATATATATATATATATATATATATATATATATATATATATATATATATGTGCCTCTCGGTTTATTCTTTGATACTAATTGCTCCTTCTAACATAACATTATATATATAACGAGCCCACCTAATACGTGTATTTCAAGGAAGTGCAAATGGGCTGGGATTTCTTAGAAAATATAAATGGGCCTGATTGACGCGAAATTATTTGTTCACCCAGCCCAGCAAATGGACTGTACATTCTAGAAAACATGGATTAAATATATGCCACATTTTTGCAGGCTGTCATGTGGGCCAATAGGTCGAAGCCTACGCAGGGCGTTGTCAACTTGGTCTACAAATGATTGGGTCCTCCACAGCCATTGGATTTATATCCAATGGCCGGCATGCACCTTCAATCTCTCGTCTTCTTCCTCCAGCGTCGTCAGGACCGCCTGGTCCGGCCTCCGGCGGCTAGCGGCTCTGCTTAGCACGCATCGCTGTGAAGTGCTACCCCGCCGCCGGCCAGGCTATCCCTCCACCCCTCGACACCTCCTGTTATTCTCCACAGACTACAGCCCCACGCCACAACAGAACTAGTTATAACCCTTCTCCTCCTCTCAATCTGCGACTCCACTGCCGCGTTTTCCCATCTCCGAGTCGTTCCCGTCCGGGGCCTCGCCGTCGTCCACCGCCTCACCGTGTTCGGTGCGGCATGGTCAACAAACGAGAGTCATCGAAAGAGGACTGTACGTGGAGAGCCTGACGGCTGGGACCCACGAGGTCCATGGTCGCACGCAAGGAAATTTCCTCCTTATTAAGCTGAAAAAATGTTTCCTCCAGCTGACAGCTGGGACCCGCCGGCTGTATCTTCGCACGGAAGGAAGTGCCTCCTTGTTTTGCAAAAAAAAATATTCATCCCGTTGACAGCTAGGACCCGTCGATTGGTGGTGACTTGTGGGCCTACTAAGCGGGCGATATCGCACGGCTTTGTCAACAATCAACAAATGATTCTAGTAGCTAGACCGTTGGATGTTAATCCAACAGCCGTGCTCCTTCTTCAACCTCTGTTCTTGCTCCTGTCTCCCGTAAGGCGGCACTGGCTGCTGTTTGCCGCCAAGACCAACCAATGAAGTTTCCCACTCCTCTCCATCTGCGACTCCACTGCCCCGTCTTCCCCATCTCCGGGTCATTCCACTCTGGGTGCGCTTGGCACGGTGTGGTCAACATGGTCAACAACCGAGAGTCATCGGAAGATGACTGTACATGAGAGGCTGACAGTGGGGACGCACCACGCCCATGGACGCATGCATGCAACGGAACGCGACGAGGTCAATATGGTCAAGGAACGACTTCCATCGGAAGTATACCGTACGTGGAGAGTCTCAGCTGGGTCCACGGCCGCAGCAAGTAAGTGCCTCCTTATTACGCGGAAAATAATGATTCCTCCAACTGACAGCAGGGACCCACTAGACGGGCCACCGTATTTTGCGAAAAAAAAACTTTGCCCCCTGACTGCTGGGACTCACCTGACGGGCCACTGTATTTTGCAAAAAAAACGTTCCCCCCGCTGTCAGCTCGGACCCACCGGAAGTTCCTCCTTATTACGCACAAAAAAATGAATACTCCCCCTGCTAGCTGGGACTCAACTTGGTGGGAGGCTGACTTGTGGGACAACTATGTTGACGGGGACGAAGGGATTTGTCAACTTTGTCAATATGAACGATTCTAGCTCCAGTGACCGTACGATGTCCATCCAACGGCCGTAGTGCTTCTTCAACCTCTTGTCTTCTTGCTCCAGCTGCCCAAACTAGCGCCGGTCGTGCCTCATGCTCCTGCCTCCCATGGCCGGCTGTGCTGCCGCAGAGGCCTCACCGCCCCCTACTATTCCCACCGCTGGCCAGGCCCTGCGGCGACGGCGGCCTCACACCGCAGCCGAACCAGTGAACCCTCGTACTCCTCGCTGCGCGGGCTTCCACTGCCGCGTCTTCCCCGGCTCTGCGTCGTCCCCTTCCTAGGCCTCGCCGTCGTCCACCGCCGTGGTGCTCTCCAGCGGTGTGGTCAATGTGGTCAAGGCGACTTCCATCGGAAGAGTCTTGTCGTGGAGAGGTGACACTGGGTCCACGGCCACATCCCAGTTTTTTGTGATTTGCCAAGTAAGTCGCTTTGTCGGGCCTGTTGGGCTGCAAATCTTTCAAGACGAGGAGAGCTTTCATTCGACTGGCCGAGAATATGGCCCATCAGTAATGAGAAATGGGTTGTATATTTTTAAAACACATCAAACCGGCAATTAGTTTCAAATATCTTTTTTTTCATTTCGAGATTTTAAATTACATTAATTTTTATACGTGGAGAATTTGTTGGATTTTATATTGATATACATTTTTTTTAAAATCAGTTTGAATGTGAGTCGAAATTTCGGGATTAAAAACAGTTCGGACCGCACCGAAATATGCAAAATTTCGTAATTTTTTAACCGTGGCCACAATATGGGCTGTAATGCTAACAAAAAGAATATGGGCTCCAAAAAAACCCTTAAGAATTAGCAAATGGGCTGTAAATTATTAGAAATAATGGCAGATGGGTCGTATGTTGTTTTCCACACATTTGAGGCTTTCCTAAAAAAGGTTGGCGACAAGCGAAGGATCGTTGGATGGCCATCCAACGGACGTCGTCTTCTTCAATCTCTGCTCTTCCTGCTCCATTTGCTCAAACAAGCGCCCGGTGATTGCTGCTCCCTCCTCCCATGACGGCTCTGCTGCCACGCAAGCCTCACCGCTTTGCTACCTCTTGAGCACTGCGTTGGATTTCCCGAAGAGGAGAGGATGATGCAGCAAAGTAGCGTAAGTATTTCCCTCGCTTTTGAGAACCAAGGTATCAATCCAAGAGAAGGCTACGCGCAAGTCCCTCGTACCGCACAAAACGATAGCTACTCGTAGCCAACGCGATTAGGGGTTGTCAATCCTTCACGGTCACTTACGAGTGAGATCGATAGAGATAATATTTTGGTATTTTGGTATAAAGATGCAAAGTAAAAGTAAAAGCAAAGCAAGTAAATAAATTGATGGAGATTAATATGATGAGAATAGACCCGGGGGCCATAGGTTTCACTAGTGGCTTCTCTCAAGAGCATAAGTATTCTACGGTGGGTGAACAAATTACTGTTGAGAAATTGACAAAATTGAGCATAGTTATGAGGTTATCCAGGCAATGATCATGTATATAGGCATCACGTCCGAGACAAGTAGACCGAAATGATTCTGCATCTACTACTATTACTCCACTCATCGACCGCTATCCAGCATGCATCTAGAGTATTAAGTTAAAAACAGAGTAACGCCTTAAGCAAGATGACATGATGTAGAGGAATAAAGTCATGCAATATGATAAATACCCCATCTTGTTATCCTCGATGGCAACAATACAATACATGCCTTGCAACCCTTTCTGTCACTGGGTAAGGACACCGCAAGATTGAACCCAAAGCTAAGCACTTCTCCCATTGCAAGAACTACCAATCTAGTTGGCCCAACCAAACGGATAATTCGAAGAGACTTGCAAAGATAACTTAATCATACATAAAAGAATTCAGAGAAGAATCAAATATTTTTCATAGATAAGCTGGATCATAAAACCACAATTCATCGGTCTCAACAAACACACCGCAAAAAGAAGATTACATCGAATAGATCTCCACGAGAGAGGGGGAGAACATTGTATTGAGATCCAAAAAGAGAGAAGAAGCCATCTAGCTACTAACTATGGACCCGAAGGTCTGAAGTAAACTACTCACACTTCATCGGAGGGGCTATGGTTTTGATGTAGAAGCCCTCCGTGGTGGATGCCCCCTCCGTGAACTCCTAACAGGCCCCAAGATGGGATCTCGTGGATCTGAGGAAGGTGCGGCGGTGGAATTAGGTTTTGGCTCCGTCCCCGATCTGTTGAAGTGCGAGGTATATATAGGAGGAAGGAATGCGTCGGTGGAGCGTCGGGGCCCACGAGGTAGGGGCGCGCCCGGGGGGCGCGCCCCCACCTCGTGACCGCCTCTGCACTCCTTGGAGTAGGGTCCAAGTCTCTGGATCACGTTCGGTGAGAAGATCACGTTCGAAGGTTTCATTCCGTTTGGACTCCGTTTGATATTCCGTTTCTTCGCAACACCGAAATAGGAAAAAAACAGCAATTACGGCACAGGCCTCCGGTTAATAGGTTAGTCCCAAAAATAATATAAAAGTGGAAAATAAAGCCCATTATAGTCCAAAACAATAGATAAAATTATAGATACATTGGAGACGTATCACCGCCCCACCGTACTCCCATTGCTAGCCTAGCCATCCCTCTACTCACTCACACCTACTGTTATTCTCCGGCGACGCCAGAGCAGACGATAAACCCTCGTCTGACAACTCCCTCTCCGTGGGAAACAACTGCTGAGTCTTCCCTGCCTCCGTGTTGTTCCCTTCCTAGGCCTCGCCGTCGTCCACCGCCCTGGTGCTCTCGGCGCGGCCTGGTCAACGTGGTCAACGACCGACATGCATCTGAAGTGGACTTTATGGGGAGAGGCCGACAGCTGGGTCCACGGCCGCACGCAAGGAAATGCCTCCTTATTACGCGCAAAATAATGATTCCTCCACCTGACATCAGGGACCCACCAAAAGGGCCTCTGTATTTCACGAAAAAACGTTACCGCCGCTGAAAGCTCGGACCCACCAGCTATATCTTCGCACGCAAGGAAGTGCCTCCTTATTACGCACAAAAAAATGAATACTCCGCCTATTAGCTGGGACCCAGTATAGTGGCAGGCTGACTTGTGGGCCTACTAAGTTGACGGGGACGGAGGGATTTGTCAACTTAGTCAATATGCATGATTCTAGCTCTAGTGACCATACGATGTCCATCCAACGGCCGTAGTGCTTCTTCAACCTCTGGTCTTGTTGCTCCAGCCGCCCAAACCAGCAACGGTCGTGCCTCGTGCTCCTGCCTCCCGTGGCCGGATGCATTGCGGCGGAGGGCTCACCTCCCCTACTACTGCCGCCGCTGGCCAGGCCATCCCTCTACTCACCCACACCCCCTGTTATTCTGCAGCGACGGCAGCCTCACCCTCGTACTCCTCTTTGCGTGGGCATCCACTGCTGCGTCTTCTCGGCTCCGTGTCGTCCCCTTCCTAGGCCTCGCCGTCGTCCACCGCCGTGGTGCTCTCGGCGTGGCGTGGTCAATGTGGTCAATGACCGACTTCCATCGGAAGAGTACTGTGCGTGGAGAGGCTGACAGCTGGGTCCACGGCGGCCGCAAGGAAGTGCCTCCTTGTTACGCGCAAAATAATTATTCCTCCACCTGACAGCAGGGACCCACCGGACGGGCCACCGTATTTCGCGAAAAAAACGTTTCCCCCCTGACTGCTGGGACCCACCAGCTACATCTTCGCACGCAAGGAAGTGCGTTCAGGCAAAAAAAACAAACGATTTGCCCCCCTGACTGCTGGGACCCACCAGCTACATCTTCGCAGGTAAGGAAGTGCCTGACAGTCGGGACCCACCTGGTCGAAGCGTACATAGCATTGTCATTCTGGCCACGAACATGTACGTACATATATACTGGTCGATGTAGAGGCGCGCACGTAGCATGTACACGTACGTACAGCGGCCATGGTGCAAGAAACAAAATACGGCCACGTATTTGTACATACGGGCGGGGTCTCGAACGCCTACTTGCGCATACGTACATGGCTGGGTCGGAACGGAGAAACAACGTCGTCGTCGTGTTCATGGGGAGCCAACCAGCTGGGTCGGAACGGAATGGGTGGTCGTGTTCATCGGGAGGGCTTGGACGGAACAGGCGATGGAAACGAGGCCTGGCGTACCGCATAACAGAGGAAACGGATCTCCTACGTTCGGAATGGGTCCTGTTGATCAGGAGGGGTGTGGCGTATGGCAAAACGGAGGAAACGGACCTCCTACGGTCGAAACAGGGGTCCTGTTGATCGGGAGGGGTGTGGCGTACCGCAAAACGGACGAAACGGACCTCCTACGGTCGAAACGGGGGTCCTGTTGATCGGGAGGGGTGTGGCGTACCGCAAAACGGATGAAACGGACCTCCTACGGTCGAAACGGGGTCCTGTTCGCCGGGAGGGTGTGGCGTGGCGTAAGCGGACTCCACGGGATCTGTTCATCTCCACCATCGACCTCCTCCGGCCTCCACGGGCTACCGTCGACCTCCTCCGGCCTCCACGGGCTCCTGTTCATCCGGCCTCCACCGCGCTACTCCACCGCTCTTGTTCAACCACCCTCCACCGTCTCACTGCTCATCCAGCCCTCCACACCACGGGTCTGTTCAATCACCCCTCCACGGGCACCCCTCCACCGTCTCTGTTCATCCAGCCCTCCACACCACGGGTCTGTTCAACCGCCCTCCACGGGCACCCCTCCATCGTCTCTGTTCATCCAGCCCTCCACCACACCACGGGTCCTGTTCATCCAGAGGCAAACGCCACCGCCACTTTGTTGATCCAAACCCCCGCAAGCGCTCCTGCTCATCCTGCAGGCAGCATCGATCGGCTTCGTTAGCATAAGTATCGAAGAATCGCTCGATCGGCTTGATTAACAGCCATCGATCGATCGCTTCGGGTTCGATGAACGCGTAGCTGCAAAGGTGTCGCTTCGGGTTCGATTAGAGCCCAACGCCTTGCTCGGGTTGATTAGAGCTAACGCCGCACACACAGCAGCGTCGTGTCACGAGAAAGCGCATCGCTTCGGCCCCGACCTCCCACCGTAACCGGAACTCCCGAAATTTTCCTCCCCTCGCTTCTACCACGGTTTTTCCGTCATGGGCGGCCCAAAGAATGTCATGCAGCTGCGTCTCCGCCCGCCCAGGATGAAAAGCCCATTTTCTGTCATGATTTTTTGTCATATAAGTAGGAGCCCACCACATCTATGATGATACCGGCTTTTGTCACAATTATCGTCATAGAAGTGTCATATGTATGACAAAAAAAATTCATTCGGCCCAAAATGTCACGGATGTGTCTTTTTTTTGTAGTGCGACTTAGAATCTTCCGGATCAGTGTCAAAGCTAGCATCGATGTAACCATTTACGATGAGCTCTTTGTCACCTCCATAAATGAGAAACATATCCTCCATGTACTTCAGGATGTTCTTGACTGTTGTCCAGTGAGTCACTCCTGGATTACTTTGGTACCTCCCTGCTAAACTTATAGCAAGGCACACATCAGGTCTGGTACACAACATTGCATACATGATAGAACCTATGGCTGAGGCATAGGGAATGACTTTCATTTTCTCTCTATCTTTTGCAGTGGTTGGGCATTGAGTCTGACTCAATTTCACACCTTGTAACACAGGCAAGAACCCTTTCTTTGACTGATCCATTTTAAACTTCTTCAAAACTTTATCAAGGTATGTGCTTTGTGAAAGTCGAATTAAGCGTCTTGATCTATCTCTATAGATCTTGATGCCAAATATATATGCAGCTTCACTGAGGTCTTTCATTGAAAAATTCGTATTCAAGTATCCTTTTATGCTATCCAGAAATTCTATATCATTTCCAATCAACATTATGTCATCCACATATAATATTAGAAATGCTACAGAGCTCCTACTCACTTTCTTGTAAATACAGGCTTCTCCGAAAGTCTGTATAAAACCATATGCTTTGATCACACTGTCAAAGCGTATATTCCAACTCCGAGATGCTTGCACCAGTCCATAAATGGATCGCTGGAGCTTGCACACTTTGTTAGCACCTTTAGGATCGACAAAACCTTCTGGTTGCATCATATACAACTCTTCTTTAAGAAATCCATTAAGGAATACAGTTTTGACGTCCATTTGCCAGATTTCATAGTCATAAATGCGGCAATTGCTAACATGATTCAAACAGACTTAAGCATCGCTACGGGTGAGAAGTTCTCATCGTAGTCAACTCCTTGAACTTGTCGAAAACCTTTTGCAAAAAGTCGAGCTTTGTAGATGGTGACATTACCATCAGCGTCAGTCTTCTTCTTGAAGATCCATTTATTCTCTATGGCTTGCCGATCATCAGGCAAGTCAACCAAAGTCCACACTTTATCATCATACATGGATCCCATCTCAGATTTCATGGCTTCAAGCCATTTCGCGGAATCTGGGCTCGTCATCGCTTCCTCATAGTTCGTACGTTCGTCATGGTCTAGTACCATGACTTGCAGAACAGGATTATCGTACCACTCTGGTGCGGAACGTATACTCTGGTTGACCTATGAGGTTCGGTAGTAACTTGATCTGAAATTTCATGATCATCATCATTAGCTTCCTCACTAATTGGTGTAGGCATCATGGAAAATGTTTTCTGTGATGAACTACTTTCCAATTCAATAGAAGGTACAATTACCTCATCAAGTTCTACTTTCCTCCCACTCACTTCTTTCGAGAGAAACTCCTTCTCTAGACAAGATCCATTCTTAGCAACAAATATCTTGCCTTCGGATATGTGATAGAAGGTGTACCCAACAGTTTCATTTGGGTATCCTATGAAGACGCACTTCTCCGATTTGGGTTCGAGCTTATCAGGTTGAAGTTTTTTCACATAAGCATCGCAACCCCAAACTTTAAGAAACGACAGCTTAGGTTTCTTGCCACACTACAATTCATACGGTGTCGTCTCAACGGATTTAGATGGTGCCCTATTTAACATGAATGCAGCTGTCTTTAATGCATAGCCCCAAAATGATAGTCGTAAATCGCTAAGAGACATCATAGATCGCACCATATCTAATAAAGTACGGTTACAACGTTCGGACACACCATTACGCTGTGGTGTTCCAGGTGAGGTGAGTTGTGAAACTATTCCACATTGTTTTAAATGAAGGCCAAAATCGTAACTCAAATATTCGCCTCCGCGATTAGATCGTAGAAACATTATTTTCTTGTTACGATGATTCTCCACTTCACTCTGAAATTCTTTGAACTTTTCAAATCTTTAAGACTTGTGTTTCATTAAGTAGATATACCCATATCTGCTCAAATCATCTGTGAAGGTCAGAAAATAATGATACCCGCCCCGAGCCTCAACACTCATCGGACCACATACATCGGTATGTATTATTTCCAATAAGTCAGTAGCTCGTTCCATTGTTCCGGAGAACGGAGTCTTGGTCATCTTGCCCATGAGGCATGGTTCGCAAGCATCAAATGATTCATAATCAAGTGATTCCAAAAGTCCATCTACATGGAGTTTATTCATGCGCTTTACACCAATATGACTTAAACGGCAATGCCACAAATATGTTGCACTATCATTATCAACTTTGCATCTTTTGGCATCAATATTATGAATATTTGTATCACCACGACCGAGATTCAAAAAAATAGACCACTCTTCAAGGGTGCATGACCATAAAAGATACTACTCATATAAATGGAACAACCATTATTCTCTGATTTAAATGAATAACCATCTCGCATCAAACAAGATCCAGATATAATGTTCATGCTTAACGTTGGCACTGATACATCTCCAACGTATCTATAATTTTTTATTGTTCCATGCTATATTATATTCTGTTTTCGATGTTTAATGGGCTTTACTATACACTTCTATATTATTTTTGGGACTAACCTATTAACCGGAGGCCCAGCCTGAATTGCTATTTTTTTGCCTATTTCAGTGTTTCGAAGGAAAAGGATATCAAACGGAGTTCAAACGGAATGAAACCTTCAGGAACGTGATTTTTGGAACAAACGTGGTCCAGAGGACTTGGAGTCTACGTAAAGCAATCAATGAGGAGAGCACGAGGCAGGGGGGCACGCCTACCCCTCCACGCGCGCCCTCTACCCTAATGGGGCCCATGTTGCTCCACCGACGTACTTCTTCCTCCTATATATACCCATATACCCTGGAAACATCAGATACGGAGTAAAAACCCTATTTCCACCGCCGCAACCTTCTGTACCAACGAGATCCCATCTTGGGGCCTTTTCCGGCGCTCCGCCGGAGGGGGCATGGATCACGGAGGGCTTCTACATCAACACCATAGCCTCTCCGATGATATGTGAGTAGTTTACCTCAGACCTTCGGGTCCATAGTTATTAGCTAGATGGCTTCTTCTCTCTCTTTGGATCTCAATACAATGTTCTCCTCGGTCTTCTTGGAGATCTATTCGATGTAATCTTCTTTTGCAGTGCGTTTGTCGAGATCTGATGAATTGTGGGTTTATGATCAAGATTATCTATGAACAATATTTGAATCTCCTCTGAATTCTTTTATGTATGATTGGTTATCTTTCCAAGTCTCTTCGAATTATCAGTTTGGTTTGGCCTACTAGATTGATCTTTCTTGCAATGGGAGAAGTGCTTAGCTTTGGGTTCATTCTTGCGGCATCCTTTCGAAGTGACAGCAGTGGCAGCAAGGCACGTATTGTATTGTTGCACGCGAGGATAAAAAGATGGGGTTTATATCATATTGCATGAGTTTATCCCTCTACATCATGTCATCTTACTTAAAGCATTACTCTATTCTTATAAACTTAATACTCTAGATGCATGATGGATAGCAGTCGATGTGTGGAGTAATAGTAGTAGATGCAGAATCGTTTCGATCTACTTGTCGCGGACGTGATTCCTATATACATGATCATACCTAGACATTCTCATAACTACGCTCAATTCTATTAATTGCTCGACGGTAATTCGTTTACTCACCGTAATACTTATGCTCTTGAGAGAAGCCACTAGTGAAACCTATGGCCCCCGGGTCTATTTTCCCGCATATTAATCTTCCAACACTTACCTATTTTTATTGCCGTTTATTTTACTTTGCATCTTTATCATAAAAATACCAAAAATATTGTCTTATCATATCTATCAGATCTCACTCTCGTAAGTGACCGTGAAGGGATTGACAACCCCTTTATCGCGTTGGTTGCGAGGTTCTTATTTGTTTGTGTAGGTGCGTCGGACTTGTGCGTGATCTCCTACTGGATTGATACCTTGGTTCTGAAGAACTGAGGGAAATAATTATGCTACTTTACTACATCACCCTTTCCTCTTCAAGGGAAAACCAACGCAGTGCTCAATAGGTAGCAAGAAGGATTTCTGGCGCCGTTGCCGGGGAATTTCGTGCCAAGTCAAGTCAAGACATACCAAGTACCGATCACAAACTCTTATCCCTCACATTACATTATTTGCCATTTGCCTCTCGTTTCCCTCTCCCCCACTTCACCCTTGCCGTTTTATTCGCCCTCTCTTTTCCGTTCGCCTCTTTTTCGCTTGCTTCTTGTTTGCTCGTTTGTTGTATTGCTTGCTTGTCATGATGGCTCAAGATAATACTAAATTGTGTGACTTTACCAATACCAACAACAATGATTTTCTTAGCACTCCAATTTCTCCTCTTACCGATGCTCAATCTTGTGAAATTAATGTTGCTTTGTTGAATCTTGTCATGAAAGATCAATTCGCCGGCCTTCCTAGTGAAGATGTCGCTACCCATCTGAATAGCTTCGTTGATTTGTGTGATATGCAAAAGAAGTAAGATGTGCACAATGATATTGTTAAATTGAAGCTATTTCCTTTTTCTCTTAGAGATCGTGCTAAAGTTTGGTTTTCGTATTTGCCTAAAAATAGTATTGATTCATGGAATAAGTGCAAAGATGCTTTTATCTCTAAGTATTTTCCTCCCACTAAGATCATCTCTCTTAGAAACGATATCATGAATTTTAAGCAACTTGATCATGAACATGTTGCACAAGCTTGGGAGAGGATGAAATTAATGATACGTAATTGCCCTACACATGGATTTGAATCTTTGGATGATTATACAAAAAATTTATGCCGGATAGAATTTTGCTTCTAAAAATCTTTTAGATTCGTCCGCGGGAGGCACTTTTATGGAAATCACCTTAGGAGAAGCTACTAAACTCCTAGATAATATTATGGTTAATTATTCTCAATGGCACACCGAAAGATCTACTAATAAAAAAGTGCATGCGATAGAAGAAATAAATTAATGTTTTGAGTGGAAAGATGGATGAACTTATGAAATTATTTGCTACTAAAAGTGTTTCTTCTGATCCTAATGATATGCCTTTGTCTACTTTGATTGAGAATAATAATGAATCTATGGATGTGAATTTTGTTGGTAGGAATAATTTTGGTAACAACGCGTATAGAGGAAACTTTAATCCTAGGCCGTTCCCTAGTAATTCCTATAATAATTATGGTAATTCCTACAAGAATTCTTATGGAAATTTAAATAAGATGCCGCCTGAATTTGAGACTAGTGTTAAGGAGTTTATGAATTCGCAAAAGAATTTCAATGCTTTGCTTGAAGAAAAATTGCTTAAGGTTGATGAATTGGCTAGAACGTTGATATAATTTCTCTTGATGTTGATTCTTTGAAACTTAGATCAATTCCACTTGAGCATGATATCAATGAGTCTCTCAAAGCCATGAGAATTTCCATGATGAGTGCATAGAAAGAACTGCTAGGATGCGTGCTAAGAAAGATTGCTTTGTGAAAGCGCGTTCTTCTAATTTCTATGAAAATAAAGATGAAGATCTAAAAGTTATTGATGTGTCTCCTATTAAATCTTTGTTTTTCAATATGAATCTTGATAATGATGGAACCGGAGATGAGTCACCTTTACCTAGGTGGCGTCCCAAAAATTTGGAGTTTTTAGATCTTGATGCAAAAATTGGTGAAAGTGGGATTGAAGAGATTAAAACTTTAGATATTAATGAACCCACTATTTTGGATTTCAAGGAATTTAATTATGATAATTGATCTTTGATAGATTTTATTTCCTTGTTGCAATCCGTGCTAAATTCTCCTCATGCTTATAGCCAAAATAAAGCTTTTACCAAACATATCGTTGATGCTTTAATGCAATCTTATGAAGAAAAACTTGAGTTGGAAGTTTCTATCCGTAGAAAAGTTTATGATGAGTGGGAACCTACTATTAAAATTAAAATAAAAGATCATGAATGCTATGCTTTGTGTGATTTGGGTGCTAGTGTTTCCATGATTTCAAAAACTTTGTGTGATTTGTTAGGTTTCCGCGAATTTGATGATTGCTCTTTAAACTTGCACCTTGCGGATTCCACTATTAAGAAACCTATGGGAAGAATTAATGATATTCTTATTGTTGCAAATAGGAACTATTTGCCCATAGATTTTATTGTTCTTGATATAGATTGCAATCCTTCATGTCCTATTATTTTTGGTAGACCTTTCCTTAAATCGATTGGTGCAATTATTGATATGAAGGAAGGGAATATTATATTCCAATTTCCGTTATGGAAAGGCATGTAACACTTCCCTATAAATAAAATAAAATTACCTTATGAATCTATTATGAGAGCTACTTATGGATTGCCTACCAAAGATGGCAATACCTAGATCTATCCTTGCTTTTATGCCTAGCTAGGGGTGTTAAACCATAGCGCTTGTTGGGAGGCAACCCCATTTTTTTATATTTTTTGCTTTTTGCTTATGTTTAGGAATAAATATGTGATATAGCCTCAGGTTAGATTTGTTTTTATGTTTTAATTAGTGTTTGTGCCAAGTTAAACCTATAGGATCTTCTTGGATGATAGTTATTTGATCTTGCTGAAAATTCCAGAAACTTTCTGTTCATAAAAACAATTGTTTAAAATCACCAAAACGTGATAAAGTACTGATTCCAATTGCAGTAGATAAGTAAACAAATTTTCTAGGTCTTCCTATTTTGGTAGATTTTTCTTAGTTCCATAAGTTTGCGTTAGTTACAGATTACTACAGACTATTCTGTTTTTGACAGATTCTGTTTTTCGTGTGTTGTTTGCTTATTTTGATGAGTCTATGGCTAGTAAAAGAGTTTATAAACCATAGAAAAGTTGGAATACAGTAGGTTTAACACCAATATAAATAAAGAATGAGTTCAATACAGTACCTTTAAGTGGTGTTTTGTTTTCTTTCGCTAGCGGAGCTCACGAGATTTTCTGTTGAGTTTTGTGTTGTGAAGTTTTCATGTTGTGGGTAAAAATTTGATGGATTATGGAACAAGGAGTGGCAAGAGCCTAAGCTTGGGGATGCCCATGGCACCCCAAGATAATATAAGGACACCAAAAAGCCAAAGCTTGGGGATGCCCCAGAAGGCATCCCCTCTTTCGTCTTCGTCCATTGGTAACTTTACTTGGAGCTATATTTTTATTCACCACATGATATGTGTTTCTCTTGGAGCGTCTTGTATGATTTGAGTCTTTGCTTTTAAGTTTACCACAATCATCCTTGCTGTACACACCTTTTGAGAGATACACACATGATTCCGAATTTATTAGAATACTCTATGTGCTTCACTTATATCTTTTGAGCTATATAGTTTTTGCTCTAGTGCTTCACTTATATCTTTTAGAGCACGGTGGTGGATTTGTTTTATAGAAACTATTGTTCTCTCATGCTTCACCTATATTATTTTGAGAGTCCTACAAAACAGCATGTTAATTTGCTTTAATTATGATAGGCATCCAAGATTAGTAAAAAAATAATCTTAAGAGTGTGTTGAATACTATGAGAAGTTTGATGCTTGATAATTGTTTTGATATATGAAGATGCTGATATTGGAGTCATGCTAGTTGAGTAGTTGTGAATTTGAGAAATACTTGTGTTAAAGTTTGTGATTCCCGTAGCATGCACGTATGGTGAACCGTTATGTGATGAAGTCGGAGTATAATTTATTTATTGATTGTCTTCCTTATGAGTGGCGGTCGGGGACGAGCGATGGTCTTTTCCTACCAATCTATCCCCCTAGGAGCATGCGCGTAATACTTTGCTTTGATAACTTGTAGATTTTTGCAACAAGTATATGAGTTCTTTATGACTAATGTTGAGTCCATGGATTATACGCACTTTCTTCCTTCCACCATTGCTAGCCTCTCTAATACCGCGCACTTTTCGCCGGTATCATACACCCACCATATACCTTCCTCAAAACAGCCACCATACCTACCTATCATGGTATTTCCATATCCATTCCGAGATATATTGCCATGCAACTTACCACCGTTCCGTTTACTATGACACGCTCCATCATTGTCATATTGCTTTGCATGATCATGTAGTTGACATCGTATTTGTGGCAAAGCCACCATTCATAATTCTTTCATACATGTCACTCTTGATTCATTGCATATCCCGGTACACCGCCGAAGGCATTCACATAGAGTCATATTTTGTTCTAAGTGTTGAGTTGTAATTCTTGAGTTGTAAAGCAAATAAAAGTTTGATGATCATCATTATTAGAGCATTGTCCCAAGTGAGGAAAGGATGATGGAGACTATGGTTCCCCCACAAGTCGGGATGAGACTACGGACGAAAAAAAATAGAGAAGAAAAAAAAGAGGCCATAAAAAAGTGAAAAGGCCCAAAGAAAAAAATGAGAGAAAAGAGAGAAGGGACAATGCTACTATCCTTTTACCACACTTGTGCTTCAAAGTAGCACCATGATCTTCATGATAGAGAGTCTCCTATGATATCACTTTCATATACCAGTGGGAATTTTTCATTATAGAACTTGGCTTGTATATTCCAATGACGGGCTTCCTCAAAATGCCCTAGGTCTTCTGAGTAAGCAAGTTGGATGCACACCCACTTAGTTTCTTTTGTTGAGCTTTCATATACTTATAGCTCTAGTGCATCTGTTGCATGGAAATCCCTACTCACTCACATTGATATATATTGATGGGCATCTCCATAGCCCGTTGATACGCCTAGTTGACGTGAGACTATCTTCTCCTTTTTTGTCTTCTCCACAACCACCATTCTATTCCACATATAGTGCTATGTCCATGGCTCACGTTCATGTATTGCGTGAAGATTGAAAAAAGTTTGAGAACATCAAAAGTATGAAACAATTGCTTGGCTTGTCATCGGGGTTGTGCATGATTAAATACTTTGTGTGATGAAGATAGAGCATAGCCAGACTATATGATTTTGTAGGGATAACTTTCTTTGGCCGTGTTATTTTGAGAAGACATAATTGCTTAGTTTGTATGCTTGAAGTATTATTATTTTTATGTCAATATTAAACTTTTTTCTTGAATCTTTCGGATCTGAATATTCATACCACAAATAAGAGAATTACACTGAAAATTATGCTAAGTAGCATTCCACATCAAAAATTCTGTTTTTATCATTTACCTACTCGAGGACGAGCAGGAATTAAGCTTGGGGATGCTTGATACGTCTCCAACGTATCTATAATTTTTGATTGTTCCATGCTATATTATATTCTGTTTTGGATGTTTAATGGGCTTTACTATACACTTTTATATTATTTTTGGGATTAACCTATTAACCGGAGGCCCGGCTCGAATTGCTGTTTTTTTGCCTATTTCAGTGTTTCGAAGGAAAAGGATATCAAACGGAATGAAACCTTCGGAAACGTGATTTTCGGAACAAACGTGATTTAGAGGACTTGGAGTCTACCTAAAGCAATCAACGAGGAGAGCACGAGGCAGGAGGGCGCGCCTACACCCCCCAGGCGCGCCCTCTGCCCTCGTGGGGCCCATGTTGCTGTTGGAAATATGCCCTAGAGGGAATAATAAAAGCATTATTATTATATTTCCTTGTTCATGATAATTGTCTTTTATTCATGCTATAACTGTGTTATCCGGAAATCGTAATACACGTGTGAATACATAGACTACAATACGTCCCTAGTAAGCCTCTAGTAGACTAGCTCGTTGGTCAACAGATAGTCATGGTTTCCTCACTATGGACATCAGATGTCGTTGACAACGGGATCACGTCATTAGGAGAATGACGTGATGGACAAGACCCAATCCTAAGCATAGCACAAAGATCGTGTAGTTTGTTTTGCTAGAGCTTTTCCAATGTCAAGTATCTCTTCCTTAGACCGTGAGATCGTGTAACTCCCGGATATCGTAGGAGTGCTTTGGGTGTATCAAGCGTCACAACGTAATCGGGTGACTATAAAGGTGCACTACGGTATCTCCGAAAGTGTCATTGGGTTGACACGGATCGAGACAGGATTTGTCACTCGTGTTACGGAGAGGTATCACCGGGCCCACTTCGGTAGTGCATCATCATATTGAGCTCAAGGTGATCAAGTGTCGGTCACGGGATCATGCATTACGGTGCGAGTAAAGTGACTTGCCGATAACGAGACTAAGCGAGGTATTGGGATACCGACGATCGAGTCCCGGCAAGTAACATACCGTCGACAAAGGGAATAGAATACGGGGTTGCTTGAACCCTTGACATCGTGGTTCATCCGATGACAACATCGAGGAACATGTAGGAGCCAACATGGGTATCCAGATCCGCTGTTGGTTATTGACTGAGATCGTCTCGGTCATGTCTGCGTGTCTCCCGAACCCGTAGGGTCTACACATAAGGTTCGGTGGCGCTAGGGTTAATAGGAAGACAAGTATGCGATTACGAATGTTGTTGGAGTCCGGATGAGATCCCGGACGTCACGAGGAGTTCGGAATGGTCCGGAGGTAAAGATTTATATATGGAAAGTGGTTAAGCGGACTCGGAAAGTTTGGGGTATACTGGTAATGTACTGGGGCCACGGGAGAGTTCCGGAGGTCCACGGGAGGGGCCACCCCTCGGGGGGCCACATGGGCTAAGTGGGAGAGGAGCCAGCCCCGGTGGGCTGGGCGCACCTCCCACCTAGGCCCATCGGCTAGGGCATGGGGAGGGAAACCCTAAAGGGGCGCCCCTGGCTTGGGGGCAAGCCACCCTCCCTCCTCCCCTTGGCCGCCGCCCCATCTAGGGTTTCCCTAGATGGCTGGCCCCCTTGCCCTCTCCTCCTATAAATAGAGGGGGGGGGAGGCTGCACACACCATTGAAGGCGCAGCCCTTCCCCTCCCCAACACCTCTCTTTCTCCACGCAAGCTTGGCGAAGCCCTGCCGGAGAACTGCCGTACCAACTGCACCACGCCGTCGTGCTGCCATTGGAGTTGTCTTCCTCTACCTCTCCTTCATCCTTGCTGGATCAAGACAGAGGAGACGCCATCGTCCCGTACGTGTGTTGAACGCGGAGGTGCTGTCCGTTCAGCACTTGGTCATCGGTGATCGGAATCACGTTGGGAACGTCTTCGTCATCACCACTCCCTCGAACGCTTCCGTACTCGATCTACAAGTGGTATGTAGATGCAAACTCTTTCTCTTGACTCGTTGCTTAGTAGAACTCATAGATGGATCTTGGTGAAACCGTAGGAAAATTTTTAATTTTCTGCAACGTTCCCCAATAGTGGCATCATGAGCTAGGTCTATCGTAGTTCTCTTTGCACGAGTAGAACACAATTTAGTTGTGGGCGTGGATCTTGTCAATTTACTTGCCGCTACTAGTCTTATCTTGCTTCCGCGGTATTGTGGGATGAAGCGGCCCGGACCAACCTTACACGTGCGCTTCGTGAGACCGGTTCCACCGACTAACATGCACTAGTTGCATAAGGTGGCTGGCGGGTGTCTGTCTCTCCTACTTTAGTTGGGCGGATTCGATGAAAAGGGTCCTTATGAAGGGTAAATAGAAGTTGACAAGATCACGTTGTGGTTATTCGTAGGTAAGAAAACGTTCTTGCTAGAACCCAATTGCAGCCACATAAAGATGCAACAACAATTAGACGACGTCTAACTTGTTTTTGCAGCAATTGTCATGTGATGTGATATGGCCAAGTTGTGATGAATGATGAATGACATATTGTGATGTATGAGATCATGTTCTTGTAATAGGAATCACGACTTGCATGTCGATGAGTATGACAACCGCAGGAGCCATAGGAGTTGTCTTTATTTTGCATGACCTGCGTGTCATTGAAGAGCGCCATGTAACTTACTTTACTTTATTGCTAAACGCGTTAGCCATAGAAGTAGAAGTAGTCGTTGGAGTGACAACTTCATGGAGGCACAATGATGGAGATCATGATGATGGAGATCATGGTGTCATGCGGTGACAAGATGATCATGGAGCCCGAAGATGGAGATCAATGGAGTTTTATGATATTGGCCATATCATGTCACTACTATATATAATTGCATGTGATGTTTATTATGTTTATACATCTTGTTTACTTAGAATGACGGTAGTAAATAAGATGATCCCTTACAACAATTTCAAGAAGTGTTCTCCCCTAACTGTGCACGTTGCTAAAGTTAAGTAAACTTCTAAGCACCACGTGATGATCGGTGTGATGGATTCTTACGTTCACATACAACGGGTGTAAGACAGATTTACACACGCAAAACACTTAGGGTTAACTTGACGAGCCTAGCATGTACAGACATGGCCTCGGAACACGAAGACCGAAAGGTCGAACACGAGTCGTATAGAAGATACGATCAACATGAGAATGTTCACGGACGATGACTAGTCCGTCTCACGTGATGATCGGACACGGCCTAGTCGACTCGGATCGTGTATCACTTAGATGACTAGAGGGATGTCTAATCTGAGTGGGAGTTCATTGTAATAATTTGATTAGATGAACTTAATTATCATGAACTTAGTCTAAAACTTTTGAATGATATGTCTTGTAGATCAAATGGCCAACGCTCATGTCAACTTGAACTTCAACGCGTTCCTAGAAAACCAAGCTGAAAGATGGCGGCGCAACTATCACGGACTGGGTCCGAACTTGAGATCATCCTCATAGCTGCCAGAAACAATATGTCCTAGAAGGACCGCTAGGTGGCGCTCCGTCCCGAAGAACCAAGACATTATGAATTCTTGGCAGTCTCGTCTTGATGATTACTCCCTCGTTCAGTGCGGCATGCTTTACAGCTTAGAACCGGGCTCCAAAAGCGTTTTGAGCATCACGGAGCATATGAGATGTTCGAGGAGCTGAAACTTGTTTTCAAGCTCACGCCGGGTCGAGAGATATGACATCTCCGACAAGTTCTATAGTTGTAAGATGGAGGAAAACAGTTACACGGTGAGCACATTCTCAAGATGTCCAGGTTGCACAACCGTATGACCCAGCTGAATATTAACCTCCTGATGAGGCGGTCATTGATGAATCCTCGATCGCTCCCACCAAGCTACAAGAGCTTTGTGATGAACTACAACATGCGGGGGATGGTAAAGACCATTCTGAAGTATTCTCTATCTTGAAGTCACCGAGGTTGAAATCAAGAAAGAACATCAAGTGTTGATGGTCAATAAGACCACTAAGTTTAAGAAGGGCAAGGGCAAGAAGAACTTCAAGAAGGACGGCAAGGAGGTTGCGCCCCGTAAGCAAGTTACCGGAAGAAGTCAAAGAATGGACCCAAGCACGAGACCGAGTGCTTTTATTGCAAGGGAAGGGTCCTTTGAAGCGGAACTGCCCCAAATACTTAGCGGACAAGAAGGCCGGCAACACCAAAGGTATATTTGATATACATGTAATTGATGTGTACCTTACCATTACTCGTAGTAACTCCTGGGTATTTGATACCGTGCCGTTGCTCATATTTGTAACTCACAGCAGGAGCTGCGGAATAAGCGGAGACTGGCGAAGGGCGAGGTGACGATCTTGGCGTCGGGAATGGTTCAGTCGATGTGATCGCCGTCGACACGCTACCTCTTCATTTACCCACGGGATTAGTTATAAACCTTAATAATTGTTATTTGGTGCCAAGTTTGAGCATGAATATTGTATCCGGATCTCGTTTAATGCGAGATGGCTACTCATTTAAATCCGAGAATAATGGTTGTTCTATTTATATGGGAGATATGTTTTATGGTCATGCTCCGATGGTCAATGGTTTATTCTTAATGAATCTCGGCGTAGTATTACACATGTTCATAGCGTGAATACCAAAAGATGTAAAGTTGATAACGATAGTCCCACATACTTGTGGCACTGCCGCCTTGGTCACATTGGTGTCAAGCGCATGAAGAAGCTCCATCTGATGGACTTTTGGAGTCTTTAGATTATGAATTATTTGACACATGCGAACCATGCCTCATGGGCAAGATGACCAAGACTCCGTTCTCCGAACAATGGGCGAGCAACCAACTTGTTGGAAATCATACATACCGATGTGTGCGGTCCAATGGCGTTGAGGCTCGCAGAGGATATCGTTATGTTCTCACTCTCACAGATGACTTAAGTAGATATGGGTATGTCTACTTGATGAAACACAAGTCTGAGACCTTTGAAAAGTTCAAGGAATTTCAGAGTGAAGTAGAGAATCAACGTGACCGAAAGATAAAATTCTTACGATCGATCGTGGAGGAGAATATTTAAGTCACGAATTTGGTACACACTTAAGAAAATGTGGAATCGTTTCACAACTAACGCCGCTGGAACACCTCAGCGTAATGGTGTGTCGAGCGTCGTGTCGCACTCTATTGGATATGGTGCGGTCTATGATGTCTCTTACTGATTTACCGCTATCATTTTGGGGATACGCTCTAGAGATAGCTACATTCACTTTAAATAGGGCACCGTCTAAGTCCGTTGAGGCGACACCGTATGAATTATGGTTTGGGAAGAAACCTAAGGTATCGTTTCTAAAAGTTTGGGGATGCGATGCTTATGTCAAGAAACTTCAACCTGAAAAGCTCGAACCCAAGTCGGAAAAATGCGTCTTCATAGGATACCCTAAGGAAACCGTAGGGTATACCTTCTACTTAAGATCCGAGGGCAAGATCTTTGTTGCCAAGAACGGATCCTTTCTCGGAAAAAGAGTTTCTCTCGAAAGAAGTAAGTGGGAGGAAAGTAGAACTCGATGAAGTACTACCTCTTGAACAGGATAGTAGTGCAGCTCGGAAAATGTTCTGTGATGCCTACACCAACGAAGAGGAAATTCATGATGATGATCAAGGTACTTGGATCAAGTTGCTACCGAACTCAGAGGTCCACTAGGACACGTTCCGCACTGAGTGGTACGGCAACCCTGTCTTGGAAATCATGTTGTTAGACAACAATGAACCTTGAACTATGAAGAAGCGATGGCGGCCCAGATTCCAACAAATGGCTAGAAGCCATGAAATCTGAGATAGAATCCATGTATGAAAACAAAGTGTGGACTTTGGTGACTTGCCCGATGATCGGCGAGCGATAGAAAACAAATGGATCTTTAACAGAAGGCGGACGCGATGGTAATGTCACCATCTATAAAGCTCGACTTGTCGCTAAGGGTTATCGGCAAGTTCAAGGGATTGACTACGATGAAACTTTCTCTCCGTAGCGAAGCTTAAGTCCGTCCGAATCATGTTAGCAATTGCCGATACTATGATTATGAGATATGGCAGATGGACGTCAAAACAGCGTTCCTTAACGGATATCTTAAGGAAGAGCTGTATATGATGCAGCCGGAGGGTTTTGTCGATCCTAAGAACGCTAACAAAGTATGCAAGCTCCAGCGATCCATTTATGGGCTGGTGCAAGCATCTCGGAGTTGGAACATTCGCTTTGATGAGATGATCAAAGCGTTTGGGTTTATCTTGATCTTATGGAGAAGCTGCGTTTACAAGAAAGTGAGTGGGAGCTCTGTAGCATTTCTCATATTATATGTAGATGACATACTTTTGATGGGAAATGATATAGAATTCTTGGACATCATTAAGGCCTACTTGAATAAGTGTTTTTCAATGAAGGACCTTGGAGAAGCTGCTTATATATTAGGCATCAAGATCTATAGAGATAGATCGAGGCGCCTCATAGGTCTTTCACAAAGCACATACCTTGATAAGATTTTGAAGAAGTTCAAAATGGATCAGTCCAAGAAGGGTTCTTGCCTGTATTGCAAGGTGTGAGATTGAGCTCAGCTCAATGCCCGACCACGACAAAAGATAAAGAAGAGATGAGTGTCATCCCTATGCCTCAGCCATAGGATCTATTATGTATGCCATCTTGTGTACGGACCTGATGTAAACCTTGCCGTAAGTTTGGTAGGAAGGTACCAAAGTAATCCCGCAAGGAACACTGGACAACGGTCAAAATATCCTGAAGTACCGAAAAGGACAAAGGACATGTTTCTCGTTTATGGAGGTGACGAAGAGCTCGTCGTAGAAGGTTACGTCGGCGCTTAGCTTCGACACGATCTGATGACTCTAAGTCACAAACCGGATCGTGTATATGTTGAATGGTGGAGCAATAAGCTGGTGCAGCTGCAAGCGAAGCGTCGTGGCGGGATCTACATGTGAAGCGGAGTACATGGCAGCCTCGGAGGCAGCACATGAAGCAATTTGGGTGAAGGAGTTCATCACCGACCTAGGAGTCATACCCAATGCGTCGGGGCCGATCAAACTCTTCGTGACAACACTTTGGAGCTATTGCCCTTGCCAAGGAGCCCAGGTTTCACAAGAAGACAAGGCACATCAGCGTCGCTTCAACTCCATCCGTGAAAATGTTCGGGATGGAGACATAGAAATTTGTAAAGTGCATACGGATCTGAATGTCGCAGATCCGCTGACTAAACCTCTTCCGCGGGCAAAACATGATCAACACCAGAACTCTATGGGTGTTCGATTCATCACAATGTAACTAGATTATTGACTCTAGTGCAAGTGGGAGACTGTTGGAAATATGCCCTAGAGGCAATAATAAAAGCATTATTATTATATTTCCTTGTTCATGATAATTGTCTTTTATTCATGCTATAAGCGTGTTATCCGGAAATCGTAATACACGTGTGAATACATAGACTACAATCGTCCCTAGTAAGCCTCTAGTAGACTAGCTCGTTGGTCAACAGATAGTCATGGTTTCCTGACTATGGACATCAGATGTCATTGACAACGGGATCACGTCATTAGGAGAATGACGTGATGGACAAGACCCAATCCTAAGCATAGCACAAAGATCGTGTAGTTCGTTTTGCTAGAGCTTTTCCAATGTCAAGTATCTCTTCCTTAGACCGTGAGATCGTGTAACTCCCGGATATCGTAGGAGTGCTTTGGGTGTATCAAACGTCACAACGCGTAATCGGGTGACTATAAAGGTGCACTACGGTATCTCCGAAAGTGTCTGTTGGGTTGACACGGATCAAGACAGGGATTTGTCACTCCGTGTTACGGAGAGGTATCACTGGGCCCACTCGGTAGTGCATCATCATATTGAGCTCAAGGTGATCAAGTGTCTGGTCACGGGATCATGCATTACGGTACGAGTAAAGTGACTTGCCGGTAACGAGACTAAACGAGGTATTGGGATACCGACGATCGAGTCTCGGGCAAGTAACATACCGTCTGACAAAGGGAATAGAATACGGGGTTGCTTGAACCCTTGACATCGTGGTTCATCCGATGACAACATCGAGGAACATGTGGGAGCCAACATGGGTATCCAGATCCCGCTGTTGGTTATTGACCTGAGATCGTCTCGGTCATGTCTGCGTGTCTCCCGAACCCGTAGGGTCTACACATAAGGTTCGGTGGCGCTAGGGTTAATAGGAAGACAAGTATGTGATTACGAATGTTGTTGAGTCTCGGATGAGATCCCGGACGTCACGAGGAGTTCCGGAATGGTCCGGAGGTAAAGATTTATATATGGAAAGTGGTTAAGCGGACTCGGAAAGTTTCGAGGGTATACTGTAATGTACCGGGCCACTGGAGAGTTCCGAGGTCCACTGGGAGGGCCACCTCCTCGGGGCCACATGGGCTAAGTGGGAGGGAGCCAGCCCCTGGTGGGCTGGGCGCACCTCCCACCTAGGCCCATCTTGCTAGGGCATGGGAGGGAAACCCTAAAGGGGCGCCCCTGGCTTGGGGGCAAGCCACCCTCCCTCCTCCCTTGGCCGCCGCCCCCATCTAGGGTTTCCCCTAGATGGCTGGCCCCCCTTTGCCCTCTCCTCCTATAAATAGAGGGGTGGGGGGGAGGGCTGCACACACCATTGAAGGCGCAGCCCCTCCCCTCCCCAACACCTCTCTTTCTCCACGCAAGCTTGGCGAAGCCCTGCCGGAGAACTGCCGTACCAACTGCACCACGCCGTCGTGCTGCCATTGGAGTTGTCTTCCTCTACCTCTCCTTCATCCTTGCTGGATCAAGACGGAGGAGACGACATCGTCCCGTACGTGTGTTGAACGCGGAGGTGCTGTCCGTTCAGCACTTGGTCATCGGTGATCGGAATCACGTTGGGAACGCCTTCGTCATCACCACTCCCTCGAACGCTTCCGTACTCGATCTACAAGTGGTATGTAGATGCAAACTCTTTCTCTTGACTCGTTGCTTAGTAGAACTCATAGATGGATCTTGGTGAAACCGTAGGAAAATTTTTAATTTTCTGCAACGTTCCCCAATAGTTGCTCCACCGACGTATTTCTTCCTCCTATATATACCCATATACCATGGAAACATCACATACGGAGCAAAAACACTATTTCCACCGCCGCAACCTTCTGTACCCGTGAGGTCCCATCTTGGGGCCTTTTCCGGCGCTCCGCCGGAGGGGGCATTGATCATGGAGGGCTTGTACATCAACACCATAGCCTCTCCGATGATATGTGAGTAGTTTACCTCAGACCTTCGGGTCCATAGTTATTAGCTAGATGGCTTCTTCTCTCTCTTTGGATCTCAATACAATGTTCTCCTTGGTCTTCTTGGAGATCTATTCGATGTAATCTTCTTTTGCAGTGTGTTTGTCGAGTTCTGATGAATTGTGGGTTTATGATCAAGATTATCTATGAACAATATTTGAATCTCCTCTGAATTCCTTTATGTATGATTGGTTATCTTTCCAAGGTTCTTCGAATTATCAGTTTGGTTTGGCCTACTAGATTGATCTTTCTTGCAATGGGAGAAGTGCTTAGCTTTGGGTTTAATCTTGCGGTGTCCTTTCCCAGTGACAGCAGGGGCAGCAAGGCACGTATTGTATTGTTGCCATCGAGGATAAAAAGATGGGGTTTATATCATATTGCATGAGTTTATTCCTCTACATCATGTCATCTTACTTAAAGCATTACTCTGTTCTTATGAACTTAATACTCTAGATGCATGCTGGATAGCGGTCGATGTGTGGAGTAATAGTAGTAGATGCAGAATCGTTTCGATCTACTTGTCACGGACGTGATGCCTATATACATGATCATACCTAGATATTCTCATAACTATGCTCAATTCTATCAATTGCTCGACAGTAATTCATTTACCCACCATAATACTTATGCTCTTGAGAGAAGCCACTAGTGAAACCTATGGCCCCCGGGTCTATTTTCCATCATATTAATCTTCCAACACTTAGCTATTTTTATTGCCGTTTATTTTACTTTGCATCATTATCATAAAAATACCAAAATATTATCTTATCATATCTATCGATCTCACTCGTAAGTGACCGTGAAGGATTGACAACCCCTTTATCGCGTTGGTTGCGAGGTTCTTAATTGTTTGTGTAGGTGCGTGCGACTTGTGCGTGATCTCCTACTGGATTGATACCTTGGTTCTCAAAAACTGAGGGAAATACTTACGCTACTTTACTGCATCACCCTTTCCTCTTCAAGGGAAAACCAACACAATGCTCAAGAGATAGCAGGCACCAAATAACAATTATTCAGGTCTAAAACTAATCCCGAAGGTAGATGTAGAGGTAGCATGCTGACGGCGATCATAACAACCTTGGAACCATTCCCGACGCGCATCATCACCCCGTCCTTAGCCAATCTTTGTTTAATCTGTAGCCCCTATTTCGAGTTGCAAATATGAGCAACAGAACCAGTATCAAATACCCAGGCGCTACTACAAGCATTAGTAAGGTACACATCAATAACATGTATATCGGATATACCTTTGTTCACTTTGCCATCCTTCTTATCCGCCAAATACTTGGGGCAGTTCCGCTTCCAGTGACCAGACCCTTTGCAGTAGAAGCACTCAGTTTCAGGCTTGGGTCCAGACTTGGGCTTCTTCCCGGGGTTGACAACTTTCTTTCCATTCTTCTTGAAGTTCCCCTTCTTTCCCTTGCCCTTTTTCTTGAAACTAGTGGTTTTGTTAACCATCAACACTTGATGTTCTTTCTTGATTTCTACCTCCGCAGCTTTGGGCATAGCGAAGAGCTCGGGAATTGTCTTATCCATCCCTTGCATATTATAGTTCATCACGAAGCCTTTGTAGCTTGGTGGCAGTGATTGAAGAACTCTATCAATAACACTATCATCCGGAAGATTAACTCCCAACTGAGTCAAGTGGTTACGGTACCGAGACATTCTGAGTATGTGTTCACTGACATAACTATTCTCCTCCATCTTAAAGCTATAGAACTTGTTGGAGACTTCATATCTCTCAACTCGGGCATTTTCTTGAAATATTAACTTCAAATCATGGAACATTTTCATGTGGTCCATGATGTTCAAAACATTTTTGAAGTCCCGATTCTAAGCCGTAGAGCATGGCACACTGAACTATAGAGTAGTCATCAGACCGCGTCTGCCAGTCGTTCAAAGCGTCTACATTAGCGGGAGGGGGATTTTCACCTAGCGGTGCATCAAGGACATAATTCTTCTGTGCAGCAATGAGGATAATCCTCAAGTTACGGACCCAATCCGTGTAGTTGCTACCATCATCTTTCAACTTAGATTTCTCTAGGAACGCATTAAAATTCAAGGGAACGGTAGCACGGGCCATTGATCTACAACATAGATATGCAAAAACTATCAGGACTAAGTTCACGATAAATTAAGTTCAATTAATCATATTACTTAAGAACTCCCACTTAGATAGACATCCCTCGAGTCATCTAAATGATCACGTGATCCAAATCAACTAAACCATGTCCGATTATCATGTGAGATGGAGTAGTTTTCAATGGTGAACATCTCTATGTTGATCATATCTACTATATGATCCAAGCTCGACCTTTTGGTCTTTGGTGTTCCCAGGACATGTCTGTACATGCTAGGCTCGACAAGTTTAATCTGAGTATTCTGCACGTGCAAAACTGTCTTGCACCCATTGTATGTGAACGTAGAGCTTATCACACCTGATCATCACGTGGTGTCTCGGCACGACGAACTGTCGCAACGGTGCATACTCAGGGAGAACACTTATACCTTGAAATATTTAGTAAGGGATCATCTTATAATGCTACCATCGTACTAAGCAAAATAAGATGCATAAACGATAAACATCACATGCAATCAAAATATGTGACATGATATGGCCATCATCATCTTGTGCCTTTGATCTTGTAGGATCGAAAGTATGTCTAGAGGGGGGGGTGATTAGACTACTTGACCAAATAAAAATCTAGACTTTTCCTAATTTTAAGTCTTGGCAAAATTTTAGCAACTTAGCGGAAATCAAGTAATCAACCAACACATGCCATTCTAAGAGTATAGCAGCGGAATGTAAAACAATTGCATATGAAGGTAAAGGGAGGAGTTTGGAGGGAGCAAACGCAATGTAGACACGAAGATTTTTTTATTTGTGGTCCGATAGGTGGTGCTATCGTACATCCACGTTGATGGAGACTTCAACCCACGAAGGGTAACAGTTGCGCGAGTCCACGAAGGGCTCCACCCACGAAGGGTCCACGAAGAAGCAACCTTGTCTATCCCACCATGGCCATCGCCCACGAAGGACTTGCCTCACTAGGGTAGATCTTCAAAAAGTAGGCGATCTCCTTGCCCGTACAAACTCCTTGGTTCAACTCCACAATCTTGACGGAGGCTCCCAAGTGACACCTAGCCAATCTAGGAGACACCACTCTCCAAAAGGTAATAGATGGTGTGTTGATGATGAACTCCTTGCTCTTGTGCTTCAAATGATAATCTCCCCAACACTCAACTCTCTCTCATAGGATTGGATTTGGTAGAAAGATGATTTGAGTGGAAAGCAACTTGGGGAAGGCTAGAGATCAAGATTTATGTGGTTGGAATGGAATATCTTGACCTCAACACAAGTGTAGGTCGTTCTCTCTCAGAAAATGTATGTTGGAAGTGTAGGCATGTTCTGTTGGCTCTGACCACGAATGAAGAGTGTGTGGAGGGGTATATATAGCCTCCACACAAAATCTAACCGTTACACACAAATCACCAAACTCGGTGGGACCGAATTATAAAACTCCGTCAGACCGATTTAGTTCAAAATGTGAACATTAGGATTTTTGGTGGGACCGACATGTCAACTCGGTGGGACCAATGTCGTTAGGGTAAGGGATGACCTAATCTCGGTGAGACCGATTACACAAACTTGGTTGGACCAATTTTGGTAATAGACAAACAGAGAGTTGTTCATGCAAACTCAGTGGGACCGATTCGCTCATCTCGGTTAGACCGAAACGTTACGAAGGGGAAATAGAGAGTTTGAATTGCAATCTCGGTGGGACCGATCGCTCATCTCGGTTGGACCGAAACGTTACGAAGGGAAACAGATAGGTTGCAATCCCATCTTGGTGAGACCGAGATCCCTATTGGTGAGACCGAAGTGACTAGGGTTTGTGGCAGTGGCTATGTCAAGAGAACTCGGTGGTGCCGGATAGAAGATTTCAGTGGGGCCGAGTTTGACTGTTGGTTTGGGACATATGTGGATATGAGAAAGTAGTTGAGGGTTTTGGAGCATATCACTAAGCATTTTGAGCAAGTAACTCATTAAGCAACACCTCACCCCCTTTTAATAGTATTGGCTTTTCCTATGGACTCAATGTGATCTTGGATCACTAAAAGTAAAATGTAGAGTCTTATGCTTTGCGCTTGAGCCAATCTTTTGTCCTTAGCATTTGGAGGGGTCCACTTTCTAATCCATGCCATGCCAATCATTAAGCTTTCCTGAAATATGTATCTTAAAATAGCATTAGCTCAATGAGCTATATGTTGTTAGGAATTACCAAAACCACCCATGGATAGTTGCACTTTCAATCTCCCCCTTTTTGGTAATTGATGACAACATATAGATCAAAGCTTCGACAAATGATCTTAAAATTGAGAAACATCGTCGCTTTGAGAAGTATGTGATAAGCAAGAGCTCACCCTAAATTTGTGCATTATTTAAAATTTGCTTTTGAATGCAAATGCACAATCGATTAGGATCATGGGTCACTCTTCCATGTCACATACATCTTGGTGGAGCGCTCAAAATGATAGAAATTAAAAGCATGCACTAATCACCAAGCAAGTGAATGATCATATAAGAGATATAAAAGATAGTATCATCCAAACAAGCATTAAGGTAGCAAATGATCAACTACATTATCATACAAGTATCTCACACAAGCACACAATCAAAAAGTTCAACCAAAGGCAAAGAAGCAAAACACTCTCTCGAAGCCTATGATCTATACATATTTCTCCCCCTTTGGCAACAAGTTACCAAAAAGTTCAAATATGCATAGTGCTATGTGTCTCTCAGGCTTGGTCTTTTGGAGGTGGTGTAGAGAGAACTCCAAGGACGAAGGCATCTGTTGATGTAGTTGGAGCTGGTGGAGTGGCTGCTGGAGGTGGCACTGGAGCTGTAGCTGCTGGTGCTGATGCTGTAGCTCTAGAATCTCTCACTGGCACTGCAGCAGACCTCTGTCCTCTAGGCACTCGCTCAAATGCATCAGCAGTTGCCTTGCCTCTCTTCTCTTTTACTTCCTCCTGAAGCTGCTCAACTGCTGTTTGAATCTCAGTTACCTTCAGATCAAGATCATAAAATTGGGTTTCTATGATCCTCTCCAAGCTCTCCTGGTTTTGAGTCAGGGTGGCCAAGCCCTTCTCAATCCTCTGTGTCGACTGGATCAAATATGCAAGTTGATCTTGCTTGCTCTTCAGGAAAACTTGAGATGCCTCTTCAACACTTGGCATCTTGGCAGCTTTCTCAGTCTTTGCTTTGGCTCTCTTCTCCTGTACTTGAACAGATGTGGGGTCTTCCTCATTCATCACAACAGTATTATCTTCAAAATCAGGATGCAAGGGTAGATGCTCCTTATCCAACAGATATGTTCCTGTGCCAATCTTGGAGTTGATGAGCTCCTGAATGTGTGGAGCATACCCACAGCTTCTCTTCTGGTCAGCAGCAGTCCTCTTGATTGTTTCTACAATCAAACTCATAACCTTGAACTTTTGAGGGACATCAAAAAGCTAAAGCATGTTGATAGAATGCCCTCTGATCATCTTGTGATCTCCTGACTTGGGTAGCAGAGTGTGCCTAAGGATTGTGTTGACTGTAGGCAGACCAGACAACAAGAAGTGTACAGATCCAAGCTTGTGAGTCTCCATAGCCTTATCTGGGATCTCCTTGTACATGTTTTCCATTGTGTTGTGGTCCTTCTTCTTGGTGACATACACATCCAAGTCATCTTCATGTTATTCAGGGGCATTTATCAGCTTGGCCCACTCCTCAACTGTGGATTGGTACCTTGTACCCTCAGTCATCCAAACTATCCTTCCATCTGGATAGAAGTGGGCAGTGGAGTAAAACTGCATGATCAGCTCATCATTCCATTTGGTGAGCTTCTGCCCAACAAATTTTTCAACTCCACATGCCTTGAAGCTGTCATTGTCGGCGTTCTGGGAACGGGGTACCCAGACTTGCCTGCCTGCGGCCTACGGCGTGGCTCAAAGGGTGGCCCCGTACGGCCCATCTTCATCAGCACAAGCTCAAGACCCTCGCGAGGGGCCAAGCCTCGCGGGGCGGACGACAGGAAGCTTCCTCAGGCACGGCCTCGTCAGGCTAGCTCGCGAGGAGGTGGGGTACCTCACGAGGTTCCCATGACGCAAGCCATGACAACCAAGGGCGCCAGGCGGGCGCCAGCCCGCGCAGTGTCCTCATTTCCTCTTTGGTGCAAAGGAGGCAAGCGCAGGCGAGAGTATCAAGCAAAGGCAACCATTTCGGTGCAACAAGACCAAGACTAACAAAACGGCAGGAAGGAGGTCATCGTGGAGCCCAAGCCGGCGTCATCATCAAAGCCTTTGGCAGGCGAGGACCAAATTTAGTCAGGATAAGTGTACTAGATGTTCCCCTTCAAAATGGGCAATTGTTGGCGCCCTTCCCGCTCAATATTTGGGAAGAGGCCCAGGGCCTTTGCCTACAAATAGGACTAGCCACCCACAGGGTAGAGAGATCCGGAATCTAGAACAGAGCTAGAGATCAAGCAATCTAGAGAGAGAGAGAGAGAGAGAGAGAGAGAGTGACCGAACTCCCCCTAGCAGTTCGTCGCGCCGGCCAAGAACAGACCCTCGCGAGGCTGTTCTTCCTTGTACTGTTCATCATCATCCCCTGAGGCAATCCACCACACCACACACTGGAGTAGGGTATTACACCACAATGGTGGCCCGAACCAGTATAAACCTTGTGTCCCTTGTGTTGCTCTTGTGTAGTTTAGATCCTTACGAGGCGACGAGGTGTAGGTAGGTCGGAGGTGAGATCTCCGCGTGCACCCCAGAGTTCGAACCTAGAGGGTCTGCCGGAACCCGAAATCCGACATTTGGCGCGCCAGGTAGGTGTGCACCGAAATCCGTCTTCCACCGCCCTGCTCTTCGCCGCCCCTCACATCCATGTCAGACGCTTGTCGGGCCCGCGCCGAGCGCCGGGCCGCTCTCGCACTCGCGTGGCCCAGGCGGCCCCGTCGGCAGCCGCCCCGCCGTTCCCGTCGCTTTGCCGTCAACGCAGCCACCGGCCCGGTGGGGAACGAGCAGCAGGCGTCGTCCCAGCATCCATCCGTGCGGCGAGACGGCCGCACTACTACTCCCTCACTCGCCCCAGCTGGTTCTGTTTCTCGCGCGCTCCGCGCGCCCATGGAGGCTCGAGCCGCGCTCATCGAGGCAAACGAGCTCCTGCGCTACCGCCGTCGCCCGAGCTTCGTCCGCGCGCGGGGCTCCCGCAAATCCTTCCCACTGCACCGCGCCCCGCCTTGCGCAGGCGATGAAGCTCCGGGGGCGCCTTAGCTGCCTCCCCCTCAATAAGGCGCCTTTGCCCCAAGGCGCGCGGCCCCTGGGAGGAACCCGCTCCGTCCGGCACCAGTGCGGCAAGAGCAGAGCTACCAAGAGGTCCCTCGCCCCCAAGAAGCTGCCCGAGAGCTCCCTGCACCGGCCCGTCACGACCGCGCTCCTGTTCCGGCACGCCAAGACCCCGTGCTGCTCCTAGCGGCGACGCACGGGGATCCGCAGGATCAAGCCCTTCGTCACCAAAGGCCTCCCATGGCCACTGTAGGCTGCCGGGCCTTCACCGCCGAGCTACGCAGCGTCGCGTGGCCAGGCAAGTTCAAGCCAGACCTGCCTCCTCGCTACGACGGTACGGCCAACCCCGCGGAGTTCCTCCAGCTCTACAAGCTGGGCATCGAAGCCGCCAATGGGGATGAGAAGGTCATGTCGAATTGGTTTCCCATGGCGCTTAAGGACGGTGCCTTTTGCTCTCTGAACCTGGCTCCGGCACAATCTCCTCACAGGGCGAGATGCGCACCGCTTCATCGCCAACTTCAAGGCACTCGTGACCGGCCTCTGCCGTGGCGACATGCGCGCATCAAGCAGCAACCGGAGAGACCTGCGAGAAGTACATCCAGCGCTTCAACAACGCCGCCTCAAGATTCCCAAGATGACCGAGGAGGCCATCATCTCAGCCTTCTCCGACGGTGTGCGTGGCGTCAAGATGAAGGAGGAGCTGGCGATGCATGAAGACACTGTGCACATCCACAGGGCTGTTCAACTTGGCGACCAAGTGCGCCAGGGCTGAGGAAGGACGCCTCTCCCTCCTCGAGCTGTGGGCTGCCGACCCAGAAGAGAAGAAGCCCAAGGTCAATGATGTGAAGCGCAAGGGGGCTGCCGTGCTCGCAGCAGAACCAGATACCAAGCAAGGCAGGGATCAGCCCGAGTCTTCCAAGGGCAGCCGGTACTGCGTGTACCACGACCTCCACACCCACAACACCAACGAATGCCAAGAGCTCAGAGCCGTGCGAGAAGGGTGAATCGGTCGACGCCCTGACTGCAATGATCGCGGCTATGACAGAGGAGGAGGAAGAAACGCAGGACGTTCGGAAGACCGTGGCCCTCGCCAAGGGTGGCGTGACCAACCTCGCGAGGACCGCTGGCAGGATCAGCCTCGTGAGGGAGGTTGGAGGGACCCGCCTCGCAAAGGAGGCTGGAGGGATCTGCCTTGCGAGGATCGCCCGCAAGGCAACGCAGGTCTCCCTCCTCTACCACCGCAGCCAAGGAGAAATGAAGACCATCATCAGGACGAGGGGGCTGGGGGCTTCCAGGAGCCACGCTCAATCGCTTGCATCCTAGGCGGAGCTCAAGCCCCAGCCTCTCAACGCATCTTCAAGCAGTTCGCCTTGCCAGTGAGCATGATCCTCCCAAGCTCGAAGCCACGCGCCCTCTCAGGTGGTCAGCGTGCGCCATCACGTTCAGCTCGGCGGATCAGCTCAAGTGCGCAGCCACAGTAGGAGTCCTCCCGATGCTTGGTTCACCAATCATCAGCAACATGCAAGTCACCAGGACCCTCATCGATGGCGGAGCAGGGCTCAATGTCCTGTCCGTCGAGACATTCAACAATCTCCAAGTGTCGTACAATCAGCTTCAGCCAACCAAGACTTTCTCCGGAGTCACCGATGGCTCCACGGTTCCGATTGGGCAGGTCCGCCTTCCTGTCACCTTCGGGGCACGCGACAACTACCGCACCGAGCTCATCGACTTCGACGTCGCCCATATTCACCTACCGTACAATGCCATCCTCAGGTACCCAGCTCTGGCCAAATTCATGGCCGTGACCCATCACGGCTACAATGACCTCAAAATGCCAGGAAGCGGCGGAGTCATCACGGTGCCTTGCGAAAGTGGCAGATGTGTTCCTCGGGCGTGCTTTTCAAGCCGCATCAATTGAAGACCCAGATCACAGGAGCGGGAGGCTCCCCGAGCTGCTCCTAAGAAGAAGAAGACATCGCCTGGCCCGACCCCTCGATAGGCAGGCCCTTAGGGCCTGCGCCTATCCAGGGGGCACCTCCTTCTGTCGCATAGGAAGGCGCGCCCGGCGCCCTCCTCGAGCAAGGCTCGGGGGCTCTCTCCTGGAGGGCCACCGACTTTGGTGAGATCACGAGGGATGCGCTTGGGCACCACTTGGAGGCGTGTTTCAAAGCACGTTTCCCCCAGGAAGGAGTGAGGCAAGGAGGGCCAAACCCTCAGGAGTTCGTCAGCAAGATCATTCAGGAGCTGCAGGAGCCAAGAGTCATGAGTGGCAGCTGCCGCTTACCGCCGTAGCTCCCCATCCAGGCGAGGATGGAGGGCCTGTGCGTGCATCGACATACCAGGGCTCAACCGAGCCGCCTCTCGAGGCGCCTCTGGCCCCTCACGCGTGGGGCGTGAAGGTCCACCCACAGCTACGTTCGCATGCCTTACGGTTTGCGAACGCGGCTGCCACAGCGCCAAATACTAATAAGGAGCATCCCGAGGCTCAAGTGGCGAGGCGTTCCATGAGATCTGGCGGAGATGGAGATGGTCCGCGAAGAGCCACCAGCGCCTCTGGGTCCTCCCGAGGCTTCTGGGCCTGGGGGCTCGTGAAGATCGGCTTCCGCAGCGCACGGTGTCCGCTCATCTTCAACATTATCAGGTGACATCCTTCGAGTTTGATTTCCAGCTGGGAGCGCCCCCCCAGGGTTGCATCATTCCCAGGCCGCGTGGGTCCGTCCCTGCGGCGTGTATCCCTTTTGCTTCATGTTTCTAGTTTACTTTATTAGGCGCTCGGCTGCATCATCCCCAAGTCGCTCGAGCCAGACCCATCGATGTCTGCCTTCCCTGCACCTATCTAAATGAACTTGCTCCTTTGTGACTAACGTGTTTGACCTAGTCGCCCGCTCGATTGACACCAACTGATGGAGCTCCTCCCTAACGGCATGACGCTTGCGCATGGGTCCGTCTGAGCTCTGGCCGCGGCAGCCCTGCATGGCGCCACCTCATCAAGCCTTCAGTGCCTCGTCACCCCTCCAGAGCAACCAACGGCTGACTATCGATTGTCATGGCAAACGCTTGTCTTCTTGTGATGAGCCTGCAGGATCTCTTCAAGGAGCAGCGTCAGGCGAGGCCCTCACGGCATCTTCTTCACTCGTCCTTGCGAACGCTTGCACGTTAAAGGGGGTACCGAGCATCGCGACTCATGGGCTCCCTTGGCTCTCCAGCGCTCACCCTCTGGCCTTGTCCACGGCATCGCGACACAGCATACCAGCGGCGGCTGAGCCCCCGCCGAGGCCGGACCCGAGGCGTAAGCGAAAGGGGAGTAAAGGCGAGAGGAATAGGCATGCAGGGACCTCGCCAGCAACTCCTCATCTGCCGATCGCGGACCTAACGCCGCACCAAGCGGTTCGACTCCGAGATAAGTCATCCTCGGAAACACGGCTATCGCAAGCACCGACCTCGCACCTAAGGCAATCCCTTGTTAGAAAGCGTCGCCTCCTTTCTCCGAGCGATGGCTGGTTGAGTGCTAAAGGGGACCTCCTGAGCATCGCGACTCAGGGGCTCTTACTGGACCCCGGGCCGCTCACCTCCTAGCCTTGACCACGGCATCACGACCTGGCATACCAGCGATGGCTGAAGCCTGCCTTGGGACCGGGACCTGTCGGCGCAGAGCATCAAGCCCTCGTGAGGTTCGAAAGGAGGAACTAAGCTAAGATGGGATGAGCATCTCACACTACTTCACGACAAGGATCATATTAACAAACAGAACCACAGGCACCTTACAAGCCCCACGAGTGCGTTTTTGACTCCTCGCGAGGAGCGAAGGAGCAGATCCTAAAGAACGCTAACTACAGCGCCGCCGCAAGAGACGCCATCATCAGCGTGGGCGTCGGTAGCCGGCGTAACCTGATCCAGATCGGGCGGCGGCGGCGGCGACGAGCCCCCCCCCGAGGCGGCGCAAGCTCGGGGATCGTGAGCTGTCGTCGCTCGTCTCCGGAGTCGCGAAGAGCTCGGCGGAGTCGCTAGATCCTCCAACGCCTCCGCCGCCTGAGGAGCTGCTGGGGGAGCGATCGGCGAGCCTGGTCCTCGCCGCGGCAGGGCCCCGACCACCTCTCTCAGGGCAGCACTCCAGCCGGCGTCCTTCCGTGTCGAAGACCTTGAAGAACATCACGGAAGCACCGTCGTAATCCTGGTGGATCACGAGGGCGCCCCTCGTCCTGCAGACCCGGGCGATCTCGCCCCAGCCTCGAGTCATGAAGACCTTGCCGGGCGGCGATCACGCGACCTCAGCTCGATCGCAAGGGTGTTGCAGCCAGGCGCTGCAGCGAGCTCCAGAGATCCCCTTTGCGGAATCGCGAAGGCAAAGGAGGGAGGAAGGCGAATCCAAGACTGAGGAGGCATGGCGGCATGGAGCACAAACTCTCGGGAGGAGCCCTCGGCATGGACTCCAGGGGGAACAACGCGCACCGCCGTGACCCGCCGGCGCCGACGGCGGCATCGTCCATGGCGCTCGGCGTCGAGTCCTTCAGGGCCCTCAATGCGGGCGTACAAGGGCAGCGGGAACCCTGACGGTGGCCCGCTCGTACCAGGGCCTCGACTCCTCCTGCCGGGCGCCCTCGTCTCGACGGCAGAGGGCTGGCCGTTTCTTCGGCGGAAGCGGGCCGAGACCCTCTTGGGGGGGCTTTCCTTTCTCTTCTGCGGAGAACCGGCGGATCTGAGCCATTACCACAATGTGGAGCAAGGGCAAGAAGGAGAAGCAAGAAGAGATGGGCTGGAAGGGCACGCGTCGTTCCGTACTTATAGCCGGGGAAGGCCAACCGTCGACCTCCACGATCACAGGTAATCATGACCCGCTTTGCATGCAGGGACTTGTCAATTCGTGCCGTTGCCGAGGCGTCGTGGGGAAGCAGGGGCACCCACGTCCAATCAACCGCCACGCGGCGCCCAAGGCTGCAGGCTGTTAGGGCCCGCGGCGCTTCACACTTTCCCCTTCGCTTCTCTGCTAAGCCAAGTCCAGCGCCTTTGGGCGGGGGGCTCTTGTCGGTGTTAAGGAGCAGGGTACCCAGACTTGCCTGCCTGCGGCTGCGGCGTGGCTCAAAGGGTGGCCCGTCGGCCCATCTTCATCGGCACAAGCTCAAGACCCTCGCGAGGGGCAAGCCTCATGGGCGGACGACGAAGCTTCCTCACGGCCTCACAGTTGGGCTCATAAGGCCCGGAGAGATCAAGGCGGGGTACCTCACGAGGTGCTCATGGCGCAAGCCATGACGACCAAAGAGCGCCAGGCGCCAACCCGCATGATGTCCTCATTTCCTCTTTGGTGCAAAGGAGGCAAGCGCAGCGAGAGTATCAAGCAAAGGCAACCATTTGGTGCAACAAGACCAAGACCAACACAGCGGCAGGAAGGAGCTCATCGTGGAGCCCAAGTCAAGCGTCATCGTCGAGCCTTTGGCGGGCGAGGACCAACTTTAGTCAGGATAAGTGTACTAGATGTTCCCCTTCAAAATGGCCAATTGTTGGCGCCCTTCCCGCTCAATATTTGGGAAGAGACCCGGGGCCTTTGCCTATAAATAGGACTAGCCACCCACAGGGTAGAGAGATCCGGAATCTAGAACAGAGCTAGAGATCAAGCAATCTAGAGAGAGAGAGAGCGATCGAACTCCCCCTAGCAGTTCGTCGCACCGGCCAAGAACAGACCCTCGCGAGGTTGTTCTTCCTTGTACTATTCATCATCAGCCCCTGAGGCAATCCACCACACCACACACTGGAGTAGGATATTACACCACAATGGTGGCCCGAACCAGTATAAACCTTGTGTCCCTTGTGTTTCTCTTTTGTGTAGTTTAGATCCTTGCGAGGCGAGGAGGTGTAGGTAGGTAGGAGGTGAGATCTCCGCGTGCACCCCAGAGTTCGAACCTAGAGGGTCTGCCGGAACCCAAAATCCGACAGTCATAAACACCTAGATAGTGATCTTCTTCTTCCTTGATGTGGTGGCTGCCTTTGGCAAGTTGCTTGGAGTGCTCCTGCTGCCATCATCAGAACTGCTTGAGGGATCTGAACCCTCACTCATCTGCACCTTTTCCTCTGACCTGTTCTGACTGTCACTTTGATCAGACATCTCTACAAACTAACTGACAACAGACCCTGTGTATAGATATAGATGAGGTAGAGTGGATGAGTGTCGGCGTTCTGGGAACGGGGGTCCCCAGACTTGCCTGCCTGCGACCCACAAAGCAGCAGGCCGTATGGCCCATCTTCATCAACAAGGCACCCATGACCCTCGCGAGGCGGACGACGCAAGACCTCCTCTGGAGTGGCCTAGCCAGGTAGGCTCACGAGGAGCAGAGATATCAAGGTGGGGCAAACCTCACGAGGCTCTCGTGACGTGAGCCATGACGTACGGTGCCAGGTGGGTGCCAGGCGGGCGCCGGTGCGTGCAGCATCCTTATTTCCTCTTTGGTGCTAAGGAGGCCAGCGTAGGCGAAGAGTACCGAGGCATCAGGCAAAGGTTTCCATATTGGTGAAACAAGACCAAGACCAGGAGGACGGCAAGGCGGAGGTCATCGTGGAGCCCAAGATGGCGTCACCCCAGAGCTTTTCGTAGGTGAAGACCGCTTTTGTCAAGATAGCTTGTACTAGCTGTCCCCCTTCAAATTTGCCCGCCGTTGTTGGATCCCTTCCCGCTCGAAATTTGGTAAGAGGACTAGGGCCTCTATAAATAGGACTAGCCACCACAGAAGGAGGCAACTGATCCCGAGCTAGTAGAGATAGGACTCACCCTGCAAGTTCATACGCACAAGAACACCTCAACCTCAAGAGGCTATTCTTCCCTTGTACTATTCACCATCAGCCTGAGAGGCAATCCACCACCACCACACTAGAGTAGGGTATTATACCACATCGGTGGCCCGAACCAGTATAAACCCCGTGTCTTTCTGTGTTGCGAGTTCGTCGAGTTCGTCTACAAGATCTTAGCGAGCTAGAGCGTAGATCGGTAGGAGGGAAAGACTACGCGCGCACCCCAATGTTCGAACCTTAAGGGTTTGCCGGAACCCCACATCCGACATTTGGCGCGCCGAGTAGGGGTGCACCGGAGCTCCTTTCCACCAATCTGCACCCTGTGCCGCCGCGCTTCGCTCCCATGGCAGGCGCGCCGCCATCCACCTCTACGACCGACACCAGCAGCAGGGAGTCTGGGTACCGAGCCCTGGCCCCCGCCCTGCGGCGAGTGCAATGGCCGACCAAGTTCAAGCCAGACATGCCGCCACGTTACGACGGCACGGTAGACCCGGCGCCGTTCCTACAGGCGTACGAGGAGGTCGTCCTCAATGCCGGAGGCGACGTCCGGATCATGGCCAACTGGTTCCCCATGGCTCTCGCCAGTGAGCCACGCGTCTGGCTGCTCAACCTCCCGGGGTCCACGGTGGCGTCCTGGGAGGAGCTCCGCGACCGCTTCATCACGCGCTACGCGGTGCCGGCGCAGCAAGCGGACGCGGCGCTGCTAGGCGGCTCTGAAGCACCGCCTTCAGATCGCCACGTCAATCCTTTCTTCCGTCAGATTGGGGCAGCCTCCAAGCGCCCGGGGGCTGCGCCGGGTTGGGCTGCGCCGGAGGCCGACCTCACCTTCGGTTCAGAAGACCACCCCGTCTCCACCACTAGCTCTGGCATGCTCCCAATGCTCTGCACGCCTACCATCTGCAACGTGGCCGTCACCAAGACCCTCATCGACGGTGGTGCCGGCCTCAACTTGCTCTCCTTAGAAGCCTTCAGCCTCCTCCACGTGCCGCTCGAGAGGCTCAACCTCAGCAAGCCTTTTTCGGGAGTGGTCAGCGGAGCTGCCTACTCTCTAGGGCAGATCCGCCTCCCCGTCACCTTTGGCACGCGCGACAGCTACCGCACTGAGTTGGTGGACTTCGACGTCGCCCGCTTCGGTCTCCCATACAATGCCATACTCGGGTACCCGGCTCTTGCTCAGTTCATGGCGGCGACTCACCCGGCCTACAACCTCATGAAGATGCCAGGGAGCAAGGGCGTCCTCACCATCAGGGGGGACACTAAGGAGGCAGTGACGGTGCTCAGGCTCGCCTTCAAGACCGCGGCAGATGTGCAGCCAGCCGGCGCTAGTACGCCCGAGACCAAGGAGACCGCACCCGCCAAGAAGAAGCAATTGTTCACCCAAGACAAGGCAAAGACCAAGCAGGTGTCGGTTGACGAGGATGGGTCTTCAGGGGCCACCTTTACCATAGGAACAACCCTGAACAGGGAACAAGAAGAAGTTTTGGTGAGGTTTTTGCGCGCGAACAAGGAAATATTCGCGTGGGAGCCCAACCAGCTGGTAGGGGTCCCAAGAGAGGTGATCCAACATCATCTAAGGGTGTGCCCCAACATGCGCCCAGTGAAGCAGCGGGCGAGGCGGCAGTCCACCGAGAAGCAGGCCTTCATCATCCAAGAGACACGCAAGCTAGAAGCGGCTGGTACCATTCGAGAAGTTTGATACCCCGATTGGCTGGCGAACCCCATCCTAGTACCGAAGAAAGGTGGGAAGGAATGGATGTGCGTCGACTTCACCAACCTCAACAAAGCTTGCCCCCAAGATTCGTTCCCCCTTCCGCGCATCTATTAAATCGTCGACTCCACCGCCGAGTGCGATTTGCTATATTTCCTGGATGCGTTCTCTGGGTACCATCAGATCAAGATGGTGGTGGAGGATGTGGAGAAGACGGCCTCTTTGACACCATGTGGGGTGTATTGCTACACCTGCATGCCTTTTGGCCTTCGCAACGCGGGCGCAACCTTTCAGCGGCTGATGCACATCGCCTTGGGGCGGCAGCTCGGCAGGAACACACAGGCCTACGTTGATGACATAGTGGTCAAGTCTCGCGAGGCGAGGACATTGATTCAAGACTTGGAGGAGACATTTGAGAGTTTGCGCCAGGTGAACTTGAGGCTTAACCCGGAGAAGTGCGTGTTTGGCGTCCCCTCTGGCAAGCTGCTAGGGTTTCTCGTATCCCACAGAGGGATCGAGGCGAACCCGGAGAAGATCAAGGCCATCGAAGACATGAGCCCACCACAGACCCTCAAGGAGATGCAGAAGCTGGCAGGACGGGTGACTGCGTTAGGGCGTTTCATCTCTAGGCTAGGCGCGCGCGCCTTACCCTTCTTTAAGCTCATGAAGAAGAAAGGCTCCTTCGAGTGGACCCCGGAGGCCGACCGGGCCTTCCAAGACCTCAAGAAATACCTCACTAGCCCCCCGGTTATGGTGGCTCCACGACCCCTTGAGCCTCTGGTACTCTACCTTGCCACCACCCCGTACTCCACCAGCGAGGCGCTGGTGGCGGTTCAGGAGGAGCGCCAAGACAAGGGAGTGCTACGCCAAGCCAGAGTTGATGCAGCGCAGGGTCAGGAAGGCACACCAGAGCCATCAGCGGCGGAAGACCAAGCTCGGCAGGGCGACATCGCGGAAGCTCCTGAGGACAGTCAAGTCTCAGGAAATCCTCCGCCCCAGGATACGCGACAATCTCCGCAGGACCCGAGCTTCAACAGTGTGCCAGCCCTCGTCGAGCACCCGGTGTTCTTCGTCAGCACTGTACTGCGGGATGCAAGGGCACGCTACCCCATGCCAGAAAAGCTCCTGCTCGCACTCTTGGTGGCCTCGCGCAAACTTCAACACTACTTCCAAGGGCACCCCATCAAGGTCGTCTCATCTTACCCATTGGAGAGGGTACTTAGGAGCCCAAACTCGGCCTGAAGGGTCGCGGAATGGAACATCGAGCTGCAAGCATTCCAGCTGGAGTTCAGCACCACCAGGGTCATCAAGGGAGCCACACTCGCCGATTTTGTGGCAGAATGGACAGATGCCCCGGCTCTTGAGGAAGGAGAAGACCGGTGCACCTCCCCAGGAAATGAGGCACCAGACGGTTGGGTCATGCATTTTGATGGCGCCTTTGCGCACCAGGGCGCGGGGGCTGGAGCAGTACTCATCTTGCCCACTCAGGACAAGCTCTACTACGCCGTGCAACTCTGCTTCCAGCACAACGAGAAGGTCTCCAACAATATCGCAGAATACGAAGGCCTCATAGCTGGCCTGAAGGCTGCGACGGCTCTAGGCGTGAAGCGCCTCACCGTCAAAGGCGACTCGCAGCTCCTTGTCAACTTCTCCAAAAAAGTGTATGAGCCGAAGGACGAGCACATGGAGGCCTACCTTGCAGAGGTGCGCAAGATGGAAAAGAAGTTCTTGGGCCTGGAGTTGCAGCACGTGCCCCGGGGCACCAACAAGGAAGCCGACGACATCCCCAAGAGGGCCTCCAAGTGGCAACCGCAAGAGCCTGGCGTCTTTGAAGAGCGGCTTTTTAAACCATCAGCTACGCCACCTCTTTCAAGCACGACTCAGCCTCGGGAGGAGCTCCCACAGCCCCCGGCCATGGGAGCCCCGGCTTGCGGCCCAACCTCAGGAGCTTGGCTGCTCTTGGCGCTCAAGCCTCAGGAGAAGTGCTGGACCAAGGAATTCAAGGAGTGCCTGATGCACGGGACACTACCGGAGAAGGAAGAAGACACGGAGCGCGTGGCCCGACAGGCCACGACATACTGCATTCAAGACGACAAGTTGTACAGGAAACGGCTGAACGACGTCACGCTGCGTTGCATCTCCAGCAATCAGGGAAGGGAGCTGCTGAGGGACATACACGGCGGGGACTATGGACATCACTCGTCGTCAAGGACCCTCGTCGGCAAAGTCTTCCGCATCGGATTCTATTGGCCAACAGCACTCAACAATGCAGCCGAGCTGGTGAAGTCCTGCGAAGCTTGCCAATTCTACGCCAAGCAAATCCATCAGCCCGCTTAGGGCCTCCAAACCATCCCACTCACATGGCCATTCGCAGTCTGGGGGCTGGACATCTTAGGCCCGTTCCCACGGGCGCCAGGGGCTATCGCTATCTCTACGTCGCCATTGGCAAGTTCACCAAGTGGGCAGAAGTGTAAGCCGTCTGTACCATCCCGGCTGGCTCTGCTGTCAAGTTCATCAAGGGCCTTGTGAGCCGCTTCGGGGTCCCCAGCCGCATCATCACAGATAACGGTTCACAGTTTACTAGCAACCTCTTCAAAACCTACTGTGCTAACCTTGGAACGCAGATCTGCTACGCCTCGGTGGCCCACCCCAGGAGTAACGGCCAGGCCGAACGCGCTAACGCGGAGGTTCTGAGGGGCCTCAAGACCAGGACCTTCAAGAAGAAACTGGAGGCCCGCGGCAGGGGCTGGCACGACGAGCTCCAGTCCGTGCTATGGTCCATCCGAACCACCGCCACCAAGCCGACGGGTGAAACTCCATTCTTCCTCGTCTACGGAGCTGAAGCAGTCCTTCCTGACGAGTTGAAGCATCGCTCCGCACGGGTCCTAGCGTTTGATGAAATGTAGCAGGGCGTCATGCGGGGGATGGATCTCGTGCTGGGGGAGGAACGCTGTCGTGAAGCCGCATTGAGGGCGGCAAGGTACCAACAGGCGCTGCGGCGGTACCACTCCTGCAACATCCGCTCGAGGACGCTCGAGGTGGGCGACCTCGTATCGAGGCGGGTCCTCTCCGGAGAAGGGATGCACAAGCTTTCGCCCATGTGGGAGGGTCCGTTCAAGGTCGTCCATGTCTCTAGGTCGGGTGCAGCGCGCCTGGAGACGCAGGACGGGATACCCATCCAGAACACCTGGAACATTCAGCACCTCCGGAAGTTCTATCCATGAAACAAGGCCTAGTGCCTGAGAAGCAAGGCACAGAGCCTGAGAAGAAAGGCCCAGAGCCTGTGAAGAAGGCCTGGTGCCTGTGAAGAATCACCGCCCGTGACACTCTCACGTAATAATGAGTGTGGCTGTACACGCCCCGGAGTCTCAGGAGCGCCGGCCTCAGGCCCTGGGGCTGCCTCCCACGCCTAGTGGACATCACTTAGCTCCGCGCTGGTGAGAAGACTCGAAGACTACATTAGGTGCCGGACGCGGCTTTTCATTTGCTTTCCGTAGTTGGCTCGCTTTTCCTTAATCGAAGTTGCTCTTGGTGTTCGTTGCTGATTTGGTTCCCTAGCCTTTTACCGCATTTTTTCGGCTCTGGTTTGCTCACGTTCTCCCTCTCGCATACCTCGTGAGGGGGCTAGGCAGGTGCCCTCGCGAGCATTTTTCTTCTCTCTGCCTATTCACGAGCCACCCTCGTTCGAGCCTAGAAGCTGTCACATCTCTCCCAATCCGTGCCCCTTGGGTACCGCGATACAAAGCACCAAGTCAGGGCTTGGGTGGATAGAAAATCCGCTAGCTTACCCCCTAATGAATTTTTTGCAGTTTCTGGGCAAACGCGGACACCTCATGAGGGAAAGGGCGTCCCAAACGCGTCAGGTTAAGTTATCCTTGCGTAAAATGACAACACTGCATGGGAATAACACACACAGTGCATTAACCAAAGAGTCACAATTCGATACACGCCCCTCTGGGTCCAAACTGGTTTCGTTTTTCCGATGCAGGAAAGAAAGAAAAAGCTAAGCAAAGCAGTGTTGCAGCGATCCACGGAGGCATGCCCTAGGCGACGACCCGAGCCTAGCCGGACCCCTCCACGCGCTTCACGGAGGCGCGATGATGGGATGACCCGCTGCCTCCTTCGAAGCGGGTGGCGGCGGCGTGGCGGCTGGTCGTAGCCACCGCTGCTGGAGCTGTCATCGGAGGAAGAACCGCCGTAGCTGGAGGAGACGCGGTCGCCGCCGAGGGCAGGCTCGATCTCGTCCTCATCGCGACCATCACCAAGGCAGAGCACCTCCTCGCCGTCGTTCGTCTCGGGGAAGCACCCGACGCGGCGACCTTCCTCCCCGAACACCCTCACATAGAGGGTCGACTCACCATCGTACCTGAAGTGGAGGGTGCAGCACTGCCTGTGCCACGCTGCTGGCTTAACATCTGCCAGCCAAGGGCTGCTACGCCTTGAGCTATGCTGGTTTTCCTCAAGAGGAGAGGGTGATGCAGCAAGTGTAGCGTAAGTATTTCCCTCGCTTTTTGAGAACCAAGGTATCAATCTAGTAGGAGGCTCCTCAAAAGTCCCACGCACCTACACAAACAAACTGAGAACTCGCAACCAACGCAATAAAGGGGTTGTCAATCCCTGGCCGTCCACTAGCGAAAGTGAGATCTAGTAAAGATAGTATGATAAGATAAATATATTTTTGGTATTTTATAATATAGATGCAAAAAGTAAAGATGCAAATAAAAGTAGATTGAAAGCAAATATGATAAGAGACAGACCGGGGGGCATAGGTTTCACTAGTGGCTTCTCTCAAGATAGCATAAGTATTACGGTGGGTGAACAAATTACTGTCGAGCAATTGATAGAAAAGCGCATAGTTATGAGATTATCTAGGCATGATCATGTATATAGGCATCACGTCCATAACAAGTAGACCGACTCATGCCTGCATCTACTACTATTACTCCACACATCGACCGCTATCCAGCATGCATCTAGAGTGTTAAGTTCATAAGAACAGAGTGACGCTTTAAGCAAGATGACATGATGTAGAGGGATAAACTCATACAATATGATATAAACCCCATCTTGTTATCCTCGATGGCAACAATACAATACGTGCCTTGCAACCCTTTCTGTCACTGGGTAGGGACATTGCAAGATTGAACCCAAAGCTAAGCACTTCTCCCATGGCAAGAAAAACCAATCTAGTAGGCCAAACTAAACTGATAATTCGAAGAGACTTGCAAAGATAACTTAATCATACATAAAAGAATTCAGAGAAGGTTCAAATATTATTCATAGATAAACTTGATCATAAACCCACAATTCATCGGATCTCGACAAACACACCGCAAAAAGAGTTTACATTGAATAGATCTCCACAAGAGAGGGGGAGAACATTGTATTGAGATCCAAAAAGAGAGAAGAAGCCATCTAGCTAATAACTATGGACCCGTAGGTCTGTGGTAAACTACTCACAACTCATCGGAGAGGCTATGGTGTTGATGTAGAAGCCCTCCGTGGTTGATTCCCCCTCCGGCAGAGTGCCGGCAAGGGCTCCAAGTTGAGATCTTGCGGATACATAAGGTTACGGCAGTGGAAATTGTGTTTCGTGGTGCTCCTGGATGTTTTCGGGGTACATAGGTATATATAGGAGGAAGAAGTACGTCGGTGGCCGCCCGAGGGGCCCACGAGACAGGGGGGCGCCCTCCTATCTCGTGGCTTCCTCGGAAGCTTCTTGACTTGCACTCCAAGTCCTCTGGATCACGTTCGTTCCAAAAATCACGCTCCCGAAGGTTTCATTCCGCTTGGACTCGCTTGATATTCCTTTTCTTCGAAATACTGAAATAGGCAAAAATACAACAATGTGGGTTGGGCTTCCGGTTAGTAGGTTAGTCCCAAAAATGATATAAATGTGTAAAATAAAGCCCATAAACATCCAAAAGGGGTAATATAATAGCATGGAACAATCAAAAATTATAGATACGTTGGAGACGTATCACGGGCCAGGGCTATGTTGCCCGCGGCGGAAGTCTCGACCACGACCCAAGAAGACCTGCGGCAGCAGCCGTCCGCCTGTAGCCAGAGCCCACCCGGACCAGAGGCCAGCAGTTCGCTGGCAAAGAAGCGTGGAAGTTGGAGCCAGTTGCCGGCCGGGCTCTCCAACCAGACAACGAACTCCGGCGACACCTCGGCTGAGGGAGTCCTGGATTAGGGGGTGTTCGGATAGCCAGACTATAGCCTTTGACCGGACTCCTGGACTATGAAGATACAAGATTGAAGACTTCGTCCCGTGTCCGGATGGGACTTTCCTTGGCGTGGAAGGCAAGCTTGGCGATACGGATATATAGATCTCCTACCATTGTAACCGACTCTGTGTAACTCTAACCCTCTTCGGTGCCTATATAAACCGGAGGGTTTTAGTCTATAGGACGAACAACAATCATACCATAGGCTAGCTTCCAGGGTTTAGCCTCTCTGATCTCGTGGTAGATCTACTCTTGTACTACCCATATCATCAATATTAATCAAGCAGGAGTAGGGTTTTACCTCCATCGAGAGGGCCCGAACCTGGGTAAAAACATTGTGTCCCTTGTCTCCTGTTACCATCCGCCTAGACGCACAGTTCGGGACCCCCTACCCGAGATTCGCCGGTTTTGACACCGACATTGGTGCTTTCATTGAGAGTTCCTCTGTGTCGTCATCTTTAGGCCCGATGGCTCCTCCGATCATCAACGACGATGCGCTCTAGGGTGAGACTTTTCTCCCCGGACAGATCTTCGTGATTCGCGGCTTTGCATCATACAATTCGCTGGCCATCCGGAGCAGATTAAAGCTACGCCCGCCACCAGGTCAGATTTGGAAGTTTGAACTACACGGCTGACGTCCGCAGAGACTTGATCTTCGACGGGTTCGAGCCACAGCCAAGCGCGCCGCACTGTCACGAGGGGCATGATCTAGCTCTGCCGCGACAGTGTCCCGAGAGGCCGCACGGTGTCCGCTCCGACCTTTAGCTCGAGCCATCATACCGATCGAGGACGGGTGGCTCGACACCGCCTCGGGGGCTGCGATCTCTCGGCGATTGAGCCGTACACCTACCTCGTCCTTTATGGCTCAGAATTCCAAGGTGTCGGACTCTCTCCGACTCCGAGCCTTCCATGCCCCACCAATCGAATCCGATTGGGCGCCGATCATGGAATTCTCTGCCGCAGACATCTTTCAGCACTCGCCCTTTGGCGACATCCTGAATTCACTAATGCCTCTCTCTTTATCAGGAGAGCCCTGGCCGAATTATGGTTAGGAAGGTTGGGATGCGGACGACAAAGAAATTTCAAAGCCCACCCACCACCCACTTCGTAGCCACTGTCGATGATTTAACCGACATGCTCGACTTCGACTCCGAAGACATCGACGGTATGGATGACGATGTAGGGGAGGAACATGAACCAGCACCTATAGGGCACGGGAGAACCACCTCATCTCACGATGTATACATGGTGGGCACACCTAAAGGAAGCGACTATGAGGAACAACGGACGCCACGAAGGATCATTCCTCGAAAAGTCAAAAAACGGCGACGTAAGCGCCGCCAAAGTCCCGCCTCGACAAAGACAATGGCCATACAGACCCAGCCATAGAGCAGGGCGAACTGGTGGACGACGAACATGCTATCGAGCAACCATCCGAACAGGACAATCTGGATAAACAACCCGTCACGGGCGAAAATAACAGTCCGGACGATATAACGCCGGACAAGTTGCTGGAGCAGAAGAACCTCCACAAAAGGCTCGTCGCCACTGCACGTAGCCTGAAAAAGCAGAAGCGGAAGCTCAAAACAGCGGAAGATGCACTCAGAATCAGATGGAGCAAAGTACTCAACACCGCAGACAAATACGGCGACAGTCGCCGAGCGAAGAGCTACCCAAAGCGAAAACTACTGCCTGAATTTGATGAGGAGGCCGTAGAGCCCACACAATCAAAGAACAAAGAGGCCACCCGGTCGGATGGACGACCCTATGGCAAACAGAGAGCGGCAAACGGCGCCGCACACAAGCCGGCACGCGATTCGCACTGGGATTCGCATCAAAAAGATGGCCCAGTTAGATCTATCTACGAGCCAAGAAAGCAAGCTCTAGTAAGCAATGCAACACATCAAGTATCCGAACATCACGGTACACCTAAATATAGGGGCGCCGCACACCCCCTATGTTTCACCGATGAGGTGCTGGATTATGAATTTCCAGCGGGTTTCAAGCCCGTAAACATAGAGGCATACGACGGAACAACAGACCCTGGAGTCTGGATTGAGGATTACATCCTCCACATACACATGGCTAGAGGAGATGATCTCCACGCCATAAAATACTTACCCATCAAGCTCAAAGGGCCAGCCCGGCATTGGCTTAAAAGCCTTCCCGAAAACACCATTGGAAGTTGGGAGGAGCTCGAGGATGCTTTTTGGGAAAATTTTCAAGGGACCTATGTCCGACCTCCGGATGCCGACGATTTAAGTCACATAACTCAACAACCCGGAGAGTCAGCCCGGAAATTTTGGAACAGATTCCTTACTAAAAAGAACCAAATAGTCGACTGTCCGGACGCCGAAGCCTTAGCAGCTTTCAAACACAACGTCCGAAACGAATGGATCGCCAGACACCTCGGCCAAGAAAAGCCAAGAACAATGGCCGCATTAACAAGCCTCATGACCCGCTTTTGCGCGGGAGAGGACAACTGGCTGGCAAGATGCAGCACCAGCAACCCAAGTACATCCGAAGTCAGGGATGGAAATGGGAAACCACGACGCAGCAAAGACCAGCGTCGGACCAAAGGAAACAGCCCGAAGAGCACGGCAGTCAAAACCGGATTCAAAAGCTCACGGCAGAATCATAATAAGCTGCCCCTTAAGGATAACAGGGACGAGCTATCTAACTTAAACAAAATCTTGGACAAGATATGCCAAATCCACAGTACTCCCGGGAAGCCTGCAAACCATACCCATAGAGATTGTTGGGTCTTCAAGCAGTCCGGCAAACTCAACGCCGAACACAAGGGGCTCGACACACCAAGCGAGGACGATGACGAACCCCAAAAGCAGAGCACCGGAAAACAAAAGAATTTTCCACAAGAAATCAAAACAGTAAACTCACTTCGCGTGACAAAAGGGAAAAACAGAGCGGCGCCCATAGAGGTACGCGCCATACGGCCTATCCCGGAGGAGTCCCGCCACTGGTTGTTAAAACCAATCACTTTCGACCATCGGGATTACTCTAGAAGTATACGGAATGCAGGTTGGACTACCTTGATATTAGATCCGATAATTGGTGGACTCCAATTTTCACAAGTCCTAATGGACGGCGGCAGTGATCTAAACCTGCTATATCAGGACACAATCCGCAAAATGGGGATAGACCCAACAAAATTTCGCCATAGCAACACTTCCTTTCAAGGGTAATGCCAGCCCATATGCCCATCACGGGCTCTCATCGCTAGAAGTTTTGTTCGCTCACCCGACAACTTCCGCCCTTGAAAAGTTAACCTTCCACCTCGCCCCATTTACAAGTAGCTATCAAGCACTATTGGGACGCTGAAGCTTACGCCCGCTTTAACGCAATACCGCATTATGCATCTCTTACACTTAAAATGCCCGGTCCACGCGGCATCATCTCGTTAAAAGGAAACATCGAGGGTTCCTCGAGTCGAGAAAATCGTGCGGTTGCCATGACAGCCACACAATAAACCGGCTTCACCAATAAAAGCACTTAGACAGGTCATCGGCACTCGGACACGGCTGGACGAGTCCGGCGTAAACATACAAGGGCTTACTAGACACATACCCATCGCATAAGGGCTCCGCAACAAGAGACCATAAAGCTCAATTTTATTCATTTTTTGAATTGTACTTCGTTTATTTAATATAACGTACATTTTCGCACAACCTTTTTTAACTAAGTTCCTCTCTTTTACAGATGAACACCGTGCTACACCCGTTCAGGATACGGCACAACGGAGACACAGGCGCAAACGTGCAGTAGGGACCCGTCGCAAGGATTCTTTTCAGATTAAGACCCTGCGTAAACCTTTTTCACTGTCTCTTGTTGATACACATCCCCCGCTTTCTCGCTATAGCCAAGGAGGAGGCTGGCGTTTTGGCATAGGCCACGTCAGAATTTCACGCGTACCTGGACACCAGGGGCTTATTACCAAGGGCGATTGTTCGACCTGTTTCCATAAAGACCGAATACCTTAGGGAGTGTTCGCGCCTCGAGTTAGGCCTTATATGCATCAGCTCCAACCATGTCTTTGGTCAAATGTTGGGTTTGCCCGGCTCCCGTGTTTTGCTGCCTTACGCTCCGCTCTATCGGCTAATGCGGCACCGGAGAACTCTGCGATTGTGCCCGGTTCGCCAAAGTGAGCACCTCGAGAGAAAAGCCGAAAACTGATCATGATATAGAGTGAGACTGGTCAACCACTCGATGACCCGCTGGAATCTTTAGAATTCCTCCGCATTGACGAAGGGCCGTTTCCCGGCCAGGCACATACGCGCCCCGAATTTGGGTGAGCGCGGTGCCCCTAGGGGCTATATAGTAGCCCCACTGTCGAACTCCTATGGAAAAGTGAATGTGATAAAGCATTATAGTCCGGTTGCCTAGTTTGCTGCGCTATCACCTCCTTTGTAGGACCAAGACGTTGGATCAACTATGAAAAGGCGCTTTCTGCAAACACCCCCGCATTATATGCGTGGGGGCTGAAGCCAAAGACTGCCATCTTTCAGGTTATATACACATATACATTAATGGCCGCACAGGAGGTATTTTAATTCTTGAAGGCACAAGTATAAAAAGCTTTTATATTCCATCGAAACATCGTTTCGCAATAATACATGTTATTCCAACATAATATCCTTTGAGCACCGCGTCTCTATTAAACGAGCGCCCTGCAGAACTTCCTGAAAATAGTGCTCGACAGGTACTCGGCTTTCGTCCGAATCTTGGGATGCAACATCGGTGGCCTTCATCTCCGCCCAAAGATGTCTTGACACGGGCAAGAGCCATCCAGCGCACCCTCTATGCATCTTGACCGCCTCATTGCTTTGATACGCGCACCGCACCAAGGAACCGCTGCACCAAGCCAAAATAACTCTTCGCTCGGGCCTTTTCGCCACAAATGAGTCACGACATTCTTCATGGCAAGTCCGGACAACCTATTCAGCTCCGCCCATTCGCCAAACGATCGGTTAATGGAAGTGGACGCCTCGGATTACGGAATGCGACCAAAAAGCTTTTCCATCTCGTGATCCTTTTGATCTCCGGCAGTTCGGGCGCGTCGGCCTTTTCGCCCGCCAAGTCCAGATAAGCATCCTCACTACTCCACGGCCGGTCCAACCCGAGCATATTTAGGATCCTGAACTTCCTCCACAGCAGAAAGGGCTTTCCACCAGCGATATCTCGGCTTTGACGTAGCTCCTCCTTCATAGCTCTCATCGCAGAGCAAGCATCCTTGGCCTCGGTGGTGGCCTCCTTCAGTCCTCTTGCTCGCCGACCTTCTTTTCAAGAAGCTCGCAGCGGTCGGTAGCATTCTTCAACTTCACGGCCATCTCGGCCATTTCCTTCTTGCTTCGGCGGTGAGCAGCCTGTTCGCTTTTAGCTCTTCGCCGCCTTTAAAACAGCAGCATCACTTCTTCCGCCTGCTCCTTGGCTCGGGCAAGCTCCGCCAAGGTTCTCCATGGCAGCGGCACCATCTGCATCAAGCATACATGTTGTAAGGCACGGGCATCAAGCTCCCTTAACAGGTGTCCACGGAGAAACCGCATACCTTGTGACTCGTCAAGCCGCTTATTGACAAGCGCGATGTCGGCATCCGCCATGTCAAGTTGCCGCTTTAGTTCGGCAAATTCATCAGTCTGGCTAGCCACCTGACGCTCCGCCACCTACATAGGAAGTGCGGCATATTATAACCTGGGATTATGATCCTAAGCACGCTGTCATTTTTGACAAACGCACCGAGTCTCAGGGGCTACTATCTACACAGGGCGCATCTTATAGATGCGGAACCGTCAAGAGGTACATCATTGCACGTACCTCAAAACCTGTCAGTAAACTTCTGGCAGCCTCGTACAACCCGCTTTCCGTGGACGAAATTTTTTCAATCACCGTACCCATCAATGCACGGTGATCCTCTGAGATACACACTCGCCCGAGCAGACCCTTCAACTCCTCTGACCGTGCACCAGGAGGTGCCGGACTCGTCTGATGGCCTTTTCCGAAGGCCGGACACGGAGGGCTCTGGGGGCTCCTACGACCGCCCTCCACCCCTGCCGGATTCAAAGAAACCCTCTGCGACGACACCTCAGGATCGTCCGCCTCGCTAGGCGGTACGGCAGGGGGAGGCGTTCCACTCTCCATCATCTCCGGACGAAGATCCCCTGAAGACGAGCTCTGCTGAGAAAGGCTGAGATCCGAACTACAAGGTAAAATTTCAGTCATCTTCAGAAATAAAACAGGATGTCTCTTATTTTAAAAAAAACTCCCCTCTCTACTTACGGCTCACTGGATGGCTGATCTCCTTGGGGAAATAATGCGGCCGGGGCATCTTCCGGCGCAGGACCCTCTGGCGAAGATTTCTTCCAGCGCTTTGAGGCCTTGGTCTCCGGGTCTTGAGGCGGTCCTCTTCTCCCCTTGGATGGAGGGATTCTCGATCCCTCCTTTCTTGATAACCTCCTTCATGGAGGCAGTAGCTTCCTTGTTCCCCCTTCGCCTTCTTCTAAAGGCGCAGCCTCCAAAGATCTGGATAACACGGGATCGGCATGGTCTCGGGGAGGGGGCGGACACTGATCAGTTTTGCTTTCGCTATCCACTCCTGTTTAAGGGACAACTCTTTTAAGGGCAAGTTTATAATAAATATACGGATAGCGTCTCCTGGTACGGGACTACTTACTTGAGCATCCGGGCGATTGCAGCTCAGACCTGCATCCTCGGTCAAGTCCGGACACATTCTTGTGATCCGAAGAACAGTTTGTACATCTCCATGGGCATTGCACCCACAAAATGTTGGAGAGCTCGTGGTCCCTCCGGATTGAACTCCCACAGGCGAAGGGGGCGACATTTGCAGGGCAGGATGCAACGAATCAGCATGACCTGCGCTACTACGAACAGATTGATCTCTCTCTCTCTCTCTCTCTCTAGGAGGTCTCGAATACGGCCCTGCAACAAGGGCACGTCCTTGGACGGCCCCTAGTCAAGCCCTTTATTGACCCATGACGCCAGCCGCGGTGGAGGACCCGAGCAAAAGGCAAGTGGTGCCACCCATTTGGTGGCCCTGGGAGCTGTGATATAAAACCATTCTTGTTGCCATAGACTGAGCTCCTCTTGAAAAGAGCCCTCGGGCCATGAAGCGTCAGCAGTCTTGCTTATAACAGCCCCTCCGCACTCTGCCTGTTGCCCCTTGATCATCTTCGGCTCCACCTTGAAGGTCTTGAGCTACAGTCCGAAGTGAGGGGTAATGCGGAGGAAGGCTTCGCATACGACAATGAACGATGAGATGTGGAGGATGGACTCCGGATCCAAGTCGTGAAATTCCAGCCCGTAATAAAACATGAGCCCCCTCACAAAGGGGTCCGTCGGGAAGCCTAGCCCCCAAAGGAAGTGAGACGCGAACACCACGATTTCACCGGGCTTGGGAGTGGGAATAACCTGCCCTTGGGCAGGCAGCCTATGCGAGATTTCGCCGGTTAGATACCTGGCATCTCTTAGCTTTAGGACGTCTTCTTCCGTAACGGAGGAAGGCATTCGCTGGCCTTGAAGGTCGGAGCCGGACATCATCGAAGGTCCGAAGCGCCTGAAAATCTGGAGCTCTGGGTGTTGGGACTCGAAGCGAGGGGTGGATTCGATTGAGATTGAGAAAAAAGAGCGGGGCCTTGGTCTCTTTATAAAGAGGTTGAATACCAGGAGCCCTCCCCGTGACCGTTCGGGACTCGCCTTCGATAGAGGAGGCGTGCCAATGGGCACGGTTGGGTTAACCACGCCCGTATTGATGAGAATCCCGGAATAAGGGGACACGATCTCTGCTTTGACAAGACGTGCCAAGGAAACCACCTCGCTAAACGCTCTGAGGTGGGACAGTAAAAATGATTCGAATAAAGGCTTGGCCGTGGTGTGATGTCATGCTACGGAATACGTCAGTAGATTGAACTCGTGTAAATATTATTTTCTCTACGGTGGTATGTGGAACTTATTTTGCAGAGCTGGACACTATCCTTGTGTTCAAAATCTTCTATGAAGTATTCGGAGGAGGAACCCGCCTTGCAATGCCGAAGACAATATCGCGCGGACTCGTCGTCATTGAAGCCTGGTTCGAGGGAGCTCTTGAGGAGTCTGGATTAGGGGTGTCTGGATAGCGGACTATAGCCTTTGGCGGACTCCGGGACTATGAAGATACAAGATTAAAGACTTCGTCCCGTGTCCGGATGGGACTTTCCTTGGCGTGGAAGGCAAGCTTGGCGATACGGATATGTAGATCTCCTACCATTGTAACCGACTCTGTAACCCTAACCCTCTTGGTGCCTATATAAACGGAGGGTATTAGTCCGTGGGGCGAACAACAATCATACCATAGGCTAGCTTCGTGGTTTAGCCTCTCGATCTCGTGGTAGATCTACTCTTGTACTACCCATATCATCAATATTAATCAAGCATGGTAGGGTTTTACCTCCATCGAGAGGGCCCGAACCTGGGTAAAAACATCGTGTCCCTTGTCTCCTGTTACCATCCGCCTAGACGCACAGTTCGGGACCCCCTACCTGAGATCCGCCGGTTTTGACACCGACATCGGCCGAATGGAAGCGCGGGCGGGGAGGCCGCGCCACCATCGCGCGCCTCCCCTCGTCGGCCGAACCACCATGGATGGGATGACCCCCTCCGCGTGCCGCGGCGCCGCCTCAACGGTGGAACACGGTGGGGGTCGCGGCGTGCTTGCGTGGCTGGCCACGGCCGCGCTTGGGCGTCGGGGAACCGTGGCCCTCGCGAGGGGCCTTGCCTTTCTCGGCGGCAGAGAACTTCTTTCGCGGCGCCATCGATGGCACCGCAAGCAATGGAGCAAAGAAGCGAGCAAGCGGGGAAGAGATGGGCAATAGTGGCTCCGCCCCTCTCCCCATTTATAGCAAGAGAAGGCCAACCGGCTTCTCCCACGATCGCAGGTAATGATGGCTTTCCTTGCATGTCGCAGGGACTTGTCAAGTCGTGCAGCTGTCGAGGCAGTGTGGGGAAGCGGAGACGCCCACGTCCAATCAACGGCCACGCGTCAACGAGGCCGCAGGCTTTTGGGGCCCGCGGTGCTCCGAACTTGACCCTTGGCTTCGCCATGAAGCCAAGCCCGAGCGCACCTTGGGCCCGGGGGCTACTGTTGGCGTTCTGGGAACGGGGGTCCCCAGACTTGCCTGCCTGCGGCCCATAGCGTGGCTAAGCAGCAGGTCGTATGGCCAATCTTCATCAACAAGGCATCTAAGACCCTCGCGAGGCAGACGGCGCAAGACCTCCTCTGGAGTGGCCTAGCCAGGCAGGCTCACAAGGAGCGGAGATATCAAGGCGGGGCAAACCTCACGAGGCTCTCATGACGTGAGCCATGACGTACGGTGCCAGGCGGGTGCCGGTGCGCGCAACATCCTTATTTCCTCTTTGGTGCTAGGGAGGCCAGCGCAGGCGAAGAGTACCGAGGCATCAGGCAAAGGTTGCCATATTGGTGCAACGAGACCAAGACCAGGAGAACGGCAAGGCGGAGGTCATCGTGGAGCCCAAGACGGCGTCACCCCAAAGCTTTTCGCAGGCGAAGACCGGTTTTGTCAGGATAGCTTGTACTAGCTGTCCCCCTTCAAATTTGCCTGCCGTTGTTGGCTCCCTTCCCGCTCGATATTTGGGAAGAGGACCAGGGCCTCTATAAATAGGAATAGCCACCACAGTAGGAGGCAACTGATCCCGAGCTAGTAGAGATAGGACTCACCCCGCAAGTTCATACGGACAAGAACACCTCAACCTCAGGAGGCTGTTCTTCCCTTGTACTGTTCATCATCAGCCCGAGAGGCAATCCACCACCACCACACTGGAGTAGGGTATTACACCACATCGGTGGCCCGAACCAGTATAAACCCCGTGTCTTTCTGTGTTGCGAGTTCATCGAGTTCGTCCGCAAGATCTTAGCGAGCTAGAGCGTAGATCGGTAGGAGGGAATGACTTCGCGCACACCCCAGTGTTCGAACCTTAAGGGTTTGCCGGAACCCCACATCCGACAGTGAGCATCACAAAGTGCAGAGTTTTTGCAAAACAAATGACTTAAAAACTTAGTTTTAGTTCTTCAGAGAAAGCATTTTGGATCTACCGATTTGTAAACTCGGTGATACCGAAGAAGCTTTTGGAACCTAAACTAGTGAACCCAGTCAGACCAAGTCACAGTTCGGTGGCACCAAGACTGCTAGGGTTTCACAGAGAATTGAACTCAGTCACACCGATTTGCAGTTTTTGGTCAGACCGAAAGTGCAAGTGCAATGGCCTAAGCCAAATGGGTGAGACTGATTTCTACAACTCGGTCGGTCCGAGATGAGTTTTGCGGAGACCTAACCCTAAATTTTCAAATCAAACCTAACCTAAGGGATGTTTTCAGTGGATAGAGTGTTTGCATACGTGGTGATGATCATGGCAGAACAATGTGCTACGAATCAGAGGTAAAAGAATAGCAAAAAGGATCGAACTCGTACCCTAGTTCGGCGAAGTTTGCTACGGCGGCAACGGAGGGGCAGAATTCCGTTGACGGCGATGGAAACTAGCGGCGGGAGGTCGCTCGCGGCGAGAAGACGATCCGGAGACCCGAGGCAGCAGAGCAGGATACACGCGGGCTGAGAGGTTTCAAAGAAATTTCTAAAATCTCACCTGTGGGTTTATATATCCCAACCCTGTCGGTGTGACAGAGTGGAATAACTCAGTGGCACCAAGATGCAGAATCTCAAGCGGTTACTGCAACTCGGTGTGACCGAAAAGTTCAAATCGGTTGCACCGAGATTGAAAACTTAGATCAACCTTGTGGTCTCGGTGTGACCGAAATGGATGACTCGGTCATACCGAAATGCACAAAGTGGTTTTGGAAGTTTAAGTCTATGACGAATCAGGCACTCCGAGTGCTCCTCACACAGAGTAGTTCGAATCTGACTTGATCAAACTTTGTGATGTAGCATTAATAGAGTTTGAGACGAGAAAAGCATAGATAGCTAGAGGGAGTTCTTAGGCACTCTTGTCCATCCATTTGGCAAAAGATAAAAAAAAAGCCAAACAGTCAAAGCAACAAATGGATGTCCTCGAATGAGTGAAATATGCATCCAACATGCTCACACAATAAAATGACAAATGAAATATGTGACAAAGCATGCACAGTCATTCTAGAATTTATCTAGCAATTTGGCGATGACTAGGTCATCTATATATGAGTATATTGACTTAGGAGTCAAATGAGAACATTTGATCATAGGTCATACTCATTGTTTAAGCACAAGTGGTGTTACCACTTTTACATAAAGCATCATTGTGCTTACATCATTAGAGTTGCTTTAGCTCAATTGATTAGAGTAAAGCTCCCCCTAGATGTGATATCCCCCCTAAGAGGGATGAACTAACCTTGGGTTTTGTCGATGATGACTTCATGTAGGTGTTGAAGATGTGGGTGCTCAATGTTGATGTAGATCATTCGGAGCAATCCTTTGGAGTGAGTTGCACTTTCAATACCTACACGGGTTAGTCCCACAAGGAACAAACAAGGATATCCATAGAGATAGAGTGATGTTCACATAGGATGATGTCCATGAAAGCATTAGGTTACCTTGTCCCTTGTATTACCAATAAGAGGGTTTGTGACTCCTTGAACTAGTGCAAGATATGGAAGTTGTTTGCACTTGTTCTTGCCAAAATGATAAGAGTGAAGTATGTTGGCGGAGTCACCCTCAAGAACTCTCTAGTTCATCTTCTTCGGGATCCACACCATCTTGATGGGAATCCTTGGAGTTGTAGTCATACTAGATGATGTGGAACTTGATGTGTCTTGGGAACCCACTTGACCAAGGCCTTAGGTGCTTCTTCAAATGCATCAATCTCCTCTTGAAGCTTGTCCTTGCCTTTTAGCTTGCGGTCTTGTGGTGGAAGATCATCTTGAGCTTGTGTTCCTCGGAAAGAAGTAGGATCATACTTCTCTAGTTGAGGAACAAACTTTATCTTGGGGTATTGATCTTCTTCCCACGCAACTCCATTGGCATTGAACTTTCGTTCAAAACCAACACCTTGATTCTTCCGGTGTCTTCCTTGCTTGCGTACAATTTCCTCAAATTGCTTACTTCCGGCAAGACTCTTGTAAACACCTTTCTCTATAATTCCCTTCAATAAGCTATTTTCTTGCCCAAGTGTAACTTGGCTAAGAGAATCATTAGTGGAATCAAGAGAACTACTAGAAGCAACAATATTGGATTTAGCATGATTGTTGTTACTACTAGAGGAAGAATCTTTCTTGTTCTTGTTGCTAGATTTAACTTGTGCCATGTAAGTAGACAAGAGTAAACTATTGGCAATGTAAGAAGAACTTTTCTTGCGAATATCATCATTGATTGCTTTTAAGAACTCATGCTCTTGCTCAAGGTTGAGCTTTTAAAAGTGTAGCTTCTCATGAGTCTTTAAAAGTTGTCGATGATCTTCAAAGGTAGTTTCATGAGCTAACTTAAGAGTGTTTAGTTCTTTAGTTAAACGCTCAGTCTCCTTCTTATCATCGTCATTCGTTTTATCTTGATTAACATGATTAATAGCAAGTTCATCATAGTTTACATAACTAGAGTTGTCAACAAGTAAATCATCATCTCCTAGCAAATCATCTTCATCACTATTAAAATCAACATACTCGGGGTGTGTTACCTTTGGACCTTTAGCCATGAAGCATCTTCCAATTCCTTCATTTGGTGAGTCAAATATGTCGTAGGAGTTGGTTGACCAAGTGCTAGACTGGCAACACCTTCATCTTGAGTATATTCGGAGTCGGAGTGATAACTTCTTTCGGAGTGATGGTCGGAGTCGGAGCCGAATACCCATTCACCAACATGAGCTTGAAGTCTTATTTTTGTGTAGCTCTTTGATGATTTCTCCTTCTTCTCCAAATCCTTGCTTCTTCGAGAGGGTCTTCGTTCATAACGATCATCTCTACTCCTTCTCTCTCTTGGCGGTGATTCTTCTCTTCTACTTCTTCTTTTGGGAGAATCTTCTCTTCTTTGGTAGGGAGCTGTACACTCATTGGAGTAGTGTCCGGGTCTTCCACAATTGTAGCAATTTCGTTCACGACTTGAAGATCTCTTGTCATTGTAGGACCTTGACTTGAAGCTTCTTTCCTTGCTTCTACTCTCGTAGAATTTGTTGAAGTTCTTCACCATTAGGCTCAATTATTCATTGAAGGTTTATTTCTCACTTGATGATGTGGGAGCTTCACATGAGGCTTTGTAAGCACCACTTGACTTGTTGTGGAGCTCTTCCTTATCCTTAAGTGACATCTCATGAGCAACAATTCTTCCAATGACTTCCGTTGGCTTGAGATCTTTGTAATTGGGCATCATTTGGATCAATGTGCACACGGTATGATATTTACCATCCAAAGCTCTTAGGATCTTCTTGATGATGAATCTATCGGTCATCTCTTCACTTCCTAAGCCGGCAATCTCATTTGTGATGAGAGCAAGCCTAGAGTACATTTCAGCGACACCTTCACCATCCTTCATTTTGAACTTGTCAAGTTGACTTTGAAGCACATCCAATTTGGATTCCTTGACGGAGTTGGTACCTTCGTGCATATCAATCAAAGTATCCCAAATTTCCATTGCATTCTCAAGACGGCTGATTTTGTTGAATTCTTCGAGGCACAGTCTGTTGAAGAGAATATCACAAGCTTGAGCATTGTATTGCAGCATCTTCAACTCTTCCGCGGTAGCTTCACGGTTCGGTTATCTCCCATCAAAGAATTCACCTTGCAAGCCAATACAGACAATAGCCCAAACGGCGGGGTTATGTCCAAGAATATGCATTTTCATCTTATGCTTCCAACTAGCAAAATTAGTACCATCAAAGTAAGGACCTCTACGGTGGTAATTTCCCTCGCTAGACGCAATACTCTCCTAGGTTGAGAAACCAAGGCCATGATCACCAAAAAGCTATGGAAATCAAGGAAAATGGAGACCAAAGCTCTGATACCACTTGTAGGATCAAAAGTATGTCTAGAGGGGGGTGATTAGACTACTTGACCAAATAAATATCTAGCTGAGGGAGTCCTGGATTAGGGGGGGTCCGGATAGCCGGACTATGACCTTTGGCCGGACTCCTGGACTATGAAGATACACGATTGAAGACTTCGTCCCGTGTCCGGATGGGACTTTCCTTGGCGTGGAAGCCAAGCTTGGCGATACGGATAAGTAGATCTCCTACCATTGTAACCGACTCCGTGTAACCCTAACCCTCTTCGGTGCTTATATAAACCGGAGGGTTTTAGTCCGTAGGAAGAACAACAGTCATACCATAGGCTAGTTTCTAGGGTTTAGCCTCTCTGATCTCGTGGTAGATCTACTCTTGTACTACCCATATCATCAATATTAATCAAGCAGGAGTAGGGTTTTACCTCCACCGTGAGGGCCAGAACCTGGGTAAATACATCGTGTCCCTTGTCTCCTGTTACCATCCGCCTAGACGCACAGTTCGGGACACGCTACCCGAGATCCGCCGGTTTTGACACCGACATTGGTGCTTTCATTGAGAGTTCCTCTATGTCGTCGCCATCAGGAAGGATGCCTCATCCCGTCTTTAAAGACGGCACTGTTGCTAAAGAAGCTTTGGCTGTCGGCCAAACTCTCCGGCTAGGCGGTTTCTCATGACCGCCTTTTTGGCCGCCGCGCCGACGATGACTTCTCGGGTCATCGAAAACAATCTTCACGTTAACTCGGAGCTCGCCGAGCAGTTAGATCCGATGGAGCTCTCTTCCTTAAGCGAGCTCTTGGATCGCATCGCCGCCCTGGGAGTCGCTATAGCCTATGATCAGATTGGGCCTAAACCCGATCTGAGAGAGATTAACTCTCCCCAGGTTAGCCACCACATTGTTGTGGTAGAGGAACAATACGGCGACCCTTATTCTATCTTAAGGACTAGCTACGTCCGGATTCCCAATCCCTCCATGCCGGATTCCCGCGGAGGAGAGGACGTCACTCAAGCCCTGAAGCTAAAGTCGAGCGGGGCTAGATTCATTGGACAACATCCAAGAATCCAAGCTTCCAAGTTAAATAGCTCCTTGGCCCTTAAGTCTCAGATTGGGCGCGGTTCAGATTTAATTCCACCCGCCCACCCAAACATAAGCGACCTATCTCAAATTTGGCAAGAGCCCGCAGAAGCGATACACCATTCTTGGGCGGATTCCTCCCGGTTATGGACAGGATATAAGACTGCCCATGAGGAGGCGCAATCTCATTCTTCTGCAATAATTGCACGGATAACGGGATCCTCAACGCTATAAGTCGCCATGAAATTACACGCTTTGCCGACTTGGCGTCCATAGTATGAAAGTACTGTGCAATGGAAAGCGCCTGGAAAACCAAAGCAAGATTTTGGGACAATCCGGCCTTGAATACAACCCCAGTCCAAAATAAAAGGGTGCATCATCGCCAGGCACCTGGGTTAAATACCAAAAAGCAAAAACCCTCTATAGGGCATGGAACCGTACTGGAGGAATGGCTCAATGGACCCTGTAAAATTCATAGTACAGAGGGCGCCACTCCAACTCATAGACTTAGAGCATGTTGGATACTATGGCAGGTGGCCAAAAGTGGTGAAGAGCTTCTAGCTCTAGAGCACCAGCCCAGGGATACCGATGACAGTATTAATAGTCTTGAGACTTTCGCATCAAATAATATCGGAAGCGAACACTCCGTAGCCTTGCGAAGTCTACCAAGTAGCAACAATAAACCCATGGAGTGACACGGCTATTACCTTTAATGCCAGTGACGAACCTAAATTCCGAACAACCCGAGCACCAGCCGCATTGGTCCTCATTTCGATAGTGGACGGCTTTCGCCTTACCAAGGTACTCATGGACGGTGGCAGCAGATTGAACCTCATTTACGAGGAAACCCTCCGAAAAATGGAAATAGACTAGAGCCGCATTGAGCGAAGCAGCACAACCTTTAGAGGAATAATCCCCAGTCGAGAAGCACGCTGTATAGGAAAAATCACACTGGATGTGGTGTTCGGCACGCCGGATAATTACAGGTCCGAGGAGGTCACGTTTCAAGTGGCCCCGTTCAGCAGCGGATACCACGCTCTATTAGGGCGAGAGGCATTCACAATTTTCCAAGCTATACCCCATTATGGGTACATGAAGCTCAAAATGCCCGGGCCCAACGGAATCATCACTCTTGCTAGTGACCCGGACATAGCACTCCACGCCGAAAATAAGACAACCGCTGACCGCCCTTGAGGCACTATCAAAGCCCTAGCGGCGAGGAACTCACTGCTGTGCTCCACGATGAATAGGGACGATGTGATACTCGATAAGAGATCCAAGTCCACTTCCTTCAAACCAGCGGACGAAATAGTCAAATTCCAAGTCCATCCAACGGACCCTACAAAAACGGCCTCCATCGGGGCACAATTAAATCCTGATGTAGACGTCGTACTAAGAGAATTCCTACGCGAAAATTGGGACATTTTTTCCTAGCACCCTTCAGACATGCCAGGAATCCCACGACGGCTGGCCGAGCACAGCCTGAACATCCTAAAAGGGTTGAAGCCAGTCAAACAGGCTCTTCGGCATTTCTCCGAACCCAAGAGACAGGCCATGGGAGAGGAGCTAGCCAAACTATTGGAGGCTGGATTCATCAGAGATATAAAACATCCGGACTGGCTAGCAAACCTGGTGATGGTACCAAAGAAGGACAAATCCTGGCGCCTATTCGTCAATTTCAAGGACCTCAACAAGGCTTGCCCAAAGGATCCTTCCCCCTCCCCCGCATCGATCAAATCATCGACGCTACTGCAGGACACGATTCATTGTGTTTCCTCAACGCATACTCCGGCTACCACCAAATTAAGATGGCAGAGCCTGACCAAGCCGCAATGGCATTCATCACTCCATACGGCCCATTCTGCTTCAACACAATGCCCTTCAGGCTCAAAAATGTCGGTGCAACATATCAGCGCATGATTCAGACATGTCTGGCAAACCAGATCGACAAAACAGTGGAGGCATACGTAGACGATGTGGTCGTCAAAAGCAAGCATGTCGAAAATCTAGTAGACGACTTGAGGCTCACATTCGATAATCTCTGAACATATGACATCAAGCTCAACCCCGAAAAATGCATTTTCGGCGTACCAGCCGGAAAGTTCTTGGGCTTCATTGTATCCGGTAGAGGAACTGAAGCAAACCCAGCCAAGATCCGAGCTCTGTCACAATTGGATATCCCAAAAGACCTCAAACAAATACAAAAATTGACTGGATGCGTGGTGGCTCTAAGCCGCTTTATCTCCCGTTTGGGAGAAAAGGCATTACCCCTTTATCGCCTCCTCCGGCCTTAGAACAATTCGAGTGGACTGATGCCGCCACGGCCGGACTCGAAGAAATAAAAGCCATATTGGCAACAAACCCGGTCCTGGCCGCGCCCAACGTGGGTGAAACAATGCTATTATACATCGCGGCAACTCATCAAGTTGTAAGCGCGGTGCTCGTTGTCAAACGAGAAATGGACGGACACAAGTTCCCCCTTCAAAAACCAGTTTACTAGTGTCCACTGTCCTAACTCAATGCAAGTCACGGTAGCCGCATTATCAAAAGAATAGCATACGCGGTGTTTATGGCATCCCGGAAGCTGCGACACTACTTTCAAGAGTGTTCAATAACAGTAGCCTCCGAAGTACCTCTTAACGACATTATAAACAACCGCGACGCGACGGGCCCGATTGCCAAATGGGCCATTGAGCTCCTCCCGTTCGACATAACCTATAAGCCACGGAGAGCTATTAAATCGCAAGTTTTGGCGACTTAAATGCGAATGGACCAAGTCGAACTCCCTAAAATGCGGCGCATATTCCAACTGGATAATGCACTTCGACGGCTCCAAAATGTTGGCTGGCCTAGGAGCTGGCGTCGTTCTGACGTCCCCAACCGGAGATACAGTTCAATACATACTCCAGATAATGTATACGGACTCCAACAACGCAGCCGAATACGAGGCCCTTCTACATGGTCTCCGGATGGCAGTCTACATGGGCATCCAACGCCTAGAGGTGCGCGGGGATTCGAACCTCGTGATATCCCAAATAAATGTATACTTTGATGCCAAGGATCCGAAAATGGCAGCCTATCGTAATGTCGTCCTAAAAATGTCAGTTCGGTTTGAGGGGCCCGAATTTCACCATATAGCCCGGGATAACAACCAGGCAGCAGACGTGTTGGCATGCATCGGTATAGCGATGCTGTCCCCCCCAACATCTTCCTAGAGAGGCTGTTCAAGCCATCCGTATTATGGGAGGGAGAGACCAGAAATAACAACCCGGACCCAACTGCACTACCCCACACAGAACATTCTGACACAGCTGGTGGTTCTGCCAACGAAATAACACCCTCGGCCCACGTAATAATGGCAGTCATTGCCCCATGGATAGAACCATTCCTAGCCTACCTAACCAGGCAGGAACTTCCCGAGGACCAAAACGAGGCCCGCTGCATAGGGCGGCGATCTAAAGCCTACAAAGTCCATGAGGGAGAGCTTTATAAGAAAAGCACAACCGGAGTCCTTGAAAGGTGTATCTCCGAAGAGGAAGGGCGGAACCTTCTGGCTGAAATTCATGCCGGACTCGGCGGACACCACACCGCAGCCCGGGCGCTTGTAGGCAAGGCCTTCCGTACATGATTTTATTGGCCGCCGACCCGGGCAGATGCTCAGGACTTAGTCCAACGATGCGTCGGATGCCAGCTCCTTGCTAATCAAAGCCACATGCCACCCACCACCCTCAAAACTATACCCATCACCTGGCCTTTCGCGGTCTGGAGGCTCGACATGGTCGGACCACTTAAAGGGGGAACCCACAAGCAAAAATACCTGCTGGTCATGGTGGATAAATTCACCAAATGGATAGAGGCCAAGCCTGTCAAGACGGCCGAATCCGGACCGGTGATATACTTCATATCAGGGGTCGTACACCGTTACGGTGTCCCCCACAGCATCATCACTGATAGCGGCACGAACTTTACAGCCGACGAGGTCAAACTCTGGTGCAAAAACATGGGCATTAAGCTCGACAACGTTTCAGTCTATCACCCTCAAACTAACGGTCAAGTCGAGCGAGCAAATGGTCTAATTATGAGGGGCATCAAACCCAGATTAGTGCGGTCCCTCAAGGAATCTAACACGTACTGGGTAGAGGAGCTCGACTCCGTACTCTGGGGGCTGCGGACCACTCCGAATCGCACGACCGGATTCACACCATTCTTTATGGTATATGGCGCAGAGGCAGTTCTGCCCTGCGACATATTTCATGACGCACCTCGCGTGCGCATGTACGAAGAAAGAGAAGCCGAGCTCGATCGGCAGGACATTTTGGATGCCTTGGAGGAGGAGCATGACGTAGCAAAAGCCTGTTCCGCATTCTATCAACAGCAGGCTCGAAGATATCAAAGCAGAGATGTACGGGCCAAAACTTACAACGTTGGCGAGCTAGTTCTACGCCTGCCGGACAAGAAAAAGGACAAACTCAAGCCCAAATGGGAAGGTTCCTTTATCATCGACCAGGTCCTGACCGGTGGAGCGTACCGTCTGCGAGATGCATCGAATAACCGACTCGAGCCAAACCCATGGAACGCAGCCCGTCTCCGAAGATTCTATGCCTAGCGCCGGATTCTGAGTTCGTCTCCTTCTTCTGTCCATATTTTACATTTTAGCTGTCTTCTATTTTTCTCCTTCTTCCTCCTTTTTCTTTCCAGCCTTTGAAGGCTCGTTAGCGCATTGTTCACACATACTTGACGCGCTATCCGCGCTCATTGTACCTGGGGGCTTCTTTCACAGAAGTTTAATTATAAGGGCTTCATGCCCAATAGATGTGTCACACTTCCGCATGTACCTTTTATTCACCATTATATGCATCGATATGACTTAAGTTTTGGCCAAGCTGGGTTGCCTGGTTCCTGTGCTTACCCTACATTCCCGATTAATTGGCTAGATGGTAAAGGAGCACCTCTGTGATTATTCTTGCGGGTCGGCGGATGTGTACCTCAGATTGGGTGAAGCCGAAGCTAGCGTTCTTAAGAGAATATTCGGTCGGTGAGCTAAAGAAGATTTCTTACCTATTTATTTATCTGCCCCGGATGTTCTTACCTTTTTTAAGTAGTCCGGACATGCACTTTAGGGCATGCCTCCCGAGAAAGGAACCCCTAACGGAACTATTCTCCACGGAAGATGTTTCTTACTAACCATGTAATATAACATAACTAGTTGGGCACTTGTCTGATAAAGCACTAATGACCCCTACGCCTGGTCTCCACGCATGCCCCGGTTTTTATGTAACCGCGAGGTTATTCGGACACACTCCGGACTATTGGGTCCCGAGGTTGAAGCGAAAAGGTTCTCTATGACAAACGATCTACAATCCGGCTAGAAGGCATTTTACATGTCACCTTAAATTACATAGTCAATTTGACTGATTGTATTCCTCTTCAATGCCATCTAACAGGTTGTCTAGTTTACAATCCTGCTGGGAATACTTTGCGGCCAATTCTACCTGGCCGTACACTAAGCTCACAGGGATCTCCTTCCCATCAGGACCCACAGGTCCGACCTCGGCCATGTGGTTTGGGTCAGCCTTCGTGTATCGCGTCTTCACCATGGCCCAGGCCTCCCTGGCGCCTTGACGGCAGGCCGATATCTTCCATAATCGGAAGCGCCGCCGCGCTCCCTGGAGCCTCTCTGCAAGCTCCCCAAGACCTTCGGGCAGGGAGACAGATGGCCACAAGGCCTGGGCGACGCCTTTCATCACCTGCCGAACTCATTCGTGCAGTTGTAAGAGCTCGGGAAGAAGGTCACCCGTAGAACCGGACATTTCCTCTGCAGGACGGCCTGTGAGCATACCTACAGACATAACTCTGTTAGTCGACTTCCTCACCAAACTCTTTTTTCAAAGTTCGTTTAAGCACTTAATAAAAATATCGCGTCGAAGCCGCCGATTCTCCTTAACGGAGTCAGACAGCTGGGCATGAACATCTTTTAGTTCCTCACCCAGCTGGGTGTTCGCATCTTGGAGATTATTTTTTTCCTGCCTCACCCTCATAAGCATGTTCTCGCTGGCCTTTAACCGGCACAAGAGCTGTTGCTTGTCCGGATCTACCCCGGCGCCATCTGCAATGTTATTATCAGATCTATATACACGTCGCACCTCACAACATCCTTATCTTTTAAAAGCGTATATTACCAGAGGGGGTCTCTTTGGCTTCCCCTGTCGCGGCTTGTGCAGCCTCAAGTTGGGCTTTGCACTCTTCAAGCTCCTGGGATAGTTGGGTATTCTTTTCTGTAAGATCCTGCACAATAAATGACCCTTAAATCAGTTATTCTAACTATTTGAAGTCTCGGGGGCTACCGGCATATATAACTGTTAAATTTCCTCACTCGTATGTCTTTTACATACTGGTCCGTGGTTCTGGCTAGACCATCTTGAGTGGCACGGAGGTGCGCATCTCCTGAATTGAAGGCGTTCAACGCCTCTTGGGAAAAACATGTGTCACGAAGAATTGTCCGGCGGCGCCTGTGATTCATGGCACTCTCCACCTCGGAGTTGGTGGCGGACAATCTGTCAGCATCCTCTGTCGGAGGAGCATCCGACGCACGCCTCGTGTTCGCCTCCGCTTCTGAGCCTGGCTTTGAAGCGTGGCTGGCGGAGGCTCGATTGGCAACCTCTCCGGATATAGTCCGGCGAGCGCTCTTTTTCTTGAAGAAAGCACGAGCGTTAGTATGCCTTCCGGAATAAAACCCGGGAATAAGGTGACACGCCATACCGTTGCACCGGCGCTTCAATCCGGACCGCACTTCTTTTTAGCCTGCTGGGCCGTGCTGCCCCTTGTTGACTAGCCGCCGCAGGCTCGGCCTTCCGCCTCAAGGGCTCCCCATGCAAAACACCGTTGGTGTACGGTGATCAAAAATAAGCAAGGATGAATCATTCTCAAAGTATTGGGGCTTCGGTCTCAGTTACCTGCGAGGATGGAAGTATTCCGGGGTAATCGGCCGTAATGGCAACCAGGGCATTATCAATCCTCAGCTGGTGAAATACCCCATCGATCAGCTCCACCGATATGTCCAGATCCTCTTGGGAGGCCGGATCGAGGAAACGTTCCGGATCTTCGGGTTGTGGAGGCAGGCTGTTTATATCCTTCTGGCTGGCGCAGTTCTCGTCGAAATCACAAAATGAGATACTTGACTATGGGAATATGGATCGGACGGGAAAAAAGAAATGTCCGCTTACCCAGCTTGGAGGATTGTTCATAGAAAACCCGTCCTGTGGATTGACGCGAAGAAATTCCTCCTCTTCTCCCTTGTACAATGTGGATAAGGTCTTCATCAAATCGGCGACCGATCCCGGCCCCTTACGGCCATGGCGGGTGGCATCATCCTCCCCGTTGAAATCCCACATGGGGTGGCCTTTATACTGGAGCGGCTGAACCCCCCGCATAATGCATGTGGCCATGACCCCAATCATGGTCAGTCCGGAATGAGCCAACAACCTTATTCGGCTCATCAGGTAAAGGACGTCCCTGTCATTTTACCTCTCAGGGCTCCGTGGACGCCAGCTTTGGCGTTTCTTCAAAGGAGCATTACTGAACTCCGGGAGGCCGATCCGAACAGGGTCCGGCAGGGGGACATCTTCTATATAAAACCGTTCCGAAGGCCAGTCTTCGGACGCCTTCTTCGGGGTTCCGGATAGATATCCGGTCCCGGCGATGCGCCGTAGTTCGGCTCTGCCCACTTGATATATCGATCCCTCCACGAGAACGAGTGCGAGGCAGAACAACCTCTTCCACAGCGAGATGAGCCTTGATGCCCAAAACAGCTCGCAAAGGGCCACGAAGCCCGCGATATGCAGAATGGAGGTAGGCGTGGGTTGTGCAACTGGAGGCCATAGTACTCAGAGCCCCGGAGAAACGGATGAATTGGAAATCCGAGCCCTCTTATCAAATAAGGGACAAGGCATACCCGCTCTCCTTGGGAGGGACTGGGGACGCTCTCCGCTTGTTTTCCGCCCTTATAGGTGGCGAGTCCAGCTCGAACCGGAACCATGAAGGCTGGGGGAAGAAACCCCTTGGTTTGGAGCGTCACTAGCTCGCTGTGGATGAGCATCTCTCCCAATCTCGGCCGAGGACTGGGAGGGCGAGAGGAGGAGCCGCGTGGACTGTCCATGATGGAATGGGTTTCTATCAGATGCGCTCCGATGAAAGCTCGTGAAGGGAAGATGGTGTGATTCGGATCTAGATCCTCGTCTCTTATATAGGCAGTTCATTTGCGCAGCTAGGGGGTAAATGTAAAAATACCCTGGCTTTTTGCATTCGTTCAACACGTGGAAGATGGTCATTATTGGGCGTGGAATCCAAGGAGCGCGATATTCTGAGAAGCGGACACTATTCAACAGGTACACAGGATTTGGAGAAGAACCCGCCTTGCAATGCGAAGACAATCTACACACGGACTCGTCGTCATTGAAGCCTGGTTCGGAGCTCTTGAGGAGTCCCGGATTAGGGGGTGCGGATAGCGGACTATGACCTTTGGCGGACTCTGGACTATGAAGATACAAGATTGAAGACTTCGTCCGTGTCCGGATGGGACTTTCCTTGGCGTGGAAGGCAAGCTTGGCGATACGAATAAGTAGATCTCCTACCATTGTAACCGAATCCGTGTAACCCTAACCCTCTTCGGTGCTTATATAAACCGGAAGGCTTTAGTCCGTAGGAAGAACAACAACCATACCATAGGCTAGCTTCTAGGGTTTAGCCTCTCTGATCTCGTGGTAGATCTACTCTTGTACTACCCATATCATCAATATTAATCAAGCATGAGTAGGGTTTTACCTCCATCGAGAGGGCCCGAACCTGGGTAAAAACATCGTGTCCCTTGTCTCCTGTTACCATCCGCCTAGATGCACAGTTCGGGACCCCCTACCCGAGATCCACCGGTTTTGACACCGACACTAGCCTTTTCCCAATTTTAAGTCTTGGCAGGTTTTTAGCAACTTAGCGCAAATCAAGTAATCAACCTACACATGCAATTCTAAGAGTATAGCAGCGGAATGTAAAACAATTGCATATGAAGGTAAAGGGAGGAGTTTGGAGGGAGCAAACACAATGTGGACACGGAGATTTTTTATCCGTGGTTCCGATAGGTGGTGCTATCGTACATCCACGTTGATGGAGACATCAACCCAGGAAGGGTAACGGTTGCGCGAGTCCATGGAGGGCTCCACCCACGTAGGGTCCATGAAGAAGCAACCTTGTCTATCCCACCATGGCCATCACCCACGAAGGACTTGTCTCACTAGGGTAGATCTTCACGAAGTAGGCGATCTCCTTGCATGTACATACTCCTTGGTTCAACTCCACAATCTTGACGGAGGCTCGCAAGTGACACCTAGCCAATCTAGGAGACACCACTCTCCAAAAGGTAATAGATGGTGTGTTGATGATGAACTCCTTGCTCTTGTGCTTCAAATGATAGTCTCCCCAACACTCAACTCTCTCTCATAGGATTGGATTTGGTAGAAAGATGATTTGAGTGGAAAGCAACTTGGGGAAGGCTAGATATCAAGATTTATGTGGTTGGAATGGAATATCTTGACTTCAACACAAGTGTAGATGGTTCTCTCTCTGAAAATGTATGTTGGAAGTGTAGGCATGTTCTGATGGCTCTCACCATGAATGAAGAGTGGGTGGAGGGGTATATATAGCCTCCACACAAAATCTAACTGTTACACACAAATCACAAACTCGGTGGGACTGAATTATAAAACTCGGTCAGACCTATTTAGTTCAAAATGTGAACGTTAGGATTTTCGGTGGGACCGACATGTCAACTCGGTGGGACCGATGTCGTTAGGGTTAGGGCATAACTTTATCTTGGTGAGACCGATTACACAAACTCGGTGGGACGGATTTTGGTAATAGACAAACAGAGAGTTGGTCAGGCAAACTCGGTGGGACCGATTCGCTCATCTCGGTTAGACCGAAACGTTACAAAGGGGAAACAGAGAGTTTGCATTGCAATCTCGGTGGGACCGATCGCTCATCTCGGTTGGACCGAAACATTATGAAGGGAAACAGAGAGGTTGCAATCCCATCTCGGTGAGACCGAGATCCCTATCGGTGAGACTGAAGTTACTAGGGTTTGTGGTAGTGGCTATGTCAAGTGAACACAGTGGCGCCGGATAGAAGATTTCGGTGGGGCCAAGTTTGACTTTTGGTTTGGGACATATGTGGATATGAGAAAGTAGTTGAGAGTTTTGGAGCATATCACTAGGCATTTTGAGCAAGTAACACATTAAGCAACACCTCACCCCCTTTTAATAGTATTGGCCTTTCCTATGGACTCAATGTGATCTTGGATCACTAAAAGTAAAATATAGAGTCTTGTTGCTTTGAGCTTGAGCCAATCTTTTGTCCTTAGCATTTTGAGGGGTCCACTTTCTAATCCATGCCATGCCAATCATTGAGCTTTCCTGAAATATTTATCTAAAAATAGCATTAGCTCAATGAGCTATATGTTGTTAGGAATTACCAAAACCACCCAGGGATAGTTGCAATTTCAGATCTCCATGTCCAAAGCACCGCCATGATCTCCATCGTTACCGTCTTGACACCTTGATCTCCATCGTAGTGTCGTTCTCGTCTCGCCAACTATTGCTTATACAACTAACGCTAACACATAGTGATAAAGTAAAGCAATTACATGGCGTTTGCATTTAATACAATAAAGCGACAACCATAAGGCTCCTGCCAGTTGCCGATAACTTTTACAAAACATGATCATCTCATACAACAACATATATCACATCATGTCTTGACCATATCACATCACAACATGCCCTGCAAAAACAAGTTAGACGTCCTCTACTTTGTTGTTGCAAGTTTTACGTGGCTGCTATGGGCTTCTAGTAAGAACCGTTCTTACCTACGCATCAAAACCACAAAGGTGTTTCGTCAAGTTTGTTGTTTTAACCTTCAACAAGGACCGGTCGTAGTCAAATTCGATTCAACTGAAGTTGGAGAAATAGACACTCGCCAGCCACCTTTATGCAAAACAAGTTGCATGTCTATCGGTGGAACATGTCTCATGAACGTGGTCATGTAAGGTTGGTATGAGCCGCTTCATCCAACAATATCGCCGAATCAAAATAAGACGTTGGTGGTAAGCAGTATGACTATCACCGCCCAAACTCTTTGTGTTCTACTCGTGCATATCATCTACGCATAGACCTGTCTCTGATACCACTGTTGGGGAATGTTGCATTCAATTTCAAAAATGTTCCTACGATCACACAAGATCTATCTAGGAGATGCGTAGCAATGAGAGGGGGAGAGTGCGTTTACATACCCTCATAGACCGAAAGCGGAAGCGTTAGCTTAACGTGGTTGATGTAGTCGAACATCTTCTCGATTCAACCGATCAAGCGCCGAACGTACGACACCTCTAAGTTCTACACACGTTCAGCTCAATGACGTCCCTCGAAAACTTGACCTAGCAAAGTGCCGATGGAGAGTTTCGTCGGCACGATGGTGTGCTGACGGTGATAGTGAAGTGATCTGCGCAGGGCTTCGCCTAAGCACTACGACAATATGACCGGAGGAGTAAACGGTGGAGGGGGGCACCGCACATGGCTAAGAACAATTGATGTATCTTAGAGGTGCCCCCCGCCCCCGTATATAAAGGAGGGAGAGGGGAGGTGGTCGGCCTAGGGGCGCGCCAAGTGAGAGGAGTCCCACTTGGACTCCTAGTCCAATTCACCCCCCTTTCCTTTTACCGGAAGGGGAAAAAGGGGAAGGAGAGGGAGGAGGAGAAGGAAAGGGGTGCCGCGCCCCCTCCCCTAGTCCAATTCGGAATCCTTCCCTTGGGGGGGGGGCACCCTTGTGGACTTCCTTGCCTCCCTCCTATGGCCCATAGGGCCCACACCTTCCCCCGGGAGGTTCCGGCAACCTCCCCGGTAATCCGATATGTACCCAATACATTCCGAAACACTTCCAGTGTCTGAATACTATTGTCCAATATTTCAATATTTACTTCTCAACCATTTCGAGACTCCTCGTCATGTCCGTGATCTCATCCAGGACTTCGAACAATCTTCGGTCACCAAAACACATAACTCATAATACAAATCGCCATCGAACGTTAAGCGTGCGGACCCTACGGGTTCAAGAACTTTGTAGACATGACAGAGACACCTCTCCGGTCAATAACCAACAACAGAACCTGGATGCTCATATTGGTTTCCACATATTCTGTGATGATCTTTATCGGTCAAACTGTAATGACAACATACGTCATTCCCTTTGTCATCGGTATGCTACTTGCCCAAGATTCGATCGTCGGTATCTTCATACCTAGTTCAATCTCGTTACCGGCAAGTCTCTTTACTTGTTCCGTAATACATCATCCCGTAACTAACTCATTAGTCACATTGCTTGCAAGGCTTATCATGATGAGCATTACCGAGAGGGCCCAGAGATACCTCTCCGATACTCGGAGTGACAAATGCTAATCTCGATCTATGCCAACCCAATAAACACCTTCGGAGACACCTGTAGAGCATCTTTATAATCACCTAGTTACGTTGTGACGTTTGATATCACGCAAGGTGTTCCTCCGGTATGCGGGAGTTTCAAAATCTCATAGTCAAAGGAATAAGTATAAGTCATGAAGAAAGAAATAGCAATAAAACTTAACGATCATTATGCTAAGCTAACAGATGGGTCTTGTCCATCACATCATTCTCCTAATGATGTGATCCCGTTCCTCAAATGACAACACATGTCTATGGTTAGGAAACCTAACCATCTTTGATTAACGAGCTAGTCTAGTAGAGGCATACTAGGGACACTGTCTTTTGTCTATGTATTCACACATGTATCAAGTTTCCGGTTAATACAATTCTAGCATGAATAATAAACATTTATCGTGATATAAGGAAATATAAATAACAACTTTATTATTGCCTCTAGGGAATATTTCCTTCACTTTTATACCTATCTATATCAGATCTCATCCTTGCAAGTAACCGTGAAGGGATTGACAACAACTTTTTCACGTTGGTTGCAAGTATTTAATTTGTTTGTTTGTGTAGGTGCAATCATTGGGGACTTGTGTGTTCCTCCTACTGGATTGATACCTTGCTTCTCAAACTGAGGGAAATACTTATCTCTACTTTGCTGCATCACCCTTTCCTCATCAAGGGAAAAACCAACGCAAGCTCAAGAAGTAGTACTTTTCCATCCTCATCATGCTTATTCCAAAACACCCATTTTGTTCCAATGATGTTTTGATAATCCTTACGCTTCTCAACTAATTTCCACACTTGCTTTCGCTCGAAGTTGTGAATCTCTTCGTGCATAGCATTTATCCAATCCGGGTCTTCAAGGGCTTCTTCCACCTTCATAGGTTCAATGCTAGAGATGAATGAGTAATGTTCACAAAAGTTAGTCAAACGAGTTTTAGAGTGAGTGATTATCCCGGAGTTGATGTCGTCAAGGATTTGCTCAATGGGATGATTCTTTGTGACTCTTGCTCTAACTCGTGACAGCTTTTGCTTGGGTTGTGGTGGAACATCCTCATTATCTTCTTCTTCTTCATAATGGTTGGTGTCGTTGTTCGCTTATGGAGGTGGAGAAGGATGTCGAGATGGATCATCTTGTTGTACTTCCTCATTTCCTTCATCTTGACGAGTTCCACTTGTGGATGCCTCCATGTCAACTTGTGGTTCACCTTGATGTGAAGTTGAGGCTTCCACTTGAATGGATGAAGTGCTCTCCTTGGACGGATCTTGCCAATAGAAAAATCTTGAATTGCTTCCAAGGGGTCTTTGTCTCCTACATCAATTGGCAATTGCTCTACTTGCGAGTCGTTAGATTCATCAAACATCACATCTACAACCGTTTTGCTGAAATTGTTGTAGACACGGTAAGTGGGAGAGTTTGAGCCATAACCGAGTAGAAAACCTTCATTAGATTTAGGAGCAAATTTCGAACGATGATTCTTATCAAGAATGTAACATTTTGAGCCAAATACTCGGAAGTATCCAACTTGGGGTTTGTTACCGGTGAGTAGCTCGTATGCCGTTTTACCAAGAAGCTTGTGAAGGTAAAGTCGATTTGTAGCATGACAAGCCGTCTCAACCGCTTTGGCCCAAATGTGTCTTGGCGTCTTGTATTCATCTAGCATCGTTCTTGCCATCTCAATAAGCTCCGGTTCTTCCTCTCAACAACTCCATTTTCTTGAGGTGTGTACATAGCCGAGAACTCATGTGAAATCCCTTCTTCGTCAAGAAAGGTATCCACATTGGCGTTCTTGAACTCCATTTCGTTGTCACTCCGAAGCTTCTTGATCTTCACCTCAAATTGGTTTCAGGACTTCCTAGCAAAGTTCTTGAAGATCTTTTGTACCTGCGACTTGTCATCAAGAAAGAACACCCACGTACATCTAGAAAAATCATCAACAATGACCAAACCGAAAGATTTACCACCAAGACTATTGTAAGTATCGGGGACAAATAGATCCATGTGAAGCAACTCAAGTGGTCTTCTCGTGGTCATGATGTTCTTCACGGGATGACTTCCTCCAACTTGTTTTCCTACTTAGCAAGCACTACAAAGCCTATCCTTGTCAAATATAACATCTTTAACACCAAGGATATGATTATCTTTAATGAGTTTATCAAGATTTTGCATGCCAACATGTCCTAGTCTTCTATGCCATAACAAACCTTTAGATGATTTTGCAATTAAACAAGTACGAGGTTGGGCTATTTTAGTGAAGTCAACAATGTATAGATCACCTCTACGGATACCAACAAAGACCATTTTATGATTATCTCGATGAAACACTTGGCAATCTACTTCGGTAAATAGAAAACTGAAACCAAAATCGACTAGTCTAGATACAGAAAGAAGATTGTAACCAAGAGATTCAACAAGCATGACATTTTGAATGGAGCTATCACTGGATATGGCCACCTTACCTGTTGGGTAACGTTGCATGGAAAACAAAAAAATTCTATGCACACGCAAGATCTATCCATGGAGATGCATAGCTACGCGAGGGGGAGAGCATCTACGTACCCTTGTAGATCACAAAGCGGAAGCATATATAACGTGGTTGATGTAGTCGTACACTTCGCGATCCGATCACGATCCAACCGTTCTAGTGCCGAACGGACGGCACCTCCGAGTTTAGAACACGTGCGACTCGATGACGTCTCCTCCTTCTTGATCCAGCAAGCGGGAGAGGACAAGTAGATGGGATCACAACCAACACGATGGCGTGGTGGTGATGGTGGTGGTGGAGCACCGACAACGCTTTGCTAAGCGTCGCCGGGACGAGGCGGTGGAACTACGGAGTAATGGGAGAGAGAGGGGCGCCAAGGGCTTTGTATATCCTCTTGGGGCACCCCCTCCCCTCTATATATTGGTGGAGGGGCGTGAGGAACAGCCCCTCCAAACCCTAGGGCGCAGCCAAGGGGGGGAGGAGGTGGAATCCTAGTCCTCCTCCTTCCCTTTCATACAAAAGTGGACTTTCCACCTTTCCCAACTGCATGGGCCTTTAAGGGACTTGTGTGTGCCTGGCTCAATAAGGCTAGGGCACCTCCCCTCAGCCCATGCTGACCCTTGGGACATGGTGGAACCCTTGGTGGACCTCCGAACTCCTCTGGAAGTTTCCGGAACCTTCTGGAAGCCTCCCCGTACAATACCAAAAAACTGAAACTTTTTCTGGAACCTTGAAAACAGCTTTCCATATCTTTACCTCCTGACCATTCTGAGACTCCTCATGATGTCCTGGATCTCATCCGGGACTCCAAAAAATATTCGGTTACCAATCATCAAATATCCCAATACTACTCTATCGTCAACGAACGTTAAGCGTGCGACCCTGCAGGTTCAGGAATCATGTAGTCATGACCGAGACACCTCTCTGGTCAATAACCAATAGCGGGACCTGGATGCCCATATTGGTTCCTACATATTCCACGAAGATCCTTTATCGGTTGAACCATGATGTCCAGTATTCGGTTAATCCAGTATGCAGTTCCCTTTGTCCCTCGGTATGTTTCTTGCCCGAGATTCGATCGCCGGTATCTCATACCTAGTTCAATCCCATTACAGGCAAGTCTCTTTACTCATTCTGTAATACAAGATCCGATGACTAACTCCTTAGTCGCATTGCTTGTAAGCTTCTTGTGATGTTGTATTCTCGAGAGGGCCTAGAGATACCTCTCCGTCAAACGGAGTTGACAAATCCCAGTCTCGATCCATGCCAACCCTACAGACACCATCTTGACATGAAGAAAGCTATAGCAAATAACTTAAACGATCTGATGCTAAGCTTACGGTGGGTCTAGTCCATCACATCATTCTCCTAATGATGTGATACCATTATCAAATGACAACTCATGTCTATGGTTAGGAAACCTTAACCATCTTTGATCAACGAGCTAGTCTAGTAGAGGCATACTAGGGACACGGTGTACTTTATGTATTCACACATGTATTTAAGTTTCCGATCAATACAATTCTAGCATGAATAATAAACTTTTATCATGAACAAGAAATATGATAATAACCATTTTAGTATGGGACAATTGCATTTTCCCCTAGTTGGAACCTACCCACGGGGTTTGCCCTTACTTTTCGATTCTGCTCAGTTTTGCTCTTAGATTTGCCCCCGAGGTTGCGCAAATGCCCTTTGACCATTTGACCAATACTTTATAAATTCATAACAAATTCATATGAAATAGAAAAATGCAAATAAGATATCAAAATGTTTAGATACTCATTACCTTTATGGGCATGTCATTTGCATTCATGACAAATGTACCATTTACACTACCCGAGGTTATTAATGTTATTAATATTATTAATAATAAAAAGGTATAAAAATATTTTTTTCATGAATAAAAATTACATGCAAATGTAGGTGATGTTTTCTTAACATCCTGATATCTTATTTGCATTTTCCTGATTTCATATCAACTTGTTATGAATGTTCAAACGACTTTGACCATTATTTTGAAACTTCATAACAAGCTGATATGAACTTAGAAAAATGCAGATAAGATATCAGGATGTTCAATAAACATCACCTACATGCGCATGTATTTTTTATTCATGACAAATATTGTTTATACCTTTTTTATTTCTAATAATGTCAATAACATTAATAACCTCGGGTAGTTTAAACCGTAATTTTGTCCTGAATGCAAATGACATGCACATAAAGGTAATGTTTATCTGCATTTTGATATCTTATTTGCATTTTTCTGAATTCATATGAATTTGTTGTGAATTTTAAAGTATTGGTCAAATGGTCAAAGGGCATTCGGGCGACCTTGGAGGCAAATGTAAGGGCAAAACTGAGCAGAGTCGAACAGTAAGGGCAAACCCTGTGGGTAGGTTCCAACTAGGGGCAAAAATGCATTTGTCCCTTTTATTATTGCCTCTAGGGCATATTTCCAACAGTCTCCCACTTGCAGTAGAGTCAATTATCTAGTTCACATTGCCATGTGATTGACACCCAATGAGCTCTGGGGTTTGATCATGTTTTGCTTGTGAGAGAGGTTTTAGTCAACGGGTCTACAACATTAAGATCGATGTGTACTTTGCAAATCTCTATGTTATAATGTAGATTCTGCTATCACACTCCACTTGGGCCTATTCCAAATGACTGATCCACTATACGTATCCGGTTTGCGACTTAGAGTCATCCGGATCGGTGTGAAAGCTTGCATCGATGTAACCCTTTATGATGGACTCTTTATCACCTCCATAACCAAGAAACATTTCCTTAGTCCTCTTTAGGTACTCAAGGATAATCTTGACCACTCTCCAGTGATCCACTCCTAGATTACTTTTGTACCTCCCTGCCAAACTTATGGCAAGGCACCCATCAGGTCTGGAACACAGCATGACATACATAATAGAACCTATGACTGAGGCATAGGGAATGACTTTCATTCTCTCTCTATCTTCTGCCGTGGTTGGACTTTGAGTCTTACTCAATTTCACACCTTGCAACACAGGCAAGAACCCTTTCTTTGACTGGTCCATTTTGAACTTCTTCAGAACTTTGTCAAGGTATGTGCTTTCTGAAAGTCATATTAAGCGTCTCGATCTAGCCCTATAGATCTTGATGCCCAATATGTAAGCCGCTTCACCGAGATCTTTCATTGAAAAATTCTTATTCAAATATCCTTTGATGCTATCCAGAAATTTGATATCTTTTCCAACCAGCAATATTTCATCCACATATAATATTAGAAATGCTATAGAGCTCCCACTCACTTTCTTGTAAATACAAGCTTCTTCGTAAGTCTGTATAAAACCAAGTGCTTTGATCACCTCATCAAAGCATATATTCCAACTCTGAGATGCTTGCACCAGTCCATAGATGGATCGATGGAGCTTGCACACTTTGTTAGCACCCTTAGGATCGACAAAACCTTCTGGTTGCATCATATACAACTCTTCTTTAAGAAACCCGTTAATGAATGCATTTTTTATGTCCATTTGCCAGATTTCATAATCATAAAAATCTGCAATTGCTACCATGATTCTGACACACTTTAGCATCGCTACGGGTGAGAAAGTCTCATCATAGTCAACCCCTTGAACTTGTCAAAAACCTTTTGCGACAAGTCGAGCTTTGTAGATAGTGATATTACCATCAGCGTACATCTTCCTCTTGAAGATCCATTTATTCTCAGTGGCTTGCCAATCATTGGGCAAGTCCACCAAAGTCCACACTTTGTTCTCATACATGGATCCTATCTCAGATTTAATGGCCTTAAGCCATTTGTCAGGATTTGGGCTCATCATAGCTTCTTCATACTTTGTAGGTTCGCCTTGTCCAACAACATGACTTCCAGGATAGCATTACCGTACCACTCTGGTGTGGAATGTGTTCTGGTTAACCTATGAGGTACAGTAGTAACTTGATCTGAATTTTCATGATCATCATCACTTGCTTCCTCTCTGGTTGGTGTAGGCATCACAGGAACAGTTTTCTCTGATGTGCTATTTTCCAATTCGAGAGAAGATACAACTACCTCATCAAGTTCGACTTTCCTCCCATGCACTTCTTTCGAGAGAAACTCCTTCTCTAGAAAGGATCTATTCTCAACAACAAAGATCTTGCCTTGGGATCTACGGTAGAAGGTATACCCAATAGTTTCTTTAGGGTATCCTATGAAGATGCACTTCTCCGCTTCGGGTTCGAGCTTGTCAGGCTGAAGCCTTTTGACATAAGCATCGCATCCCCAAACTTAAAGAAACGACAACTTAGGTTTCATGCCAAACCATAGTTCATACGGTATCGTCTCAATGGATTTAGATAGTGCCCTATTTAACGTGAATGCGGCTGTCTCTAATGCATAACCCCAAAACGATAGTGGCAAGTCGGTAAGAGACATCCTAGAACGCACCATATCTAATAAGTTCGGTTACGAAGTTCGGACACACATTCACACTGTGGTGTTCCAGGTGGCGTGAGTTGTGAAACTATTCCATGTTGTTTTAAATGAAGACCAAACTCGTACCTCAAATATTCGCCTCCGTGATCAGATTGTAGAAAATTTATTTTCTTGTTACGAAGATACCCCACTTCACTCTGAAATTCTTTGAACTTTTCAAATGTTTCAGACTTGCATTTCATCAAGTAGATATACCCATACCTACTCAAATCATCTGTGAAGGTAGAAAATAACGATACCCGGCGCTTGCTTCAATACTCATCCGACTGCATACATCAGTATGTATTATTTCCAATAAGTCATTAGCTCGCTCCATTGTTTCAGAGAACGGAGTTTTAGTCATCTTACCCATGAGGCATGGTTCGCAAGTATCAAATGATTCATAATCAAGTGATTTCAAAAGTCCATCCGTACGGAGTTTCTTCATGCACTTTACACCAATATGACCCAAACGGCAGTGCCACAAGTATGTTGCACTATCATTATCAACTTTGCATCTTTTGGCATCAATATTATGAATATGTGTATCACTACGATCGAGATTCAACAAGAATAGACTATTCACTAAGGGTGCATGACCATAAAAGATGTTACTCATATAAATAGAACAACCATTATTCTCTGACTTAAATGAATAACTGTCTCACAATAAACAAGATCCAGATATAATGTTCATGCTCAACGCTGGCACCAAATAACAATTATTGAGGTCTAAAACTAATCCTAAAGGTAGATGTAGAGGTAGTGTGCCGACGGTGATCACATCAACCTTAGCCAATCTTCATTTATTCCTCAACTCCTATTTTGAGTTGCAAATAAGAGTAACTGAACCAGTATCAAATACCCAGGCGCTACCATGAGCATTATTAAGGTAAACATCAATAACATGTATATCAAATATACCTTTGTTCACTTTGCCATACTTCTTATCTGCCAAGTATTTGGGGTAGTTTCGCTTCCAGTGACCATTACCCTTGTAGTAGAAGCACTTAGTCTCAGGCTTGGGTCCAGCTTTGTGCTTCTTGATTGGAGCGGCAACTTGCTTGCCGGTCTTCTTGAAGTTCCCTTTCTTTACCTTGGCCTTTTTCTTAAAACTGGTGGTCTTTTTAACCATCAACACTTGATGTTCTTTTTTGATTTCTACCTCCGTGTCCTTAAGCATCGCGAAGAGCTTGGGAATTGTTTTCTCCATCCCTTGCATATTATAGTTCATAACGAAGCCTTTGAAGCTTGGTGGCAGTGACTGAAGAACTCTATAAGTAACACTCTCAGCTGGAAGATCAATTCCCAACCGAGTCAAGTGGTTGTGGTACCCAGACATTCTAAATATGTGTTCACTGACATAATTGTTCTCCTCCATCTTACAGCTAAATAAATTGTTGGAGACTTCATATCTCTCAACCCGAGCATTTGCTTGAAATATTAACTTTAGGTCTTGGAACATCTAATATGCTCTATGGCATTCAAAACGCTTTTGAAGTCCCGGTTCCAAGCCGTAAAGCATGGCACGCTGAACTATCAAGTAGTCGTCAGATCAAGCCTGCCAGACGTTCATAACGTCTACATCAGCTCCTGCAGCAGGTTTTTCACCTAGCGGTGCATCAAGGACATAATTCTTCTTTTAAGCAATGAGGATAATCCTCAAGTTACGGACCCAGCCCGTGTAGTTGCTACCGTCATCTTTCAACTTAGCTTTCTCTAGGAACGCATTAAATTCAAGGGAAGAGTAGCACGGGCCATTGATCTATGATACGTCTCCAACGTATCTATAATTTTTGATTGTTCCATGCTGTTTTATTATCAATCTTGGATGTTTTATAATCATTTTATAGTCATTTTATATCATTTTTTGGTACTAACCTATTGACATAGTGCCAAGTGCCAGTTGTTGTTTTTTCCATGTTTTTTACATCACGGGAAATCAATATCAAGAGGAGTCCAAATGCCCTGAAACTTTACGGAGAATTTTTATGGGCCAGAAGGAAGAAGTTGGGCCCTGGATGCACCTAGGGGAAGTCCCGAGGAGGGGACAACCCACCAGGGTGCGCCAAGAGGCCCAGGCGTGCCCTGGTGGGTTGTGCCCACCTCGGGTGCCCCCCGGACCGCATCTTTGCTCTAGAAATACCCCAAAAATCCATAAATCCTAGGGGAGTCGACGAAATATTCATCCAGCCGCCGCAGAGTCCAGAACCACAAGATCCAATCTAGACACCATCACGGAGGGGTTCACCACTTCCATTGGTGCCTCTCCGATGATGCGTGAGTAGTTCTTTGTAGACCTTTGGGTCCGTAGTTAGTAGCTGGATGGTTTTCTCTCTCTCTCTTTTGATTCTCAATGATGAAGCTATGTACCTAGGGTAGGGTCATGGACCTGTCCAAACTACCCTCCCCAAGGACATCTCTAGAAGAAACCACCTTTCAATCGACTCAGAAGTGTTCCACTCGACCAGGAAGCCAACCACTCGACAGCCAGGAGATGATAAGTCACTCTGTACGCAAAAGGTCGACCATTAAGTAGCTTTCATGGTCATTATAGCACTTTATTAGTGGCATTACCAGTAACGCCCGACCTTAATGTACCTTTAACCCTGCGTACTAAGGGCCGGAGGGGTCTGGCGAACTCTATATAAGCCACCCACCTCCTCAGTGTAAAGGGTTCGCACCCCTGTAATCCATACACATATAATTCAGTCGACCACCTCCGGGCTCCGAGACGTAGGGCTGTTACTTCCTCCGAGAAGGGCCTGAACTCATAAACCTCGTGTGTATACAACTACTCCATAGCTAGGATCTTGCCTCTCCATTCCTACCCCCTACATTACTGTCAGACTTAGAACCACGGCAGTTGGCGCCCACCATGGGGCAGGTGTCTTAGCGACTTGTTGGAGAAGTTGTAGTTTTTCCGATCCCCTTCATCATGGTTTCAGGCGGAGGTTTGGCTGAGGGCCGCGAGATCCGTCTCGGCCTTCGTGTTCGTCATGAGCGACTCCGCTTAACCCGGGAGGCACCACTCGACATCGACGCGCTTCCCGTCCGCGGGGCAACGCACTTTCGTGCGTGCATCCATGGCGTCCTCTTGCGGCAGCCGTCGACCCAGTATCGGTCGGTTCCCGTGGCGTCCTCCCTCCCCGTTGACAGCCGGCGCAAGCATTCCGGTCGGTCGAGGCATCAGCGGTGGGTGAGGCACGCGGTGGGTGAGGCACGCGGTGGCTCGCCAGTCGGCTACCCCCCAAGTCGCGTCAATCGAGCCCGATGAATCTCTACGGCTGTTCGACCGGCTCGCAGAGATCGCATCCGAAAAGCGACAAAGATGATCCAGCGGCGGAAGTCCTGATGGTCGATGGACCATGCAGTCCTCCCGGCTTTCCCCGCGCCGACGGTGGCGACGGCAAGGGCGATCCGTCGCAAGCCCATGAAGAGTACCTGCCCGAGCCACTCACTTCGCTGTAGAGGGAGGAACTTCGCCGCCGGAACATGGATGCACTTCACACTCCTATCGTTGGAGAAACCCCCAAGGCCCGTGCCTTGGAAGGCAGCAACAGCCAACTTGGCTGGCGCTTTTCATAACACTCGATTTAACGATGGCGACAACGGGTCCCATCATCTAGTCGACGTCAGCTCTTTCAGCCACCGACTCAGGTATATCGAACTCCGATTGAAAATTTAGCAACTGCGGCCCGTATAGCAGAGTCGATTCAGCCTTCCCAGTCCGAGGCTGGCAGAGGCTTGTTGCAGATTAGAGAATTACTCCGAGCAGCAGGAAACCAGAATTCGGCTGTATCACAGTCTTGGAACAGGATCCACAGTAAATCCGTTGTTGCAGATACAGTTCAGTCGGCTCACAACCCAAGATCGCCCCCGAGGCGTGAGGGACTTGAAGACCGGCGAGATCAGTATAGGAACCGTGAGCAGTATGATCACCGATTCAATCGCGATGATCGACGTCGAGTGCCCACCCCTCCCCCTAGGAGTGGGTCATACGTGCCTCCGCAGCAGGATGACAGACGCACTCATAGTGTTGGGCGAAGGATTCCAGTCGACCCCAGGGAACTAGGCTTTGATGCGAGATCCATTCTCGTTCAGGGTTTGGTCGACAGGAACAGAGCTCACCGAGGAGGTCATGATAGAGATGCCCCCACCAGCAACAGAGTGCACGTCTCAGGACCAGAGTGCTTCAGCAGAGCCATCAGGGCCGCAGTGATTCCTCCCAACTTCAGGTTGGCGAATGGAGTCAGTAAATTCGTTGGTGAGTCCAAACCTGATACTTGGCTTGAGGACTACCGAGTGGCTGTTCATATTGGCGGCGGCAATGATGAAGTGGCCATGAAACACCTGCCTCTTATGTTGGAGGGCTCGGCCAGAGCGTGGCTGAACCAGTTAGCACCCAGCAACATTTACACTTGGGAAGATCTTTCTCGAGTGTTTGTCAGAACATTTGAAGGAACCTGCAAGCGGCCAGCAGGGTTGACAGAATTGCAATCCTGCATGCAGAAGAAAAATGAAACTTTGAGGGATTACATCCAGAGATGGATCACATTGCATCACACAGTGGAGAACGTGTCGGATCACCAAGCAGTTTGTGCCTTCAAGGAAGGCGTTAAGTACAGAGAATTGAATCTGAAATTCGGTCGAACCGGAGACATGTCTCTGAGTGGAATGATGGAGATCGCCACCAAGTATGCTAATGGCGAAGAAGAGGATCAGCTCCGGAGTGGCAAGCACAAGTCAGTCGCTCACGAAACCGGAGGAAATTCCAGTCGGAAGCAGAAACGGAAAGCCGAGCCAGCTGCTCCTGGAGAAGCCTTGGCTGTGACTCAAGGAAAGTTTAAGGGGAAGCCCAAGGGACCTTGGAACCCCAAAAAAGTGAAGGATCAAGACGGAAATGATGTATTGGACTTGCCATGTCATATTCACACGAAGAAAGATGAAGAGGGTAAACTCATTTACCCAAAGCATACCACTCGACAGTGTCGGCTCTTGATCCAGCAGTTCCAGGGGAAGCAGCCCAAGGATAAGGAAAAGGAGTCAGACAAAGTTGAGAACAAGGAAGATAGTGATGATGGATACCCCCAGGTCAATTCCACCCTGATGATTTTTGTTGACGTTGAAAGCAAAAGTCGATTGAAAGTTATCAACCGAGAAGTGAATATGGTCGCTCCGGCGACACCCAGTTATTTGAAATGGTCTCAGACTGCCATTACATTCGACCAGTCTGACCACCCGACGCACATAGCCACCCCTGGGAGGCAAGCTTTGGTGGTCGACCCAGTCGTCGAAGGCACTCGACTAACTAAAGTTTTGATGGATGGCGGCACTGGCCAGAATATACTGTATGCAGAGACGTTGAAAGGGATGGGCATTCCAATGTCCAAACTCAGTACCAGCAACATGAGCTTCCATGGAGTCATTCCTGGAAAGAAGGCTGAGTCACTCGGCCAAATTGCTCTTGATGTGGTTTTCGGTGATTCCAAGAATTTTCGTAAAGAAAAGTTGACGTTTGAGGTCGTGGATTTCCAGAGTGCTTATCACGCTATTCTGGGAAGGCCAGCGTATGCACGTTTCATGGCTCGACCATGTTATGTATACCTTAAGCTGAAGATGCCAGGCCCCAAAGGTGTGATCACTGTCATCGGCAATCGGAAGAAAGCGGAAGAGTGTTTCCAGAAAGGATCAAAAATCACCGATGCTCAGATGGCAGTGGTAGAGCTGTAGGAATACAAGAAAACTACAGACCCGGGTGATTTGTTGCGAGCCAAGAAGCCCGCTACGGAATCAGCATTTCAGTCGTCCGGTGAGACAAAGCCGATTCACATTCACCCGACCGAGCCCGATGCTGCTCCGACTCATATCTCTACAACAATCGACTCCAAATAGGAAGAAGCGCTCATCCAGTTGCTTCATGAGAACTGGGACATCTTCGCATGGAAGCCTTCTGACATGTCGGGTGTTCCCAGGGGGCTGGCTGAGCACCGTCTACGAGTCGACCCAAAGGTTAAACTTGTCAAAGAACATCTTCGACGGTCCGCCGTCCAGAAGAGAAAGGCCATTGGCGAAGAAGTGGCTCGACTCCTTGCAGCGGAGTTTATCCGAGAAATTTACCACTCCGAGTGGCTCGCCAATGTTGTCATGGTCCCCAAGAAGGACAAGTCACTCCGCATGTGCATTGACTTCAAACATATAAATCGGGCCTGCCCGAAAGATCATTTTCCTCTCCCCCGCATCGACCAAATAGTCGACTCATTGCGGGATGTGGCGCTATCTTTTTAGACGCCTATTCCAGTTACCATCAGATCCGTCTGTATGGACCCGACGAGATCAAAACAGCTTTCATCACTCCATTCGGGTGCTTCTGCTATGTCACCATGCCATTCGACCTCAAGAATGCCGGAGCCGCGTTCATGAGGATGATTCAGAAGTGTTTGCTCACTCAAATCCGTCGGAATGTGGAAGCATATATGGATGATATTGTGGTCAAGTCACGGAAGGGTTCCGACCTGCTGACTGACCTTGCTGAGACATTTGCCAACCTCAGGAGGTATGATATCAAGCTTAATCCATCAAAGTGCATGTTCGGAGTTCCTGGCGGAAAGTTACTTTGTTTTCTCGTTTCCGAACGAGGAATCGACGCCAATCCAGAAAAAGTTGGTACTATACTCCGAATGAAACGTCCTGTGCGTGTGCACGATGTCCAGAAACTTATTGGTTGCTTGGGCACTTTAAGTCGATTCATCTCTCGACTCGGTGAAAAGGCATTGCCTCTTTATCGACTGATGAAGAAGTCAGACAAGTTCGAATGGACTCCTCAAGCTGATGCAGCGTTTGCAGAGTTAAAAACTCTGCTCTCCACCCAGCCGGTGCTTGCTGCCCCAATCAGCAAAGAGCCTTTGCTTCTTTACATTGCAGCCACGGGACAAGTTGTCGATCTGATACTTACGGTCGGCGGGAAGAAGAAGGAAAAGCCTTTAAAGTTCAGCGCCCAGTATATTATGTTTCTGAAGTTTTGACCCCATCAAAGCAAAGATGCCCTCATTATCAGAAGCTTGTATATGGGATTTATATGACCACGAAGAAGGTTGCTCATTACTTCACTGACCACTCCATTACGATTGTCGTGACGCTCCATTGTCGAGATTACACTGTGAGAGATGCAAGCTGGTCGAGTGGCAAAATGGGCGATTGAACTCCTTCCCTAGATATCAAGTTTGAGGCAAAAGCCATCAAGTCCCAAGCAATAGCAGATTTAAATGGCGAGTGGATTGAACAACAACTTCCGACTCAAGTTCACTCGGAGCACTGGACCATGTTCTTTGATGGTTCCAAGATGCTGAATGGTTCCGGTGCTGGGGTAGTGTTAGTTTCCCCCCGAGGAGATAAGCACAGATATGTTCGTCAAATCCACTTTGATTCCTCCAACAACGAAGCAGAATATGAAGCACTTTTGTATGGGTTGCGTATGGCCATTTCACTCGGCGTCCGTCGCCTCATGGTCTATGGCGACTCAGATTTGGTGGTTAATCAAGTGATGAAGTAGTGGGACGTCAGAAGTCCGGCTATGACTGGTTACTTCAACGCAGTGAGAAAGCTAGAGAAGAAATTCGAGGGGTTAGAGCTTCATCATATACCCCGACTGAAAAATCAAGCAGTTGATGATTTAGCAAAAATAGGTTCCAAGAGAGAAGCCATCCCCAGCAATGTGTTTTTGGAACACATCCACTCACCATCAGTTCAAGAGGATCCTTTCACTGAAGAAGTTTTGCAACCAAAAAGTGCCACGGATCCGACTGAGGTTGAGGTTCCAGCGGTGGTCGACCTGATCATGGATGTCTTGGTCATCACTCCCAACTGGACGGTGCCGTACATCGCGTACATCTTAAGAAAAGAACTCCCAGAGAATGAAGAAGAGGCTCGACAGATCGTCCGTCGATCCGAGGCCTTTACTGTGATAAAGGGACAGTTATACAGGGAAAGCGCGACTGGAGTCGGATAGAAGTGTCTAACAACAGAAGAAGGTCAGATAATTCTTGATGATATCCACTCGGGGACCTGTGGTCATCATGCGTCCTCTCGGACCATTGTGGCCAAAGCATACCGAGCGGGATTTTACTGGCCAAGAGCAAATGAAATGGCGAAAGAGATAGTCGACAAGTGTGAAGGATTTCAGTTTAACTCCAATATGTCACACAAACCCGCGTCAGTCTTGAAGACCATTCCACTCGTCTGGCCCTTCGCTTTTTGGGGATTGGATATGATTGGACCACTGAGAACTGGCAGGAGCGGCTTCACTCATGTACTAGTGGCAATCGACAAGTTTACTAAATGGATCGAAGCTAAGCCTATCAAGAACCTCGATGCGTGCACTGCTATCAGTTTCATGAGAGACTTGATATTCAGATATGGAGTTCTGCATAGCATCATCACTGATAATGGGTCAAACTTCGATTCCGACAAGTTCAAAGCCTTTTGCGCCTCTCAAGGCACACGAGTCAACTTCACGCTTGATCGCTCACCCCGGTCGAATGGACAAGCGGAAAGAGCAAACGGACTAATTCTCAAAGGACTGAAACCACGACGATCGCGCGATCTCAAGCACGCAGCAAGCGCGTGGGGTCGACGAACTTCCGTCAGTTCTTTGGGGATTGAGGACTAACCCTAATCGGTCAACTGGACGAACTCCATTCTTTCTGATCTATGGAGCTGAAGCAGTTCTGCCGAGTGACTTGCTACACAATGCGCCCCGAGTTGAGCTCTACTCTGAAGATGAAGCAGAACAAGCCCGGCAGGATGCAGTCGACCTCCTAGAAGAGGAAAGAGAGATGACCCTGATCCGCTCAACTATCTATCAGCAAGACTTGCGTCAATTCCATGCCAGAAATGTGAAGAGTCGAGCCTTCCAAGAAGGAGACTTGGTCCTCCGAGTGGATCAACAGAAACCACACAAGCTCGCTCCCACTTGGGAAGGCCCCTTCATCGTCACTAGAGTTCTCCACAATGGAGCGTACCATCTTTACAACGTCGATCGCCTGATTGATGAGCCTCGAGCTTGGAATGTGGAGCTGCTCCGCCCCTTTTATACTTAAGTACTCACTCGGATAAGATGTAATAAGAAATACCTCTGTAGTTTATTCATTAAAGACAAGAGTGTTATAATTTTGTTTACGTAGGAAACCCCCCAGTGGGTGACTTAGCTGCGAATCCGTTTCACCTAAGTTTGTAAAAAAAATCCTACCGAGTGATGAGCAAGCCTCTCACTCGGAGGCTTAGCTGTGAATCCGTTTCGCCTAAGTACTTGAAAATCCTACCGAGTGGTGAGCCAGCCTCTCACTCGGGGGCTTAGATGCAGTCCAAGTACTCGCCTAAGTTTAAAAAAAATCCTACCGAGTGGTGAGCCAACCTCCCACTCGGGGGCTTAGCTGCAGTCCAAGTACTCGCCTAAGTTTAAAAATATCCTACCGAGTGGAGAGCGATCCTCCCACTAGGGGGCTTAGCTGCAGTCCAGTACTCGCCTAAGTTTGAAAAATCCTACCGAGTGAAGAGCGATCCTCTCACTCGGGGGCTTAGCTGCAGTCCAGTACTCGCCTAAGTTTGAAAAATCCTACCGAGTGAAGAGCGATCCTCTCACTCGGGGGCTTAGCTGCAGTCCAGTACTCGCCTAAGTTTGAAAAATCCTACCGAGTGAAGAGAGATCCTCTCACTCGGGAGCTTAGCTGCAGTCCAGTACTCGCCTAAGTTTGAAAAATCCTACCGAGTGAAGAGCGATCCTCTCACTCGGAGGCTTAGCTGCAGTCCAGTACTCGCCTAAGTTTGAAAAATCCTACCGAGTGAAGAGTGATCCTCTCACTCGGAGGCTTAGCTGCAGTCCAGTACTCGCCTAAGTTTGAAAAATCCTACCGAGTGAAGAGCGATCCTCTCACTCTGGGGCTTAGCTGTAGTCCAGTACTCGCCTAAGTTTGAAAAATCCTACTGAGTGAAGAGCGATCCTCTCACTCGGGGGCTTAGCTGCAGTCCAGTACTCGCTTAAGTTTGAAAAATCCTACCGGGTGAAGAGCAATCCTCTTACTCTGAGGCTTAGCTGCAGTCCAAGTACTCGCCTAAGTTCGAAACCATCCCGATCCGCAAGGACGACGAGGTGCAGGTCGACTGCTACCTTCTCCTTCGGAGCTACACCACAAGTACAACGTACTCCATCCCGATCCGCAAGGACGACGAGGTGCAGGTCGACTGCTACCTTCTCCTTCGGAGCTGCGCCACAAGTACAACGTACGTGCCATTCCGATCCGCAAGGACGACGAGATGCAGGTCGACTGGATCTTCCACCTCTGAACTGCATCTCAAACACAAAGACTATTCCGGGTGAAGGGTAAAAACCACTCGAAGGCAAATGCAAGCATATTCAGAAGTAAAGAAAGTTGAAATAAATCTCAAAGGTTTCAAACCGCAGATCAAAGTACTCGAGCTCTCAGCCCGAAAGAGTTTAACGGTTACAAAATCCACTCGGCATTCCGAGGCAAATTTAAGGTGGAGCATGAAAGTTTGTTCACTCCGGGGGGAGGAGGGTGGCGAGGCTCGATTTAACTCGTCCCAGTCGACACCGTCGGCGATCCGAGTGGCGGCAGCAATGAAAGTCTCCATAAAGGATCGGAAATCGTGCTTCTTGGTGTTGGCAACCTTGATAGCTGCCAGCTTATCTTCTCGCGCCTCCTTACAGTGGACGCGAACCAAAGACAGAGCCACATCAGCACCGCACCGAGCAGAGGACTTCTTCCACTCCTGCACTCGACCAGGGATCTCGTTGAGTCGAGTCATCAGGGACTCGAGATTGTTCTGGAGTGTTGCCCTTGGCCAAAGTGCTGTGTCGATCTGCGACGTGGCGACTTTCAGTCAAGCCAAATGGTCAACAACACCATCGATGCGGGATTCCAGTCGGAGCAGGTTCATAGCAGTTTCGTCCTTCACAGGAGAATTGATAGGGTCCAAATTCGGTTCGATTCGTCCAGTCTCCTCCTCGAAGTCCCGGCAAAGCTCTGCATGCACAGTCCAAGGATGAGTCAATATTTGTATGCCGAGGCGACAAAAATGAACCAGTCAGAACGAGATATGTACCTTCAAGCTTGATGAATAGCTTCTTGGCGAGGCTCCTCAGGTAGCGTTCCAGATCGTCCCTCATGCGAGCAATGCTGTCTATCTTCTCATTCTGGCTAACCTTGTCCTTCTTCAAGCGGGTTACCTCCTTGTTGGCTTCGTCCAGAGCGGATTTCATCTTCGCATTCTCCTCCTCTAGTGTGCCGGCTGAAGCCAGCTTCTATTCAGCCAGAGCAGTTTGGTCGTCGGCCTTCTTTCGTGCAGCAGCCAGATCTGGATCCTTCTTTGCCAGAGCCTGGTTCAGTTTTTCTGAAAAGAAACAGCGCTCAGTTCAGGAAGAGCAGAATGAAATCTAGATCTAAGACAAACCAGTCGACAAAGCTTCCTTACCATTGGCGTCGTCTTTGGCCTTCTGCAGCTCTGACTTGGCCAACTCCAGATCAAGATTGAGTTGAATTTGCTGCTTTTCCAAGTCGGCAAAGCGAGCTCCAAGGTCACAAGATTTTTTCAGATAGAGAGGATGGGTTATTTTACAGAGAAAAAGGGCAAAGAAAGTAAACACTAAGACTACGGTCGACTGCCCGCAGTCCACCATAGTCTCGGGGACTACACCCAGTGGGTGCACTTAGCGTGCCCCCACTGGTTCAGTTAGCACTCGAAGAGACCTTTTCGCCGCGAGTGTGTGTAAAAAAAGAGACAGCAGCAAACAAGTTCTTCAGACCATAGTTGACTGCCAGCAGTCGACCACGGTCTTAGGGACTACACCCAGTGGGTGCACTTAGCGTGCCTCCACTGGTTCAGTTTACACTCGACATGGCCAGACCAGACTGAGTGAAGGAACTAAAATATCAAGACTATAGTCGACTGCCCGCAGTCCACCGTAGTCTCGGGGACTACACCCAGTGGGTGCACTCAGCGTGCCCCCACTAGTCCAAAACTTCAATAACAAAATTCAGCTCAAAGTATGGATTTTCTTAGTGACAAGCCAAAACAGCTAGTGGGTGCACAGATGCAAAGATCTTTGGAAAGAGAGTTTTCAGGTAGCATATCCTAATAGAGCAAGCCAAGAAAATAAGTCGACATGTTGCTAACCTGAACATTGCTTTGGAGAGCCGAGCTGGCATCATAGGCGGCTTGACTGACATCCCGCACCATCTTCATCTTCTCCATCATGATACCTGCTTGGCGTATGGCTTCCTTGGCAGCATTCACTTCGTCCTCTGGGACGTGGTGGGTAACAAAAACCGAAGGTGGGTCGGCAGGAGCTTGAGCGGTCGATGAAGAAGGCCGAGCACTCGACAGCGGTACGGTGAAAGTAACAGAAGCCCGATTGGCGTCACTAGCATCCTGAACGACTGGTTCAGCTATCGGCATCGACTGTGGCACCCTGTCTGCAGGAGTTTTCCTATTTTTCCTCGTCAAAGGCCTCTCGGGCTCTTCTTCGTCATCGTCGAGGAGGTCAATAACGTTGGGAGTTGTTCAAAGATCAGTCGCCAAAATTTGCATCACCCAATGGTATATATTACAGTTGAGTCGACCAAACAAAGACAGAACAACAGAAATCATACCTAGATTGGAGGTGACTGCATCCTCCATTGCCTCATCTTCATCCCTGTAGGCCGAAGTCCCAGAAGTAGCAGCGCTGCCAGCTCCAAAGTTTGTCTGGTCAAATCAAGGAAAAAATGAACAGTACAGAGCGTCCAGTGAATACAAAGGGAGGCACTCACGCAGAAGCGACGGGGATGTCAATCTTAATCTTCGGTAACGCCTTCCGAGGCCTTTGCACTGCAACTTTGGGCTGCTTTGACGCTTTTTTAGTCGGCGCCGGAGAAGCCGTCCGAAGCGTTCGACGACGCCTAACAGCGCAATGATCGCTTTGCAGCGTGTCGTGGTTCTAAGTCCGACGATAGAATGGGGGTAGGAATGGAGAGGCAAGATCCTAACTATGGAGTAGTTGTCTCACGCAAGATGTTCTGAGTTCAGGCCCTTCTCGGAGGAAGTAATAGCCCTCGTCTCGGGCCGGAGGCGGTCGATGAATTATATCGTATGAATTACGAAGTGCGAACCCTTTACACTAAGGAGGGTGGCTTATATAGAGTTTGCGGACCCTCCAAATTTCGATTATGCAGGATTAAGGTACATTAAGATAGGGAGTTACTGGTAACGTCCCACATAAAGTGCTATGATGACCATAAAGCCACTTAATGACCGACCGTTTGCATGCAGACTGACTGTAGATCTCCTGGCGGTCGAGTGGTTGGCTTCACGGTCGAGTGTCTTCATGTCCGTCAAGTGGAATCCTTCCAGGTCGACTGAAAGGGAGTTTCTTCAAGAGATGTCCTTGGGGAGGGTACCTTGGTCAGGTCCATGACCCTACCCTAGGTACATGGCTTCATCAGTAGCCCCCGAATGGATCGAGGTTTGAGTGGGGAAGGAGTTGAGACCTCTTCCGACCCACTTTTCGTGCGATGAGCACGTCTTGTTCTGGATCAATAAGCTTAGGTGACAACTTCAACTTCTTTTTCAGTCGCCTTGATCCATTCTTTGTATCCGTCGAATGTGTTTTTCGTACTTGGAGAGCTCTGAACGACCGGACGGAGGAAATCTTCTGTCTGACGATTTGCTCTGTGGCGCTCGGATTTAGCGGGATTAAATTTTCGAAGCGAAGCGGGCGGAGGAAGCCGCGATGTCGGATGGGATAAGGCAGGGACGCCTCGAACTTTGCGCCACCTTTTTCGCCACGTATCACATGGGCGACTGTTCCGGGATTTGATAGGATCGCCTGGGCCTACCATTCAGTCACTCGGAAGCAACCTCATATAAGGCCCTGGACGGGGTTTTTTGAACAGTGCATTCCCCTTTCCTCCTCCCTTCCCCAGATTCATCTGCCGCGTGCGATTCTACCTCAGCGTTGTTGCTCATGCGCGCCGCCAATGACAATGTTGAAGGAAAACGGCGGCTTTGGAGCGGGGCGAAGAAAGCGATAAGCGGCGAAGGAAGAGCGACCAGTCGGGCGGATCTTCGTCAAGGGCGGATTGCCGCAGGCTGGATCTGGCGCGATGGATCCGCTCGATGATCAGCCGAAGGACCTCGGCGACATGGCCAATGAGGGCGGATCCCCATGGATCAGCGCGGCTCCCCGGGAAGGAGTAGAGTCACAACCTCTAGAGGGTGAGTGTGTTCTCTTGGCCACCCATGTCGACCGGGTTCTCTCTGCCGCCTCACCCTTTCTTTCGGGATTTCTGAACTTCTTTGGTGCACAACTTCACCACTTCCTCCCAACTCCATCGTGTATCTCGCTGCTTCGTGTCTTTGTGCGAGAATTTCTTGGGTTACCGGCCTCATTGGGGTCTTTTCAAGCACATATTCACTTGTCGCTCCCAGACGGTGAAAAAGGCCAATCAAATGTGAGAGAACTCAAGTGATTCAGATGTGTGGGGTCTTGGGGTTCGAGATGAGAGGAAAAAGTTCTTTTCCGGCCATGATCTTACCCGAGTCGATCTGTGGATGGCGATCGACTTGGTTCTACTATAAGGACCAGCCAGCGCCGAGGCGGTCATTGGACTCCTCGTTTTCCATGGACCGAGTGAGCAAGCCATCTTCTTTGAAGGTGATTACGGAGCAGAGGGCGCAGGTGAAGGTGTTGGTCGAGCAGTTGTCCAGCTCATCGAGGCGGGGTGGTAGCATGGATCTCTTGGAGGTCTTCCTCCGATGATGCATCCAGCCGCTTCAAGCCCGAGACCATCCGATGTGGTTGTACTCCGGCACTGAGGACACCACTCGGATCCACCCGGAGGAGATCGAGGATGCCATGCTGGAAAGATGTCTTGGGGGCATCACAGGAAACAAGGACAACCCTCGAGGGGCAGGAGGATCCCTCCACTCGACCAGTCCTACGAAGTAGACAAGTTCTATTCTTGCATCTTTGATTGTTATCCTGCTTTATCTATCTTGTTTGCTTCTAATCGGTCGATTGACTTTTGTCTTGGTTGTCGTCTTCCATGCCACCACTGAGATGTACTCGATGCCCAATAGGGCGCAAGAACCAGTTGAGGAGGAGGAAGGGAGCGGAGGTGAAAGCTAGGAGGAATGGCAATCTGAGGACGCGGAGGATGAAGATGACGACAGCTCCGACAAAGAGGAGGAGGAGGAAGAGGAGGAAGAAGTCGACCCTCCTCGCATGGAAAGGCGGTCCAAGCTCACCCATGACCCCACGGTCGAGCGTGGCAAGGCTATCGCCTTTTGTCGAGGCGGTCGGCAAGCGTCCTCGGACGACCTCTCCGCGCCGGCGAAAAAGTGCGAAGCAACCCGGCGGCGCCATCAAAGCCGACGAAGGTTTGCCCAAGATGAAGATGGCCATCCCCACCATTTCCGGGTACAATGAGAACCTGTGTTTTCTTGTTCAGCATGGACATACTTTTGGTCGACTTGTTGGTGATCAACTGATTTCTGAAATCTGCGGTAGCTGCCACCTCCGAGACCTCAGCCAGGAACGAAGACTAGGAGATGGAAGACGTTGTTACCTCTAACCTTGGTATGATCGCTGTAGTTTCGCTTTTGGTCGACTGGATTTTCGTTTTTAACTTTGAATTTTTCCTGTAGTCCCTCCTCATGTCATTGATCTCCCTGATGATGATGATGATGATGAGGCGCCGTTGAGGCGGAGGAGGACTAAAAAGGCGCCTGCTAGCAAGACTGCTCAGGTTGTATCAGTGCCTGAGGCGCTGGTTCATGAGGGTGGCAACATCACTCGGACTTACATGTCTTCATTGTGCGGCCGACGAGCATCCGGCCTTCATCGTCGACTGCTGATCCGCTCTCCCTTTTCGCCACACACCACGTCCCAGAGGACCAAGTGGGAGCTGCTAAGGAAGCTATAGCCAGGCGGGGATCATGATGGAGCAAGTGAAGGTGGTCCGGGAGGCCAGCCAGGCGGCCTATGATGCCAGCTCAGCTCTTCAGAGCAACGTCCAGGTTAGTTGGTCACCACTTGTTCTGTTAGGATATGCTACCTGAAAACTCTTCTTTCTGAAGATCTTCGTATCTGTATACCCACTGGGTGTGTCGATTGAATTTTTAGACTGGTGGGGGCACGCTGAGTGCACCCACTGGGTGTAGTCCCCGAGACTATGGTGGACTGTTGGCAGTCGACCGTAGTCTTTATACTTTGAATTTCTTTGTTGACTTCTTCACTCGGTCTGGTCGGACCATGTCGAATGGAATCTTGAAACCGGTGGGGGCACGCTGAGTGCACCCACTGGGTGTAGTCCCCGAGACTATGGTGGACTGCTGGCAGTCAACCGTAGTCTGAAGAACTCCCTTTTTTTGGTCTCTTTCGGTCGACTGATCGAACCGAGTCGGTAGAACCAGTGGGGGCACGCTAAGTGCACCCACTGGGTGTAGTCCCCGAGACTGCTGTCGAATATTTTGATTCGGCTGTAGTCTTACAAACGCAACGATTTTTCTTAGTCACTCGGAAGTAACCTATCTTTGATGTGTGTCGATTGATTCTTCAGCGACAATCTTGCGAGCTTGTGGCTCGCTATCTTGAATGGAAAACAAACAGATCCAGCTCAACCTTGACTTGAAGCTTGCTCGGAGAACTTGCGAAGGCGAGAGATGAAGCAAAAGGTATGGCTGGTGAGAACTTGATGACTGTCTTTATCTTTACGCCCTTCCTAATTCTGATCTCACCGTCATTTTGCGGACAAAATGGAGGAGGCTCAAGAAGAAGGATCATGACCTTGCCGGCGTGAAAGCGGCTTTGGACAAAACCAAGCTCGCGGAAGAAAAGCTATCTTCAGTCGGAAAACTTGAAGAAGAGAACGCCAATCTGAAAGCTGCTCTCGACGCGGCCAACAAGGAGGTTAGCCAATTGAAGAACGACAAGATAGCTCTGAGCGACAAGGCTGGCGAACTGGCGGGGAAGAGGAACGATCTAGAGGCTTATCTGGGAGGGCTCACCAAGAAGTTATTCCTCATGCTTGAAGGTAATTCCCCCTATCCGACCGACTTGTTATCACTGACTCATCATAGAACCATTAGCTTGAACCTGAGTTGTGTTTGCAGAATTCTGTCAGAACTTCGAGGAAGAGACTAGTCGAGTGGAGACAAGCCTGGACCCCATTAACTCCCCCGTGAAGGATGAAGCCGCCATGAATGTGCTCCGACTGGAGTCTCGTGTCGCTGCTATGGTGGACTAACTCACCCGACTGAAGGTTGCGGTGTCGCGGATTGACTCGACACTCTGGCCAGGCGAAACACTTCAAAATGACCTCGAGTCTTTAATGACTCGACTGAATGACGTTCCAAGTCGAGTGCAGGAATGGAAAAAGTCTTCTACCAGATGCGGTGCCGACGTTGCTCTGTCCCTGGTTCGCGTTCACTACAAGGAGGCACGAGAGGAAAGGCTGGCGTCCATCAAAGTTGCCAATACCAAGAAGTACGACTTCCAATCTTTCATGGAGACTTTCATTGGTGCTGCCACCCGGATCGCTGACGGGATCGACCTGGACCAGTTCGTCGCGCCTTCCAGTCCTGCACCTAAGGAGTAAAAATCTTCTATGATTCGTCTTAAATTTGCCTCGGAATGCCGAGTGATCTTGTAACCGATAAACTTTAACAGGCTTGATGCCTGGGCACTTCTGCATCCGTAAGATGTTATCCGAACTTTACTTATCATCGAATATGCTTTCATTTGCCTTCGAGAGAACTTTGTTCTTCACTCGGAATATACTTCGGTGCTTGAGATGCAGCTCTGAGGTGAAAAATCCAGTCGACCTACACTTCATTGTTCTTGCAGGTAGGGATGGAGCACGGATTGTACTTGTGGCGCAGCTCCGCAGGAGAAGGTAACAGTCGACCTGCACCTTGTCGTCCTTGCGGATCGGGATGGAGCGCACGTTGTAGTTGCGGCGCAGCTCCGAAGGAGAAGGTAACATTCGACCTGCACCTCGTCGTCCTTGTGGATTGGAATGGATTTCGTACTTAGGCGAGTACTGGACTGCAGCTAAGCCTACGAGTGGGAGGGTTGCTCTCCACTCGGTAGGATTTTCAGACACTTAGGCGAGTACTGGACTGCAGCTAAGCCCCCGAGTGGGAGGTTCGCTCTCCACTCGGTAGGATTTTCAGATACTTAGGCGAGTACTTGACTGCAGCTAAGCCCCAGAGTGAGAGGTTTTTCTCTCCACTCGGTAGGATTTTTCAAACTTAGGCGAGTACTGGACTGCTGCTAAGCCCCCGAGTGGGAGGTTTTGCTCTCCACTCGGTAGGATTTTTCAAACTTAGGCGAGTACTGGACTGCTGCTAAGCCCCTGAGTGGGAGGTTTGCTCTCCACTCAGTAGGATTTTCAGATACTTAGGCAAGTACTGGACTGCAGCTAAGCCCCCGAGTGAGAGGTTCGCTCTTCACTTGGTAGAATTTTCAAACTTAGGAAAGTACTGGACTGCAGCTAAGCCTCCGAGTGGGAGGATTTTTTTGTGTCGTAGCTCTGAAGGGGAAGGCAACAGTCGACCTGTACCTCGTCGTCCTTGCAAAGCGCACATTGTATTAAATACTTAGGCGAGTACTTGGACTGCAGCTAAGCCCCCGAGTGGGAGGCTGACTCACCACTCGGTAGGATTTTAAACACTTAGGCGAGTACTTGGACTGCAGCTAAGCCCCCGAGTGGGAGGTTGGCTCACCGCTCGGTAGGATTTTTAAACACTTAGGCGAGTACTTGGACTGCAGCTAAGCCCCCGGGTGGGAGGCTGGCTCACCACTCGGTAGGATTTCCAGATACTTAGGCGAAACGGATTCGCAGCTAAGGCCCCGAGTGGGAGGCTGGCTCTCCACTCGGCAGGGATTTTTTTTACAAACTTAGGCGAAACGGGTTCGCAGCAAAGCCACCCACTGGGGGGAAATTTCTCAAGTAAACAAAAAGTAATAACAATCACTGGGAAAATTATAACATTCTTGTCTTCGATAAACAAACTACAGAAGTACTTTTATTACATCTCACCCGAGTGAGTACCTAAGTATAAAAGGGGCGGAGCTGCTCCGCATTCCAAGCTCGAGGCTCATCAATCTGGCGATCGACATTGTAAAGATGGTATGCTCCGTTGTGGAGAACTCTGGTGACGATGAAGGGACCTTCCCAAGTGGGAGCGAGCTTGTGTGGTTTCTGTTGATCCACTCGGAGGACCAAGTCTCCTTCTTGGAAGGTTCGGCTCTTCACATTTCTAGCATGGAATCGACGCAAATACTGCTGATAGATGGTCGTGCGGATCAGGGCCATCTCTCTCTCCTCTTCCAGGAGATCGACTGCATCTTGCCAGGCTTGCTCCGCTTCATCTTCAGAGTAGAGTTCGACTCGAGGTGCATTGTGAAGTAGGTCACTCGGCAGAACTGCTTCAGCTCCATAGACCAGAAAGAATGGAGTTCTCCCAGTCGAACGATTAGGAGTGGTCCTCAATCCCCAAAGAACTGATGGAAGTTCGTCGACCCATGCTCCTGCTGCATGCTTGAGATCACGCATCAGCCGGGGTTTCAGTCCTTTGAGAATTAGACCGTTTGCTCGTTCTACTTGTCCATTCGACTGGGAGTGAGCAACTGAAGCATAGTCGACTCGCGTGCCCTGAGAGGCGCAAAAGGCTTTGAACTTGTCGGAATCGAAGTTTGACCCATTGTCAGTGATGATGCTATGTGGAACTCCATATCTGAGTATCAACTCTCTGATGAAACTGATAGCAGTGCACGCATCGAGGTTCTTGATAGGTTTAGCTTCCATCCACTTCGTAAACTTGTCGACTGCCACTAGTAAGTGAGTGAAGCCGCTTCTGCCAGTTCTCAGTGGTCCAATCATATCCAACCCCCAAACAGCAAAGGGCCAGACGAGTGGAATGGTCTTCAAGGCTGAGGCGGGTTTGTGTGACATATTGGAATAGAACTGACACCCTTCACACTTGTCGACTATTTTCTTTGCCATTTCATTTGCTTTTGGCCAGTAAAATCCCGCTCGATATGCTTTAGCCACAATGATCCGAGAGGACGCATGATGACCACAGGTCCCCGAGTGGATATCATCAAGAATTATCTGACCTTCTTCTGGTGTTATGCACTTTTGGCCGACTCCAGTCGCGCTTTCTCTGTACAACTGTCCCTTGATCACAGTAAAGGCCTTGGATCGGCGGATGATCTGTCGAGCCACTTCTTCGTTCTCCGGGAGCTCTTTCCTTAGGATATATGCAATGTACGGCACTGTCCATCGGGAAGGATGACCACGACTTCCATGATCGGGTCGACCACAATTGGGACCTCAACTTCAGTCGAATCAGTGACACTTTTTGGCTGCGGGGCTTCTTCGGTGAAAGGATCCTCTTGAATTGACGGTGTGTGGATGTGCTCCAAAAACACATCACTGGGAATGACTTCCCTCTTGGATCCTATTTTCGCCAAATCATCAGCAGCTTGATTTTTCAGTCGGGGTACATGATGAAGCTCTAACCCCTCAAACTTCTTCTCTAGCTTCCTCACTGCATTGCAATAACCAGTCATGGCTGGACTTGACATCCCACCTTCATCACCGATTAACCACTAGATCTGAGTCACCATAAACCATGAGGCGACGGACGCCGAGTGAAATGGCCATACGCAACCCATACAACAAATGCTTCAGTATTCTACTTCATTGTTGGAAGAATCAAAGTGAATCTGGAGCACATATCCGAGCTTATCTCCTCGGGAGAAACCAACACTACCCCAAAGACCGAACCATTCAGCATCTTGGAACCATCAAAGAACATGGTCCAAAGGTGCTCGAGTGAACTTGAGTCGGCAATTGCTGTTCAACCCACTCGGCAATGAAATCTGCTATTGCTTGGGACTTGATGGCTTTCTTTGCCTCAAACTTGATATCAAGGGAAGGAGTTCAATCGCCCATTTAGCCACTCGACCAGTTGCATCTCTCACAGCGAATCTCGACAATGGGGCGTCACGACGCATCGTAATGGAATGGTCGAGAAGTAATGAGCAACCTTCTTCGTGGTCATATAAATCCCATAAACAAGCTTCTGATAATGAGGGTATCTTTGCTTTGATGGGGTTAATACTTCAGAAAGATAGTATACTGGGCGTTGAACTTTGAAGGCTTTTCCTTCTTCTTCCCGCTCGACCGTAAGTATTGTACTGACGACTTGTCCTGTGGCTGCAATGTAAAGCAGCAAAGGCTCTTTGCTGATTGGGGCAGCAAGCACCGGCTGGGTGGAGAGCAGAGCTTTTAGCTCTGCAAACGCTGCATCAGCTTCTGGAGTCCACTCGAACTCGTATGACTTCTTCATCAGTCGGTAAAGAGGCAATGCCTTTTCACCGAGATGAGAGATGAATCGACTTAAAGCGGCCAAGCATCCGGTAAGCTTCTGGACATCGTGCACACGCACAGGGCGTTTCATTCGGAGTATAGTGCCAACTTTTTCTGGCTTCGCGTCGATTCCTCGTTCGGAAACGAGAAAACCGAGTAACTTCCCGCCAGGAACTCCGAATGTGCACTTTGATGGATTAAGCTTGATATCATACCTCCTGAGATTGGCAAATGTTTCAGCAAGGTCAGTCAATAGGTTGGAACCTTTCCGTGACTTGACCACAATATCATCCATGTATGGTTCCACATTCCGACTGATTTGAGTGAGCAAACACTTCTGAATCATCATCATGAACGTGGCTCCGGCATTCTTAAGGCCGAATGGCATGGTGACATAACAGAAGCACCCGAATGGAGTGATGAAAGCTGTTTTGATCTCGTCGAGTCCATACAGACAGATCTGATGGTAACCGGAATAGGCGTCTAAGAAAGACAACCGCTCACATCCCACAGTCGAGTCGACTATTTGGTCTATGCGGGGAGAGGAAAATGATCTTTCGGGAAGGCCCGATTGATATGTTTGAAGTCGATGCACATGCGAAGTGACTTGTCCTTCTTAGGGACCATGACAACATTGGCGAGCCACTCGGAGTGGTAAATCTCTCGGATAAACTCGCTGCTAAGACCGAGCCACCTCCTCGCCAATGGCATTTCTCTTCTGGACGGCGGACCATCGAATATGTTCTTTGACAGGTTTAACTTTTGAGTCGACTCGTAGACGATGCTCAGCCAGTCCCCTGGGAACACCCGGCATGTCAGCAGGCTTCCATGCGAAGCTGTCCCAGTTCTCATGGAGGAACTGGATGAGCGCTTCTTCCTATTTGGAGTCGAGTGTTGTTGAGATGTGAGTCGGAGCAGCATTGGGATCAGTCGGGTGAATATGAATCGGTTTCGTCTCGCCGGACGACTGAAATGCTAACTCCGTGGCGGGCTTCTTGGCTCGTAACAAATCACTCGGGTCTGCAGTTTTCTGGTACTCTTGCAGCTCTACCACTGCCATCTGAGCATCGGCGATCTTAGAGCCTTTTTGAAAACACTCTTCTGCTTTCTTCCGATTGCTAGTGATAGTGATCACACCATTGGGGCCTGGCATCTTCAGTTTGAGGTATACGTAACATGGTCGAGCCATGAAATGTGCATACGTCGGCCTCCCCAGAATAGCGTGATAAGCACTCTGAAAATCCACGACCTCAAAGGTCAACTTTTCCTTACGAAAATTCTTGTAATCATCAAAAACCACATCGAGAGCAATTTGGCCGAGTGACTCAGCCTTGTTTCTAGGAATGACCCCATGGAAGCTCATGTTCTTTGGTCTTTGAGTCCGACATCGAATGCCCATCTTCAACGTCTCTGCATACAGTATGTTCAGGCCACTGCCACCATCCATCAAAACCTTAGTTAGTCGAGTGCCTTCGACGACTGGGTCGACCACCAACGCTTGCCTCCCAGGGGTGGCTATGTGTGTCGGGTGATCAGATTAGTCGAACGTGATGGCGGTCTGCGATCATTTCAGATAACTGGGTGTCGCCGGAGCGACCATATTCACCTCTCGGTTGATAACTTTGAATCGACTTTTGCTTTCAACGTCAGCAAATATCATTAGGGTGGAATTGACCTGGGGGTATCCACCGTCACTATCTTCCTTGTCCTCAACTTTGTCCGACTCCTTCTCCTTATCCTTGGGATGCTTCCCCTGGAACTGCTGGATCAAGAGCCGACACTGTTGAGTGGTATGCTTTGGGTAAATGAGTTTACCCTCTTTGTCTTTCTTCGTGTGAATGTGACATGGCAAGTCCAACACATCATTTCCATCTTGGTATTTCACTTTCTTGGGGTGCCAAGGCCCCTTGGATTTCCCCTTGAACTTTCCTGGAGTCACGGCCAAGGCTTCTCCAGGAGCAGCTGGCTCGGCTTTCCGCTTCTGTTTCCGACTAGAGTTCCCTCCCCCGGTTTCATTAGCGGCTGACTTGTACTTGCCACTCCGGAGCCGATCCTCTTCTTCACCATTGGCGTACTTGGTGGCAATCTCCATCATTCGACTCAGGGTCATGTCTCCGGTCCGACCGAATTTCAGACTTAACTCTCTATTCTTAACGCCTTCCTTGAAGGCACAGACTGCCTGATGATCAGATACATTCTCTACCGTGTGATGCAATGTGATCCATCTCTGGATGTAATCCCTCAGAGTTCCATTCGACTTCTGCACACACGACCGCAACTCTGTCAACCCTGCTGGCCGCTTGCAAGTTCCTTCAAATGTCCTGACAAACACTCGGGCAAAATCTTCCCAAGTGTAAATACTGCTGGGTGCTAACTGATTCAGCCATGTTCTGGCCGAGCCCTCTAACATAAGCGGCAGGTGTTTCATGGCCACTTCATCGTTGCCGCCGCCAATCTGAACAGCCACTCGGTAGTCCTCAAGACAGGTATCCGGCTTGGACTCACCAGTGAACTTACTGACTCCAGTCGCCAACCTGAAGTTGGGAGGAATCACCGCGGCTCTGATGGCTCTGCTAAAACACTCTGGTCCTGAGATGTGTACTCTGCTCCTGGTGGGCGCATTTCTGTCATGGCCTTCTCGGTTAGCTCTGTTCTTGTCGACCAAGCCTTGAACGATCACGGATCTCGCATCAAAGCCTGGTTCCCTGGGGTCGACTCGAATCCTTCGCCCAACACTGTGATGTCGTCTGTCATCTTGTTGTCGAGGCGCGTATGACCCGCCTCTTGGGGGAGGAGTGGGCACTCGACGTCGATCATCACGATCGAATCGGTCCTCATACTGATCCCGCCGGCCTCCATGTCCCTCATGCCTCGGGGGCGATCTTGGGCTATGAGCCGACTAGACTGTATTCGCAGCGACGGATCTGTTGTGAATCCTGTTCCGCGACTGCGATACAGCTGAATTTCGATCTCCTGCTGCCCGGAGTAAATCTCTGATCTGTAGCAAGCCTCTGCCAGCCTCTAACTGGGAAGGCTGAATGGACTCTGCTATACGGGCTGCAGCTGCTAGATTCCGAATTGGAGTTCGGTATACCTGAGTCGGTTGTGGAAAGAGCTGACGTCGACTAGACGACGGGACCCGTTGTTGCGCTCGTTCGTCGAGTACTCGCTGGAGATTTTCCAGTCGAGTGCGCTCAGCCAAGTTGGCCAAACGCGCGTCTTCTAAGGCACGGGCCTCGGGGGTTTCTCCAACGATAGGAGTGTGAAGCGCATCCATGTTCCGGCGGCGAAGCTCCTCCCTCTGCAGCGAAGTGAGGGCCTCGGGTTGGTACTCTTTGTGAACCTGCGCCGGATCGCCCCCGCCAACTCCTACGTCGGCGCGGGGGGAAATCAGGAGGACTACGTGGTCCGTCGACCATCAGAACCTCCGACGCCGGATCACTGCTGTCGCACTCGGATGCAGTCTCTGCGGAACCAGTCGACTGATCGAACAGGCCGTAGAGAGATTCGTCGGGCTCGATTGCCGCGACTTGGGGAGTGGCCGACTGGCGGGCCACCGCGTGCCACACCCACCGCTGAAGCCTCGACCGACCGGAGCGCTTGCGCCAGCGAGAGACTGGGAGGGAGGACGGCACGGAAGACGACCGATACTGGGACGACGGTTGCCGCAGAAGGACGCCGCGGACGCATGCGCCGAAGTGCGCGTTGCCCGTGAGACGGGAGTCGTCGACGTCGAGTGGTGCCTCCTGCAGCCAAGCGGAGTCGTCGATGATGAACGTGAGCGCGCCGAGACGGATCTCGCGGCCCTCAACCAAAACTCCACCGGAAACCATGATGAAGGAGATCGGAAAAAACTGCAACTTCTCCAATAAATCGCTAAGACACCTGCCCCACGGTGGGCGCCAACTGTCGTGGTTCTAAGTCTGACGGTAGAATGGGGGGTAGGAATGGAGAGGCAAGATCCTAACTATGGAGTAGTTGTATACGCAAGATCTTTACGAGTTCAGGCCCTTCTCGGAGGAAGTAACAGCCCTACGTCTCGGAGCCCGGAGGCGGTCGACTGAATTATATGCGTACGAATTACAGGGGTGCAAACCCTTTACACTGAGGAGGGGGGTGGCTTATATAGAGTTCGCCAGACCCCTCCAGCCCTCAGTTATGCAGGGATTAAGGTACATAAAGATAGGGAGTTACTGGTAACATCCCACATAAAGTGTTATGATGACCATAAAGCCACTTAATGACCGACCGTTTGCATGCAGACTGACTGTAGATCTCCTGGCGATCGAGTTGTTGGCTTCACGGTCGAGTGTCTTCAGGTCCGTCGAGTGGAATCCTTCCAGGTCGACTGAAAGGTAGTTTCTTCAAGAGATGTCCTTGGGGAGGGTACCTTGGACAGGTCCATGACCCTACCCTAGGTACATGGCTTCATCACCGCGCGCGTCCGCGGGGTCGTGGGTGAGCTTGGATCGCCTTTCCGTGCGAGGAGGATCGACTTCCTCCTCCACTTTCTCTCCACTGGAGTCGTCGTCATCCTCTTCCCCCTCACCATCAGATTGCCACTCTTCTTCACTTTCGCCTCCGCTCGCCTCCCCCTCCTCGGCCTGTTCTTGCGCCCCGTTGGGCATCAAATACATCACAGTAATGGTCTATAAGACAAAAAATAAGACAAAAGTCAGTCAACTGATTTTAAGCAAACATAATGAAGAAAACAAGGTCACGGTCAGAGATGCAGAATTGGACCTGGTCTACTTCGTATGATTGGTCGAGTGGAGGAATCCTCCTGGCTCCTCGGGGGTTGTCTTTGTTCCCTGTGATACTTGACAACCACCCCTCCAACGTAGCCTCATCGACCTCCTCCGGGTGAATCCGAGTGGTGTCATCGAGACCCGAATACATCCACATCGGGTGGTCACGATCTTGGAGCGGTTGGATACGTCTCCGGAGGAAGACCTCTAGCAAATCCATACAAGTCACCCCGTCGCGGACAAGCTGAACCACTCGACCAACCAACACTTTGACTTGCACCTTCTCTTCCGGTGTCACTTTCAGAGAAGAAGGTTTTTCTGCCCGGTTCAGGGAGAAAGGGGGAAGACCCGTCGCCTGTCCTGGAGTCGGCTGGTCTCTGCAGTAGAACCAGGTCGACTGCCACCCACGGACTAAGTCAGGAAGAGTCATAGCTGGGAAAGAACTTTTGCTTCTCATCTAGATCCCGAGACCCCCGCACATCTGAATCACTTGCGTCTTATCGTCACTCGACTTGGCTTTCTTAACCGACTGAGAACGACAAGTGAAAATATGCTTGAAGAGGCCCCAATGAGGACAGCAACCCAAGAAATTCTCGCATAAAGACACGAAGGCAGCAAGATACACGATGGAATTCGGAGTAAAGTGGTGGAGTTGCGCTCCGAAAAAGTTCAGATTTGTGAGGAATGAATCCCCACTCGATCAGGTCATCGATGTCGTCCTGTCGAATCGCCGAGGGCATCCAATCGCCCTGGATCCAGCCCGGCGGCAAGGCGGACCTCGTTGAAGATCCGCCCCGACCGGACTTCTTCGCCTTCGCCCGTGTCGTCGCTTTTTTCGCGCGCTCCAGGGCCGCCGTCTTCTCCTTCACCATCTCCACAGACGAAGCTCGAACAGACCGGCGGCACCGGGACAAGAGCGGAGGTGGCGGAGGAATGTGAGAAGAAAGGGGAAAAAATGAAGGCGCGTTGTTCAAAAGCCCTGGGCTAGCGGCTTATATGGAGTCGCTTCCGAGTGACTGACCTGTAGGCCCAGACGATCCTGTCAAATCCTGCAACAGTCGCACGTGCGGTACATGGCGAAAAAGGTGGCGCAGAGATCGAGGTGTCCCTGCCTTATCCCATCCGAGTACTGCGGCCTCCTCCGCCCCGCGCGCTTCCCGAAATTCAAATCCCGCAAAATCCGCAGGCTGCAGAACCACTTGTGAGACAGAAGATCTCCTCCGCTCTGTCACTCGGAACTCTTCAAGTAAAGAAACTCACTCGACGGAAACAAAGAATGGATCAAGGCGACTGAAAAAGAAGTTGGTATCATCACCTAGGTTCATTGATCCAGAGCAAGCTATACTCGTAGCACAAAAAACGGGTCGGAAGGATGTTCAACTCTTTCCCCACTCAAACCTCGATCCATTCGGGGGCTAATGATGAAGCTATGTACCTAGGGTAGGGTCATGGACCTGTCCAAACTACCCTCCACAAGGACATCTCTAGAAGAAACCACCTTTCGATCGACTCGGAAGTGTTCCACTCGACGGACTCGACGACACTCGACCAGGAAGCCAACCACTTGATAGCCAGGAGATGATAAGTCACTCTGTACGCAAACGTTCGGCCATTAAGTAGCTTTCATGGTCATTATAGCACTTTATTAGTGGCGTTACCAGTAATGCCCGACCTTAATGTACCTTTAACCTTGCATAACTGAGGGCCGGAGGGGTCTGGCGGACTCTATATAAACCACCCCCCTCCTCAGTGTAAAGGGTTTGCACCCCTGTAATCCATACACATATAATTCAGTCGACCGCCTCCGGGCTCCGAGACGTAGGGCTGTTACTTCCTCCGAGAAGGGCCTGAACTCGTAAACCTCGTGTGTATACAACTACTCCATAGCTAGGATCTTTCCTCTCCATTCCTACCCCCCTACATTACAGTCAGACTTAGAACCACGACACTCAATACAATGGTCTCTTGGAGATCCATATGATGTAACTCTTTTTGCGGTGTGTTTGTTGGGATCTGATGAACTTTGAGTTTACGATCAGTTATATCTTTTTATATCCATGAAAGTTATTTGAGTTTCTTTGATCTCTTATATGCATGATCTCTTATGGCCTCGTATTTCTTCTCCAATATTTGGTTTTTTTGGCCAACTTGATCTATTTATCTTGCAATGGGAAGGGGTGGCCGGTAGTGGGTTCGATGTTACGGTGCTTGATCCCAGTGATAGAAAGGGAACCGACACGTATGTATCATTGCTACTAAGGATAAAAAGGTGGGATCTACATCTGCCGCAATAGATAAACGGATCTTGTCTACATCATGTCATCGTTCTTATTGCATTACTCCGTTTTTCCATGAACTTAATACACTAGATGCATGCTGGATAGCGGTCGATGTGTGGAGTAATAGTCGTAGATGCAGGCAGGAGTCGGTCTACTAATCTTGGACATGATGCCTATGTAATGATCATTGCCTGGGATATCGTCTTAATTATTTGAAGTTCTATCAATTGCCCAATAGTAATTTGTTTACCCACCGTTTGCTATTTTTCTCGAGAGAAGCCACTAGTGAAATCTACGGCCCCCGGGTCTTCTTTCTCATATATTTGCTTGCGATCTACTTTTCCTTTGCATTTTTATTCAGATCTATTAAACCCAAAATACAAATATACCTTGCTGCGTTTTATTTGTATTTATTTTATTTGGCGTTCGATCTATCAATCTACTACACGTCCGTTTGCCTATCTTGAGGCGTCGTACCCTGGAAGGGATTGACAACCCCTTTAACACGTCGGGTTGCGAGGATTTGTTATCTGTGTGCAGGGGATGTTTATGTTGTGTTGCTTGGTTCTCAGACTGGTTCGATAGCCTTGGTTTCATATCTGAGGGAAATACCTACCGCCGCTGTGCTGCATCATCCCTTCCTCTTTGGGGAAATACCGACGTAGCTTCAAGCGACATCAAAAGGAATTTCTGGCGCCGTTGCCGAGGAGGATCTTCAACACAACCAGGTTCCTAATCACAAATCTCATCTGCTTGCAATTTACATTATTTACCATTCGCCTCTCGTTTTCCTCTCCCTCACTTCACAAAAATTTGCCGTTTTATTCGCCTCTCTTTTTCCGTTCGCTGTTTTCTTGCTAGATCTGTTTTTGCGTGCAATCTTGTTTGCCGTTATGGATAGTTCTTCCTCTATTTCTCGCACTCCCGTGGATGACGTCCTCAACTTTAAACAAAGGGGAGGTGAAAGTTTTAAAGATGCTTGGTATAGAATTTGCAATGCTCATAATAGATCTATCCGTAAGCAATACCGTTGTTCTTCTGCATTGTTTTTACGTTGGCATCACCACTTGGTATAGTTTCGTCCTTGATACGATTACCGGTGGAAATTTCTTAATGAGTCCTCCTTTTGATGCTCTTAATGCTATGGGAAATTTAGTGGGCTCACCGCCTCTTATGGTTAATGAAACAATTTCGACTCTTGAACATGTTATGGAAAGACTAGATGCTATTGAAAAGAAAATGCTCACCGAAGATCATATGGAAATTATACATAAAAGATGCATAATTTTGCCACTAACCTTGGGTCAAAAGCGGGAAATATTTTTAAGTTGATAAAAGAGAGGGGTACCTTAATCCATGAAAGAATAGAAGAAAGTCCGTTTCGGATTGATAAATTGGAAAAAAAAATTAGTAATCTAAGCACGGCTTTTACTGCCACTAAAATTATTGATGAAACCCCCGTAAATAGTAGGAGATCTAAGAACAAGGGTGGAACTTCTAGTGATAGCAGTAAAGGAGATCTTAAAATGATTAGTATCCACCCTTATCTTGTTGAACTGATAAGAGATCCGTTTTGCAAGGATCAAATCTTTGAATTTATTCCTAGGAGTGTTGTTATTGAAAATCTTTATGCTAAATCTTTGAGGGATTCTAAATTTTGATTGAAGAGTTGGACAAAGATGACAAAACTTAGATCCTTACCTTACGGCTAGCTAAGGGCGTAAAACTATAGCGCTTGTTGGGAGGCAACCCAATGAATAAAATTTATTTTTGCTTTTTGCTTTCTGTTCTTGTGTGTTTACACAATTATTCTACTGGTATGATTGTGTATTTTGTGTTTAATTAGTGTTTGTGCCAAGTAAAGCTTTTAGGATCTTCTTGGGTGATAGTTGTTTGATCTTGCTGAAAAAGACAGAAACTTTGCCCTCACGAAACTAATTTTCATAAATCACAGAAAAGAGATTTTGCCCTGATTCTTTTTGCAGAAGATTAATATACAAATTACCCTGGTCTTCCTAATTTGGTAGAATGTTTGGAGTTACAGAAGTATTCGAAAGTGCCAGATTACTACAGACTATTCTGTTTTGACAGATTCTGTTTTCTTTGTGTTGTGCGCTTATTTTGATGGCTCTATGGTTTTCTTTGATGATAGTTTGCCATAGAAAAGTTGGAATACAGTAGATATAATACAAAAACAAAATATGAATTGGTTTGATACAACACTTATAGTAGTGATTTTCTTTCTTACACTAACGGATCTCACAAGGTTTTGTTGAGTTTTGTGTGATTGAAGTTTTCAAGTTTTGGGTTATCTTACGATGGACGAAAGAAGGATAGAAGAGCCTAAGCTTGGGGATTCCCCAGCATCCCAAGCTATTATCCAAGAATGAGCAACCAACTAAGCTTGGGGATGCCCCCAAGTGTCATCCCCTCTTTCTTCTAACGACCATCGGTATTTTACTCGAGACTATATTTTTATTCGTCACATGATATGTGTTTTGCTTGGAGCGTCTTGTATGATATGTGTCTTTGCTTGTTTTAATTTGTGTTTTAAGTCATCAACCCTTTCTGGACACACCTATTTGAGAGAGCCAAAATATTTCATGACTTGTTAGAATTGCTCCCTTGCTTCACTTAAATCTTTTATGAGCTAGGACTTGCTCTAGTGCTTCACTTATATCTTTTTTAGCACGGTGTGCTTAGTATTTTTGAAGAAATGCTCTCTTGCTTCACTTAGATATATTTGAGGGTTAGTAAAATTTTGAAGAAATTCTCTCTTGCTGCACTTAAATTATTTTGAGAGAAAGAAAATTTTTATGCTCATGATCTTCACTTATATTTGTTTGAGCTTATGAAAAGCAACACATGAAAATTAGTCCCAAAGTGATAGATATCCAAGAAGGATAAAGTAAAAAAAATGTCATGAAGATCATTGGACAAAATAAACTTGATCCTTAGTAATCGTTTTGAGATATGATGATGTGATATGTGAGTTATGTTGATGAGTAATTATGCTCTAGTAAGAATATTCGTGTTAAGGTTTGTGATTCCCTATGCATGCACGGAAGTAAATAATCATGCAATGAAAATTATATCCTACTTGTGGTGCATTATTTGGTGTTAATTATGCTTAATGCTTGCTTATGAGATTATTCGTTTCTTGGTTGGTCGCTTCTCAATCTTTTTGCTAGCCTTCATTTTGGACTAAGTATGACCTCTACTTCTGCATCCAAATCCTTTAAACCAGTTTTGCCACATGAGTCCACTATATCTACCTATATGTGGTATTCTTTTGCCGTTCTAAGCAAATTTGCATGTGCCATCTCTAATTTTCAAAATAAACTTCTCTTTTGTGTGTTTGTTTCGCTCGCCGAATGGTAACGGGCGACCAATATTTTCCATGCTGGATGTGTTATTCTCACGATGAGTGTTTATTCACTTGTCATTGCACGTGAGTAAGGCAAAGGTTTTAGGGATTCCCAGTCCCGAAATGCAAAAAAGAATTTACTTTATGTTGTCAAATAATAAATTCCTTGGAAAGTGTTGGTATGGAAGGCACCCGTGGATACGGCTAGCCATGGAAAGTGAAAGTATGGTGGAAAAAGGAATAAACTTTGTTTTCTGTTTGGGAACCGCCTATGGAATATCTAGCATGGAAAGTGTTCGTAGCTCTATGTTGTTTTTGTTGGTGGCATGGATACACCTCCCAAATTGTTTTTATCTCTAACTTTCCGCTTTGAGCTCTGGCACCTCTACAAATCCCTACTTCCCTCTGCGAAGGGCCTTTCTTTTACTTAATGCAATTTTTATTTTGATTTTGAGTCTTCATTTTCTCTTACGAAAGCACAAACTAGGAAGCAATATGATCATGCTTAAGTATTGAGTATAGCTAATATTCGAGTGTGTTTCATGAATGGATCAATGTTTGAGCATGATGGGCTAGGGATAACTTATTTTAGCGGTGATATTTTGAAAGACATGGTTGCTTGTTGATATGCTTGAGTATCTAAATTATTATGTCAAAACTAGGCTATTGCTTTGAATCACATAAAATTCCAAATGTCCATGCTATAAAGAAAAAAAAATGACATGACATGATAGACAGCACTCCACATCAAAAATTCTGTTTTTATCACTTACCTACTCAAGGACGAGCAGGAGTTAAGCTTGGGGATGCTGATACGTCTCCAACATATCTATAATTTTTTATTATTCCATGTTGTTTTATTATCAATCTTGGATGTTTTATAACCATTTTATAGTCATTTTATATCATTTTTTGGTACTAACCTATTGACATAGTGCCAAGTGCCAGTTGCTGTTTTTTCTATGTTTTTTACATTGCAGGAAATCAATATCAAAAGGAGTCCAAATGCCCCGAAACTTTACGGAGAATTTTTATGGGCCAGAAGGAAGAAGTTGGGCCCTGGTTGCACCTGGGGGAGTCCCGAGGAGGGGGCAACCCACCAGGGCGCGCTAGGAGGCCCAGGCGCGCCCTGGTGGGTTGTCCCACCTCGGGTGCCCCCCGGACCGCCTCTTTACTCTATAAATACCCCAAAAATCCAGAAAACCTAGGGGAGTCGACGAAATATTCATCCAGCCGCCGCAGTGTCCAGAACCACCAAATCCAATCTAGACACCATCACGGAGGGGTTCACCACTTCTATAGGTGCCTCTCTGATGATGCGTGAGTAGTTCTTTGTAGACCTTCGGGTCCGTAGTTAGTAGCTAGACGGCTCTCTCTCTCTCTCTCTCTCTCTCTTCTCAATAATACAATGGTCTCTTGGAGATCCATATGATGTAACTCTTTTTGTGGTGTGTTTGTTGGGATCTTATGAACTTGGAGTTTATGATCAGTTATATCTTTTTATATCCATGAAATTTATTTGAGCTTCTTTGATCTCTTATATGCATGATCTCTTATAGCCTCGTATTTCTTCTCCGATATTTGGGTTTTATTTGGCCAACTTGATCTATTTATCTTGCAATGGGAAGAGGTGCCCGGTACTGGGTTATATCTTACGGTGCTTGATCCCAGTGACAGAAAGGGAGCCGACACGTATGTATCATTGCTATTAAGGATAAAAAGGTGGGATCTATATCTGCCGCAATAGATAAATGGATCTTGTCTACATCATGTCATCATTCTTATTGCATTACTCCGTTTTTCCATGAACTTAATACACTAGATGCATGCTGGATAGCGGTCGATGTGTGGAGTAATAGTAGTAGATGCACGCAGGAGTCAGTCTACTAATCTTGGACGTGATGCCTATGTAATGATCATTGCCTGGATATCGTCATAATTATTTGAAGTTCTATCAATTGCCCAATAGTAATTTGTTTACCCACCATTTGCTATTTTTCTCGAGAGAAGCCACTAGTAAATCTACGGCCCCCAGGTCTTCTTTCTCATATATTTGCTTGCGATCTACTTTTCCTTTGCATTTTTATTCAGATATATTAAACCAAAAATACAAAAAATACCTTGCTACGTTTTATTTCTATTTATTTTATTTGGCGTTCGATCTATCAATCTACTACAATTTACCTCACGTCCGTTTGCCTATCTTGAGGCGTTGTACCCCGGAAGGGATTGACAACCCCTTTAACACGTCGGGTTGCGCGGATTTGTTATCTGTGTGCAGGGGCTGTTTAGGTTGTGTTGCTTGGTTCTCCTACTAGTTCAATAACCATGGTTTCATATCTGAGGGAAATACCTACCGCCGCTGTGCTGCATCATCCCTTCCTCTTTGGGGAAATACCGACGTAGCTTCAAGCGACATCAATCTGCAACATAGATTTGCAAAGACTATAAGGACTAGTTCATGATAAATTTAGTTCAATTAATCAAATTACTAATGAACTCCCACTTAAATCAACATCCCTCAGGTTGTCTAAGTGATACATGATGCAAATCAACTAACCCATGTCCGATCATCACGTGAGATGGGGTAGTCTTCAATGGTGAACTTCTCCATGTTGATCATATCTAGTATATGACTCATGTTCGACCTTTCGGTCTCCAGTGTTTCGAGACCATGTCTCTACATGCTAGGCTCGTTAATTTTAACCCAAGTATTCTGCATGTGCAAAACTATCTTACACCCGTTGTATGTGAACGTAGAGTCTATCACACCAGATCATCACGAGGTGCTTCAAAATGACAAACTTTAGCAACGGTGCATACTCGGGGAGAACACTTTTATCTTGAAATTACGTGAAGGGATTATCTTATAATGCTACCATCATTCTAAGCAAAATAAGATGCAAAAAGGATAAACATCACATGCAATCAAAATATGTGACATGATATGGCCATCATCATCTTGTGCTTTTGATTTCCATCTCCAAAGCAATAGCATGATCTCCATCGTCACCGGCGTGACACCTTGATCTCCATCATTGCGTCGGGATCGTCTCGCCAACTGTTGCTAACTCATAGCGATAAAGTAAAGAAATTACATGGCGCTTAGTGATTGACACACAAGTCATATAATAAGTTAAAGACAACCCTATGGCTCCTGCCGGTTGTCGTACTCATCGACATGCAAGTCGTGAACTTATTACAAAACATGATCATCTCATACATCAACATAAATCATATCACGTCTTGACCATATCACATCACAACACACCCTGCAAAAACAAGCTAGGCGTCCGCTGCTATGTTGTTGCAAGTTTTACGTGGCCGTTATGGGCAACTAGCAAGAACCGTTCTTACCGACGCAAAACCACAACGGCGATTATAAAGTTGCTATTTAAACTTCCGCAAGGACCGCTGTAGTTAAATAATATTCAAATAAGGTGGGAGGAACTGACACCCGCCAGCCACCTTTATGCAAAACAAGTTGCATGTTAGTCGGTGGAACTGGTCTCATGTGCGTGGACATGTAAGGTTGGTCCGGGCCGCTTCACCCCACAATACCGCTGAATCAAAATAAGACACTGCTGGTAAACAATATGAACATCACCGCCCACAACTCCTTTGTGTTCTACTCATGCATATCATCTACGCATAGACCTGGCTCATGATGCCACTGTTGGGTAACGTTGCATGAAAACAAAAAAATTCTACACACACACAATATCTATCCATGGAGATGCATGGCTATGAGAGGGGGAGAGCATATAAATACCCTTGTAGATCACTAAGCGGAAGCGTATATAACGTGGTTGATGTAGTTGTACTCTTCGCTGTCCGATCACAATCCAACCGATCTAGTGCCGAAGGGACGGCACCTCCGAGTTTAGCACACATGTGGCTCGATGACGTCTCCTCCTTCTTGATCCAGCAAGCGGGAGAGGAGAAGTAGATGGGATCACAACCAAAACGATAACATGGTGGTGATGCTGGTGGCGGCGGAACTACGGAGTAACGGGAGAGAGAGGGGTGCCAAGGGCTTTGTATATCCTCTTGGGGCGCCCCTCCCCTCTATATATAGGTGGAGGGGCATGGGGAACAGCCCCTCCAAACCCTAGGGCACAGCCAAGGGGGGAGGAGGTGGAATCCTAGTCCTCCTCCTTCCCTTCCATACAAAAGTGGACTTACTTTCCCTTTCCCAACTGCATGGGCCTTTGAGGGACTTGTGTGCGCCTGGCCCAATAAGTCCAGGGTGCCTCCCCTCAGCCCATGTTGTCCCTTGGGACGTGGTGGAACCCTTGGTGGACTTCCGGACTCCACTGGAAGTTTCTAGAACCATCTAGAAGCTTCCCGGTACAATACCGAAAGAACTGAAACTTTTTCTGGAACCCTGAAAAAAACTTTCCATACCTTTACCTCCCAACCATTCCGAGACTCCTCGTGATGTCCGGAATCTCATCCAGGACTCCAAACAATATTCGGTTACCAATCATCAAATATCCCAATACTACTCTATCATCAACGAACATTAAGCGTGCAACCATGCAGGTTTGGGAATCATGTAGCCATGACCGAGACACCTCTCTGGTCAATAACCAATAGAGGGACATGGATGCCCATATTGGTTCCTACATATTCCACAAAGATCTTTTATCGGTTGAACCATGTGTCAAGGATTCGGTTAACCCCGTATGTAGTTCCCTTTGTCCGTCGGTATGTTACTTACCTAGTTCAATCTCGTTACCGGCAAGTCTCTTTACTTGTTCTGTAATACAAGATCCCATGACTAACTCCTTAGTCACATTGCTTGCAAGCTTCTTGTGATGTTGTATTACCGAGAGGGCCTAGAGATACCTCTCCGTCAAACGGAGTGATAGATCCCAGTCTTGATCCATGCCAACCCAACAGACACCATCGGAGATACCTGTAGAGCACCTTTATGATCACCCAGTTACGAAGTGATGTTTGATGGCACACAAGGTATATATTCCTCCGGTATCTGGGAGTTGCATGATCTCATGGTCGAAGGAACAGATACTTGACATGAAGAAAGCTATAGCAAATAACTTAAACAATCTGATGCTACGCTTACGGTTGGGTCTAGTCAATCACATCATTCTCCTAATGATGTGATCCCATTATCAAATGACAACTCATGTCTATGGTTAGGAAACCTTAACCATCATTGATCAACGAGTTAGTCTAGTAGAGGCATACTAGGGACACGTTGTACTTTATGTACTAGATGATGTCCCGCACGTTGTTGCGGGAACTATAGCAAGAAAAATGGGTATATTAGGCAAATGAATAAAAATAATTTGGATTTTCTTGTTAACCATGTCGTCTCTTAGTTAAAATAAAACTATTTCATGAGATTGAACTATGCACAATTCGCTAGAAAAATACATAACATTTCCTTTCAAAAACATATGAACATTAGTGATTTCGGTTCCCATTGACAAAATATAGTGACCCCACCAAGCATTTGTGCATCGGAAACATCTCGCCCAAGAAGAACAAATAAATAGACCGAAAATAGGCATTACATATTTGCTTGGGGGTGGTAATGATTCTTAGTTGCTCACATCATAGCTCACTGATTATCTTCATCTGGCAAAGACAATAAACAACCTCCACCATTACCAGGAATAGAACGGGGACACTTGAAAAGTGGAATAGGAATAGTGTATAAGAAGAGTTGATGATGGTGAGACAGAAATTGCCAATTCAATTTGTACCATAAATTCTGCGCACACAAAATCAACCTTTACTACATTTAGCTAAGGTAATATTACAAAAAAAAATTAGCATAAAAAATATAATGAAATAAAATGGTGATACAATTTTGCCTTAATAATGCAAGACCATTCATGGGAGAAAGCTGTTAAATTTAGCATGGTGATGAACTTTGAGTCAATAAATAAACATGACAACCCATCTACATATTATATATTCATTTTATCTATTTTTTCCAATTAAAATTATAAGTCTGTAATAGTCCTGGTTTGGGAAGTCATGATAACCTCTTCCAAAACAACGAAATGTACGTAAACCTAACAGCCATGACAATGAAGAGAAAGCAGTGAAGAAATCTTACCGATTTCACAAAGCCGGATATAATTAGACTAAAGGTGCAGATCTGAACCTTATGCTTATCCACTGGAATTTTGGCATCATTCTTCAAACAATGTATGCATGCTGTTTCATAGTACTATTTTTTGGTCGATGCAAGACTTCAACAATCTCGGGTGCACACATATGCTGAAGTGACTCACAATGTTAAAATATGATAATGATTGGAAGAGAACTAATCAAGACAAAAGCTATTTTTCCCCTGTCATCCATGCAAAAGTAACCTGCAAACATCAAGATATTTTGATTATTTAGAAACATGTTTAGAACGCATCAAGAATTACAAATAGAAGATGTGTTGAACAACAAAGGAGATTATGGACGTCATATGATCAATAGAGATTTGTGCATTTTTTGTAAGGTAATTTCTTCAGAGGTCTTATTTAGCGATGGGCAATACAGTCTGCAAATTAATGCAATCATACCAACAAAATGATGCAGCAAGAGTTACCTCTAGTGGATGGTGGCATCGTATATCACAAAGAAATTTAGTATAGTAACATGAGTGATGCATCCTGTTAGAGCAAATATCAGGTCAATAACAAATCTGAAACTTGAAAGTATTATCTGGTATCTCAGCTGTACATATGCTCTTGAGTCTTGACTGCTAGTGTCTCTTCTCATCATGACAGATCATGATGCAGTTGTCCCAAAAAAATCTGAGGCAGCAGCTCTCCTCCTTTTGACCAAGCCAACAATTTCATCTGCTGATGCTAATGCTTGCTGCGGTGCATGTCGATTAGGTGTGGATGGTGATGGTAGTGCGTAGGACAGAGCGCCGCGGAGCCCTGCGTCGAAGGAGAACAAGAGGATGGATGCATGGGTGAGTTAAGCAGCGAATGTGCAGTAAATTGGTAAGCACGCATCAGAAGTAGACAGCGGCGGGGTGTGAACTGACGCCGTTGACCGGCCGGTGGGATTAGGAGGCCACTGCTATGAGCAGCAACACCAACGGCTGGAGCATGACCACCAAGGAGGCTGCCGCGCTGGCTAGCCGTCGCTCCGTCTCTTCCGCCGGTCTGAACCTTTACCTGAACCACGGCGATCGAGAAGGCCGCCACGCCGGGCGAACCTTCGCTCCGTCTCTTCCGCCGATCCAAACCTTTACCTGAACCACGACCACCGAGGAGGCCGCCGCGCTGGCGAGCCGTCGCTCCGCCTCCGCCGCTGGTATGAACCTTGACTTGAATCTCAACCTCCACGTCTCGAGTCTTATTGACTCTGATGTGATCAATCGATGCCCCCGTGTAAATATAGAGCCGCATCCTTTCTGTTGGGGATATTACTACTGGGCGTAAACCGGCCTATCTGGGCCAGGTTAACTTCATCAGTAGTTCAACGGTGTAAAAGCCCAAGAGGCATGAAAGTAAGGGCCCAAGGCATGTAGCTGGTTTAGAACCTGTAGCGGTAAATCGGCATGGTATGTAAACTTGTATTGTAAGTTAGGAATAGAGAGAGACCAACCCGGATACGAGTATGAACCGGAGATTGGGACTCTCTGAACCGACGGGCGTCACCCGTGTATATAAGGGGACGACCCGGGACGGTTCAAGGGGAGACAACATCAACTCGAGGCCTAGGCGAAGCTTATTTGCTCCCTAGTCATCGAGACCACATCAATCCCATCACAACTAGACGTAGGCTTTTACCTTCATCGAAGGGGCCGAACTAGTATAACTCTTGTGTCTTTGCGTCCGCTTTAACCCCTTCAAGTTAACCTGTAGTGATGGCTCCACGACTAAGTCCTTTCATGAGGACATCTGTCGTGACAAAACCACGACAGTTGGCGCCCACCGTGGGGCTATCGCACGATGGTTTGATGATCTTGGAGGGCAAGTTTGAAGGACTCGAAGGCTATGCTGTGGGCCGGATGACCAAGAGTCGTCGCGGCAAGCTCTACATCGACGATGCAGGCTGGGGCCTTGAGGCCGGCTCGATTGAGTACGGGTACCGGGTCCCCTTTGGTGGCATACATGTTTTCATCGGCAAGATCGGTGAGCCAGGGCCTGAGCCGGACATCTGCACCGACCTCGTCGAGACGGCTCAGCGTACGAGACCTGCCCAGGTTAAACCGGCCGTGAAGCGTGCCTTTGTGGGAGTCATCCACGGAGGAAGTTATGAGGGCGGATCAGAATCTGGTGGCGAAATCGTCGTCTACTCTGACGACGAGTCGTCGACCGGAGAAACTGAATCTCTATATCAGCTACAAGATGGCCGGATTGGGGGCTGTTCCGATGGTGACAGTATTCCGGACCCCTCTGATCTGGCCAACCGGGTTGGAATATTCATGGCCGGTACACAAGCAGTGCTTCACTCTTCGATCGCTGCGGCAATGATTGCCGGTTCAACAGCGGCGACGGTTGCCGGGGCAGGAGGCCCTGTGCGCCCGCCGGCTCAAGTTTTATCGGACCTATTTGATGCGTTGGCTACGCGCACAGGTTAACCCGGCGGACCAGGACACTCATAACACGGAGATTGCGAAGATGAAGGAACAAATCACTCAGGCTAAAGCGGATCTAGCAGCTGCAGACGCCAGGATGACGGCAGAGCGGGCCGCTTTAGATGCGCGGGCTTATAGGCTCATGCTGGATCAGAGCGCGTCACATGAAGTCATGAAGAGGAAATACAGATCCGTTTGCCTTCGGGCCGAGAGGAGAGACCTCTTCAATACCCCAGAGCGGGAACCAGAATCCGCCGGTGGTAAACCGGCGAAGCACTGGACGGGCACACCGTTCAGCCCGCTTAATAGATCTACTCGCCATAATGCCGGTCGCCTCGGGCTGTGCAAACACCTCCAGTGTCACTACTCCAACCCGATGGATAACCTTGTTGCAGCTGCGGCACGGCTGGAGGCTATTCCGATTGAAGGCGATTCACCACAGGCAGTAGAGACGCGCCGGGTCAAGGAGCTCCTTAGGACAGCTTTGGTCCAACAGGAGGCATATTCGTACAGCCGCGACCGGATCCACTCTACCCCCCGCCCAAGCCGGAGCTATAGCAGGCACATGGATGAACCGGTCGTATCAAGTAATGCACGACGTGGTGCGCCCCGTGGCAACAACCCGGCAGGTGGCGCCGATAACGCCCAGGAGGTGGTGGACCGGGCCCGAGCATGCAGGGAGGCCGAGTTAGCAGCACAACATCAGGCTTATTAGCTTACGCCGGTTCGTCCGACCATCTCGGTCGAGCCTGGGGTTACCTCTAGCTCTTTGGGGGTGCCTTGCCTCGTCCCCGCTTTACGCAATGTGCGCTTGCCCAAAGACTTCAAGGGTCCGCGCAAGGTGCCAAATTACACTGCCGATTTAGCTCCAGAAGCATGGATAGAAAGTTATGAGATGGCCATGGAGATGCTGGATGTGGATGAGGCCGCGTGTGCAAAGTACTTCACCATGATGCTCGAAGGCACGGCCCGTACTTGGTTGAAGAGCTTGCCACCCAATTCTATCAATTCATGGGCCCAGTTGCGGAACCGGTTTATCCAGAATTTCAAAGACACCTGCAAGCAGCCCATGTCCGTAGTGGACTTGGTGGCTTGTGTCCAGGGGGAAGGGGAGTCAACAACCCATTGGGTACGCCGCGTTTCGGAAATCTTGCACTCGTCAGACCTGGAGGGCAACTGCCGGTTTAAGCCTTTGAAGTTGAAGTTGGGGCGCATGAAGCGGTTTTGTAATGACATGGGCACTCTCATGGGCGCTTTAGTGAAGTATGATGATTCTGATAGTACCAACGATCCCGAGTCTGATGATGACGAGACAGGGAAGGGAAAGAAGAACAGCAACTCCAAGGGCCAGCAACATCACTCGGCAGGTAATGGTGGAGGCAAGCGTAAAGCGAATGGCAACATGGACTTTGTAGCCAACACCAACGCGCAGGACAAGGGCCAGCGGCGCAAGGGTAAACATCCGAATCAAAGTGGAGCGCCTAATCCCAATCCGGACCGCTTGAACTATCTGTTGAATCAACCCCGTCCAAGCATGGGACGAAGAGATGCCAAGAAACCACCTCTGGAAGGATTGCTACATTATGCAGGAGTTCAAGAGTTCCAATGCTTTCTGGTATGATCAGGGTTCCGGCGGTGGTTCAGGATCCGGGCCGGGTTACGGTGGAGGAAATTCCAGTTTAGGATTTAATGGTAATCCGGGCGGACATAACAATCAGAACAATCAGAATAACCAAGGTGGTTACAACCAGCAGCAGCAACAGTCAGGTTATCAGAGCAACCCAAAGCAGTTGAATAGTGGGCAGTACCATGTCTTCACCACCAGCTTAGACAAGCGAGACCGAAGCTTGAAGCGGCGATCAACGTTGTTGAACCGGCCGTGCCTCATTACCTACACTGGTCAGAGCAGCCCATTGTATGGAGTAGAGAGGATCATCCTCCCCGGGTTGACAATCCGGGTCAACTAGCCCTGGTGGTGGCACCTCAGGTGGGAGGTTATAAGTTCACCAAGGTGCTCATGGACGGAGGGAGCAGCATTAACATCCTGTACTATGAGACCTTCCGTCGTATGGGGTTAATAGATAAACATCTCAAACCGTCCAATACAGTGTTCCACGGTGTGGTACCTGGCAAGTCAGCATATCCGGTTGGTAAAATAGCTCTGGAAGTGGCCTTTCGAGATGAATATGATTCCAGATCGGAAACATTGACGTTTGAGGTGGTAAAAATCCAAAGTCCATATCACGCCCTATTTGGGCGGCCGGCTTATGCCAAGTTCATGGCACAGCCTTGTTATATCTATTTGCAGCTCAAGATGCCGGGTCACAAGGGGACAATAACGGTTCATGGGAGCCGCAAGATCGCTTTGGAATGTGAGGAAGGTGATGCGCCTTACGCGGAGTCGGTTTGTGCCACCGAGGAGCTGAAGTATTATAAGGATAATGTTGATCCGGCGGACATGACTCCATTGAAGAAGCCAACTACAGAGCATGATCCGCCCTGAAATTCAAATCGGCAGCCGAGACTAAGCTTGTTGACTTCGTGCTGGCGATTCGTCCAAGCAGTTCAACATCGGTGCCAACTTGGATCCAAAATAGGAAAGCGCTCATCGAGTTCATCCGTGAGAATCGACATTTTGCATGGAAGCCTTCGACATGCCGTGTGTACCGAGGCAACTCGCTGAGCACACTCTTAATGTTGATCCCAAGTACAAACCGTGAAGCGGTTCCTCCGCGGTTTAACGAAGAAAGGCGTAAGGCCATTGAGAGGAGGTGGCTGTGCTCTTAGCAGCTGGCTTTATCGTGGAAGTTTTCCATCCGAGTGGCTTGCTAATCCGGTGCTGGTTCTTAAGAAAACGGCACTTGGCGCGTGTGTGTGGATTACAGATCTTAACAAGGCTTGTCCAAAGAGATCCTTTGCCCTCCCCGCATTGACCAGATTATTGATGCCACTGCGGGTTGTGAGCGCTTGAGCTTTTGGATGCGTATTCGGGTATCATCGATCAAGATGGCAGTTAAGGACCAGGAGAAGACGGCGTTTATCACTCCCTTTGGAGCCTTACGCTATGTGTCTATGCCTTTTGGGCTCAAGAGCGCCCAAGCAACTTATCAACGCTGTGTACGTAATTGCTCGCATAAACAGATCAGCGAAATGTGCACGCCTATGTTGATGATATTGTGGTCAAGTCAAGGGAAAAGGAGACACTGATTGACGATTTGAAGGAAACCTTTGACAACCTGCGGGTTTACAAGATGATGCTCAACCCGGCCAAATGTGTCTTTGGTGTTCCGGCAGGAAAGTTATTGGGTTTCCTCGTGTCCAACAGGGGAATTGAAGCTAATCCGGAGAAGATTACGGCTATCACCTCCCTGGCTAAACCGAAGTGTATTAACGATGTCCAGCGTTTGGCAGGCGGATTGCCGCTACTGAGCCGGTTTATCACCGCCTCGGAGAAGGCCATCCCTTTGTACCGAATCTGTCAAGAAGACAGATCAGTTTGTCTGGAGTCCAGCCGCCGATGAAGCGTTGGAGGACTTAAAGCGGCAATTGGCCAACCCGCCTGTGCTCGCTTCTCCCATTGACAAGGAGCCGATTCTGCTATATGTTGCTGCTAACGCCAGGGCGGTCAGCGTCGCCATTGTGGTAGAGCGGAAGGAGGCAGGGAAGGAGCATCCGGTTCAACGTCCGGTTTATTATATCAGCGAGGTACTTATCAAATCTAAGCAAAGGTATCCGCATTGGCAGAAGCTGGTATATGGAGCTTTTATGGCAATCCGGAAGCTGAAGCAGTATTTCCAAGGGCACCCCATCACGGTGGGCAGTTCTGCTCCCTTAGGTGATATCATATAGAACCGGGAAGCGACTGGACGGATTGCCAAGTGGGCTATAGAGCTTGGTCCGCACGGTCTGAAGTACGTGCCTCGGACGGAGGTGAAGTCTCAAGCACTTGTGGATTTCATTAATGATTGGACGGAGTTGCAAGCACCTGAAGAAAAGCCGATCATACATATTGGACCATCCATTTTGACGGATCCGTGCAATTGAGGGCTCGGGGCTGGAGTCGATTAACTTCCCCACGAGGTGACAAGTTTTGTTACGTTCTCCTCTTAATGTTCCCTTGTACTAACAATGCAGCTGAGTATGAAGCCTTGCTCCATGGTCTTCGGATGGCTAAGGAGATGAATCTTAGCGGGGTTAAGTGCTTCGGTGACTCGGACCTAGTGGCTCAACAGGTGTCTGGCACTTGGGATTCAAAGGACCCACTCATGGCTGCATATCGTCGTGAGGTGGATATTGTCGCAGGTCATTTCAAGGGCTATCAGGTGGACCACGTGGACCGTCGGAAGAATGAAGCGGCGGACGCTTTAAGCCGGTTGGGCTCTCAACGCAAACCGGTCCCGCCAAATGTTTTTCTAGACGTGCTGCACAAGCCGTCGGTCAAACTCCCTGGTGAAGCGGATTTGGCTATTCCTGATCCGCAGGCCCAATTGGTGGCAGCTCTTCACGTCACTCCGGATTGGACGCTTCCTTATCTTGCGTACATGAACCGGGCGAAGTTACGTAAGATGAGACGCTGGCCCGGCAGATAGTCCGTGATCTAAGTCTATGACCATTGTTAATGGCAAATTGCATCATTGCAGCGTGTCAGGGGCGTTTCAACGCTGTGTGTCCCCTGAGGAAGGCTGTGAAATATTGCGTGAGATCCACGGAGGAGATTGTGGTCACCACGCCGGTTCAAATCCTTGGTGGCTAAAGCGTTCCGCCACGGTTTCTATTGGTTGACTGCCCATGCTGATGCGGAAGATCTGGTCAGACGATGTGATGGTTGCCAAAAGTTTTCCAGACGTGCTCATGTACCGCCCAAGAATTGAGGATGATTCCAATTACTTGGTCGCTTGCGACTTGGGGTTGGATATGATTGGACCTTTTAAAAGGTCCAAGGACAAAAGACCCACCTCCCGGTGGCGGTTGACAAATTTACAAAGTGGGTGGAGGCGAACCTGTTAGCAAGTGTGACGCAGCTACGGCGGTTCAGTTCATCAAAAAGGTGATTTTACGGTTTGGCTTTCCACACAGTATCATCACAGATAATGGTACCAATTTGTCCAAAGGTGCCATGAAAGAGTTCTGTGAACGTGAGCACATCCGGCTTGACATTTCCTCAGTAGCCCACCCACAATCCAATGGTCAAGCGGAAAGGGCTAATCAAGAGATCTTGAGAGGCATCAAGCCCCGGCTTATGGTCCCTTTGCAGAGGACACCGGGTTGTTGGGTAGAAGAGCTACCGTCTGTGTTATGGAGTATCAACACTACGCCTAACAGATCCACGGGATACACGCCGTTCTTTATGGTCTATGGAGCGGAGGCGGTTCTCCCCAGTGACATCCGTCATGACTCACCTCGTGTGGCGGCTTATGTTGAAGCGGACAACGAGACAGCACAGCAGGACGCTTTGGATCGGTTGGATGAAGAGCGTGACATAGCAGCTGCCCGCTCGGCGATTTACCAACAGGATCTTCGTCGTTACCATAGTCGCCGGTCGTAACCGTAACTTTTCAAGAAGGAGATTTGGTGCTTGGCTCATCCAAGACCGGATGATATGCACAAGCTATCCCCACCTTGGGAGGGACCTTTCGTGGTCAGCAAGAATCGCACAACGGGCGTACTATCGATCGATATTCGAGAGCATAAAGACTCACGCACGCCGAGGAGGAGACCAACAAGCCGTGGAACATAGCTCATCTTCGCCTTATTATACCGAGCCATCGGCTCTACTTATGTACATATTATGACAAGTGTATATATTATGAATAAAGTAATAAACCGGAGCCTCGGCTAAAGCGGGTATTTGTTCATTACATCATCGGTGGTTACATGGAGTTGTTCTGTCTTAAAGCGCCTCCGTTTACCCCCGAGTTTGCTTTTCAAAAGCTTTGTGATATCACTTGGGGCTTGGTCGGTTCGAACCAATGCAACACCTTTTGATAGGCGAAAGCCACCAAATCACTTGGGGACATGGTCAAGACTGAACCAATCACGCCTCTTGATCGGCCTAAGGCCATAGAGTCACTTGGGGCTTGGTCAACCCAACCATTGCCACGCCACTTGATCGGCATAATGCCACGGTTTCAGCTTGGGGACTGGCTGACTTGAACCATGGCTACACCTTATATGGAGCTTGGTCGTGTCCGACCATGGTAACACCATCTGATCGGCTCCGTAAAGCCTTCTTTTTGTAAACGGTTTATCATTGCCTTTGCTTCCATTTTTTTTCATAACTATTATTTGATTTTTGTTGTGTTTCTTAAACCGACAACATTTTTAAACCGGTTCAAACTGTCAATTGACGGAATTCGATCCATTTTTTAATCCGGAGATAATTTCACCGGTTTGACTTTTTTCTGTTAACATCCCATTATGGAGTAATAGGGGGCTTGTCATGACACGTCACGGTTTACGTGGTAAACTGGCATTATGAATAACAGGAGCTATTTTCTCCTTTGACGGTAAGGGTTTATACAACCTCTGCTTCAAGATTGGCTAAGCCAACTTTATGCCCAGCAATGGCAGGTATTTTGTATCATAAATTTTTGATTCTATACCTCAATATTTCATTTCATATTTATATGAACGTCACAAGCTGGCTGGCGGCACAAACCGCCGTGGCGGTTTAAGATTTTGTGACTGCAGGCAATATAGATTGAAAGTTTCGATCATTCAAGCAAAAGTATCAGCACCTATGCACGAAGGCATATTAAAAGCAAGAGTGTTGGCTATCCTATTACAAGGCAACATGGTGCCCAAATAAGATCATTGTTTCTTGGCGGAATAAAATGAAACAACTATTCAAACCGGCTTCCGGTTCATGCTTGCTCGCCGCCCCGGTCTGAGGGTTGTCGGTCGTCCTGCGCCGCTTCAGCTTCTTCATCTCTACCCAGCGGCTGGAAGTCAACAGTGGTCCAGTCGATTCCCATTAAAGCTTGAAAGACAGCCTCCTCATGGATCAGGGAAGATGGTTCAATATCAGGAGCGTAAGTATGCTTACGGATCGGAGGGATCAGGTTCTCCGCTTCAGGAATAGGTGCAGCTACTCGCTTGTTCTGATCGTCATACTGAGCTTGATAATGCGACAAGTTTGCCTCTTCACCAATTGGCAAGCCGAGGGCGACTGCCGGTTTATCGCTCTCGTGTCATCTTTGTTGAACTCGAGCCGTCTTCCTTCAGATCGATAGCCCCGAGCTGCTTCAAGCAGGATCGAATCGCACCCATGCTTTGGCCCGGATTAAAGGCGTTAATGGCGCCGGTTCGAGTAGCAGATTTTTCAGCTCTTCAATCCGGCGGAAGCATTGACAACCTCCTAAGAGTATCTTGAATTAAGGAGGGTGCTGAATTGTTATGTGATGCAGTGGAGATGATCCGCTGCGCTCCAAAGGTACAACTGCTCTATTAAAGTGTGGGCAGCCTTCAATTTCTTTCAACATCGACCCCAAGTGACCAATGCGCAGCCTACAGATTGCAAGAGAAATCACAAACCGGACTTATCATAAGAAGGCCAAGATTATCACTGAAGCCAAAGGAAACTTACCAAAGATGGCAGCGATCGTGGAATGCACTTGTCGCTTCACGCTGGTCACTCATCTACCACCGGTTTAAGGGCAGCTTCGCATTTTCAACCTTTTTGGTTAAAGCGGCCTTTTCAGTATCCCAGCCGGCCCGCTCAGACTTGAACCACTCCTTGAGCTGCTCCATAGTAGTCAAAGCGGTTTTCAGCTCATCCTTGGCCTTGGAGGTTTCTGCTTGTTGAGATTTCAGATTTTCTTGAAGATCATTGATTTGTGAGGCTTGTTGGCGTATCTCACTCTGCAACAAAAAGGGAGCATGTTAAATATCTTCATTACAAGTCCCAAGTGCATAACCAGTTATACACTTGGCACTTGGGGGCTAATGCATATTTGATCGTCATCTATCAATAAAATCACAAAGTCCCAAGCTCAATACAGGTATTCAACTTGGCACTTGGGGGCTAATGGCTATTTGCTCGAACATGTTACGATGCGGCGATATAAATTACAGTCCCGGTTTAACTATGCTAAGTTGAACCGCCCTTGGGGCTACATCGGTGGATTCTCAAGCATTAAGTTTATGTTAAGTCCCGTTTAACTATGCTAAGTTGAACCGCCCTTGGGGGCTACATCGGTGGATTACAAGCATTGTTTATGTTAAGTCCCGTTTAACTATGCTAAGTTGAACCGCCCTTGGGGGCTAGGAGAGTTAACAAAAATTGAAATATTCAAGCGGGAAAATAACATGGAGGTTACCTAGAATTTTTCTTTCATCATCTTCACCAGGCCAGCTTCATAGTCACGGCTGGTATACAGCCGGTTCAAGTAGCCAGAATGAAGGTCTTGGGGGTTCAGAGCAGCGTAAGTTGCCAGATCAACATCCCACTTGCCCTTGCTCATAGTGGCAAATTCCTCTTTGGCAGAATGTTTGGATAAAGCGACCGGATTACCCGGTTCACTGTGGCCAAAGCCAGTAATCACAACGTCATCGTCCTTGCTATCACCGGTTTGACCAGGGGCAGTCGGTTTGTCAGCAGGCCGGATTGGACTGGTGGATTTTTCAATCCGGGTTGGGCTTCTGGGCTGGTCAGCAGGAAGGGAGGTATTGACAGGCCTTTCTTCAGCAACAAAATCGTCATCTTGCAGTGGCGGATCATTGGGAGTATCTTCACAGATAGCCGCTTCAAGATTTGGGGCGCTGTCCGGTTCAGGGGCAGTCTCTTCGTCGGCCGTTTTATCCAGACGAGCCTTTTTGCTCGGCCTAGGCTTGGCCCTGAAAAGGCACAATAACAGTAAAATACGGCGCGTACTACACTGATGCAGTAGAAACAATATGAAAGGTATAACTTACCCAAGCACCGTTTTAAGTGGTGGCAGCTGAGTGGCTGAGGACTCGCCGGATGAGGAATGGGAAGTGACCTGATAATCGGAGTCAGACGGATTAAGGGGTTGACAAAAACAGCATGCTTTAGGATAAGCACTGACAAGCAAATTAGAGACCTCTGAACGACGTTTCCGAACCGGACTATTCGGTAAACCGGTGGAGGTAACTACCTGGCATTGTGTTGAGAGTAGTGCGGCGAGCTTCATGTTGTTGAGTCTTCATAAGAAATTTGGGATCCAAGTAAGCAAGGGGATGAGAAAATTTAATTTTCCAGTTTGCCCGACGGATTTTTAGTGAAGGCAAAGGATTTGAGTCAGAGGAGAGAATGGTTACCTCTACAACATCAGCATTACTGGTTTTAGCATCATCCTGACAAATATCATCATTAATTAGGCGTGTGAAAAGTAAGCCAAGCGAATCAAGTTCTACCTCAAGGTCCGGATTACCCACATCATCATCCATAGCCGGATCGAAGATGCGATGGTTTTCCTCTTATGAGCAGTCTTCTTGACAGCTTTGGTCTTTTGCGGATTGGTTTTTCGGTTTGTCCGCTTCTCTCGTTTCTCTTGTGGACGTTTCTTGCTCGAAATGGATCATCACCCGATTAAGCAGCAGTTGATGTTAAAAGTGATACCGGAGATGGCAGTAATATATTCAGTAAAAAATAGTCAGAAGTCTTACAGATGGTGGTTTGTTGGTAGCACAGAAGGGGAGCAGACCGGTTCGGGCACAGAGGTTTTCCGGTTCGTTCAACATTTTCTTCACAGCCTCGGTGACCTCGTCATCGGTAAGCTGGATATTAATATGTCGGAGGGGGTCGTCGACACTACCCGTGTATTCACACATTAAACTGGAGCGCTGGGAGAGGGGCAGTATGCTCCATGATATCCAACAGCGTGCAAGATCAATTCCGGTTAAACCATTGGCCATGAAGGCTCTGAGCTTGGAGAGTTGAGGAGCGTATTTACTTCTCTCATTGGCAGTTAATCTTTGCGGAAAGGGATGTGTGTTACTGAGTCGCTCCGGACGAAAACCGGGCAAAGGATTCTCATTGGCAGGTGAAGTGTCTCTGCAATAAAACCATGTTTGATTCCATTCCTTGGGGTGGCTGTGCAGTTTAACATGAGGATAAGTGACCTCCTTCCTTTTTTGAATCGCCACACCACCCAATTTTGTGTTGGGCCCGTCAGTGAATTCTGTGCGGCGGTTTAGATGGAAGCAGTCTCTAAACAGTTCAACTGTGGGTTCTTCTTGAAAGTATGCCTCACAGAGCACTTGGAAGTGTCAAATATTGGTAACGGAATTGGGGCCCGTATCTTGCGGACGGAGCTGAAAATTGGCTAACACATCCCGGTAAAATTTTGAACCGGGCGGGTTGAAACCCCGGGCTAAGTGATCTGTGAAAACTACAACCTCTCCTTCTTGAGGTGTGGGTGGACATTCTTTGCCAGGAACCCTCCAATGGATGGTATTTTTGCTGCTTAAAGCGCCAGTCAGGACCAGATTGTTTAATTGAGTTTCGGTGACACGGGAAGGAGCCCAGTTTCACTCATATACTTGTTTGGCCATCTACAAAAAGTATAAATCCGGTTCAAGAAATGTGTTGGGACAAAGAAAGAACCGGTGTACAATGCTAAATCGGAGACAAGTACATCTAAACCGGAATTCTATGAAGCGACAGTGTCTGGTTAAGGAGTTCTGGAGGTTCAACAAGGGGACTAATGGTGTATACCGGTTTATTTAATTTTTTCTATGTTAAGTTAAACCGCCTGGTCTAAATATTGAAAACAATCGAGGTTGCGAACCGCTAAGTATGCAGAAACAGGTTTCGCAAGATTTCCCTACAACGAAGGATCTGAAGCCAGATCAGAAGAGAAGAAAAATATCCAAAAAAATTAATAAAGCAGAGTAGTATTGATGCAATGAGCAGGAGATGATGTGCGAGATCAATGGACGCGAGCACGAGACTACAGGCGGATGCTAAAAGCTACTACTAATCAAAGCAAGGTGTCACAGATCTATCCAGGAATCTGGTATGAGCATGAACAGTTAATGGAGCGCTGCAAGAACAAGAAACCCTAGAATGGATCTAGGTTGAGGGGAACTGAGGACCTACCTGAGTTGAGGAGATGCGGAAGAGTGCCGCGTTTCTCTGGTGCGTTCAGGTTGATGCAGCGGCTCAAGATGGTGCAGAGGTCGATGGCGGCGGCGGAGCTCCGAGGCTAGCGACGCGAGGAAGACGAAGAGAAAAGGAATGACCCTTCGGTCCTATTTATAAGGCAAGATACCTGTGTCAGGCGCGTGAATCAAGGAGCCATAGATCTAGGAAGCAGAGATGTCGCCTCGATTATTGCGGATCTATTAAACAAAGAAGATATCATGAATGCTATCTTTTTGGGGACGTCATGCCGGTTTACAGCAACTGGAGAAGGTGACATCACGGCGGTTCAACGATTTCAAGAAGGTATTGAAGATGAAGGTTTTATCAAGGATTGACATGAACCTGTTCAAATCAATCTGGGGCCTAATGTTGGGGATATTACTACTGGGCGTAAACCGGCCTATCTGGGCCGGGTTAACTTCATCAGTAGTTCAACGGTGTAAAAGCCCAAGAGGCATGAAAGTATGGGCCCAAGGCCTGTAGCTGGTTTAGAACCTGTAGCCGTAAACCGGCATGGTATGTAAACTTGTATTGTAAGTTAGGAATAGAGAGAGACCAACCCGGTTACGGGTATGAACCGGAGATTGGGACTCTCTGAACCGACGGGCGTCACCCGTGTATATAAGGGGACAACCCGGGACGGTTCAAGGGGAGACAACATCAACTCGAGGCCTAGGCGAAGCTTATTTGCTCCCTAGTCATCGAGACCACATCAATCCCATCACAACTAGACGTAGGCTTTTACCTTCATCGAAGGGGCCGAACTAGTATAACTCTTGTGTCTTTGCGCCCGCTTTAACCCCTTCAAGTTAACCTGTAGCGATGGCTCCACGACTAAGTCCTTTCATGAGGACATTTGTCGTGACAAAACCACAACACTTTCCACTTCCACGATTTAATGGACTTTCAAGAAGATGAAGTGGGGGAAGTTGTTGTGGAGAAAGCAGAGGGTTGCGATCGGGAAGCAGAGGTGGCGCTGCCATGCAAGAAAAAAGAGCGATGGAAAACAGTCTAGGTGGAGGATTACTGCTGACGTGGCTGCACGGGAATGGATGGTGACGTGGATAGGCTGCATGTCAAGAGAAATAACATAGTGGGGATGAACTATTTAGGTATTATAGATTCACACATGTATTTAAGTTTCCAATCAATACAATTCTAGCATGAATAATGAACTTTTATCATGAACGGGAAATATGATTATTATTGCCTCTAGGGCATTTCAAACATTGCCATGTCCAAGTACCTTACCCTTGGAGTAATCTCCAAAAGTCACATACTTGCGTGGACCATCATTCTAAGTAAGCTCAAGGAACATGTCTTTATCTCCTGTCATGTGATCGGTACATCCAATATCAAGAATCCACTCTTTTCCTCCGGCCATGTAGCCTCGAAGATTTTCCATGAGACTAAGATTTCTCATAGTCTTCTCATATTTGATGTCAAATTATTTTTCCTCGTCACAATAACCATTTCCATCATCATCATCATCATAATGCATATGATCATCACCTAGGTCAAGTGATTCGTTAGATTTATGACCATGATAATGTGCAAGTTTTTTAATTCTATTTTTCCATGATAATGTTTATAATGGTTCCAACATCACCCTTAGCATGCATAAGATCACAAAGCTCAATAGACATTCATCAAACTTAGGATCACTAGGCTTCATTTTATGAAAGGCAATGGACTTAAGCAGGATTTCATTGAGATTTTTTCAAGGGATAATTCGGAAAGCGCTCCTCAAGGTACTCCCATATAGCGTATGCGCATTCAAAGTTTTGCAAGAAAACAAGCACATTTGTAGGTAAACCTCTAATGATAAGATTAACAGTCCTAAGATTACAAACCATGTCAAGATACTCATCAGGGGTAGGATGCAAAGGATTAATAGGAGGCACATAAGGGCTAAGAATATACTTGCTCAAATTATATTCATTGAAGATCTCAAGCATTTCAGTTTTCCAAGAACCATAAAACTCCCCATCAAGGATAGGCACTCTATGTCTAATACCCCTGAATGTAGACTCATCCATCTTCCTCCAATGGTGATTAAACCAAAGCAATGGAGACCAAAGCTCCGATACCAATTGAAAGATCGAGAAAAGGGGTCTTGTAACGCCAAAGATGCGGCTATATCTCCCACGTGTCAAGGCACGACTTAGAGGCATAACCGCATGTTGGTTTTGTCGAAAGAAGGGTCATCTTCACACAATATCAGTACAAGAACAAGGATAGATAAATAGTTGGCTTACAATCGCCACTTCACACAATGAACAAATAATTCATATATCATTCAGAGTACACACATAGTCTGACACATGGGGCTGAGCAAAAGCGGTAACATAGCCAAACAACGGTTTGCTAGGAAGGTGGGTTAGAGGCTTGACATGGCAATATGGGAAGCATGATAAACAAGTGGTAGGTAGCACGACATAGAGATAGAGCAAACAACTAGCAAGCAAAGATAGAAGTGATATCGAGGGTAATGGTCATCTTGCCTACAAAGTTCTCAGAGTTGTCGAAAGCTTGCTCCTCGTTAGCGTACTCAATAGGTTCCTCGTTCACGAACTCGTCTCCTGGCTCTTCCCAAAGCAAGAACACAAGCAATGGAACAACAATCAATCACGGTTCAATGCACAAGCAACATGATGCAAGACATGGCATGGAATGCAAGATATGATGTGCAATGCATATGGGTACTCCGGAAGGGAAAAGATGATCAAGGCATCAAATTGGCAACCAAGCATGCCGCTTGAAAGATGAGTTGATTTCAGTCGAAATCGATATAAGGATTGCCGGAAACGGATGCACGGTTTGCAAATGACAAGCAAAACAATAACGATGCAAATCTGCGCTTAACAGCATCATAGCACCTAAGGTGCATCAAGAAACTATGCTACAGCACTCCAACATAGCAACAAAGCACATGGTCGCGAAGTAAACATGCAGATCTAAAAATCATGAACACAGAGCTCCTGCTAGAACTCTCTAGAACAAGCTCAAAACAGCATGTCAAAAATGCAAATGATAACAACATCACAGACTTGGTGAAAAAACTAACATGGCATAAACAACATCAGGTAGCAATGTTTAGAGCTAGCAAACAACATGCTGCAAGAACATATCATGGCAAACAAAGGTATGGAATGCTAGTACTAAAATCATAGAACGTAACACCCTTAATGAACTTTGATCATAGATGCATGGAAAATGATGTGGCACCCATGCAAACATGGCAAGTCATATGATCAGTTTCAGACAGAAGAAAAACATGACATGGCAGAAACAGATTCATGATAGCAACTTTACAAGCTCATGCCACTCAACAAAAAGCATTTCATGGCATCACAAGGTAACCAACAGTAAGTATACATATTCATTAAGCTAATCATGGCAAGAGCAATTCCATAGGGTACACGGATCACTAGCAAAACACATGGCAAAACTGAACTTCATGTTAACAATCTGCCATGAACAATATTTAGCAAAAGTAGAGCATGGTAATGACAAGCTAGAGTACTCCATAATTGCAACCAGAGGCATTAATGTATAGAGAAATACCACATCTTCAAAACACTCTTACTGAACTATCTCAAAATGTGCATGGATCTCATGGTAGCAACACGACAACATAGCACCAAAATGTAACAGGAAAAGACAGCAAAAATACAAGGCTTGCACCTCCGTAAAGATGGTATGATGAAGCTCATAAAACATGTAGATATCATGCTCATAGGATGCATACACAAAATGCAACGAAAATGACAAATCAACAAGTTAAGTTGAATACCAGTAGACATCATATAGCACTTTTGCAACAAGAATTAAGGCATCAATATGGACAGTAGCATGCATGCAAATGACACTAACATGAATAGCATCACGAGATGAACATTTTGATATATCATATGCATGATTCGGATCACCGAGCACGGAGATATGGCATGATGAAGAGGGCACAAAAATATTGGATTCCAGGGACTTAGACGAAATTCTCACCCTCCTGATCTAGGGTTTTCACGCGAACCGAGGCTCGCCGGATGAACTCGCCGGAGTTGGAGGGGAACGGCGGCCGGAGATGAGGGAGCTCGCCCGAGTGCTCGGGGGCTCTAGATCCGGTGGTCGCCGGCGATGACGGGTGGCGCAGGAGACGGCGCGGTGTCGGGCGGCTCCGGGCGGCGCACGCAGCGACCGCGAGGGGCAGCAGAGGACGGAGAGGCGAGGTGCAGCGGAGGCGGCATAGCGAGGTCGAGCGGCGGTGCGGGGGATCAGCGCGCGGATCGGGCGGCGCGCTGGTGCGTGAACGGGCTCTGGGCTGTCCCGGGCCGAGCAGGCCGGAGCGGTGGGGAGCGGTGGCTTGTCACGTGTCGCGACATGAGTGGTGCGGGCGGCGGCGCGGGGCATGTCCGGCGACGTACGGACACGTCCGGCGGTGCGGAGGGAGGTGGACTAGGGTTTCATCCGTGATTTGGAAGGGGAGACACATATTTATAGGTCGGGGGAGCTAGGAGTGTCCAAATGAGGTGCGGTTTTCGCCCACACGATCATGATCCAACGACGGAGAATATGGAGGGTGTTAGATGGGTTAGTGGGCTATTTTGGAGGGGTGTTGGGCTGCAACAAGAGAGGGGCTTTTACAGTTACCCGGTTAACTGTTGGTGCATCAAACGACCTCCAAATGGAACGAAATTTGACAGGCGGCCTACCGGTGATGTACCAAGGCCACTTGGCAAATCCTGACCCATTCCGAGAACATTTTTCTCCCGCTCATGAAACGAGTTTTGAGGGGTGCAACGGGTGCATATGGGAGTGTCAGATCGCGAAACGGACAACGGGGAAAAATGACCGGAGGCATGAGACGAACACGAATGCAAATGAGATGCACATGATGACATGAGATGAAATGCATGACATTGACAAAATGCAAAACGAAAGACAAAAATCCAACCATGAAGGAAATATCATATCACATGGGCAGAAATGGCAAGAGTTGGAGTTACAATTATGGAAAGTTACATCCGGGGCATTACAACACTCCACCACTATAAGAGGATCTCGTCCTGAGATCTAGGATGGCAATAGAGAGAAGCAGAAAAGGAAGAAGACAGGTAAACTAAGTTGCTTCTTGTACAAACGAGTGAAACCAATGAACCTTGAGAGGTTAAACAATTTTGAGAAAAGAATACAATGGAGATGATCGAAGTTGAAAACACTCTGTTAGGAAAGAGGAACAAGGAACATAGCGAACACCTTGGGGTTGCAAAGACATGAATGAAGTGCTCCAACGACAAGGAAGGACATGTAACCATTCCGGTTGAAACAGAATAAGCAAGGAATGAGAACGAAAGAATGCAGGAAGCACTCCGGTAGAAAAGAGAAGCAAAACTTGACAAAATGGGAAGAACTTGAAAAGAGGAGACGACACTCTGGTTAAATGGATAAGCACGAACAGAACACAGTCCTCACAATTCGAGATGGTGAGTGAAGAGAGCAACATCACAATGCCTCCGGAAGAAAGAATAGAAGATAGATCATTGGAATAACAGAATGGAGAAGAAAATGCCAGCTTCTGCCACAAATGAGCTTGGAAAGCACCCTTCCAAGAAGGTTATAACGGAGTTATTAGGAAAACCAACAACGAAACGAATAAACTTGTAGTGGGCTTATGGACAACTTCTTAAAATTGAAGCGAAATTCTGCCACTACGGAAACAAATAATATAATTGATAACACCAACAAGATGAAACACTTCTTCCACCAAGATGATAGAGAGATAAGTTGGATCATTGGTAAGCACCACAATATCAACATTCCTTAGGGAAGGCTTTGGTGAAATATGACACAAGATAACTCAAACGAAGAGATTAATGGATTTAAAATACCTCATTCTTGAAAACACGTGAATCGCGAAACATGAATGGAGATTGTCAAGAATGATATAACGCCATGTCAAAAGATAAGATAAAAAGAATTGCACTTTGGAATGCAATATGAAGAAACCTTGAACTCCTCAAAACAAAACATGTGTTGAGCACCCTGTTTAATTTTGAGTATAGCTTGGCGGATCATAACTTCGAGAGAAATCTTGAAGAACAATTGAAGAAAGAAAAGAATCCTTGACGAACCACCATGTAGAGCCTCCATGAAGAACTCCAATAATAAAAGGATGATAAAAAGAAAGAGAGGTTGAAAACACAAGGTGAAGCCTTGCGATGATTTAGATGGAGCTTCGCGAAGAGATAACGCAGAAAACTTGGAACTCCGGAAAAGAAAAGATGAAGCATCTCGAACCAAAAAATGTGACATGATGAACAACTCTGTAAAGAAGAAACTAGATCACTTGGATGAAACAATAATAAGAATTACGTTATGCGTATCCTTCACCAATTTAAATAGATGACAAGAAATGGATTTGGCATACTACTTATTCTCGTAGAAAGGATTAAGAGAGACATAGCGTAAACTTGAGAAAAGTCTTCAACGATCATGTGGTAGGATTTAAACAACGAATAAATTAATATGAGAACATAGGAAGAGGAATCTTGAGCAAACTCCCGTCAGAACTAAAAAAGAACAAAGAAAATATCGCGAAACACTGGAAAGAATTAGAAAAAGAATGAAGATACATGAGAGAATTTAGAAACAAGTGAACGAAAAGATCACGAGCTTATTAGAGAATACTTGAATGATGCACCGGTAAGATTTGGAGAACGAGAGCTGAAAGTTGGAATGAATAATTCTGAGATGATGGGCTCCGGAGAATCCAACTAAAAGACTCCTGAATTTCTCCGGATGGGTGAATAGAATTCCCACAATCGAAAACAATTATGAGAGGATGGCATCGAGCTTGAACTACGCATCTTTGGGAGAACGTACGGATTTAAGAGGAACTCTTCTTCGGTCTTCACAATCTGAGAATGACAACGAGAAACACCACCATGAATTGTTGAGGGACTCCGGAATGACAATTAGAAAGATTGAACGAACGATGAAAAGAATTTTAAAGATCTTGGAGAAAGACATTTGACTGATGGTAATTCATTCTTATGTCAAACTTTGAAATGAAATTGAGAATAACTGTGGAAAAATTAGAAGTCAGGTAAGATCCTGGAAAAAGACCTGTGGGTTAGGGCCCACTCAGAAGATACACCATTGAACGATTTAAAAGAGACATTGCGCCGGTTGAATTAAATGGCTCAAAAGAGATAACAACCTCGAGATATCTTGAATGGATTAGGAATGAAAACACGAATCTCCTGAGATATCTTCAGTATTCTAGAACAAAAGAATGGCGAGAAGTGGACGATTAAGAGGTGCACCGGCATGAGAAAACATTTGAAACAAGGAAAGGATATGATCGACAAAGCTTGAATTGAATCCACCGGAGAAGAAAAAAACGAAGAATAATAAACTTGAAGCTCCATTAGTATCTTCCTGAGAATCACCAGATAAGAACATTGACGAAAAAGAATGGAGAGACTTCCCATCAATAAAAAGGATACTTGGTTAAGAAATCTGAGTCCTTGAAGAAAAAGGGTGGGAGGGCGGGAAAACAAAGGCAACTTGGGGCAGATGGAATGGATACCGTTGAGAAAACTTAGAATTGATCTCGCGAATGGGAAAATGATAGGATTAGTCTGGAGAGAAGCACGCCGGTTAGAAAAGAATTAATATGACAACCTCGATGATAAAAAAAGGATTAGTATTCACATAGAAATATGAGAAAACCGCTTAGGAAAAGAAGGTATGGAATCAACACTTGACATTGACGCAACTCGACTACCACAACTCAAAGCAAAACAAAGATTTGGCTTGCAGAATAGGCCGGAACAAATAAATATGATAGAGATTTACCCAATCCCATATCATGCATCTGTCGGAAAGATGTTCTAGGAGCTACTTGAATTCCCACCTATAAACTCTCAAAACTTTCTGGTTATGCAATCTGGTGTTGGGGATACAGGGGAAGCAATATATCTCACCCAAGTAAACAATCCCTACATCCAGATGTATCCATCCGTCAACACATAACCAAGAAAACTCCGAAAATCGTGTACCTCAACCTTCCAAAAGCATCTGTTATACGAGCTATGGCAATACTCCCGAACTCCCTCCCTAGTACTGGGTGGCGTCGAGGTTATCTCACCACTAGCTGCATAAAAGAGATTTTCGATGTCGGCGAACTCAGGTATTCCAGATCTGCAATGATAAAATTGTGACGACAACACCTCGGAGCTCAACTCCCCGGGACACTGTCACAACCCCTAAATGTTAGGAGGCACCAAGAACAATGTTCTCGTCACAAGAAGATCGAAATGATCCAAAGATACCCGCATTATCCTTAAACAAATTCATGAAACTTGAGGAGAGGAAAGTCAAAACATCTACGTTAGGAGGCCTCACCAGAGCGATGAAGGGACTGAGGAGTAAAAAGAATCCTACACTCCGATATATATGATCCTAAGTTCATAACATTTTGTTCTAGACTCAACAACGTCATCGGTTCGATCAAGCAGGGGGCTCCTAAGTCGGAGATGGCTCTGATTACCAACTTGTAACGCCCAAGATGCGGCTATATCTCCCATGTGTCGAGGCACGACTTAGAGGCATAACCGCATGTTGGTTTTGTCGCAAGAAGGTCATCTTCACACAATCCCATGTATAAGAACAAGGATAGATAAATTGTTGGCTTACAGTTGCCCCTTCACACAATGAACAAATAATTCATACATCATTCAGAGTACACACATAGTCCGACTACAGACAAATCCAAATGAAAAGAAGACAACACCGAATGCTAGATCCTCGATCGTCCCAACTGGGCTCCACTACTGATCATCGTAACAACCAAGGTCCTTTTTGAACCCCCACTTGAGTTCGGTAGCATCACCTGCACTAGTATCATCGGCACCTGCAACTATTTTGGTAGTATCTGTGAGTCACGTGGACTCAGCAATCTCAAAACCCGCGAGATAAAGACTATTTAAGGTTATGGATAGGATGTGCTAATGAGGTGGAGTTGCAGCAAGCGCTAAGCAAATATGGTGGCTAACATACAAGTACAAGAGTAAGATGAGAAACTACGCAACAGTCGTGAAGCTAGAAGTGATCAAGAAGTGATCCTGAAACTACTTACGTTCATACATAACCCAAACCGTGTTCATTTCCCGGACTCCGCCGAAAAGAGACCATCACGGCTACACACGCGGTTGATGCATTTTAATTAAGTCAAGTGTCAAGTTCTCTACAACCAGATATTAACAAATTCCCATCTGCCACATAACCACGGGCACGACTCCCGAAAGTTTATACCCTGCAGGGGTGTCCCAACTTAGCCCATCACAAGCTCTCACGATCAACAAAGGATATTCCTTCTCCCGGAACAACCCGATCAGACCCGGAATCCCAGTTACAAGACATTTAGATAATGGTAAAACAAGACCAGCAAGACCGCCCGAATGTGCCGACAATTCCCGATAGGAGTTGCACATATCTCGTTCTCAGGGCACACCGGATGAACACTACGTACATCAACCGAAAACCCCGGGTGAAGGGGTGGCACCGCAAGTGGCTCTAGGTTGGACCAACACTCAGAGGAGCACTGGCCCGGGGGGGTTAAATAAAGATGACCCTTGGGTTTGCAACTCCCAAGGGAAAAATATAGGTTATTAGGAAATGGCAAAACCAAGGTTGGGCCTTGCTAGAGGAGTTTTATTCAAATCGAACTGTCAAGGTGGTCCCATAACCCCAACCGCATAAGGAACACGAAATGAAGGAACACAACACCGGTATGACGAAAACTAGGGCGGCAAGAGTCGAACAAAACACCAGGCATAAGACCGAGCCTTCCACCCTTTACCAAGTATATAGATGCATTAATTAAAATAAGAGATATTGTGATATCCCAACATATCCATGTTCCAACATGGAGCAATCTTCAACTTCACCTACAACTAAAATCATTATAAGAGGGGCTGAGCAAAAGCGGTAAATAGCCAAACAATGGTTTGCTAGGAAGGTGGGTTAGAGGCTTGACATGGCAATATGGGAGGCATGATAAACAAGTGGTAGGTAGCGCGACATAGCTATAGAGCGAACTAGCAAGCAAAGATAGAAGTGATATCGAGGGTAATGGTCATCTTGCCTGCAAAGTTCTCAGAGTTGTCAAAAGCTTGCTCCTCGTTAGCGTACTCAACAGGTTCCTCGTTCACGAACTCGTCTCCCGGCTCTACCCAAAGCAAGAACACAAGCAACGTAACAACAATCAATCACGGTGCAATGCACAAGCAACATGATGCAAGACATGGCAGGGAATGCAAGATATGATGTGCAATGCATATGGGTACTCCGAATGGGAAAAGATGATCAAGGCATCATCTTGGCAAACCAAGCATGCCGATTGAAAGATGAGGTGATTTCGGTCAAAATCGATATAAGGATCACCGGAAACGGATGCACGGTTTGAATGACAAGCAAAACAAGAACGATGCAAATCTGCGCTTAACAGCATCATAGCACTTAAGATGCATCATGAAACTATGCTACAGCACTCCAACATACCAACAAAGCACATGGCAGCGAAGTACACATGCAGCTCTACAAATCATGAACACTGAGATCCTGCTAGAATTCTCTAGAACAAGCTCAAAACGGCATGGCAAAAATGCAAATGATAACAGCATCACAGACTTGGTGAAAATACTAACATGGCATAAACAGCATCAGGTAGCAATGTTTATAGCTAGCACACAACATGCTACAGGAATAATATTTAGCAAAAGTAGAGCATGGTAATGACAAGCTAGAGTACTCTATAATTGCAACAAGAGGCATGAATGGATATAAAGATACCACATCTTCAAAACACTCTTGCTGAACTATCTCAAAATGTGCATGGATCTCATGGTAGCAACATGACAACATAGCATCAAAATGTAACAGGAAAAGACTTAGCAAAAGTTACCACGTGTCAGAAATCAACAACATCATGGAGCCTACTTTGCATGCTTGTGCTAATCACCACATAACTCACGAATATACAAGGCCTGCACCTCTGTAAAGATGGAATGATGAATCTCATAAAACATGCAGACATCATGCTCATAGGATGAACACAAAAAATGCAACGAAAATGACAAATCAACAAGTTAAGTTAAATTCAAGCAGACAACATCATATAGCACTTTTGCAACGAGGATTAAGGCATCAATATGGACAGTAGCATGCATGAAAATGACACTAACATGAAGAGCATCACGATACGAACATTTTGATATAGCGTATGCATGATTCGGAGCATCGAGCACGGAGATATGGCATGATGAAGAGGGCACAAAAATATTGGATTCCAGGGACTTGGACGAAATTCTCACCCTCCTGATCTAGGGTTTTCATGCGAACCGAGGCTCGCCGAATGAACTCGCCAGAGTTGGAGGGGAACGGTGGCCGGAGATGAGGGAGCTCGCTGGAGTGCTCGGGGGCTCCACATCCGGTGGTCACCGGCGACGACGGGTGGCGGAGGAGGCGGCGCACATGGCGACCGGCCAAGGGCGGCAGAGGGCAGCGAGGCGAGGTGCGGCGGAGGGCGGCGCGGCAAGGTCGAGCGGCGGTGCGGGGGATCCTGCGTGGTGGATCGAGCGAGCGCTGGGCGGAGTTACCGGGAGGCGGGCGGCGGCGAACGGGCTCGGGGGCCCGACCTGGGCCGAGCAGGCCGGCGTGGTGGGGAGCGGCGGCTTACCACGTGTCGCGACGTGAGTGGTGTGGGCGGCGGCGCGGGGCATATCCGGCGACGTACAGACACGTCCGGCGGCGCGGAGGAGGTGGTTTAGGGTTTCATCTGTGATTTGGAAGGGGAGACACATATTTATAGGTACGGGAGCTAGGAGTGTCCAAATGAGGTGCGGTTTTCGCCCACACGATCATGATCCGACGACGAAGAACATGGAGGGGGTTTAGATGGGTTAGTGGTCTGTTTTGGAGGGGTGTTGGGCTGCAACAAGAGAGGGGCTTTTACGGTTACCCGATTAACAGTTGGGGCATCAAACGACCTCCAAATGGAACGAAATTTGACAGGCGGCCTACCGGTGATGTACCAAGGCCACTTGACAAATACCGACCCATTACGAGAAAGTTTTTCTCCCGCTCACGAAACGAAATTTGAGGGGTGCAACGGGTGCATGTGGGAGTGTCAGATCACGAAACGGACTACGGGGAAAATGACCTGACGCATGAGACGAACACGAATGCAAATGAGATGCACATGAGATGAAATGCATGACATGAACAAAATGCAAAACGAAAGACAAAAACTCCACCATGAAGGAAATGTCATATCACATGGCCGGAAATGGCAAGAGTTGGAGTTACAATTATGGAAAGTTACATCCGGGCGGTTACAGGTCTAGAGGGGGGTGATTAGACCCTTCACTAATAAAAGTGGCAGTTTTCATAATTCTCAAGTTAAGGTTGAGTTTAGCACATATTAAAGGGCACATAATATATTTTACACAAGCATAGCATGAGTATGGGCAGAGAAAAGAGTAAAGCATGCAAGTGCAAGAATGTAAAGGGATGGGAGTTGGAAAGTGCAAACGCAAAGGAGATGCGGAGATTTTTGGCGTGGTTCCGATAGGTGGTGCTATCGTACGTCCATGTTGATGGAGACTTCAACCCACGAAGGGTAACGGTTGCGCGCGTCCACTGAGGGCAAACCCACGAAGGGTCCATGAAGAAGAAACCTTGTCTATCCCACCATGGCCAGCGTCCATGAAAGACTTGCCTCACTCGGGTAGATCTTCACGAAGTAGGCGATCTCCTTGCCCTTACAAACTTTTTGGTTCAACTCCACGTCATGTCCGAGGCTCCCAAGCGACACCTAACCAATCTAGGAGACACCACTCTCCAAAAGGTAATAGATGGTGTGTTGATGATGAACTCCTTGCTCTTGTGCTTCAAATGATAGTCTCTCCAACACTCAACTCTCTCTCTCTCACACAGATTTGGCTATGGTGGAAGAAGGATTTGAGTGGAAAGCAACTTGGAGAAGGCTAGAAATCAAGATTCAAATGGTAGGATTGGAATCTCTTGATCTCAACACATGAGTAGGTGGTTCTCTCTTAGAAAACGAATGATGGAAGTGTGGGTCCGCTCTGATGGCTCTCTTACTGAGTAAGAGGGGCTGGAGGGGTATATATAGCCTCCACACGAAATCCAACCATTACACACATTTGACCAAACTTGGTGGCACTGACTGGAATTCTTTGTGAGACCGACCTGTGCAAAATATATGAACGTTGGAGGTCTCCATGGGACTGACTGGATCATCTAGGTGGGAGCGAAGTGCAATGGCAAAGGCAGAACCGCGTTTCGGTAATTCTGATCAGTTTCACTCGGTGATTCCTAAAGGAAGTGATTTCATCAACGAAACTTGGTACGGCTATCTCGGTGGGATCGAGAGCCATTTTGGCCAGATCAAAATGTTAGGGTTTGGCTGTGGCAGCGTCCAGATGAACTCGGTGGGTCCAAATAGGTAGAATTCGGTGGGACCGAGTTGGCTTGAAGGAGTTTTGGACATATTAGGATAGAGAAAGTGGTTGAGAATTTTGGAGCAATACCACTAAGCACTTGAGCAACCATAACATTATCAGCACCTCATCCCCTTTTAATAGTATTGGCTTTCCTATGGGCTCAATGTGATCTTGGATCACTTAACAAAAAAAGGTAGAGTCTTGAGCTTTTGCCAATTTATGTCCTCAGCATTTTGAAGGGTTCCACATCCTCATGTTCTTGCCATGCCACTGTTGAGCTTGTCTGAAATATACTAGATAAGACCATTAGTCCAACAAGAAGTATGTTGACATTAATTACCAAAACTACCAAGGGAGCAAATGTGCTTTGAGCAGGTAATCCTTCACTACATTTATCAAGCCCTTCTGCTGATCAGAAATAATAACCCGGCCAGCTCCATTGTTGTTTATTTCCAAGTCCTTAATGAGCTTGATGCTCCTTTTTGTTACTAGTCCATGTCTTCTCAAAGCTTTGCACAACTAGTTCTTGCTTCTAAAAACCATGGTCAAAGCAAAATGTGGTACTTCACTTTCAGTGATGTACTTTGGAATGAGCTCTTCCTCTTCCTTATGTGACCATCTAAATCTTCATCATAGTTGTAGTCTTCATCAGATGAATCATAATTCCAATCCATTTCTTCTCTTTCAATTTGTTCCTCCATGTTGGCAATTAGATCAATTAGCACTCGACCTGTAGTGTCCCTTCCAATCTAGCTCTTGGACTCCCTCATCCTTTTCTTAAACTTCCTAGCATGTCTTCTAAGCTCCAAAACTTCTGAATCCTCCCCACAGTCATTAGTATGCCCAATGTATTCAGTTTCACTATCTGAATCTGAATTTTCTTTGCCATTGTCAACCTGTGCAGCTGTCACCATTTGGTCATTGACATGCCCTGAAGCTTGAGGTTCAGAAGCAAAGGCAGATGCACCTTGATTTGGATTCAAACCCTGAGAAAAATTCCTTCAATCTCTGCCATTTCATCTACATCATGATCAACATCTACTTGTCTTGTACTGCTTATTGTCTACTTGATGGGGTTGCAAATTCTTTGTGTGATCACACCAGTTTCATCACTAATGAGCACATCAGTGTCAAATTCTATAGGTTCAAGAGCAGTTATCACTGCATCTGGTTCATCATCACTCTGTTCCATGATTTCATCCTCAAAGTCTCAAAGTCACCCCACTGTTGTTGTCATTGCTGTCTTCCTCTCCATGATACTCCACATACAGCAACTCCTCCAACACAGATTTAGTCAGCCATCTTCACACACACCCAATGCCATGATTAAGGCAAACCAAGCCATTGATAATCTCTTTCCCAGGAAGCAAAAAATAGAACTTCATAAATTCCTTCAATTGAATATGATCTTTTAGATAAGCTTTGACTTCCTATAGAGACAATTTATCCCTCTCAATCTCTGGCATTGCTTATTCTCCCCAACATAGTCCAAATTTGGACCAATGTGGATGAATTTCCCTCCAGTATGAAATCGAACACTCAAAATCTCCCTTGGGTCCATGATTTCACTGAAATAAACATACACTGTGATCAAAATAAAACATAACCTATTCCCCTTCACAAAAAATCAAGCTTTTGCTTCACCCAAATCGTCCCCAAATTTGCCACTGAAAACCCTAACCCTAATGTTGTAACTACAATAAATATGAATAACAGGCGAGGAGGTCATCCAAGACATTCTTCTCGGACGCATCATCGCGTCATCATGATCGTCGCAGCGGCGGCGATCAACCGCCATTCGCCATTACCCTCGCAAGAGAAGGAGGAAGGCAAGGGGACACAGAGAGAAAAAGTGAAATGATTAGCCGAACTAGGCCGGCACACTTTTATCGATGCGGGCGCGCGTCGAATGACCCATCCTGGCCATCCCTTTGCCATCGGCAATCGTTGTTTGGGAAACGACACTAGGGTTTGGTTTGGACTGGGATTAATTAGCTTAGGGTGCGAACGACAAGGATTTCGACTTCAAGGTTTGATTCGCCGAACATCTATGAATTTAAGGTTTAAAATGGACTTTTTCCTGTGGAATCGGGTGGGCCAAAGAAAAGGTCAACATTTTATCTGATGCACCGCAAAGCTTTGAAATCAAGTATTTTAAACCAGATTTTAAAAAAGTTAAACACCACAAAAAAACCTCATGTAGAAAAAATGTAGTCATGTTCACAATTGATCGGGTGTTGTACACCCCCAAAAAACAAACAAATTATATAAAAATTGAATAAACAATTTCACATGCCAAGATTTAGGGGGAAAATTAGACATTATCATCCCACTACTGCATTTTTGAAAAAGAATACAAACTTTGAAAAAATGTCATGTGACCATCCATATGTAAGGGGGGTAAAGTGCCATTTCTTAGAATATACCATGATGAAAAGAAAACAAAAAAATGTAAATATGCTATCTGATCAATCCATGAAAATTGTAAATTTTTCCTTGATCTTAATAAATAAAAATGGCATGCTCACAATAATAAAGATGACATGCTCTTAACCAAAAAATTGATGTGCTCTCAATAATAAATTGTCATGCTATTAACAAAAAAATCTCATGCTATGGAACACCGTCTTTTCTCCTGGAGCTACAGAACTGCACAAAACTTTTTGTGCTCCCTCCTCACGTTAAGAACATGACAATATTGCAATAAAAGTAAGAGGAGGTATGCAACAAAAACAATCTACTGACATACCAGAATTTTTACCGATGAAAAATATATGAAGCCAACTCAGATAGCAACTAGTCAGAATAAAACAAAAGTGACAATGCAACATGAATGCAGCTAGACTCAAGACACAAAACTAAGAAAGAAACCTACTGACTTTCGGGTTACCTCCCATGCAATGCTTTCTTTCTAGCCATATAGCTAGGCTTCGGTGCTCCGTAAGGTCATCCACCCAGATCCCAAGGGATGTCGACCCCGAGTGTCAGACCAGACTCTGACCGGGGTTTGGAGCACCTCATAGCAGATCTCGGTCGGAGTCTTAATCTCTTCCGGTGCATTGGCATCCTATATGTAAATTCGTATTTGCTTCTTGGCGAGTACCAATGCATCTGGTTCAGTGGAGATGCCTGCAAGGTTAGTATCTGCTATTTGACAATACTTTTATGACCGAGAGGATATGGAGCTATTAGGAAGTCATAACCTTCTTCTTCATATTGAGTGTACCTAGGAACGTTAGTATCCAAATTTGCAAAATCATTGAGGCTATTATCATCTATAAAACTTTGCAATTTACTCTCCAAGGAGGTCTATGGACAGCCTGCAGAAAATCAGCCCAAATATCCTTAAGATCAATCTCAGAATATGCAATTTGGGGTTTGTCCAATATTGACAAATCCACGGGTAAGGAGGAGTAATCAGGTATCATGGTGGTTGTATCACTCTTTGATAGCTCTCTTAATGCAAGCAACTCACCCTCCTTTTGTGCTATCTCATCCTTAAGATGAATGTCGATTGGTGTTTCGTCAAAAGGAGTCATCAGAGGCACATCAGGAACAATGCCAATATCTAGTTCATCTCTTGAAACATCAACCATCACTATATCCTATGGCAACGGAGTCAGAAAATAGGAAGGAATTACAAACCCCACAACTATGCTATCACTTACGTAGTTACGTACGCACCCAGACTGTAGTTCAGAAATAGCCTATTACAATAGGTTGCTAGGAATACAAATAAAAAGGGTAGCTTTTACTAAATTACAAACAAGAAATAAAAGATAGAAAAATAAAGGAACTAAACTGAGGGAAATGGTGCTTGAGTAGTAAACGTTCTAGAGGATATTGGAGTCATCATCACAAGTATGATGCTGACAACACATGATAGATAGACATGGCTCTCTAAGTGTATCACTAATACACTTATGTATGATCTCGCATGGGCAGTGCCAATAAAGTACGCATCGCCACTCAAGTTACCGCATACACTCGTGCCACCACCATGCTTCTCCACTCCGGTTATCACAACAATGATTAAGGGGAATGAACTCCATGTAGTCACAGCATTAAGTTCTAGCATTCTCCACTAATACCTATTGCAATGATTAGGGACGAAGCGATAATAGGTCATGTCACTACCTACCCTCTACAACTACCCTTCTCACCAACATAGATCACCTCAAGTCCATAAGTGGCTAATGTTGTGTGCGCCTTTCACAACACCGTGAGACAATCAACGCAATACATATAAAGAGAATATTGGATCGCTTATTCAACAAAGTACTAATCATGCAAGGGCTCATCCAATTCCTCAAGAACTAACACAACTACTCAAACATCATAGAGGGAGAGGGCAAGTTACAAACCGGCATGAAGTCGGTGGAGGAGAGGGACATGGCGGCTTCGGTGGTGGTGATGGTGGCGCACCGGCGATGAAGACCGCACCGGCCCGAAGGCTGGTGCGTGTGGTGGAGGCACCCTTCTTCTTCCACTTGGCTTGGACCTTCTATGATCTATGGAGGTGGTCTTGGAGCAACAATGGAGATGGATGAAAGCTGCATGGATGAAAGAATGATGAGGAGGCAGCGGCTAGGGTTGATGGTGCTTATATGAAGGCCTCTCGGTATCCCTCCGTTGATGTGGTCAGCCAAGGGCTCAAGATGAAACTTATATTCTCCCAATCCCTTAATTATGAGCCAAGGATCCCAAACAATTGGGGATGAAATTGGTGAAGAATCCCGTCTGGAGAGGCAAGTTCCGGAGCTGTTTGCACGTCAAACGACCGCATGAGGTCGTTTGGAACACCGCCTTTTGATCTGACCTCCTCTGATAAAACGGTCACCATTTCTTCATACGAACTCATAATTTGACGTTCTTGGGCTCGTTGCATTCGTATGAATGACGCAGATCCATTTCTGGTCTTAGATCTTGATTTGGAGCACTTGGGAAAAACGATTTTTTTCGAACTTAGAAAAGGCTAAGTTTGACCCTTGGCTGACTATGTATCGTACCCATCCTTGGTCCTTTCGCCATGCTTGGTCCTAGGTTGCTCCAATTCACCTATAGACACAAGAAAAGAAGGAAAACTAATAAAAATCAAATAAATACACAAATATGCATTTCTCACAATGATAAGTGCAAAAACCGGTAATCATGCATAATGGACATATATTTGGTTCAATGAGACATAATATATGAAGCGAACATGTAACATATGAGCTCTAAAAATGCGTAAAATATAGAGTCATCAGCAAACTTCCAAGAGAAGTTACAAAGTGAATGAGGTATGTCACACGACCAAATCAAGTGCCAGCACGATCGACGACCATCTGACCTAGTGCTTGACCCTATTGCGGCGCCTCTATGAGCTTCTTAAAAAGTGAATTGGTAAGCACTTTTAACAGTAAAAATCCCATACTTTGTGGGACCCCAAGAAATCATGTCGTCCTCAACCCGGGTGAAGTACGAATTTTCATAATATTTGAAACGTCGGCTGGCAAGGAATAGTCCTATAGCAACCATAGTTCCATGACCCAATTTCATTTAGAAACTCAGACATGAGCCGAATGTAACATCTTCCCTGTAGCATAATAGGCTTATAGGAGAAGGGTCTGGGGATCCAACTATGACGCCAAACTCGGATGCTTCCGCCGGTCCCAACTCTCCATGCCAAGCCCTTTTTCAATCAAGCCCGTTATCGGTGTCAAAACCGGCCGATCTCGGGGGGGGGGGGGGTCCCGAAATGTGCGTCTGAGGATCGAAGGTAACAGGAGGCACGGGACACGATGTTTACCCAGGTTCGGGCCCTCTTAATGCAGGTAATACCCTACTTCTTGCTTGATTGACTTTGATGAGTATAAGGGTTACAAGAGTTGGTCTACCTCGAGATCGTAATGGCTAAACCCTAGATGTCTAGCCTGTATGATTTTTCTTAGCCTCTACGGACTAAACCCTCCGGTTTATATAGACATCGGAGGGGCCTAGGATCATACAGAGTCGGTTTACAGAGAAAGGAAATTAAACATCCGGACGCCAAGCTTGCCATCCACGCCAGGGAAAGTCCCATCCGGACATGGGGGAAGGCCTTCTATCTTGTATCTTGACGGCCCATCAGTCCGGACCATGTCACATAGCCCGGTCATCCGAGGACCCCCTAATCCAGGACTCCCTCAGTAGCCCCCGAACTTGCCTTCAATGACGACGTAGTATCCGGCTTTATGTCTTCGTCTTTGCAAAGCGGGTTCTCCTCCATACTTAGGATTGATGATAGTTTGACTCCTCATTAAATATCATATTCCATTGATTTCTTTGCTGTCGTTGCCTCGGCTTCCACGTGTCAAAAGAATGTGAACAGTCTAGGTGTTTTTTACAAATAACTCCTTGACCATGCGGGGAAGGTGTCTATTTAAAGAGATCAGATCTTAGATGCCACTCCACATCATGTGGAAATCCTTAGGACTTGCCATAGGGAATCGCCCAAACATGGCCATCGCTCCTAGCTCGTCCTCACGCCCCCACGACCCTCGAAAAGGTGACTAGGAAAGCTGCTCGGTATCCCACGCTCATTTGAATAAACTTCAAACACAGGGATACCTTCCTCCCGTGGATCTAGTCTCCGTTCGGGCTGGATTAACTCCCCTCAACGACGAAGCCTTGGTGGAGAATTTCCCCAATCTTTCTAAAGAGGAGCGGGTGTGCTTTGTTTCCTTCCTCTTGAGAGGCGTGGGATTTCCTATCCACCCTTTCCTCAGAGGTCTCCTGGAGTATTATGGCCTCCAACTGCACAATCTGACGCCAGGGTCCATCCTGCATATCACGGGCTTCGTCGCTCTTTGTGAACTGTTTCTAGGCTGTGAGGCTCATTTTGAGCTATGGCTGAAGTTTTTATGCCTCGTCCCTCGCTCCCAGAAGGGATCTATATTCAAGGTGGGCGGCACCGAAGTATGGCGCATAGCCGGGACATGATACTTGTCCGGTACTCCGAAGAAGGCATCCAAAGAGTGGCCCTCGGAATGGTTTTATATTGAAGACATCGTTCTTCCGGACCCAATCCGGCGTGGTCTTCCCGAATTTTCCAGTGCTCCTTTAAAGAAGCGCACCAGCTGGCGTCCCCGAAGCCTCGAGGAAGAAGACAGTGCGGAGGTTAAGAGGCTAGCAAGGAAGATCAGAGTTCTCGCCAACTCCGGGCCGTCTATAATCGAGGTAATGGTGATTTATATAACACGGTGTGTCCAGCCGCTACAATCTAGAGACCTTCCCATGTGGAATTACAATGGGGAGGACGATGCATCCCGCTGTCTGCGCAAGGGTCCGGACAATTTTGCCACCCTGGACACCATCTAAGCCGACCTTTACAAAGGGGAGAAGGAAGACTTCACTTGTTTGAAATGTCGGGAAGGATTTTCCATGTACAACCCTATCCCTTGGGTGAGTTTCTCTTCGATTATTGGCCTTATTCAATCTCTTTCCTGAGTTTATACTTAGTTGAATTTAATCCGGCTATTTTTAATAGGAGTGGAGAAAGGTCGTCGAGGGGATCAGCAGCCCCGCTCCACAGCCAGAGGTCCATATTCGAGACCTGGATCCCGGATATGAAGAAGATCCGGATATATTTATAGAACTCAAGGAGGGGGTCTTTTACCAGGTGAGCTATGACGGCACGGAAGTGGCCATTATAGCCGATTACCCGGCCTTCTCCCGTCCTCCCATGTAAGTACCCAGGAGATGCTTCCTCCAAAAGAGTTTTCCCGTTGCGCCTCACCCACCGCACTGTCTCATGCTCCAAAGGGGTGGAGCTTGTCTCGTCAAGATGTATCAGAGGCATCCCTTAAGAAGGTGACACCCGCGCAGGGCGAGACTTTGAAAAGAAAGGCAAACAGTGATACTACCAAGCCCCCACCTTCACCAAAGAGGTATAGTTTTTAACATGCACTAGGCTGACAGACCGGATTGTGATGTTTCCTGTTGCGCCATATTTTAGGAAGAGCATATGCCGGACTATATCCAGGGACCTTGCCGGCCATGCATCGACCAATCCGGCCTCGGACCCTGCCACTAGGACAGGGGTGGCTACGGGAGCCGCGCCGGATTGTCATCTCCAAGAGGATTCAGATAATGTATCCGTCACCAATTCCGAAGTGGAGAGCGCGATGAATCATCAGTGGCAGAAAAAGAGGCCATGCGTGACCCAAGTTTCACCGAAGAAGCGTTCAACGCCCTCAGCTCTACGGATGCATATATCCGAGCTGCTCGGGATGGACTTGCTGGAGCCACTCACCAGCTTTCAAAGGATATGCCGGCAAAAACCTTGAGTAGATTCAATAATCATGTGCCAGTATCCCCTGAGACTTGAAGCAGTTGGCCCAACTATTTTAAGTGTCATTATATCATCAGGTACTTACAGCGAAAAATAATACGTTGTCCAAGGAGCTTGAAGAATGCCGGACCAAGCTAACTGTTGCCACCGTCGAACTCGAAAATTTGAAGAAATCCAAGAAGGCGCCTGATGGTAAGTACAACAGTATCCGGAATATATGATTTTGTGCCAACAATGATTTTTAAATATGCATTGCTTTGTTTACGGCTGCAGGGTCGACAGATCAATTGGAGGAGAGGCTAAAGGCTGCTCAGGCAGACAAACAACATGCTGAAAGGCAAGAGGCCGCTGGTTAACGTGTTTTAACACGGACCATTAATGAGAAGAACAAGCTACAGGATACAAACATCAAGCAAGCCGAAGAGCTAAAAGACGTACGAGCCCAAATGTCGGATGCCTTGAAGGAGAATAGAAAGCTGAAAGGCGGCATATTCAGTATGTCCTTTATCCTAACTTTCATGGTCCCCTGATGGAAAAGGTTTACGAGTTTGTTCCTGTAGGTTTATTAACTGGGCGGCCTGAAGGAGAAGTGTCTGGATTTCAAGGTGACTTGCTGCAAGAGCTATCCAAATTGCACGAGCGGACTCGGAAAGCCATGGGGAATATGGCTAAGGCTCTATGGCCATCCAATTCTCCTCCGGAAATTATGGAGGAGCTCATGGATTTATTCAAGGGAGCACAATGCCGCTTTGAACTATGGAAGGCGTCAGCATGTCGAGAAGGTGCACGAGAAGCGTAGGCCATGGTGAAAACGCGGTATATAGGACTTGATCCAAATCATATGGCCCAGGTCGGGCCTCGGGGACCAGACGGGCAAGAAATTACTGTCAGTTTGGTGTATGACCAAGTAAAGACGGCCGCCAAATTTTCACAGCAAGACTGTAAACTAGACAGTCTTATAGATGGTATAGAGGAAGAGTATGCGTTTGATTCCATGTAACAATATACTTTATCATCAAACTTTATCTCTGGACAAAATTTGAAAGATTGTCATGGCAGACCTTCTGCTTCACCCTCCGAAACCCAAGGGTTGGAGTGTTTCCGAATACTATACCTGTGGTAAACACCAAGTATGTTCAGAAACCAGGCAATCCGGTCATAGTGCTTGAACAGACAAACTATATTCGGGGAGTTACGTTATATTACTTTTGAATGTAAGAAACGTCTTCCAGAGAGAATAGTTCCGTTAAGGGTTCCTCTCCCTGGGTCAGCATGCGTTGTTTAAGCATGCCTATGTTGTGATGCTAAAAATCGCAGCAGGCTTTATATTTTGAGAGTTTATATATCGCAACGAAGGCAGTTTGTCGTTTGTCCGCCCACTAATTATTCTCTTAAGAACGCTAGCTTTCGGCTTCACCCGTCTGAGGTACATGTCCGGATGACCCGGTTGTAACAATTGCAGAGGTGCTCCCTTTATGCCCTAGCCGAACAAGCGGGAACGTAGGGCATAAGCACAGGAGCCAGGCAACCAGCTTGGCAAAATCTTAAGTCATAGAGGTGCATATAATGGCGAAGACAAGACGTATATGAGCAAATGATACATATATATGGTGAGCTTTATGCTCAAAATAATAACAAGCTTCTATTGAGAAAAGCACCCAGTTATGATGGGGTGTGTACATTTAAGGATGTATACCCCGCAAGTGTGCGGCTTATCCAAACACATGCTAGAAATTGTATAAAAACGAGAAAAAGAAAAAAGATAAAATTGAAAGAGGAGAAAAAGGAACGAACAGATGTATATGTCCGGACTTAGGCGTAAGATCTTCGGAGCCGAGCAGCGTTCCATGGGTTCGGCTCTAAGCGATTATCCGATGCATTGCGCAGGCGGTAGGCTAATGAAGGACCCTCCCATTTGGGCTTGAGCTTGTCCTTTTTCTTCTCAGGTAGGCGTAGAACGAGTTCTCCGATATTATATGTCTTCGCCCACACTTCTCTGCTTTGGTATCTTCGAGCCTGTTGTTGGTAAAATGCGGAACGGGTTCTTGCAACATCGCGCTGCTCTTCCAGGCCGTCTAGATCGTCCTGCCGATCGGGCTCGGCTTCTCTCTCTTCATAAATGTGCACTCGAGGTGAGTCATGAATAATGTCATAGGGCAGGACAGCCTCTGCGTCGTACACCATAAAGAAGGTTGTGTATACGGTCGTGCATTTGGGCATGGTTCGTAGCCCCCAGAGTATGGAATCGAGTTCCTCAACCCAGTGCTTATCCGATTCCCGTAGGGATCGCACGAGTCTGGGTTTGATGTCGCTCATTATCAGGACGTTAGCCCGTCCAACCTGACCGTTTGTTTGAGGGTGATACACAGAGGCGTAATCGAGATTAATGCCTAGATTAGCACACCAAGTTTTCACCTCATCGGACGTAAAGTTAGAGCTGTTGTCAGTAATGATGCTATGTGGTACACCATAACGGTGTACGACACCGGATATAAAGTCTATCACCGGTCCGGCCTCAGCTGTTTTTACTGGTTTAGCCTCTATCCACTTAGTGAACTTATACACCATAACTAGCAAATATTTCTTCTAATGGCTTCCCCCTTTAAGGGGTCCAACCATGTCCAGCCCCCAGACCGTGAAAGTCCAAGTAATGGGGATTGTTCGTAGGGTAGTGGGCGGCATATGGCTTTGATTGGCAAAGAGCTGGCATCCAACACAGCGCTGTACGAGATCATGTGCGTCTGCTCGGGCCGTGGGCCAAAAGAAACCCGTACGTAAGGCCTTGCTTACAAGGGCCCGAGCTGCGGCATGATGACTGCCAAGACCAGCGTGTATTTCGACCAAGAGCTGTCGTCCCTCCTCTTTGGAGATACATCTTTGAAGGACTCCGGTAGTACTTTTCTTCTAGAGTTCTCCTTCATGAACTTTATAGGCTTTCGAACGTCAAACGACGAGCTTCATTCTGGTCATCAGGGAGCTCCCGCCTATTAAGGTAGGCCAGGAAGGGTTCGGTCCATGGGGAAATAACAGCCATAATTACATGGGCGGAAGGTGTCACTTCAGTTTCCGAGCCCCCGATGTCATTAGCATTGTGTTTGGCGTCTGAGGGTATGATCGGCGCCGGACTAGTATTGCCGCTCTCGTCCTGCCATACCACAGATGGCTTGAAAAGCCTTTCAACAAAGGTGTTTGGTGGGAGTGGGTCGCGCTTGGCAACCATGCGAGCAAGGATGTCCGCTGCCTGATTACTGTCCCGAGCTACGTGATGGAACTCTAGCCCCTCAAACCTAGCTGATATTCTGAGTACAGCATTACGGTAGGCCGCCATCTTTGGATCTTTCGCATCGAATTCTCCGTTTATCTGGGATATTGTGATGTTCGAGTCCCCGCGCACCTCGAGGCATTGTATGCCCATGGAAACAGCCATCCGGAGACCATGTAGTAGTTCCTCATATTCGGCTGCGTTGTTGGAGTCCGTGTACATGATTTGCAATACATATCGGACTGTGTCCCCTGTAGGGGATGTTAGGATGACACTAGCTCCCAATCCGGCTAACATTTTAGAGCCGTTGAAGTACATCACCCAGTTGGAGTATGTGTTGTACTCTTTAGGGAGTTCGGCTTCTATCCATTCGGCGATAAAGTCGGCCAGCACCTGAGATTTAATAGCTCAGTGTGGCTTGTATGTTATTTCAAATGGTAGGAGCTCAATAGCCCATTTGGCGATGCGGCCGGTGGCGTCTCGGTTGTTTATGATATCATTGAGTGGTACCTCGGAGGCCACCTTGATCGAGCACTCTTGAAAGTAGTGTTGTAGCTTCCGAGATGCCACGAGGACCGCATACGCTATCTTTTGATAGTGTGGGTATCGGGATTTGCATGGTGTAAGGACTGCCGATACATAATACACTGGTTTTTGGACTGGGAATTTGTGTCCCTCTTCCTCTCGTTCGACGACAAGCACTGCACTCACCACCTGGTGAGTGGCAGATATGTAGAGCAACATGGGTTCACCGATGTTTGGTGCGGCAGGATTGGGTTGTTTGCTAACAAAGTTTTTATTTTTTCCAACCCGGTTGTTGTGGCATCCGTCCACTCGAAGTGGTCGGTGCGTCGGAGCAGGCGATAGAGTGGCAGTGTCTTTTCCCCCAACCTGGAGATAAAGCGGCTCAAAGCTGCCACGCACCCGACTAGTTTTTTGACCTGTTTTAGGTCAGTTGGCGTTGCCAATTGTGACAGGGCTGGGATTTGGCTGGGTTTGCTTCGATTCCTCTATTGGAAACGATGAACCCTAGCAGTTTTCCGGCTGGAACACTGAAAACGCATTTTTCTGGATTGAGACGTATGTCATATGTTCGGAGATTGTCGAATGTGAGGCATAGGTCATCCACCAATTATTCAACATTTTTAGTCTTGATGACCACATCATCTACATATGCCTCCACTGTCTTGCCAATTTGTTTTTCGGGCCATGTTTGAATCATGCGTTGGTAAGTGGCGCTGATGTTTTTAAGTCCGAAAGGCATAGTGTTGAAGCAAAAAGGTCCATACGGAGTGATGAATGCCGTTGCGGCCAGATCGGATTCCTTCATCTTAATTTGACGGTATCTGGAGTATGCGTCGAGGAAACACAGTGAATCATGTCCTGTAGTTGCATCAATGATTTGGTCAATTTGGGGCAGGGGGGAGGGGTCCTTAGGGTAGGCCTTGTTGAGGTATTTGAAATCGAAACAAAGGCGCCAGGATTTATCCTTCTTTGGCACCATGACCAGGTTCGCGAGCCAGTCCGGGTGTTTGATCTCTCTGATGAACCCGGCCTCAAGTAGTTTGGCTAGCTCCTCCCCCATAGCTTGTCGCTTGGGTTCAGAGAATCGTTGCAGCGTTTGTTTGACTGGCTTGAACCCCTTTATTATGTTGAGGCTGTGTTCGGCCAGTCTGCATGGGATCCCTGGCATATCCGAAGGATGCCAGGCAAAGATGTCCCAATTCTCGCACAAGAATGCCCTTAGAGCGGCATCGACCATCGGATCCAGCTGTGCTCCGATGGATGCTTTTTTATTAGGATCCATAGGGTGAACTTGAAATTTGATTATTTCGTCCGCTGGCTTGAAAGAAGTGGACTTAGGCCTCTTATCGAGGATTACGTCGTCTCTGTCCACTGTCGAGCGCAGAGTGATGAGTTCCTCGGCCGCAAGGGCCTCGGATAATGCCTCGAGGGCCAGATACGGTTTTGTTTTCGGTGCGGAGTGCTATATCCGGATCACTTGTGATAGTGATAACTCTATTGGGCTCGGGCATCTTGAGTTTCATGTACCTGTAATGAGCTATGGCTTGAAAGCGTGTAAATGCGTCTCGCCCCAACAGGGCGTGATATCCGTTGTTGAAAGGTGCCACGTGGAAGATTAACTCTTCGGACCTGTAGTTCTCCGGCGTGCCAAATACCACATGAAGCTTAATTTTCCCCGAACATCGCGCTTCTCGACTCGGGATGATGCCTCGAAAGGTTGTACAGCTTTGCTCGATGCGGCTCCTGTCCATTTGCATTTTGTCGAGCGTGTCCTCGTAGATGAGGTTTAGTCTGCTGCCGCCGTCCATGAGCACTTTACTGAGCCGAAAGCCGTCCATGATGGGTTTAAGACCAAAGCAGCTGGTGTCCGGACTGATCGAGCCCGCGGTTCGTCGTCGGCGTTATTGCCGTATCGTTCCATGGATTTACTACGGCTACTTGGTTGACATGGGCGAGGTAGCGGAGCGCCCTTTTACGCTGATTATTTGAAGAAAAGGTCTCAAAGACCGTGAATACATTGAGATTGTCGTCCTCCAAAGAGTATTTCTCTGAGGTCGTGTTGGTGAGGATAACCTCACCGCTCTTAGCCACCTGTCGGAGTATCCTACATGCCTGAAGGCTATGTGTTGGTTCAGAATTCAGAGTCATGTGTATCTGACAGGGCTTGTCGAGCCATTTATCAAGGACAGTTCTATGTCTCGTTAAGGGCTTAAATTTCTTGTCCGTAAGTGATTGCTCCCTGACTATAGCGCTAGAAAGCTCCTGTCTGCTAGGACTACGTCGGTGTTTCCCCAAATAGGAAGGGATGATGTAGCACAGCGAAGGTAGGTATTTCCCTCAGTGATGAAACCAAGGTTATCGAACCAGTAGCAGAACCAAGCAACACAACATAAACAGCACCTGCACACAAATAACAACACCTCGCAACCCGACGTGTTAAAGGGGTTGTCAATCCCTTTCGGGTAATGATGCCAGAAATTTATAATAGATTAAAATAATAGATCGCAAATAAAATTAAGTGCAGCAAAGTATTTTTGTATTTTTGGTTTAATAGATCTGAATAAAAATGCAAAGGAAAAGAAGATCACAAGATAATAATGAGAAAGAAGACCCGGGGGCCGTAGGTTTCACTAGTGGCTTCTCTCGAGAAAAATACCAAACGGTGGGTAAACAAAATACTGTTGGGCAATTGATGGAACTTCAAATAATTATGATGATATCCAGGCAATGGTCATTACATAGGCCTTGATACGTCCATTTTGCATCATGCTTTTATATCAATATTTATTGCATTATGGGCTGTTATTACACGTCATGTCACAATACTTATGCCTATTCTCTCTTATTTTACAAGGTTTACATAAGGAGGGAGAATGCCGGCAGCTGGAATTTTGGGCTTGAAAAGGAGCAAATATTAGAGACCTATTCTGCACAACTCCAAAAGTCCTAAAACTCCACGGAATATCTTACAATAAATAATAAAAAATCTTCGCCAAAGATGAAGGCCAGGAGGCCCACACCCTGTCCACGAGGGTGGGGGGCGTGCCCCCCTACCTCGTGGGCCCCCTGGTGGCCCTCCGATGCCCATCTTCTGCTATATGAGGTCTTTCGTCGAGAAAAAAATCAGAAGCAACCTTTCGGGATGAAACTCCACTGCCACGAGGCGGAAACTTGGCGGAACCAATCTAGGGCTCCGGCAGAGCTGTTATGCCGGGGACACTTCCCTCCGGGAGGGGGAAATCATCACCAACATCATCACCAACGCTCCTCTCATCGGGAGAGGGCAATCTCCATCAACATCTTCACCAGCACCATCTCCTCTCAAAACCCTAGTTCATCTCTTGTATCCAATTCTTGTCTTCAAGTCCGGGATTGTTACTAGTAGGTTGCTAGTAGTGTTGATTACTCCTTGTAGTTGATACTAGTTGGTTTATTTGGTAGAAGATCATATGTTCAGATCCTTTATGCATATTATTACCCCTCTGATTATGAACATGAATACGCTTTGTGAGTAGTTATGTCTGTTCCTGAGGACATGGGAGAAGCCTTGCTATTAGTAGTCATGTGAATTTGGTATTCGTTCGATATTTTGATGAGATGTATGTTGTGTATCCTATAGTGGTGTTATGTGAACATCGACTACATAACACTTCACCATTATTTGGGCCTAGAGGAAGGCATTGGGAAGTAATAAGTAGATGATGGGTTGCTAGAGTGACAGACGCTTAAACCCTAGTTTATGCGTTGCTTCGTAAGGGGCTGATTTGGATCCATATGTTTCATGCTATGGTTAGGTTTACCTTAATACTTTTGTTGTAGTTGCGGATGCTTGCAATACAGGTTAATCATAAGTGGGATGTTTGTTCAAGTAAGAACAGCACCCAAGCACCGGTCCACCCACATATCAGATTATCAAAGTACCAAACGCGAATCATATGAACGTGATGAAAACTAGCTTGACAATATTACCATGTGTCCTCGGGAGCGCTTTTCCTATTATAAGAGTTTTTCCAGGATTGTCCTTTGCAACAAAAAGGATTGGGCCACCTTGCTGCACTTTATTACTTTTGTTACTTGTTGCTCATTACAAATTATCCTATCACAAAACTATCTGTTACCACTTGTTTCAGTACTTGCAGAGAATACCTTGCTGAAAACCGCTTATCATTTCCTTCTGCTCCTCGTTGGGTTCGACACTCTTACTTATCGAAAGGACTACGATAGATCCCCTATACTTGTGGGTCATCAAGACTCTTTTCTGGCGCCGTTGCCGGGGAGTGAAGTGCCTTTGGTAGGTGGAATTTGGTAAGGAAAAATTTATATAGTGTGCTGAAATTTACTGTCACTTGTTATTATGGAAAGTAATCCTCTGAGGGGCTTGTTCGGGGTATCTTCACCCCGACCAAGAGAGCAAAGAGTTGCTCCTCAACCTAATGAACCTACTAAAATGAATATGAAAATATTCCTTTGAATTTCCTTCGGGTATGATGGAAAAACTGCTAGCTAATACTTTTACAGGAGATGGAACAAAGCATCCTGATGAGCACCTAATATATGTGGATGAAGTTTGTGGACTATTTAAGCTTGCCAGTATACCCGATGATGTTGTTAAGAAGAAGTTCTTCCCTTTATCTTTGAAGGGAGACGCATTGACATGGTATAGCCTATGTGATGATACGAGATTATGGAACTACAAAAGACTAAAATTGGAATTTCATCAAAAATATTACCCTATGCATCTTGTTCATCGTGATCGCAATTATATATATTATTTTTGGCCTCGCGAAGGAGAAAGCATCGCTCAAGCTTGGGGTAGGCTTAAATCAATGTTATATTCATGCCCCAATCATGAGCTCTTGAGAGAAATAATTATTCAAAGTTTTTATGCTCGGCTTTCTCATAATAATCAAACCATGCTCGATACTTCTTGTGCTGGCTCTTTTATGATGAAGACTATTGAATTCAGATGGAATTTATTGGATAGAATTAAACGCAACTCTGAAGATTGGGACCTCGACGAAGGTAAGGAGTCAGGTATGACACCTAAGTTTGATTGTGTTAAATCTTTTATGGATACCGATATTTTCCGTAAGTTTAGCACTAAATATGGACTTGACTCTGAGATAGTAGCTTCTCTCTGTGAATCTTTTGCTACTTATGTTGATCTCCCCAAGGAGAAATGGTTTAAATATCATCCTCCCATAGAAGTAAAAGTAGCTGCACCTATTAAAGTTGAAGAAAAGACTGTCACTTATAATGATCCTATCGTTCCTACCTCTTACGTTGAGAAACCACCTTTCCGTGTTAGAATAAAGGATCATGCTAAAGCTTCAACTGTGGTTCGTAAAAGTAATATTAGAACTTATACACCTCCTGAGCAATTCAAATTAGAACCTAATATTGCTATTGTTAAAGATCTCTTGTCTGATAACATTGATGGGCATGTTATTCAATTCTGCGGTGAAACTGCTAGAATTGCCAAACCTAGTGCTAAAGATAAACATAGACTTGTGGTAGGCGTGCCTGTTATCTCTGTTAAAATAGGAGATCATTGTTATCATGGCTTATGTGATATGGGTGCTAGTGCTAGTGTTATACCTTATGACTTATATAAAGAAATTAAGCATGAAATTGCACCTGCTGAGTTAGAAGATATTGATGTCACAATTAAACTTGCCAATAGGGATACTAGATCAGCAGTGGGAATTGTTAGAGACGTTGAAGTCTTGTGTGGGAAACTTAGATATCCTGTTGATTTTCTTGTTCTAAGTTCCCCACAAGATAGCTTTTGTCGCATTATATTTGGTAGACCCTTCTTGAATACGGTCAATGCTAAGATAGACTGCGAAAAGAATGTTGTTACTCTTGGCTTGGATAATATGATTCATGAGTTTAATTTCTCTAAGTTTAGTAAACAACACCGTGAAGAAGAATTGCCTAGTAAGGATGAAATTATTGGTCTTGCTTCTATTGTCGTACCTCCTGGTGATCCTCTAGAACATTACTTGCTACACCATGAAAATGATATGTTTATGAATGAAAGAAGGGAAATAGATGAATTATTCTTTAAACAGGAACCTATTCTGAAACATAATTTACCTGTTGAAATCCTAGGGGATCCCCCTCCACCCAAGGGTGATCCCGTGTTTGAGCTTAAACCATTACCTGATAATCTTAAATATGCTTATCTTGATGAAAAGAAAATATATCCTGTTATTATTAGTGCCAACCTTTCAGAGGATGAAGAAGAGAGATTATTGAAAACTTTGAAGAAGCACCGTGCTGCTATTGGATATACTCTTAATGATCTTAAGGGCATTAGTCCCACTCTATGTCAACATAAAATAAATTTGGAAGAAGATGCCAAACCGGTTCGCGATCATCAACGAAGGCTTAATCCTAAGATGAAAGAAGTGGTAAGAAAAAAAATACTAAAGCTTCTGGAGGCAGGTATAATTTATCCCGTTGCTGATAGTCAGTGGGTAAGTCATGTTCATTGTGTCCCTAAGAAGGGAGGTGTTACTGTTGTTCCTAATGATAAAGATGAATTGATCCTGCAAAGAATTATTACAGGTTATAGGATGGTAATTGATTTCCGCAAGTTAAATAAGGCTACTAAGAAAGATCATTACCCCTTACCTTTTATCGATCAAATGCTAGAAAGATTATGCAAACATACACATTATTGCTTCCTAGATGGTTAGTCTGGTTTCTCTCAAATACCTGTGTCGTCTAAAGATCAATCAAAGACTACTTTTACATGCCCTTTTGGTACTTTTGCTTATAGACGTATGCCTTTTGGTTTATGTAATGCACCTGCTACCTTTCAAAGCTGCATGATGGCTATATTCTCTGACTTTTGTGAAAAGATTTGTGAGGTTTTCATGGACGACTTTTCCGTCTATGGATCCTCTTTTGATGATTGCTTGAGCAATCTTGATCGAGTTTTGCAGAGATGTGAAGAAACTAATCTTGTCTTGAATTGGGAAAAGTGCCACTTATGGTTAATGAAGGTATTGTCTTGGGGCATAAAGTTTCTGAAAGAGGTATTGAAGTTGATAAAGCCAAGGTTGATGCTATTGAAAATATGCCATGTCCCAAGGACATCAAAGGTATAAGAAGCTTCCTTGGTCACGACGGTTTTTATAGGAGGTTCATTAAGGACTTCTCCAAAATTTCTCGGCCTCTGACTAATTTATTACAAAAAGATATACCATTTGTCTTTGATGATGAATGTGTAGAAGCATTTGAAATACTTAAGAAAGTGTTGATCTCTGCACCTATTGTTCAGCCACCTGATTGGAATTTACCCTTTGAAATTATGTGTGATGCTAGTGATTATTCTGTAGGTGCTATTCTAGGGCAAAGAGTTGATAAGAAATTAAATGTTATCAATATGCTAGTAAAACTCTAGATAATGCTCAAAGAAATTATGCTACTACTGAAAAAGAATTCTTAGGAGTTGTATTTGCTTGTGATAAGTTCAGACCCTATATTGTTGATTCTAAAGTAACTATTCACACGGATCATGCCGCTATTAAATATCTTATGGAAAAGAAAGATGCTAAGCCCAGACTTATTAGATGGGTTCTCTTGCTACAAGAATTTGATTTGCATATAGTTGATAGAAAGGGAGCTGAGAACCCCATTGCAGACAACTTGTCTAGGTTAGAAAATGTTCTTGATGACCCACTACCTATTGATGATAGCTTTCCTGATGAGCAATTAAATGTCATAAATACTTCTCGTAGTACTCCTTGGTATGCTGATTATGCTAATTACATTTCTGCTAGATTTATACCCCCTAGTTTCACATACTAGCAAAAGAAAAAGTTTTTCTATGATTTGAGACATTACTTTTGGGATGACCCACATCTTTATAAAGAAGGAGTAGATGGTGTTATTAGACGTTGTGTACCTGAGCATGAACAGGAACAGATCCTACGCAAGTGTCACTCCGAAGCCTATGGAGGACACCACGTTGGAGATAGAACTGCACATAAGGTATTGCAATCTGGTTTTTATTGGCCTACTCTCTTCAAGGATGCCCGTAAGTTTGTCTTGTCTTGTGATGAATGTCAAAGAATTGGTAATATTAGCAGACGTCAAGAAATGCCTATGACTTATTCACTTGTTATTGAACCATTTGATGTTTGGGGCTTTGATTATATGGGACCCTTTCCTGCCTCCAATGGATATACACATATTATAGTTGTTGTTGATTACGTTACTAAGTGGGTAGAAGCTATTCCAACTAGTAGTGCTGATCATAACACTTCTATTAAAGTGCTTAAAGAAGTTATTTTTCCGAGGTTTGGAGTCCCTAGATATTTAATGACTGATGGTGGTTCACATTTTATTCATGGTGCTTTCCGTGAAATGCTTGCTAAATATGATGTTAATCATAGAATTGCATCTCCATATCATCCACAGTCTAGTGGTCAAGTAGAATTGAGTAATAGAGAGCTCAAATTAATTTTGCAAAAGACTGTCAATAGGTCTAGAAAGAATTGGTCCAAGAAACTTGATGATGCATTATGGGCCTATAGAACTGCATATAAAAATCCTATGGGTATGTCTCCGTATAAAATGGTTTATGGAAAAGCATGTCACTTACCTCTCGAACTAGAACATAAGGCATATTGGGCTATTAAAGAGCTCAATTATGATTTCAAACTTGCTGGTGAGAAGAGGTTATTTGATATTATCTCACTTGATGAATGGAGAACCCAAGCTTATGAAAATGCCAAGTTGTTCAAAGAAAAAGTTAAAAGATGGCATGATAAGAGGATACAAAAGCGTGAGTTTAATGTAGGTGATTATGTATTGCTATACAACTCTCATTTAAGATTTTTTGCAGGAAAACTTCTCTCTAAATGGGAAGGACCCTATGTTATCGAGGAGGTCTATCGTTCCGGCGCCATAAAAATCAACAACTTCGAAGGCACAAATCCGAAGGTGGTAAACGGTCAAAGAATCAAACATTATATCTCAGGTAATCCCATAAATGTTGAATCCAATGTTATTGAAACCGTAACCCCGGAGGAATACATAAGGGACACCTTCCAGAACGTTTCAGACCCCGAAAAAGAGTAGGTATGTGGTATGGTAAGTAAACCGACTCCAAAACATTTTTAAGGCAATATTTCTCCGTTTTGGAATATTTAGAAAAATAGAAAAATAAGTAGCAGTCCGGGAAGGACACGAGGGCTCCACGAGGGTGGAGGGCGCGCCCTACCCCCCTGGGCGCGCCCCCCTACCTCGTGGGCACCTCGTGTGCCTTCCGGACTCCGTTTTTCTTGCACGATACGTATTTTGGTCGGTAAAAAATCATTATATACTCTCCCGGAGGTTTTGACTCCCGAATCACGCAAATCTCCCATGTTCTTGTTTCGAGTTGTTTTTCTGACAGATCTAGATTATCATGATGTCCCCAAATGCTTCCAAGGACAAGTTCTTCGAGAAGGTCATCAACCCTTACCTCGCGGAGGTGTTGTGACACCCTCAAACCATTGAGTTGCGTGATGGGTTGCTGCACATCCGCGATGAAGAGGGACCAAAAGGAACCGGAAGCATGGAGACGAGGCTCGAAGCAGTGGAGCAACAACTTTTCAAGTGTCAAGGGATGGTGGAACATGGACTACACTCCAACCACTTGATGATCGCGGAGTTTACTAGCCACCACAAGTTAGAGGCCGACAATATCGGGGAGGCCATCTTCAAGCTTCATGAGAAGATCGAGCACCTTCAAGCCCAAATCTATGACCTGCAAAATCAAAACTGTGAGTATGAATATAGATTCGAAAGGATGAGTTTGGCTGCAGATTTGAGGATTCCGGAGACTCGATCATCCTTCTATGATGGTGAGCCCATGCCTTGGAAGATGGACGACAAGCCCGCATCATCAACAACACCCCCACCTTCTTCACCAACAAAGGAGACATAATCACATGGGTATGGGCACTCCCCTTGGCAACTGCCAAGCTTGGGGGAGGTGCCCTGGTATCGTATCACAACCACATCTCGTATCTTTACCGTTTTTCTTAGTTCGATCCTATTAGTAGTATCTTGATATAGTAGAATAAAGTTTGTGGCATGATCTAGTTTTGAGTTTGCTTTATGATCTCTTTATGTAATCGAGCCCGTGAGCTATATAATAAAGATTAGTGTTGAGTCAAGGGCTTGATTATTTTGCCATGATCTTGAGTGAATGAAAGAAAATAGAAAAAGAATAAAAAGAAATAAAGAGTTCATATTGATCTTATTGAAAGTGATGACTTCACATAGAAAGAGTATGATGATTAAAAGTTGTTGGGAGTTGGCAAACATAGCTTTTGGTCATCGTTGCAATTAATAGGAAGTAATAAGGAAAGAGGGGTTTCACATATAGATATACTATTATTGACATCTTTTATGATTGTGAGCACTCATTAAAATATGACATGCTAAAGAGTTGATGTTGGACAAGGAAGAAAACGTAATGAGTTATGTTTTCTTATATCTGAGATAAAGTATATTGTCATGGATCTTCCAACATGTTGAGTTTGCCTTTCCCCCTCGTGCTAGCCAAATTCTCAGCACCAAGTAGAGATACTACTTGTGCTTCCAAAAACCCTTAAACCAGTTTTGCCATGAGAGTCCACCATATCTACCTATGGATTGAGTAAGATCCTTCAAGTAAGTTGTCATCGGTGCAAAGCAATAAAAATCGCTCTCTAAATATGTATGATTGATTGGTGTGGGGAAATAAGCTTTATACGATCTTGTGATGTGGAAGAAATAAAAGCGATGGAGTGCATAATAAAGGTTCATATCACAAGGGGCAATATAAAGTGACGTTCTTTAGCATTAAGATTTTGTGCATCCAACCATAAAAGCGCATGGCAACCTCTGCTTCCCTCTGCGAAGGGCCTATCTTTTATTATTATCCTCTACCTTATGCAAGAGTCATTGTGATCTTCACCTTTCCTTTTTACATTTTATCCTTTGGCAAGCACAGTGTGTTGGAAATATCCTGATTGATATATCTAATTGGATGTAGGGGGCATGAGTTATTATTGTTGACATTACCCTTGAGGTAAAAGATTGGGAGGCGAAACTATAAGCCCCTATCTTTCTCTGTGTCCGATTAAAACTCCGTAACCACAACTATCGCGTGAGTGTTAGCAATTGTGAAAGACTAAATGATAGTTGAGTATGTTGACTTGCTATTAAGCTCTGACATAGACTCTTTCCGATGTTATGATAAATTGCAATTGCTTCAATGACTGAGATTATAGTTTTTTGGTTCTCAATAAAGTTTATGATTCATACTCTGCATTGTGAATTGATTATTACTTGAACATAAGAAATCATATGACAATATCTATATATGTTGCTGTTATGAGAATAATCATGATGCCTTCATGTCCGTATTTTATTTTTATCGACGCCTCTACCTCTAAATATGGGGACATATTTATCGTTATCGGCTTTCGCTTGAGGACAAGCGAGGTCTAAGCTTGGGGGAGTTGATACGTCCATTTTGCATCATGCTTTTATATCAATATTTATTGCATTATGGGCTGTTATTACACGTTATGTCACAATACTTATGCCTATTCTCTCTTATTTTACAAGGTTTACATAAGGAGGGAGAATGCCGGCAGCTGGAATTCTGGGCTGGAAAAGGAGCAAATATTAGAGACCTATTCTGCACAACTCCAAAAGTCCTGAAACTCCATGGAATATCTTACAATAAATAATAAAAAATCCTCGCCAAAGATGAAGGCCAGGGGGCCCACACCCTGTCCACGAGGGTGGGGGGCGCGCCCTACCCCCTGGATGCGCCCCCTACCTCGTGGGCCCCCTGGTGGCCCTCCGATGCCCATCTTCTGCTATATGAGGTCTTTCGTCGAGAAAAGAATCAAAAGCAACCTTTCGGGACGAAACTCCGCTGCCACGAGGCGGAACCTTGGCAGAACCAATCTAGGGCTCCGGCAGAGCTGTTCTGCTGGGGACACTTCCCTCCGGGAGGGGGAAATCATCACCAACGTCGTCACCAACGCTCCTCTCATCGGGAGAGGGCAATCTCCATCAACGTCTTCACCAGCACCATCTCCTCTCAAAACCCTAGTTCATCTCTTGTATCCAATTCTTGTCTTCAAGTCCGGGATTGTTACTAGTAGGTTGCTAGTAGTGTTGATTAATCCTTGTAGTTGATGCTAGTTGGTTTATTTGGTGGAAGATCATTTGTTCAGATCCTTTATGCATATTATTACCCCTCTAATTATGAACATGAATACGCTTTGTGAGTAGTTATGTTTGTTCCTGAGGACATGGGAGAAGTCTTGCTATTAGTAGTCATGTGAATTTGGTATTCGTTCGATATTTTGATGAGATGTATGTTGTCTATCCTGTAGTGGTGTTATGTGAACGTCGACTACATAACACTTCACCATTATTTGGGCCTAGAGGAAGGCATTGGGAAGTAATAAGTATATGATGGTTTGCTAGAGTGACAGAAGCTTAAACCCTAGTTTATGCGTTGCTTCGTAAGGGGCTGATTTGGATCCATATGTTTCATGCTATGGTTAGGCTTACCTTAATACTTTTGTTGTAGTTGCGGATGCTTGCAATAGAGGTTAATCATAAGTGGGATGTTTGTTCAAGTAAGAACAACACCCAAGCACCGGTCCACCCACATATCAGATTATCAAAGTACCGAACGTGAATCATATGAACGTGATGAAAACTAGCTTGACAATATTCCCATGTGTCCTCGGGAGCGCTTTTCCTATTATAAGAGTTTGTACAGGCTTGTCCTTTGCAACAAAAAGGATTGGGCCACCTTTCTGCACTTTATTACTTTGGTTACTTGTTACTTGTTACAAATTATCCTATCACAAAACTATCTGTTACCACTTGTTTCAGTACTTGCAGAGAATACCTTGCTGAAAACCGCTTATCATTTCCTTATGCTCCTCTTTGGGTTTGACACTCTTACTTATCGAAAGGACTACAATAGATCCCCTATACTTGTGGGTCATCAGGCCTCACGTCCAAGATTAGTAGACCGACTCCTGCCTGCAACTACTACTATTACTCCACACATCGACCGCTATCCAGCATGCATCTAGTGTATTAAGTTCATGGAAAAACAGAGTAATGCAATAAGAATGATGACATGATGTAGACAAGATCCGTTTATCTATTGCGTAGATATAGATCCCATCTTTTTATCCTTAGTAGTAACGATACATACGTGTTGTTTCCCTTTTTGTCACTGGGATCAAGCACCGTAAGAGCGAACCCACTACCGGTCACCTCTTCCCATTGCAAGATAAATAGATCAAGTTGGACAAACAAAGCCCAAATATCAGAGAAGAAATATGAGGCTATAAGATATCATGCATATAAGAGATCAAAGAAACTCAAATAACTTTCACGGATATAAAAATATATAATTGATCATAAACTCGAAGTTCATCAGATCCCAACAAACACACCACAAAAAGAATTACATCATATGGATCTCCAAGAGACCATTGTATTGAGAATTCAGCGAGAGAGAGAAGCCATCTAGCTACTAACTATGGACCCAAAGGTCTACAAAGAACTACTCACGCATCATCGGAGAGGCACCAATGGAGGTGGTGAACCCCATCCGAGATGGTGTCTAGATTGGATCCGGTGGTTCTGGACTCTGCAGCGGCTGGATGAATATTTCATCGATGCTTTTAGGGTTTCTGGAATATTGGGGTATTTATAGAGCAAAGAGGCGGTCCGGGGGGGGGGGCACCCGAGGTGGGCACAACCCACCAGGGCACGCATGGGCCTCCTAGCGCACCCTGGTGGGTTGTCCCCTCCTCAGGACTCCCCCCAAGTGCAACCAGGGCCCAACTTCTTCCTTTTGGTCCATAAAAAATCATCATAAAGTTTCGTGGCATTTGGACTCCGTCTGATATTGATTTCTTGCGATGTAAAAAACATGCAGAAAACAGCAACTGGCACTTGGCACTATGTCAATAGGTTAGTACCAAAAAATGATATAAGATGACTATAAAATGATTATAAAACATCCAATATTGATAATAAAACAGCATGGAACAATCAAAAATTATAGATACATTGGAGATGTATCAGCATCCCCAAGCTTAACTCATGCTCGTCCTCGAGTAGGTAAGTGATAAAAATAGAATTTTTGATGTGGAGTGTTGTTTATCATGTCATATCATACTCTTTTCTTTATAGCATGTACATTTGGACTTTTATGTGATTCAAAGCAATAGTCTAGTTTTGACATAATAATTTAGATACTCAAGCATATCAACAAGCAACCATGTCTTTCAAAATATCAATGCTAAAACAAGTTATCCCTAGCCCATCATGCTCAAACATTGACCCATTCATGAAACACACTCGAATATTAGCTACACGCAATACTTAAGCATGATCATATTGCCTCTTAGTTGGTGCTTTTATAAGAGAAGATAGAGACTCAAAATTAAAATAAAAATTTCATAAAGTAAAAGAAAGGCCCTTCGCAGAGGGAAGTAGGGATTTGTAGAGGTGCCAGAGCTCAAAGCGAAAAAATAGAGATAAAATTTTTTTTGGGAGGTGTATCCATCCCACCTACAAAAACGACGTAGATCTACGAACACTTTGCATGCTAGATATGCTATAGGCGGTTCCCAAACAGAAAATAAAGTTTATTCCTTTTTCCACCATACTTTCACTTTCCATGGATAACCGTATCCACGGGTGCCTTCCATACCAACACTTTCCAAGGACTTTATTATTTGACAACATAAAGTAAATTCATTTTCACATTTCGAGACTGGGAATCCCTAAAACCTTTGCCTTACTCTCATGCAATGACAAGTGAATAAACACTCATCGTGAGAATAACACATCCAGCATGGAAAATATTAGCCACACGTTACCGTTCCGCGAGCGAAACAAACACACAAAAGAGAAGTTTATTTTGAAAATTAGAGATGGCACATGCAAATTTGCTTAGAACGTCAAGAGAATACCGCATATAGGTAGATATAGTGGACTCAAGTGGCAAAATTGGTTTAAAGGATTTTGGATGCACAAGTAGAGGTCATACTTAGTGCAAAATGAAGGCTAGCAAAAAGATTGAGAAGCGGCCAACCAAGAAACGAATAATCTCATAAGCAAGCATTAAGCATAATTAGCATCTAATAATGCACCACAAGTAGGATATAATTTTCATTGCATGATTATTGACTATCGTGCATGCATAGGAAATCACAAACCTTAACACCAATATTCTTACTAGAGCACAATTACTCATCAACATAACTCACATATCACATCATCATATCTCAAAACTATTACTAAGAATCAAGTTTATTTTGTCCAATGATCTCCATAACATTTGTTTTTATTTATTTATCCTTCTTGGATATCTATCACTTTGGGACTAATTTTCATGTGTTGCTTTTCATAAGCTCAAACAAATATAAGTGAAGATTATGAGCATAAAGAATATTCTTTCTCTCAAAATAATTTAAGTGAAGTGAGAGAGAATTTCTTCAAATTTTTTACTCACTCTCAAATAAATCTAAGTGAAGCAAGAGAGCATTTCTTCAAAAATAACAAAGCACGCCGTGCTCAAAAAGATATAAGTGAAGCACTAGAGCAAGTCCTAGCTCATAAAAGATTTAAGTGAAGCACAGAGAGCAATTTTAACAAGTCATGATATAATTTTGGCTCTCTAAACTAGGTGTGTCCAGCAAGGATTGATGACTTAAAACACAAAATAAAACGAGCAAAGACACATATCATACAAGACGCTCCAAGCAAAACACATATCATGTGACGAATAAAAATATAGTCTCGAGTAAAATACCGATGGTCGTTAGAAGAAAGAGGGGATGCCAGTCGGGGGCATCCCCAAGCTTAGTTGGTTTCTCATTATTGGATAATAGCTTGGGATGCCAGGGCATCCCCAAGCTTAGGCTCTTCTATCATTCTTTCATCCATCATAAGATAACCCAAAACTTGAAAACTTCAATCACACAAAACTCAACAAAACCTTTGTGAGATCCGTTAGTAAAAGAAAGCAAGCTACTACTATAAGTGTTTTATAAAACCAATTCATATTTTGTTTTTGTATTATATCTACTGTATTCCAACTTTTCTATGGCAAAAACTCATCAAAGAAAACCATAGAGCCGTCAAAATAAGCACACAAACACAACAATTCGCCGATAGAGGTTTGTCCCGCGCTGGATGGCTCTCTCCTCTCCTCTCCTCCCCTCCACCTGCCCCAACGAAAATCATGGCGATCTCTAGATTAGTTCAGGATGGACAGTCTTCTTCACTGGGATTTTGCCCCAGGGCTTGCGCTTGCGGATCAGGTGAGGAGAAAATTTGGATCCACGGTGCACTTCTCTCCTTCTCGTGACCATCAAGAGTTCTTTCTGGTGGTCACTTTCTCTTCGGCCTCATTCCCGCTCAATGTGGATTCTGTGGGTATTGCTTTACAATGCTGCATTGGCGGTATTAGTTCTGGTTTCAAGGTGAAGCAAATCAACCCGCGTGCCTTCAAATTCTCGGTCGCCAATAATAAAGTGGGGCATTTTATCTATGGTCTCAAGGACAGGGTGTGGCCAGATTTTATATGTCATTTTCATCTATTCAACGGACGTTATACTCGAGCACCAACTTCTTCTGATTGTTGGCATGCGGACATGACTTTGACCGAGCTTGATAATCGTCGTTCTCTGGCCGTCTCCTCCAAATTGGATTTCTTCACCCAAGCACCTATTGATCAGGATTCATCACGAAGAGAACTCCGTAAGTTTGCATTGACCCCGTTGACACATATGAATTTCTCTAATTCCAATGCTGCTGAGGCGTCTTCTTCCATGATCTTGTCGGTTCATTCTTCGTCTCCTGATCATGAACAAACCAAATTTGGCGAATTTGTCGCGCGCATTAATGACAATCAGGCAGTTAAGGTGGCCAATAATCACAAATCCTTAATGGACATCTATCTCCGACAAGCGGATTTGGAAGATAGTAATAGCCCGGATTTTCTGTGTCTGGGAGCTTTTAAATGCCCAATCCCGATGCCTTATCCACGTCTGCCGCAAAGTTTCCTGGCCTCCGTTTTCAAATATGCCCCGGCCCATTCTAGTTGGCCTCCTATCCTTGCGGCCCGTCACAAGGCGGACCTGGCCCAAGACTGCTATTCCCAGGAGGAGATTGAATATTTGGCTATCAACTGGGCCTCTCTATGCTCTCGATGCTTACAATGGGGACACCAGAAAATACATTGCCACGCTCGGCTTATTTGCATTTATTGCTTCTCTCCTGGTCATAAGGTATTTGACTGCCCCTCCCGGTCTTTACCAAAGCATCACAATTCTTTAATAAATAACCAAGAGAAAGCAATCCCCAATATCGGATTTTCTGCAAAGATGTTCCCTATTTTGAATAGACAGCTCAGACCAAGAACTACCGTCCGATGTTCATCATGCGATCACTATGGGCATCTGGAACGTGCCTGTCTCAAAAGGCAATTTAAACAAAAATGGAAATGGGTCCCAAAATTGCCGAAGCCTTCCCATCCTACCCCTCACGTTCCAACTTCTGTCCCGATTTCCCAAGCGACACCGCCCACGCTCATCCATTCGCCCCCACCTTTGCTCTGCTCCACTGCAATGGCCAACTATCCCCTCAACCCCGTCCTGTTCCTACCGCCGGGCTTCGCCGTCGAGCCTGGTCCGGCGAACCGCGTCGTCCGCAGCGGCATGGTGGTTCACCCGATCCCCTCCCTCAACCACGACTTTCTGGCAATAGCGGAGACGAGCCACTACGTCCCTCTGCACCGCCGGGCCATCATCCGCAACACCATCAGAGGTATGCTCCATGAAGCTCAGCTTTTCACCATCGAGGTCAGCGATCATCCTTTTGGTATAGGGATCTTTAGATTTGTAGACTCGTTCATCAGAGATACGGCTGTGGCCACTCCCTTTGAATTAGAGGATGAAGATCTGCTTGTATCCTTTGTCCCTCACCATGAATCTCTGAATCGCCGTACCACCACCTTTGGACCCGAGGTTTGGCTTATGTTCTTCGGCTTCCCCTATGACTACCAGACAGATTACTACATCAACAAATCTCTGGGTGGATTTGGGTCTCTGATCTCCTGGTACAATCCCCGGCAGGATCGTCGCTTCATGCTTATCAAAGCGCGGGTGATCAGTCTCAGACTTATTCCGAAGAGTTTTGTAGTTTGGCAACTTGGGGGAGCTCGTGACTGCTGGACAGTGCAAATCACCATACTTCGTAGCAATGATTGGAATGCACTGCTTCCGGAAGTGCCACCGGCTGGAGAGGAAGAACCACCACCTGATGGCAATCCCCACCCCCTCCATGGTCCTCATCTGACTGCCGAACAACTGTATCAAGAACAAGTTCATGCTTGGCTCGTGCAGAATGCTGCCCCTGACAATGCACCACCTGCAGGTCAGGCTGCACATGATATTGATAATCAAGGATGGGGTGCCTGGCCTGAACCTCCTGCTCCTCCTATGCCACCTTTTCTGATGAATTTCCAAGCTTGGCTGGCTGAATAGGGTCTCTCTGTGCATGATGGAATTGTTCCTGATGATAATACAGTGGACAGTGCTGCCCAGGCCTGGAACGACTCCATCACTGTCTCGGATGATTCTAGCTCTGATCACTCACTGGCTTTGATTGTACTGCCTAGCGAAATGGAACCACCTGCTGTTGTGGAGCGCATAAATGTCTCTGTGGAAATACATGCGCAAGGGATTCGTTTTGGTCTCTCCACTCAAGGCGAGCAACTCATGGCACTCCTGCTGACTGACCCCGTTCCCCGTCAGCAACTGAATACCACAATCTTTGCGGCGTTGCGTCCGCCCTTGGCGTCAGTTGGCCATGGAATGGTGGATATGGATTCAGGAATGACAATCTGCGTGTGGAAATACAAGTTGACCTGGGAAGCACAGGAATTCAGTTTACACAGTTGCCAACTCCATGTCCCTCAGCTCCAGCAAATTCAGTGCACATATCTGAACTGCCTGTGCCGGTTATTAACAACAGCAACAACCTGCTGGCATTACCGGCTCCAATGGTCACTCACCTTGGTATCCTTGCTACTGATAGTCTGGGCGTCCCTGAGACCAGATCCTCTGACACGTCTCAACAGCACTCCCGCTCTACACTTGCTCTTTCTGAATCTGGTTCCTCGGCCCTGTCTGCTGACAGCAACACTTCTCTGGAGGAAATTCAGTCTCGAGCTGACAGCACTACGGGTGAAGCTAGCATCACAGCTAACAAGCAGCGCAAAGGGAAGCTTCATGTTCCTGTGGACACAACATCTCTTCGTCGCAGTAACAGGTCGACCAAGTACGATGGATTCCGAGTCCCATAGCCTTCTGACACGCGCCTACCAAAATCCAAGGTGAAGCCCCGCATCAACCCTGCTGCTCAAGTTACTGAAGATGACAACATGCCTCAAGTGCAAGACTCAGAAATCCCACTGCCAACGACAATTGAGTCAATGCAAGCTATTGGCACACAGTTGTGTGCTATCCCAGCAAAAGAACTGACGGTTGCTGTGCTCTCCAAGCCGGCGGATGGATCGACCTCCTCGATCTAGTTATCTTCCCGTATCTTTTCATTTATGCCTCTTTTGCAAAACTGGAACGTGTTATGTTGGAACATCCATGGTCTTAATTCGTCAGACAAGCAACTAGCTCTATCTAATGCGATCAACGTTAGTGGCTGTGCGGTTATTTGTTTACAGGAATCAAAAATGCCGTGCTTTGATGATTCCTCCCTTAAAGCTTTATGCCCCAAACGATTTGATCAGTTTGCTTATATTCCCTCGCGAGGCGCTTCTGGTGGTATTGTTACGATATGGAATAGCCACCTTTTCACGGGACGGGTTTTCTTATCTGAACCATTTGCTCTGGTGGTAGAACTTACGTCAACCCAATCGGGCCATTGCTGGAAACTGGTGAATGTATACGGTCCTTGTCAAGGTGAACAAAGATCCACTTACACACAATGGCTCTTTGACCTGCACATACCCTCGACAGAAGATTGGCTCATTCTGGTGATTTTAATTACATACGCTCTCCGGAAAATCGTAATAAACCTGGAGGAGACATCCACGATATGTTCACTTTCAACGACTTTATACGAGAACAAAATCTCACTGAGCTACCTATAAAGGGCAGAAAATATACGTGGTCTAACATGCAGCAAAACCCTCTATTGGAACAGCTCGACTGGTTTTTCACATCCTTAAACTGGACCGCCACGTTCCCAAACACCACGGTGACCCCCCTTGGTAAGCCAGTATCCGATCATGTCCCCTGCTCTGTGGCCATTCAGACGTCCATACCACGAAGTAAGATTTTTAGGTTTGAAACTTACTGGATCGCACACCCAGGGTTTATGGATGTGGTGTCCCTAGCCTGGAATATACCGATTAAATATAACAAGAAGTCTAATGTTGCCTCCCGTCTGTGTCAAAAATTGAAGGCAGTTCGACATGCTCTCAAACATTGGAGCCGCCATATCTCTTGACTGAAGATTGCGATTGAGAATACCAACAAAGCTCTAGTTGAACTCGACTTTATTGCTGATCGGCGATCTCTCACTTTTCCTGAAGGTAACTTTAGAGATATACTCAAAAAACATTTGCTTCGCCTGTTGCAATACCAAAAAGAACATTGGAAAAAATGTTGCACCATCCGATGGATTCAATTTGGTGAAGAGAACTCCAAATTTTTTCAAGTTGTGGCAACTGAAAGATACAGAAAAAACTTCATAAAAACCTTGCAAGACCATAATGGAGTTAAAATGGAGGACCACACAGCGAAAGAGGCGATCCTGTTTGACACATACAAAGACAGACTAGGATCTTACAACCCACAACCGATGAAGTTCAACCTCTCACAATTGCTCCGACAAGAGGTTGATTTTTACAGCCTGATTACCCCATTTACACATGCAGAAATCGACGCGGTAGTCAAAGAAATGCCACCTGATAGGGCCCCAGGACCGGATGGTTTTAACGGGGCCTTCATTAAAGCCTGCTGGCCGATTATCAACAATGACATTTATCAACTGTGTGAAGAGTTCCATGAGGGAAATTTAAATCTGGAGAGTATCAACTATGGACATATCACTTTAATACCTAAGAATAATGCTCCTGTGACAGTCAATGATTTTCGCCTGATCACACTCCTGAACTATTGCCTCAAGCTTATAACCAAGATCCTTGCCAATCGACTTCAGAAAATTATTCTAAAGATCGTTCATCGCAACCAATACGGTTTCCTCCGTGGTCGATCCATTCACGACTACCTTGCCTGGGCCTTCGAGTATATTCATCAGTGCCAAACGTCCAAACGGGAGATTGTACTGCTGAAACTAGACTTCGCGAAGGCCTTTGATACGATCCAACACCCTGCGATGCTGCAAATTATGAAACACATGGGCTTTCCAACTCAGTGGCTAAACTGGATGGAGCATATCTTCTCATTGGGCAAATCCTCGGTGCTTCTCAACGGGGTGCCAGGTCGACAATTTCTCTGTAAATGTGGAGTACGATAGGGTGATCCACTGTCACCACTGCTATTTGTGTTGGCCGCAGACCTGCTCCAAACCGCTCTAAATGAGGCACTTCAAAACCAGATCATCCAACATCCAATCCCGCCCAAAGGAAATGATCAGTACCCGGTGATTCAGTACGCTGACGACACGATTATTGTCCTCCCTGCCTGCATCAATCAGGCCAGCAAGATCAAACAGATTCTTGAGGACTATGCCACTTCTGTGGGTCTCAAAATCAATTTTCATAAATCAACTTTGGTGCCCATCAATACCCCTCAGGAAAAATGTGATGAGCTGGCAAAGATCTTTGGCTATGTTCAAGCAACCATGCCTTTCACTTACCTTGGGCTGCCCTTAGGTACCACTCGACCTTCGGTTTTGGACCTGACACCGTTTGTCTGCAAGGCAGGGAGGAAAGTTACCGCGGCTATGTCGCTCATGTCCTATGCAGGTAGATTGGCACTCCTAAACTCCCTCATAACGTCGCTGGCTATCTACCCCATGGGCACTTTAAGACTCCCTCCGAAAATCATTGAACAATTGGACAAAATCAGAAGATACTGCCTCTGGAATAAGAAAACGGAAAATGGAGAGAAATGCAACTCTTTGGCTGCCTGGTCTATGGTTTGCCGCCCAAAAAAGTGTGGTGGTCTAGGGGTTATGGACCTTCATGTTCAAAATGACGCTCTGCTACTCAAACTCTTGCACAAGTTCTACAATCAGCAAGACACTCCTTGGGTTAGCCTCATCTGGAATACATATTACACATTTCATGACTTATGCAATGTAACCATGCGGTTCCTTTTGGTGGCGAGACCTCATCCGATTAATGCCAATTTATAGAGGTGTCACCCAAGTCAATGTGAACAATGGCAGCTCAGCCCTCTTCTGGAAAGATGACTGGAATCATTCTATCTATGAGGAAAAATACCCAAGAGCTTTTTCTTACTGCAAGAATGGTGACATTCCGGTTCAAGCCTTCCTCAACATAACTGACCTGGTAGCAACCTTTCATCTCTCGCTTTCTGTACAAGCCCACGATGAGTTGCGGCAAATTCAAAGGGAAGTTGCAAATGTGGAGCTAACAAGCGAGAATGATGCATGGACCTGCTGTTGGGGAGCACACAGCTTCAACACAACTTCGTATTACAAATACTACTTCAGAAACGTAAAGGCACATATGGCTTTCACATGGCTATGGAAAACTAAGTGCACGACAAAAATAAAAGTTTTTGGGTGGCTGCTCCTATCTGACCGTCTCAATACAAGGAACATGCTAAAACGGAGGCACTATAACATAGGGACCAATCTGGATTGTTTGCTTTGTGGCCAACACATTGAAGAAACAGTGGAACACCTTTTCTTCCACTTCTCTTTTAGCCAGTCCTGCTGGAGGATACTGAACATCACATGGAGCAACCACCGACATCGCCTCCAGCTACTGGAAAGATTGAAAGAAAGACACCATTGTAAGATGATTATGGAGACATTCCTGTTGGCAGCTTGGAGCTTATGGAAAGAGCGCAATAACAACCATTTTAGAAAAGTACGGCCATGCATTGACTCATGGAAAGGGAGGTTCATCAATGACTTTCGAGATCTACTGCACAGACTACCTGACCACAAAAAACAACTTGTGCACGACACTTTGGCTACTATACAATGATACTAGACATAGGGGGAGCTATAGAGGAATCCTTGCTAAGGATATTGCCTCCATCTTGTAACTTAGCTATGTAGTTGTTTCCTGACTCCTTCCCCCCCCCCCCCCCCACTTTGTGCATATGTAACAAACTTTTAATTTGGTGGTAATACAAAGCAGTAGGAGCCTTTCCTACTGTCCTAACCTTCAAAAAAAATAAGCACACAACACAAAGAAAACATAATCTGTCAAAACAGAACAGTCTGTAGTAATCTGGCACTTTGAATACTTCTGTAACTCCAAGAATTCTAAAAATTTAGGACGACAAGGGTAATTTGTATATTGATATTCTGCAAAAAGAATTGGCATTTTATCACGTTCTGGTGATTTTTAACAATTGTTTTCATGAGCACAAAGTTTCTGTCTTTTTCAGCAAGATCAAACAACTATCACCCAAGAAGATCCTAAAGGCTTTACTTGGCACAAACACTAAATAAAACATAAAAAACACAATCATACCAATAGCATAATTGTGTAAACACTCAAGAACAGAACGCAAAAAGCAAAAATAAATTTTATTCATTGGGTTGCCTCCCAACAAGCGCTATAGTTTTACACCCTTAGCTAGGCATAAAGCAAGGATCGAAGTTTTCTCATCTTTGGTTCGAGATCCATAAGATGCCCTCATGATTGACTCATAAGGTGGACTGATTTTTGTTCTAGGAAAGTGTTCCATACCCTTCCTCAAAGGAAATTGGAACTTGATATTGCCTTCTTTCATATCAATCACGGCACCAATAGTGCGCAAAAACGGTCTACCAAGAATAATTGGACAAGACGGATTGCAATCAATATCAAGAACAATAAAATCTATGGGCACATAATTCATATTTGCAAGAATAAGAACATCATTAATTCTTCCCATAGGCTTTTTAATAGTAGAATCCGTCAAATGCAAATTCAAAGAACATTCTTCAAGATTGGTAAGACCAAGCACATCACATAAAGATTTCGGAATTGTAGAAACAGTAGCACCGAAGTCACACAAAGCAAAACACTCATAATTTTTAATCTTGACTTTGATAGTAGGTTACCATTCATCATGCAATTTTCTAGGAATTGATACTTCTAATTCCAATTTTTCTTCCAAAGCTTTCATCATAGCATCAACAATATGTTTAGTAAAGCTTTGTTTTGTTCATAAGCATGGGGTGAATTTAGCATGGATTGCAACAAAGAAATACAATAAATCAAAGAGCAACTATCATAATTAAAGTCTTTGTAATCCAAAAGAGTGGGTGCATCACTAACTAAAGTTTTGACCTCTCCAAACCCACATTCATCAATTTTCTCAACAAGATTTTCACCCTCCGAAATATTGGGACGCCTTCTACCTAAAGTTGACTCTTCTCCAGTCCCTTTTTCATCAATCTTATCTTTACTAAATAGGGAATCAATAGAAGAAAAACCTATCATTTTAAGATCTTCATCATTTTTGCAAGAATAATCACTAGAAAAAGCTTTCTCTAAAAATTATCTTTTAGCTCTAAGCATAGCAGTTCGTTTCTTACTTTCATCCATAGAAACATAAAGAGATTTAATTGATTCATCAACTTTAGGAACAAAACTTTTCAACTTGAGATTTTCCACATCATGAGCAATTCTATCAACACTTCTAGACAAATCATCAATCTTATTCAACTTTTCTTCTATGGAAGTGTTGAAAACTTTTGCGTGTTGATAAATTCTTTAATATTATTCTCAAGATCAGAGGTATCTCTATTATTATTGTAAGATTGATTTCCATAGGAATTACCATAATTATTAGAGAAATTACTAGGAAAAGGCCTAGGATTAAAATTTCCTCTATAAGCATTGTTGTTGAAATTATTGCGAGAAATAAAATTCACATCAATGGCATCACTATTTTGCTCAATCAAAGTAGACAAAGGCATATCATTAAAATCAATAGGAGCACTTTTACTAGCAACCAATTTTATAAGAGCATCAACCTTATCACTCAAAGAAGAAATTTCTTCAACCGAGTTAACTTTTTTACTAGTAGGAGCTCTTTCGGTATGCCATTGTGAATAATTTGCCATGATATTATCAAGCAATTTGGTGGCTTCACCCAAAGTAATTTCCACAAAAGTACCACCCGCGGTGGAATCTAAAAGATTATGAGAAACAAAATTCAACCCCGCATACAAAATTTGTATGATCATCCAAAGATTCAACCCATGAGTTGGGTAGTTCCTTAGCATCATTTTCATCCTTCCCCAAGATTGTGCAACATGCTCATGTTCAAGTTGCTTGAAATTCATGATCTGGGTTCTAAGGGAAATATTTTTTGCGGGCGGAAATTACTTAGTGATAAAAGCTTCTTTGCACTTATTCCAAGAATCGATACTATTACGAGGCAAAGAAGAGAACCAATTTTTTGCAGAATCACGCAAAGAAAACGGAAATAATTTCATCTTGACCACATCGTTGTCCACAACTTTTTTCTTTTCCATATCGCATAATTCCATGAAGGTATTAAGATGGGACGCGACATCCTCATTAGGAGTACTGGAAAATTGGTCTTTCATAACAAGATTCAGCAAAGCAATATTAATATCACAAGTCTCCGCACTAGTGGCGGGAGGAGAAAGCGGAGTGCCAATAAAATCATTGTTGTTGGTATTTGAGAAATCACATAATTTGGTGTTCTCTTGAGTCATGATGACCACACAACAAGATTGCACTAAAAAACAGATCCGGCAAGAAAACGGCGAACGGAAAAAGAGAGGCGAATAAAACGACAAATTTTTGTAAAGTGGGGGAGAGGAAAACGAGAGGCAAATGGAAAATAATGTAAATTGCAAGGAGATGAGGTTTGTGATTAGGAACCTGGTATATGTTGAAGATCCTCCCCGGCAACGGCGCCAGAAATTCTTTTTGATTGCTCCGTGACTATAGCGCCAGAAAGCTCATGTCTGCTAGGACTACATCGGTATTTCCCCAAAGAGGAAGGGATGATGTAGCACAGCGAAGGTAGGTATTTCCCTCAGTGGTGATACCAAGGTTATCGAACCAGTAGGAGAACCAAGCAACACAACGTAAACAGCACTGCACACAAATAACAACACCTCGCAACCCCACGTGTTAAAGGGGTTGTCAATCCCTTTCGGGTAACGATGCCAGAAATTTATAATAGATTGCAAATAAAATAAAGTGCAGAAAAGTATTTTTGTATTTTTTTGTTTAATAGATCTGAATAAAAATGCAAAGGAAAAGTAGATCGCAAGCAAATATATGAGAAAGAAGACCCGGGGCCGTAGGTTTCACTAGTGGCTTCTCTCGAGAAAAATAGCAAATGGTGGGTAAACAAATTACTGTTGGGCAATTGATATAACTTCAAATAACTATCACGATATCCAGGCAATGATCATTACATAGGCATCACGTCCAAGATTAGTATACCGACACCTGCCTGCATCTACTACTATTACTCCACACATCAACCGCTATCCAGCATGCATCTAGTGTATTAAGTTCATGGAAAAATGGAGTAATGCAATAAGAACGATGACATGATGTAGAAAAGATCCGTTTATCTATTGCGTAGATATAGATCCCATCTTTTTATCCTTAGTAGCAACGATACATACGTGTTGTTTCCTTTACATCGGGATCAAGCACCGTAAGGTCGAACCCACTACCGGGCACCTCTTCCCATTGCAAGATAAATAGATCAAGTTGGCCAAACAAAACCCAAATATTGGAGAAGAAATACGAGGCTATAAGAGATCAAAGAAACTCAAATAACTTTCATGGATATAAAAAGATATAACTGATCCTAAACTCGAAGTTCATCAGATCCCAACAAACACAGCACAAAAAGAGTTACATCATATGGATCTCCAAGAGACCATTGTATTGAGAATTCGGCGAGAGAGAGAGAGAGAAAGCCATCTAGCTACTAACTATGGACCCGAAGGTCTGCAAAGAACTACTCACGCGTCATCGGAGAGGCACCAATGGAGGTGGTGAACCCCATCCGAGATGGTGTCTAGATTGGATCGGGTGGTTCTGGACTCTGCGGCGGCTGGATGAATATTTTGTCGATGCTTTTAGGGTTTCTGGAATATTGGGGTATTTATAGAGCAAAGAGGCGGTCCGGGGGGCACCCGAGGTGGGCACAACCCACCGTATGCGCTGGCCTCTGGCGCGCCCTGGTGGGTTGTCCCTCCTGACTCCCCGGTGCAACCAGGGCCCAACTTCTTCCTTTTGGTCCATAAAATCATCGTAAAGTTTCGTGGCATTTGGACTCCTTCGATATTTATTTCTGTGATGTAAAAACATGCGAAAAAGAGCAAGCGCACTTGGCACTATGTCAATAGGTTAGTACCAAAATGATATAAAATGACTATAAAATAATTATAGAACATCCAAGATTGATAATAAAATAGCATGGAACAATAAAAAATTATAGATACGTTGGAGACATATCAGTAAGATGATGATCAGGTGCCCCGTGAGGGTGCATCCTTTTTGCCCGTCCCGTGGCTGCTTAAAGACGGGAGGTTCCCACCGGGCTGTCTGGGCTTTCCAGGCGCTTTCCATTGCGTAGTACTTCTGTACTATATGTGCCAAACCTACAAAGTGCGGTATGTGGCGACGGTTGAGGGCGTTGAGGATTCCCTCGTCCGTACATTTGCGGCAAAAAACTGAAACCGCATCTTCGTCGTAGCAATTTTTAATCTTGTTTTAACAAGGAGGAATCTGGCCCAGAGCTGGTGGACCGTTTCCTGAGGTTGTTGTCGTACATACATTAGGTCGCATATGTCCGAAGGACCGTAATTGCTTGGGGAGTATTGCTTGTGGTGGGTGGGCGGGTTTGAATCCGAACCATGGCCCACTGTGGGATCCGGAATTTGAAGAATTTCTAAGGTTACTGGCCCAGGATCCGGGGTGTCCTGGAGGTTTTCGGGCTCAACGCCTGGTTCTATGTTCGGAGGACGCATAGTCTCTTCCTGAAGATAGGTATCTGGCTCGCAGGGCTCGGAAATCCGAACATATTTTGTTACCAACTTAGGGGGAGAGGTAGTCTCGGCTTGTTCCTCCACGACCGCTACCAGATGGGTGATCGGCGGGGATTTGATTTCCCTCTGATGCGGTTTAAGCCCAATCTGACCATAATCTATGGCGACCCCCAGGGCGGCGATGCGATCTAGCAGTTCGTTCAAGGATGAGACCTCTACCGAATCCATCTTCTCGGAGTGTTTGAGGCTGATGTGGAGATGATGTTTGGTGATTTGGGGGGCCGTATTTGGCTTAAAGGCCCTGCGGGCACCCATGGTGAAACCATCGAGTTGGAGGGTCTGACCCGGAGCCAGGACTCCTCCAGAAGTGATGTTGTCATTGATGACAAGGCGAGCCATCGGTCCTTCAGTCGACGACACAAAGGAACTCTCAATGAAAGCACCAATGTCGGTGTCAAAACCGGCCGATCTCGGGTAGGGGGTCCCGAACTGTGCGTCTGAGGATCGAAGGTAACAGGAGGCAGGGGACACGATGTTTACCCAGGTTCGGGCCCTCTTAATGGAGGTAATACCCTACTTCCTGCTTGATTGACTTTGATGAGTATAAGGGTTACAAGAGTTGATCTACCTCGAGATCGTAATGGCTAAACCCTAGATGTCTAGCCTGCATGATTTTCTTAGCCTCTATGGACTAAACCCTCCGGTTTATATAGACACCGGAGGGGCCTAGGATCGTACAGAGTCGGTTTACAGAGAAATGAAACTAAACATCCGGACGACAAGCTTGCCATCCACGCCAGGGAAAGTCCCATCCGGACACGGGGGAAGGCCTTCTATCTTGTATCTTGACGGCCCATCAGTCCGGCCCATGTCACATAGCCCAGTCATCCGAGGACCCCCTAATCCAGGATTCCCTCACCCGTAGCTAATTTCCTACAATGATGACGAGGCATTCCCGGTAAAGATTGTGTCCTCGAGCTTCCCTTCAGGTTAGTACCTGGCCTTGAGTACTTATGCATAGAGGCTCTCTGGTTTAGAGATTAACTACAAAGCCTATCGAGCTACCAATGCTTGATTGAAAAGATGAAAGTCATAGAAATGAGCACCACCTTTACTTTTTGGTTGGAACAATTCGTCCCAAGCACGCTAATGAACTTTCATTTTACCTTTAGAGGATCCCCAATAGAAGCTTCTCACCATCCTAGTGAGCTCATCACAGACTTAGAAAGGTAGTTTAAACACACCCATGATGTATGTGGGTAATGATTGCGCTACATATTTGATGAGTGTCTCTCTACCAGGCTAAGCGAGGTGTCCATCTCCCGACTGAATGAGACGTTTTATCAGGCTCATCTGCAAAATTTGGAAATGTCCATTAGACATGCGACCATTTGAAGTTGGAAGACTCAAGTATTTCTATTCAAAAACAGTACTAGTGACATTCAGAACCTGTTTGACTTCCTCTTGGGCTATAACCAAACAAGACCTTCCAAAAAGAATGGAGCATTTATTAAAATTCAAGCTCTGTCTTGTTGAATTACTATAAAGATCCAAGGCATATTTAACATTTTAAGCTTTGAACATGTGAGGCTTCAAAGAAAAACATAGTATCATCCGCAAATAAAAGATGTGAAATACTCGGAGCTCTTCTACACACCTTGATATGAGTGATATCACCAGGAAGAACACTATGCTTGAGAATTGCAGATAGACCATCAGCCACAAAGAGAAATAAAAATGGAGAAAGATGCCCCCCTTGTCGAAGACCACGCAACGATGCAAATGAATCCGAGAGGGTTCCATTTAATTTGACAAAATATCTAACGGACGTGACAAAGGACATTATCCAGTCAACCCACCGGCAAGAGAAACCTAAGTTTTGCATCATCTGCTTCAAGAACACCCAATCCACCTTGTCATAGGCTTTAGACAAATCAAGTTTGTATGCACAAAAACTTTTGGAACGGGGCCCTTTCATATTTGACATGATGGATGCATTCAAAGGCCACAAGAGCATTGCCTGTGATCCTTCTCCCAGGAATAAAAGCACTTTGCTCTAGAGATATTATTTCATCAAATAACGGCGGCAACCGATTAACAAGGCACTTAGAGAGAACTTTGTAAATGACATTATATAAACTTATAGGTCTGTAATCAGTCAAACCGGTAGGGTTAGGAATTTTAGGAATAAAAACAATAGACGTAGAATTTACCATTCAGGCATAATTCCTATCCTAAAGAACTCCTTGACCAAACTAATGACACTGTCTCTTAGAGTACTCCAGCTACTTCTCGCAAAAAAAAGTACCGAGCTATGCTGAAAAATCTAGTGGGAAAACTGCACGAGCCCAAAGCCTTTAACGGATCAATCTAAAACAAAGCATTCGCGATTTCCTTGTCACTAAAGAGAGCACAGAGTCGAGAGCGGCGATAGCGCACACGAGCTCGCCTGCTCTCGCTGCTCGTACCAATGGGACAAGGGCGCGTCGATTCGTATGTTAAATGCGACGTAGATGGGAGGAAAAGGAAGGTAGCGTCAAACTGTATCATACGGTGCATCCACGACAACTTCATGCTTGTGCAACAAACGGCTCGTCTCCTCCACAACCTCAAGGCGCCACGTATGCTTCTCAAGCTCGACATCGCGCGGGCCTTTGACTGTGTGTCCTGGCCGTTTTTGCTCCAGATCCTGACACATCTTGGATTCGGGCCTCGATGGCGTGAGTGGATCTCCATCCTTCTCTCCACGGCCTCGACGAGGGTGCTTATCAATGGGCACCCGGGTCCCCCGATTGACCATGCCCATGGGCTGCGGCAGGGCGATCCGGTCTCTCCCATGCTCTTTCACGATCGTGATCGATGTCCTCAACTCCATGCTTCTACAGCGTGGGACGCAGGCCTCCCGCATCGCCTCACTACCCGCACGCGGCATCCAAAGATATCACTCTATGCGGACGATGTCGTCATTTTTGCCATCCGGACAGCCATGACATCGCTGCGTGCGCACCTCCTCCATGTCTTGGCGAAGCCTCCGGACTTCATACCAACTTCAGCAAGTGCTCGGCGACCCCGATCCGATGCACCGACGACCATATTGCCATGATCACCTCCGAGATGCAATGCCCGGTGACGCACTTCCCGATCCCCTGCCTGGGGCTTCCTCTCGCCATCCGCAAGGCCGGCCCGACGAGTCTGGAGCCGATCCTCGACAAGCTAGGCCGCAAGCTCTCCACCTGGTGCGCCTCCATGCTCTCTCAGGGTGATCGCCTCGCGCTCGTACGGCATGTCCTCTGCGCCATACCCACCCACTTCCTCACGGCCATTGCCTTCAACAAATCGGCAATCAAGAAGGTGAACCGGATCATCCGCGGATTCCTTTGGGCGGGTCACAAGGAGGCAAACGAAGGCCAATGTCGCGTCAATTGGCAGCGAGTGTCCCGCCCTATCTCCCTTGGTGGCCTTGGCATCCGAGACATCTATCGCACGGGGCTGTCCTTGCGTGTTCGATGGTTATGGCTCCAGCCAAGATCGACCCCTCGCGTCCGTGGAGCCACCTCCCGTCCCTCACGACGCCGACGCTGAAGGCCATCTTCCGCGCCTCCACAAGCCGGGCGGCTTGGCTCGGGCGCCACTTGCCGCTTTGGACCGACCACTTTGGATAGATGGCGATCCGCGGCCGAGATCGCTCCTCTAGTCTATGCTCTCGCCCCACGCCGCCACGAAAAAGACCGCCTTGCGGCGAGACGACCTTCACCTGCGTTCTTGGGTCCACGACATCCGCGGGAGCGCTTCCCCCTGCGCCATGGTTCAAGATCGTCAACCTCTGGCGGCTCGTCGCCACACGCCGCTCTACCCCACACCGGACGTGCTCACCGGCGTTGGACAGCCTCCGGCGATACTCCATGAAGTTCCTGCTATAAGGCCTGTTAGTTGGCGCATGTGAGGACCCCCATCGGCGGCTCACTTGGCGTCCTTGGGCGCCCCTACGCGTCGATTCTTCCTCGCTTGCCATGCAAGACCGCTGCCGACCTCAGGCGCTGGCCCGCCACGGCACGCCACACGAGGACTCTTGTGCGTTCTGCGATCAGCGCTAGAGTCCATGCATCACCTCTCGCGGCCTGCCCTTCTCGCGCCAGTCCGGCATGACATCCTCAATCGGGCTCGCATGGCCGTCGACCTCCCGATGCCCACACCCCTTCCGCACTTGGTGGACTTCCTGCCTTGACCGCTCACCGGCGCTGCTCGAAAAGGGCTATCCTCCTCATCATCCTCACAGCATGGTGGCTATGGAAACACCGCAACGCTGTATCTTCGACCGGCCATCCTTCGCTCTCGCTGATCTCCAACACCATCAAAGACGAGGCGCGCTATGGGCTAAGGCAGGCGCCAACGGACTGCTTAACATCATTCCTGGCGCGTAGTTGCTAGCCGAGTCACCTAGGGCTGAGCAGCCCCTTGTTCTAGTCTGCTCCAACGCTTGTGCACCATGCCTATGCGTACATGGACTTGTATGCGTTGTAATCCCATGCTACTATCTCCTTCTATCAATACAAAGATACACGGCTTGCGTATTCGCGAAAAGATAACGTTGGTGTGACGGTGCAGCATGCATATGTTCTGTTGGTACAGGAATTTACAGCCTATCCTAGCATCAGACCGCCTGTGTGTGACTGAAGATGTCTGCGCCTCCTTCCGACGAGAGCTCTGTTATCCATGGCTCCTTGGGTTCGAGCTCGAATGCCCCTTGCTGTTGGCGCTGATCAAGACAACAATGTTCAGAATGAGTTTTGAAGATCATGCTGGTGGTAGCGGTGCTCCTGCGCATGCAGTTTTGCAGCAGAGGCGTTCACTGCTCTAGGTACGCTCTGCTTGTGGTGCTCCTACGCCAGTTTTGCAGTAGGATTCCGTGGACGGGAGAGCTAACGGGGCATCGATCGCAGATGAAGTTTACGAAGACGAAACTGAAATTCAGTCCCGTTTTTCGTCGCGGGAGGAGATAGGGGACCACGATACAGAAAATGGAAGTTCCGCCGGCGGTGAAAACTGCAGTGAGCTAGGTAGCTACCGCGAATCGGTGACTGAGGCTGGAGCTGGATCTAGCAGCGGCGTCAATGGTGACAACCAAGCACCGAAGCGGCCAAGGATTGGACACTGGCGCGCTAAAAATGACACCTGCAGAAAGCTGTTCGCACTGGTATACTGGTTTAACGACAAAACTAATACAGGGTCATTATGTTATGTAGTGTTTATGTGAACGCTGTTGTCGTGCATGCTTGCATCGCTTGCTTGGCCTTCTTGTGTGTCAGTGTACGATTTTCACCTAGTCACGTTGGTACAGTACCAAAACGATGTCGCCAGGGCTTGGACGTCTGTCGTCACGCAATGCGCAAACATCGGCTCTCATCCATAACACGCATTAAATAAGGCAACGTCAATACAGTATACGTCCCGTATCCCCGAACGAGTGGACGCCTCACGATAACGGGACCAGGCGAGCTCGTCCACGCCAATGAATTTCCGGCACAAAGTCATTCATTATCTGCCTCGGCCACCCTAGCTTCCAAAAGATCAAGAAACAGAGAAGCGTCACCGCCGAGTAAATACCTTGGAAATACTCATTAGCCAAACTAGCCATCTCACCAAAGTCAGAGTGGACTACACCAAAGTCAAGTCTATTTTGATTCATGGTTGAAAGCATGTACTAGTAAACTGTGAATAAACAAAGTATCGTACCTAACTAATTGACCTGATATTATAACATTTGAACAGGCACTCCCTTCTCCAATTTGCAGTTTTGTTCAGTGTCCAGCCGATTTGTGCACGATCCTATTGATCTAACCACACATGCATGAAACAAACTGGAGCAGAACCGCTGGATGAGGTATCGTCCATTAGTCGGCCAATGAGTATCGGCTGCATAGTACTTTCGGTTCATATAAAATGATCAGCATAAATGCCACAAGAACAAGTCTACACTGCATGTACATGTCCTTCAAGGCAAACAGAAGCGTGCTATGTACACTCTACCAAAGCAAAACAACTGAATCTGGAATCTGGAATCAGCAAAGAATGGTCGACATAAATCTAAGCAAATATACTTCAGTGCAGGAAGAATGATCATCACAGTGTCACCTAGATGATCGACCCCCTGGACTGGAAGAGATCTAACCGGGCCTTGGCTTCCGACAGCAGTCGCTCGACGCGCAGGTCCTGCACCAACTGCGACTGCTTCGACGCCCACAGGAGCACGGCGAGCACCCCGGCCTGCGCCACCTCCTCGCTCTCCGGGACATGCAGCGCGATGTAGCAGAGCAGTATGAGCGCCTCGATCTGCAGCTCGTCCCCGAGGTACACGAGCTGGACGAGGTGCCGTGCCCCGCCGTCGTCGACGATGGCCCTGCAGTGGTTCACGTGCAAGTGGTTCTCCGTGCACGCGAACTTGGTGAGCGCCACGATGGCCTCCTTGGCCACCGGAGGCTCGCGGTCGTCGAGCAGCCGCACCAGCGGGCCGATCACGCGCGTCTCGCTCGCGGTGAACGTGCGCGACAGGCAGCCCAGCGAGGTGATGCACGGGAGCAGCAGCGGGTCGTCGTACTCCCCACTGCGCACAATGCAGAGCAGCTGCTCGGCGACGGCCTTGGCCGGCGGGGAGCTGGGCTTGAATGCGGACTGCCGCAGCGCGAGGTTGTGCTCGGCGACGCGGGTGATCTCCATGATCGCCATGGCGGAGTAGTACTGCAGGTGCGTGCCTGCGCCGTCGTCGCCCTTCTCGAGCAGCCTGGCGAAGCAGAGGAGCGCGCGGGACTCTGTTATGCTCTTGCAGACTCCCGGATGGCCGCGGGCAAGCTTCCACAGAGCCTTCGCCGCCATGGCCTTCATGTGCGCCTTGGTGGCCGGGTCCTCGGTCTCGCGCGGTCCACGGCCGCTCGAGCCGTTTGAGCTCAGCTGGGGCCTGCTGGGTGGTGGAGCCGTGACCCGGTTCGTCGTCGTCCTGCCGGCTGCCGCGGATTGCATCTGGTTGTTGCGTCCGTTCGAGCCTTCCGACGAGCTCGGCGGTTCGTTGGCGGAGTGACCAGAGACTCCTGGGAGCATGCTGGGCGTGCTGGCCAGCACAACCGAGTGAAGCGACCTCATGTGCTCCGGCGGAGGAGGTGCAGCGTGCCGGGTGCTGCTTCCTCCGACAGAGTACCTGCTGTGCTCTTGGATGGTTCCAGCGGCGAGGTGACCCACGAGGTGCCGGACGGCGTTGTTCTGCGCGAACAAGTCCTGGCATCTCGGGCTCTGGTGCGCCAGCGACGCGATGGCCTCGGCGGCCGCGGCCTGCACGCGCATCGGCGGCTCCTTCAACGCCGCGGAGTAGACGGAGCACACCCCGGCGTGGAGAAGCTTCTCCACGCTCCCCTCGTCGCGCCCAAGGAACCCGAGCGCCGTGGCGGCCGCCTCCTGGCCGTCGTCGGTCCCTTCTTTGAGCAGCTTGACGAGGGGCGCGATGCCGTCCTCCTCCACGATGAGCTTGGAGAAGTGGGGGTTGTCCCGCGCGAGGGAGGCGAGGGTGGAGGCCGAGTCAGCCCGCACGGCGAGGCTGCCGGTGTGGAGGCGCGCGATGTGGTCCCAGATGAGGAAGAGTATGGGCTCGTTCTGCGCGATGTTGGGGAGGCCGCGCAGGTCGTCGTCGTCGTCGTGGGCGCCGTTGCCGTTGGCGTCGGCGTCGGCGCGCGGGGAGGAGATGCGGATGAGCCAGGTGACGTCCTCGACGGCGGTGTCGAGCAGCGCGAGGGTGCGCGGGAAGCCGGAGACGGGGTTGAAGGTGAGGAAGCGGCGGAGGCGGGAGTGGCTCTCGAAGCACCTGGCCGACATGCCGCCGGCCTTGGCGAGCGCCTGCAGGGTGCCGGCCACGATGCGCTCGGCGGGGCGCTCGTACAGGTCGGCCCGCGCAGCCTGCCGCAGCACCTCCGCCAGCTTCTCCGCCCGCGCGCGCAGCTCCTTGCACTCGTGCCGGAGGCACTGCCCGGAGCCCGACTGCTTGGCCACCTGGTCCGCCAGCTTGATCGGCTTGGCCAGCAGCGCCTTCACGCCCTCCCCCATATCCCAAGAAAATCAAGCTCAAAACTCACCAGCAGCCGAAGCTTAGCAAAATTGCACAGGACGAACGACCGCGCACTGTTTGAATCCCCCCGGATTGGAGCTGAAAGCCTTAAATTGGGAGGTTCCGTTGCGCCACGGCGCCGAGCAGGCGAGACCGAGCGCAGAATAATACCGCCACCGACGGCCGGACTGCCGATCAGAACGAGGCGGGCGATGGTGGTGGATGACTGGACCGGAGTGGATTCCAAAGCTGCGGTCTTGGCTATCCTTCTTCCGTCTGTTTGAAAGCAACGCACGAGCCGACGAGGGAGGAGAAGAGAAGGGAAGGGGTTTAATGGGGCCGACCAGGACGAGGCGAGACGACCTGACGGGAGAAGACCGGAGAGGCAGGCCCGGTGCTGCTGTGGTGTGGACAGCCGCCCCCTGGGCGCATTTCTGCAGCGGTTTCCTGGGTGGAACTAGTTTAGTTTATGGCCGTCGAACTTGCTTGGTGGATTTCGTGCCAAATGGTGCGAGATTTCTTCATGTTTTCTCTACCGATTCCCTCCGAACCTTCCTTTTCTTTTTCGGGGCACTCTTTTTTTGCCCCTAACCCAAGGTCATAAAATAACTCGGGCATCGGTCCAAGTAGTCGGCCGTCCGTGTCGTCCAACAGCAAAGATCTGATCTAATCGCTGGATGAAGCTTGCGTATGACCCGGTCAGACTGGGCAACAACAGCTTCCTGATTAAGGAACGCGAGAGTGGCCCAGCGGTCCCATATAAATCCACGAAGTCGAATTGTGTGCAATGATGGATGGGGTTGCTGCCTTTGGTTCTGTGATTGATTGCGATCTAGGAGTAGCAAGTTATTCTTCCCACCGTGCGTTGCCTGATTTGACAGGAGCGGCACAATATCTTCTTGCGGTCTCCTCGTTATCTCTTGTTCCGGAGAGACATTCCTGGGCGACCAAGAAAGCAGCATCTTCTTTCCCCGCTTGGGATCCATTAGTGTTGAGAGAGGTAAGTTGAGAATCTTTTTGCCAAGTCCATTTGACAGAATAATACCAACACTAATGGATTCCAATGAGGTGTACAGGAAAAAAAAATACAAGGATAGGTTTTTGTTTTCCTTTGCTTGATTGTACTCTTGGTCGCTTTGATTTGTCACTGAAATAAAGCAAAAAAGTAAGCAAAAGAAATTTTGCTTCTATCCTAGTTTCCAGGTGGGTTTCGTCCTCAGGGGCACCATGGGTGAAAACCCTACCCTCCTTCGTTCTCCTCACAGCTGCTGGAGGAAGGCGATGAGCGAACCTCGTCCAACTGACGGTGATAGGCTCCTCTTCTCCTATGATCAGGGGACGGCCCAGGTGCTCAGTGGCGGTCCTGGTCCTTGCTGGCGCTCGGTGCAACATGCTATGAGGTGGCCTACTAGCAGGCACAACTGAGAAGGCAACAATGCTTTGTGATCGTCCAAACCGTAATGCCTTATGCCAAGGCACGCGGTATACTACAATGGCGCAAAGCAAAAGAGAAATTCTTCAGCGCAAAGCAGGAACATGTTATGGTTAGAGATCACGAGTTTGGATTTTGGCATTAGATGTGCAGTCATGACAATGTCAGGAGGCTTGCTAGACCTAATTGCACAACGTGGGCATGGAACTTTCAAACCTTTCCAAGGGAAAGCTCCACTTATACAGACGTCTCAAGGTGGGCTCAACACTTGAGGCCCGTTACGACTCAATGCCTAAGTTTCACTTGAATTCGATCCGACTCCGAGTGTGTCGGCGTTCTGGGAACGGGGGTCCCTACACTTGCTCACTGTGGCCCACAGCAGTGGCTCGCTCACTGGCCAAAAGACGCCCGCCTTCAAAGAAGAACACTCAAGACCTCGCGGGTCAAGCCTCGCAAGGCGCATTTACACAAGACGGAGCGGCCTCACCAAGCTAGCTCGCGGGGGGCGGAGAGATCAAGGCAAGGCGAACCTCGCGAGGTTCCAATGACATAAGCCATGACGACCAAGGCCAGGCGGGCGCTAGCGCGCACAGTGTCCTCGTTTCCTCTTTGGTGCTAAGGAGGCAAGCGCAGGCGAGGAGTACCGAGGCATCAGGCAAAGGTTTTCATATCGGTGCAACAAGACCAAGGCCAGCAGGACGGCGGGACGGAGGTCACCGTGGAGCCCAAGACGGCATCACCACCAGAGCCTTTGGCAGGCGAAGACCACCTTTAGTCAGGATGGCTTGTACTATCTGCCCCCCTTCAAATTGGTCGTTGTGGCATCCCTTCCCTCTCAATATTTGGGGAGAGGACCAGGGCCTCTATAAATAGGACTAGCCACCACGGTAGGAAACAAGGACAAAAGGAGAGAGGGAGATCATCCTCACACCCACCAAGCACAAGAACACCTCGCCTCAGGAGGCTATTCTTCCCCTTATACTGTTCATCCTCAGCCCAAGAGGCAATCCACCGCACCACACCGAGTAGGGTATTACACCACAACAGTGGCCCGAACCAAGATAAATCTCGTGTCTCTTGTGTTGCGAATTGCCGAGCTAGGCTTTGAGATCGCGGTGGCCGAGGGCGTGATTAGGTAGGGGAAATCTTCGCGCGCACCCAGTGTTCGAACCTCAAGGGTTTTGCGGAACCCGAATCCGATATTTGGCGCGCCAGGTAGGTGCGCCAAGCTTCCTTCCGCTGATCCGCGTCCCGCCGCTTGTCGTCGATCCATGGCGACGCCGTGGAGCTCGTGGTTGGCGTCGAGCCGCCGCCGCCGCTGCGTTGCTCGGACGGCTTCGCGGCGGCTACCCCATCGTTCTCCGTCACCTGCCGCCAATGCCGCCACCGGCCCGGCGGAAAACGAATAGCAAGCGTCCTTGCTGCACCCATCGGTGCGGCGGGACGACCGCACCGCCACTCCGTCGCTGACCCCGGTCGGCTCGTCGTCTCACGCCCGTCGCGCTCCCACGGATGTGCAGGCCGCGCTCCTCACGGCACGCGAATTCCTGCGCTACCGCCCCGTCGACGACCTCTACGAGGACTGGCTGGACCGCATCGCCGAGCTCGTCAGCGCCGCAGGGGGCTCCCCCGCGCCTTCCCTCTCGTTGCCTCGCCCTCCGCCAGCTGCGGGCGACGTGGCTCATGGAGCGCCACCACCACCACCTCCGCACCAAGATGGCGCCCTGGTGCCAAGGTGTGCGGCCCCCCGGCGCGACCCACCGCGTCGGGCGCCCGTGCGCGAAGAAGGAAGCTGCCAAGAAGTTCCTCGTCCGCAAGAAAACGCCTCAGCCCCCAAGACCACTACAAAGAAGATAAGGCAGTCGCTGCCCATGCGGTGGCGGTGCGCGGACATCAAGGGCAGGCTCCACATCAGCAAAGGGTCCCGGCGGCCACTTGTAAGTGCATCTAGTGCCACCCCTAGTTGGTTTTGGAGTATTGACGACAAATGTGGTTGAGGGACTAATGCGTTTGTGAGAATTGCAGGATAACGCAGGTAGTGTCCCTCATTGATTCGGTTTACCTACCGGAGATGACCCCTAAAAATGTATGAAGACATTGAAGACAATGGTGGTATGTGAAGATATTCACATTGAAGACTATGACATGAGAAGGCATTGAGTGAAGACTATGGAGCGCCAAGATCGTGTCGTTTCGTTGTTTCCTTTTCTTCTTTGTTGAGTCGAGGAACCACCGCATCGTTAAGTGGGGTTCAAGTGATCATAGTCGAATGATCAAGTGATGCTCAACCTAAATCCTATGTCTTCGAGCGAAGACAATGAGAGCAAAACTTATCCAGAGTGGATAAGTCAGCTTTGCTTGTAGCCCAAGTAAAGTTGCCGTGTGGGTTTGAAATCGACCGTTGGAACACGTGTCGGTTCCTTAGTGACCTGGGTCATTTCGGACATAACAGGTCGGGTTGCCCAGTGGCTATAAATAGCCCACCCCTACACCATAAATTGGTGGCTGCTCGAGTTAGTGCACGGCTTTTGTCGCTTGAGAGCAACCCACCTCAAGCCTTTGAGAGAGAAATCCTTGCAGGACAAAGCCTAAAACACCCAGAGCCAAAGAGTGTTAGGCATCACCAAGTTTTCCGTCAGTGTGACTCAAGACTTATTACACTTGAGGACTGTGAATCCTCCACCGGTTAGGCGTCGCGCTCGAGCATCCAAGAGTCATTGTGGATTGCCGTGAACATCGCTCAGGAAGGTTCGAAGTCTACCTTGAAGACTTACCAGAGTGATTGGGCGAGGACTGTGTGTCCTTAGCTCAAGGGGAATAAGGTGAAGACGCGGTCTTCTCGAGTTGAATCTCAGCCTTCCTAACCAGATGTACAGTTGTCACAAAGAATCGAACTGGTCCAACAAATCTGTGTCTTCAACAAGTGATCGGTTCTATTCCTTCCTCATTTACTTAGAGTTTGTCTTCGTGAAGTCATTGCCTCTTTGTCATACCTGCTTGACTTCATTGCTTGACTACTTTTGTTGATTGGCTTCATACTATCTTCCATCCTGATCCTTACTACATAGCTGCTATTAGTCTTGTCCGCTCACATTATGGCATACTTGACTATGGCTTGCTTGTTGTAGTTTATCTTCCGCTGCATATCAATTAGGTCATTTCTGCTGTTTGTCTTCGAAACATCCGTGTTTTGAAGACTTCCAAAAAAATCGCCTATTCACTCCCCCCCCTTCTAGTCGATAACTAGCACTTTCAATTGGTATCGAGCAAGGTACTCCTTGTTCTCGTGTGATTCGCTTAACCACCGGAGTTTTAGCTATGTCGATCGCAGGATAATCAAAGTCTCCGCTGCTTGCCCGTGTTCGATGGAACCGACTATCCCTATTGGAAGAATAAGATGTGCATGCATCTTGAAGCCATTGATGTCGACCTCGGTATCTCGTCAAGAACGGCGTTCCTAAATCTGGTGAAGGTGTCACCCCGCCGATGTCAAGAAGTTCATTCAATCGACTCCACCGCAAAGAACATCATCTGTGGTCATCGACCAAAGGACAGATGGCCGTGTGAGTGCTCTGAAACGCCGGTTAGTCTGGGACTGGCTATCCAAGGTCAACGAAGGCGCCTCAACCCGCAGAGATCAAAGGATCGGTGTTCTTCGCAACCTCTTCAACCGCTTCAAGAGAAACGACAATGAAAATGTCCAGCTCACGCTTGATCGCCTCACCGACATCACAAATGAGCTTCATGCTCTCGGCGCCACCGAGGTCACCAAGCATGAAATCGCCAAGACACTACTCGAGATCACTTGACAGCTCTTTTGACACCCTTGCCCTCATGATACAAGAACGCCCTGACTTCAAGACACTCGATCCGTCTGATATACTTGAGAGGCTCAACACACATGAGTTCCAGCTTTCTGAGAAAAGAGATATCTATGGTCCCAACTATGGCCGAACTCGTGCTTTGAAGGCAAAAGTTGTTTCCTCATCCAAGAAGAATCATCATGGTTCCGATGATCCCAAGACATTGGAAAGGAACTTGCTATGCTTGTGAAGAAGTTCCGTGTTCACTAGGAAGAAAGGCTTCGAAAGTCTTCACGATCCAGCTCAAGAGATGATGAAGCTTCCACTCATGACTACAAGAAGAGAACCTGTCACAAGTGCAAGAAAACTGGTCACTATATCTCTGAGTCTCCACAGTGGGACAATGAGAAGAAGAAGAAGAAGAAGAAGAAGAGCAAGGAATATGATTCTGATGACAAGAAAAAGAAGAAATCTTCAAAGTCTTCTTCCAAGTCTTCATCAAAGTCTTCATCGCATAAGAAGAGCTCATCTTGCAAGGCTCGTGCTTTTGTTGGCAAGGAAATGGATTCAGAGGAGGAGTCTGCTTCTGAGGAGGTGGAGGTGGAGTTTGAAGAGGAATCCGACCCGGGCGTTGCAAGTCTGGCTTTAGCCACAGCCTATGTTGCTAAGTCCATCTTCAACACTGAAGACAATGACTTCTACACCAACGCTGAAGCTGATGACAAGGACGACCCTGCTCCCACCTACTGCTTCATGGCACGCGGTGCCAAGGTAAAATCACGTGATGCTTACTTTCAAACATCAAGTGAAGATGACTCTAATTGTGAATCCAAGCCCAGCTACAAAACACTTGCTAAAATTGCAACTGAACAACAAAGAGCTATGGAACATACTCAAAAACTGTTAGACAAAAGCGATGACACGTTGGACGCGAAATGACACGCTCACAGTCCTTAGTTGAAGACATTAAAATCTTCATGCTAAGTACCAAGAACTTGAAAGTCGCCATGAAACGCCTCAACTACTCATGAAAGGCTCTCCTATGATTATCTTCAAAGGAAGCAAGAGCTTGAGAAATTGAGAGCGGCTCATGAAGATCTTCAAAAGAGAATGAGTCACTTCAAGCCAATGATCAGTTCCGCCAGATGGATTTGAACCACCATGTCTAAAATGCCTTGAGCGTGATATAGCTACCTCTTGTGAATGTTCAATCTGCTGCTATTGTTGCATTGTCTTCAACTACCAATGTGGTAACTAACCCTCTCATGGAGGATACCACCGCTATTGTCGATGAAAATGCTAGGTTGAAGACATTGCTTGAAACAGGATGTATAAAAGTCCGAAGGGCATCGACACTTTATGATGTCCTCAAAAGCAGATTCTCGAACCAAACCCTAGGAAAGAGGGTGTTGGGTTCGAAGGAAAATGAATGTTGATGGTTCCTATCGAAGCCCGAGCAAGATCCCAAAACCACATGGGTTGTCAAAGGGACCTTCAATGGATCCATCCACCTTATCCGGCTTTACCTGTGCTAACCCTATTATCATTGATGAATCCTTTGATGCAAACTATAAGCTGTTCAAGAATCGAATGGTGAAGTGTTTGCGGTATATTGGTACTAATCTGCAGGAATGGACCCCTATGAAGAAGATCTGGGTTCCCAAAAGCTGTCTTGAAAATCTTCCATGAATGTCATCATGACACCACCGGGAAGAAGACAAACCCTGCACCTAAGGCGCCATATGGTCCAAAGGCTTCATACATGCATGTAGAGACTCACCGAGTCACCCTAACGCCAATGTTTTGCAGGAAACCATACTCAAGTTTATGAATATGAGCGTGTGTCCTCAAACCGCTATGTTCATAGAACTAAGAACTTTTCTCGCTTATTCATATGAGTATCATTCATCTCCTGCAAGGCTATTTGCTAGGGCTCCAAAGCCAAATTCTCAGATGTTGCACTTAGACTCATTGTTTCTAAGCCACCCTCAAGATGTGGGTGGTTAAGAAGAATTAACTCTCTTTTGCAGAAAGGGTCTCCACCAAAATCAAAGGCGTCTGATGCTATTGTCGGGGACCTTAAACATCTTGTAGGGCACAAGATCAAATGCCCAAATGGTCTCACTATGTATTTTGTTCCTGAATCGCTTGCCATTCATCCTATCAGTCCTAATCTTGATTTAAGCTTCTATAATCAACTTGCTCGTCAAATGTTTATGCTTCACAATGCTCTTGGTGAAGCCTATCCCCTAACTGCATCAGAGGGTATGACACCTCATGCTTCGTAATGGATTATGGACAAGGATGCACTAATCATATGATTGGTGATCAAGTCTTCTCATGGACTCAACCTTACGCCCATCGACAAGAGTCACATCACATTTGGTGACACCGGTAAAAGCAAGGTATTGGGTCTAGGTAGAGTTGCAATCTCAAAGGATCAACACATGGATAAAGTGATGCTTGTTGAATCCCTTGGTTTCAATTTGATGTCCGCCTCAATGCTTTTTGACTTGAACATGATTGTGATATTCGAAAATATCGCTGCCTTGTACTAATGGAATCGACAAGTCTCTAGTCTTTGAAGGGTATAGGAAAGATGATCTATACATGGTAGATTTCTCAGAGGTCCACAGCTTGTCAGATGTCTTCTTGCAAAAGCTTCGAATCGCCGCTCTCGCATCGGAGGTGGGGCATGTTGGCATGAGGAACTTACACACACTCGCCAAGAAGAAGCATGTCATAGGCATAGAAGGTGTCAAGTTCAAGAAGGATCATCTGTGTGGTGCCTGCGAAGCTGGAAAGATGACTAGGGCAAAGCACCCCTTGAAGACAATCATGACGACATTTCAACCCTTCGAGCTGCTACACATGGATTTGTTTGGCCCTACTCATTACTCTACCCTCACAACAACTGCTTGTCTCTATGGCTTCTTCATTGTTGATGACTACTCAAGATACACATGGGTGCACATAATTCTCTACAAGACTGAAGTGCAAGATGTCTTCAGACGCTTCGCCAATCGAGCAATGAACAATTATGGCGCCAAGATCAAGCATATCGAAGTGACAACGGCATCAATTCAAGAACACCGGACTTGATCTTTATCTGGATACTATGGAATCACTCATGAGTTCTCTGCCCATACACACCTCAAAGAAATGGCATCGTGGAGCACAAGAACAGAACCCTCATTGAGATGGCTCGAACAATGCTCGACGAGTACAAGACACCAAGAAAGTTCTCGCCCGAAGCCATTGATACAGCTTGTCACGCCATCAACCGTGTTTATATCCATAAGCTTCAACAAAACATCCTATGAGCTCCTTCATCGCAAGAAGCCAAATGTCGCCATTTCTTGAGTATTTGGGGCTAAGTGCTGGATCAAGGATCCTCATCACAAGTCAAAATTTGAACCCAAAGCTCACGAAGGCTTCATGCTCGATTACGGAAAGGACTCACACTCTTCAGTAGTCTTCAATCTCTATCTCTACAAAATTGTCGAAATCTGTAGATGTGCGATTTGATGAAACCAATGGTTCACAAAGAGAGTTCCCGCCAAGCACACTAGACGAAGCTCCGCCAAATAATCTATCAAGCTGATGGGAACTGTGAAATCATGCCTTCAAGCACAGCTCAAGAGGAACTTATCATTTCTGCACCTAACCAACTCAAGACAATGCTCACCAAGACAATCCTCCCAATGATGACAATGATCAGCATGAGCAAAATCTTCGCCCAGCTTCATCCTCGAGTTGCAAATGAAGTACAGATTGAGAAGATAATCGATAGCATCAATGCACTGGTCCACTTACTCGCCAAGAGCAACACAACTAGCAAATTTCCGTGGGCACTTTTCTTTGTATCAATATCGTAACCCAAGAAAGTTGTTGAAGCTTTTATGGAACCAGAATGGATTCAAGCTATGCAAGAAGAACTTCAAGAGTTCAAGCTGAATAATGTTTGGGAACTTGTCAAGCGTCCTGACCCTCGCAAGCATAACATTATTGGCACCAAATGGATATATCGAAACAAGCAAGATGAGCATGGTCAAGTCCTCAGAAACAAAGCACGGCTCGTGGCTCAAGGATATACTCAAGTTGAAGGAATTGACTTCGATGAAACATTTGCTCCTGTAGCTAGGATTGAAGTTATTCGCATACTACTAGCCTATGCTAACCACCACAACATCTTGCTCTATCAAATGGATGTGAAGAGTGCATTTCTCAACAAAGAAGATTGAAGAAGAAGTATATGTCGCTCAACCACCTGGCTTTGAAGATCCAAAACATCCTGGTATGGTGTACAAGCTAAATAAAGCATTGTATGGCCTCAAACAAGCTCCTCGCTACCGGTATGATACAATCAAAGACTTCAAAGAGCAAAGGCTTCAAACCTGGATCCCTTGATCCCACACTCTTCACGAAGACATATGATGGTGAACTGTTTGTATGCCAAATATATGTGGATGACATTATCTTCGGTGCACAAACCGAAGTATAGTGATGAGTTTGGATACATGATGCAAGAGCAATATCGATGTCCATGATGGGAGAGCTCAAGTTCTTCCTTGGTCTTCAAATTCACAAGAAAGAAATGGCATCTTTATATCTCAAGAAAAATACCTCCAAGATTGTCTCAAGAAGTTTGGAATGCAAGAATGCAAAGGATACACGACGCCAATGCCAGCCAAACACCACTTGGGTCCCGACGACAATGGTAAAGAGTTCGATCAAAAGGTATACCGCCCATGATTGGTTCCTTACTTTACCTATGTGCATCTAGGCCAGATATTATGCTTAGTGTTTGCATGTGTGCTCGATTCCAAGCGGCACCAAAGGAATCGCATCACTTAGCTGTGAAGCTTAATTCTTCGATATTTGGCTCACACCCCAACACTCGGATTATGGTATCCAAAGGGCTCAAAAATTGATTTGGTTGGATTTTCGGATGCTGATTATGCTGGTGACAAGGTGGATCACAAGTCTACATCAGGAACATGTCACTTTCTGGGACGATCACTTGTCTGTTGGTCTTCAAAGAAGCAGAACTGTGTGTCACTCTCAACTGCAGAATCTGAATACATTGCTGCTGGATCCTGCTCTGCTCAGCTTCTATGGATGAAGCAAACTCTCAAGGACTATGGCATCAATCTGACACAAGTACCTCTCTTCTGCGACAATGAAAGCGCCATCAAGATTGCCAACAATCCAGTCCAAAGACTCAAGACAAAGCACATTGAAATTCGCCATCACTTTCTCGTGGATCATGTCATGAAGAAACATATTGACATCATTCACGCCAACATCAAGAGCAATCGGCAGATATCTTCACAAAACCCTTGGATGAGAAAAGGTTTTGCAAGTTACGTGTGAGCTAAATATCTTGAATCCTCAAATGTCCCGTGATCAAGCACACATCCTAACACTTATGCATGTTGATGACTTAGATGTGCAACACACGAAGTAACGATATCTTCAATCAATGAAGACTTACATTCTGGGTGTGAATACATTAACGTGGAATTTGACTTCGGAGCGCCACGATAATTGTGCGCCGTGTCTGGGTCTAATACTTCCTATACGGTGGGTAACGCCACCACCAAATTTCTTTGTTTGAAGTGTTTCACTCATGGCGTTATTTCTTGAAGCTATTCGCATTTGATTTGTCTTCAACTTCAACTTATCTTGATTATGTTGATTTGGTTGCTGTCTCGATATATATATATATATATATATATATATATATATATATATATATAGATTCTGTCCTCTCAAAGATTCACTTATAGCTATGTCTTCAAGTTGAATCTTTTGAACTAAGTGAATGTGATTGGACCCTAATCTCTATGCTTCCTATCTCAAACTCTATCTCATCCAAATCATATGCATTCTATTGAAACTGTCGAATGTCTTCTCTGGCCCTTGTCAAGAGAAGACATAGAGACAAACTTTAAGTCTGTTTTAAATGATTCATCATTATCGTTGAACTCCGGAGAAGCCGAACGACCCTCCGACAAACCGGGCGAAGCGTGGGAACGTGGGATAACTCACAAGATGTTGCATGCGTGCCACGTGCCCCTCAGATGTGAACCGCCAGGGGCACCTGCGTAATTGTGCTGCGCCGCACGCCTCGTTATAAATACCTGTCCCCTGCGGTAAAGAAAATCTTCTTCCACCTCTCCACCTCGTCAAAACCCTAGTGCCACCGCTAGCTCTCGACGACACTGGCGACGAAGCGCTTAGCTGCCGCGACTTCTCCGACGCCGTCCTCACGCCGGCCGCGAACATCTTCATCTCCGCCGCCGCCGTAGGTGTCCTCCGTCGCCAAGTTAGGGCACGGTGGACTGAACTGCTCGGCCTCCTTTCCTTCCGTCTAGCAGTTCTTCAAAGCGGTAAATATATCTCTATTTTTCCTATCTTTTTGATCTTCAAGATTCATCCTACTTGCCAAAAATGGTTTCTGCCCATACAAAGTTAGATCTATTCTGTCTGCATCTCGTTCTGCCTAGTATATTCACTTAAGCTTCACAACTAGTTAGATTCCTCACTTGTACTTATTCACGGATTCGTAAAAATCTGGAACCAACTCTTAGCGTATAAGTGAATGTCTTCGCATCATGAGGTCAATGTCTTCAAACCGATTTATCTTCAAAATCTTCCGAGAATGCATATGACCTCTTCCCTTCCTCGTGATTCTAATGCTGTCACAGTACATGTCCGTGGAGAATCCTTTGGTTCTCATAGTATGCATTCGCTTGCAGAATTCTTACAAGATCAAACCAACTCTCCCGAAGCCGCCTCGCTCATTCAAGCAAACGCAAGCCTTTGAAGCCTTTTGAACATGAAGCCATTCAGTTTGAAGCTCATGGCTATAGATAAATCAGTAAGGAAGGGCGGCAGACAGCGTCGTGAGGGAACCTCAAAAGATCTGCCTGATGACCTCGCAGAGCTGTACAAGAAAGATCCTGAAGAGACTTATAATCAGAGCAAAACACGAATCCAATGGATTCGACGCTATTGGGCTGAACAGTGGTTCAAGTACAATTTCTTCACACAAGAATATGCCGAGAAGAATGCCATCAGAAGCCCTTGGGGTGATATTCTATTTCGAGGCCTCCCTCCCAAGAGCATGGCTGAAGCTATTGCACAAGGTTTCTATCCTTGCATGGTCAAGGACCTCACCGAAAATGCCGAATTCGACGCCTTTGCTCGTGTCGGATGACAATCTCTTCAAGCGCAACTTCCAAAGACGCAAAGGCTTCGCAAAGGAAAACAAGAAGTCATTGGGATTAGACTTCAACCCTGGTCCCTCTCGCTTCCCCGTGGCCGACGGCTCACGTGACGCTTGAACCCAATGTCATCGGTCCCTTTTCAAACCTTGATGGCCTCATCACCTACATCTTGGTCCAAGGTGCCAAAGTGGATCACTCGATGACGAGGCTGATTCGATGAAGCCCCATCTCCAGCTCCCCGCTCCCGCTCCAAAGCCGAGAAGCTTAAGAAAGTCAAGGCTCCAAAGTCAATCGCTCCTCCAAAAGCTTCACGTGTGAAGCCACTGCCATCGCACCTCCTCGGCCAAGCACACGCCCGAGGATCAATCCCTGATTCCAAGAAGACGGAGAAGAGAAAGAAAATTGTCAAAACACTCGAATTGACATCGACCCTCGCTGCCATTCTCGTGAAGAGCACATTGATCTGTCAAGTGATGACGATCTTGCGATGATGCCCTTGAGCAACTTATCAAGAGCAAAGAAGAAGCGAAATCTTCAACAACTTGCCTCTCTTTGATGTGGCAATCATCCATCACTTCATTGATGAGTGGTTTGATACCCCAAACATCAGCTTTGAAGATCTGCAACTTCCTATTGGCCTCAGCGTCTCCTTCAATGGTGCCATTGCTTCTGAGCTAGCTCTAGCTCAGCGGATTGTTGAACTGAAGCACAAGATTGACTACGAGAAGGCTCAGTTCAAGAAGCATATGGCTGCACTCAGTGTGCAAGACGTTAAAAACTTCAAGGTCATGCTACACGACCTCAAAGAAAACTTTGTTAAGAAGCGTGAAGAAGCTAGAGGCTCTCGTGAGCGCATGAAGGCTCTAGCTGACAAGTGTGTGCTTGCCTACAATGAGGCTGAGAAGCGCAAGGCTCTTGGCCGTCCTGGCATCGACCCCAGGATGGCTGCAAAGAAAAAGAAGTCTTCAACTGACCAAGATACACCTTCAAGGCAGGAAGAGCCCCGCATAGTCTTCCCAAGCAGCATGACTGGCTCGAAGCCAAAGGTCCGGTCAACCGCTTCTGAACAAAAGAAGACGAGGGCTGCCGAGGCTGAAGCCAGAAAAAGGAAAAATCCTGACGCCTCTGATGCTGCTCCCTCCAAGAAGAAGCTAAAGACCAAGAAGAATCGGGCTGCTCCCACAGAGCCCTTGATTGTTGAACCCATTTCTGTGGTTCGTCCCGCGTCTGCAACCCAAGAACTTTGCATGACTGTTCATGAGCCTGCTTCCATAGAGGCTCCTGAAGCTGAAGAGATTCCAGCAGCTGATCCCATCACTGCTGAAGACATTGGTCATCATGAAATGTTGAAGATGATGAAGTTCTTCCTCAAATCGAGTACAATGTGGTATCATCGCCTGTTCGCATTTAAACAGCTTAACTCATCAAGATTGGTCGCCCTCCGACGCCAATTGCACAGATGCTTCATGGGCTGATCGCCTCAACAACAAGACTCCCCAAAGATTCCCCAACATCAAGTCACTCCCCAACTACAACAGCAAGAAGAAGAGGACGACTTTGAGGCCCAGCAACCCCATCTCCAAAGGCGCCGCCAAGATTTCGCAGCTTTGCAAAGGTCAAAGGCCTCAAGTACCTCTCTCGAGCTGCTCTGTATGAGAAGTGCACCACCAACCTGTTGCATGTCAAGTGTTTTCGGAAGCCACTCCAACTGCGAATGTCTCTGAGTCTGAAGCTAAAGCTGATGAAGACAATCCGGCTGCATCAGCCACAGACACCCAAGAAGAAGAAGAACGTGTCCCTACACCCCCGTAATGTAAGAAGTCATACCGATATCAACGCAGCAAGGTTCGACCCTCCAGCCTCCTCAAGTGGAGGTTGAGAACATTGAGGCTGCCACCTCCAACACCAATGAAGCCAATGACGTGGTCATGGCTGAAGCCAATGTGGAGCCTGTCCCAACCGCCTCCCGGCCATCAGAGGAAATGTGCCTGGCCAATGAGGCTACCGCCTCCAAGCATCTGCTGAGCAGCTCAAGCCTCGCTTGTCGCCATCGCCCTGCTCCGCAACCAAGGCCCTACACAATCGAGAAAGCATACAACTACGGCGAGCTAGTCACAAGAAGATGGCCTGCTCGTCCCTCCGCCTCATGCCTCGGGTCCTCGGCTCGACTATCATATTGAGCATAGGCCTCAGTCCGTGGCCGGGCCAAGACTGCCAAGGTTTCCAGGCACTGCCACCTCAACGGGTTCTTTCAATGCAAATGGCCTCAAAGCCCATAATACTTTCTTTGACAATGCAAAGAACCCCTACACAAGGCCAAGGATCTCATCTGACCGGTTCTAGAGCTATCAGCAAAGAAGCTATTACTCCTGTGTTCTCAGATGATCAAGGCCGATTTTCCTCATATGCACCTCGACATCGAAGCCATTGCCGGACTGCCGTGCTTTTAGAAGAAGCACTTGATTGCTTTCATGATGCAGTCTGCTTGGTTTCACATGCATAAAGAACACCGGAATGAAGAATTAGTGCTTCAATTCTATGCCACCTCCACATCCGCGCTACAACAGAGACACAAAGACATGGGTTCTGAGTGGATGATCGAAATGTTCATCATGAAGCCAAAGCTCTTGACATCATTGAGCTCACAGCCTACCCACTCCGGAGAGCTGTTTGAACTCGATGTCAACTCCACCGCGATGCCTTGGAAAGCATATTTCATAAGCCGTAACCCGACATGAGTCGATGTCGAGCATGATGAAGCCATCGCCACACGATGCTGAATACCTCAAGACTTCTTTGTTGATGACCTTGAGTATCCGCCTCGCACTATATATCACATCATCAAAGCTAACTCTATGGCCAATCAAAGGGCATTCATCGTCGCAAAGCTTGAAGGAGCAATGAAGACATTGGTCTTCTACATCCTCAATGGCATCAGCCTCAACACGCAAGAATTCTTCATCCGACAATTGGCTGCGTCTCGATCTGATCTGCTTGGTCCGAAGTTCTATGCTCCATGGGTCATGCGCCTCATCAAGATGCACTCGCTATCAACTATCAACCCTCCGCCGCAATCATCTGATCTTTCTACCAGAGGTTGATATGTCCGCTAAGCCATATACCCCGAGCCCGCCAAAACGCCACTAAGTCTTCGTAATACGATCACCACAGCTTCTCTCAACCTATGGAAGGCGCCCCAAGAATATCTCGTGTCTATCCTCCGGCTGGGAACACACGCCCGCCTTCATCGCACGGACCGGCCACCGAGAGCACAATTGGCCAAAGGCCTCGAAGCGCTCTCGAGTCCTCAATGATCGAGAACTTCTTGTGGCACCGCATCAAAAGCAAGATAAGCATCACTCCTGGCTTAAGCGCCAAATGCAAAGCCTCTTGGTGGACGCCAATCGATTCAAACCTTGCCACCAAGAATGCTTTTGTCACTCACGAGACATGTCGGCGATCATGGAAGAGTTTGACCCTGCTCGGTCTTCAAGCTGATCTTCAAGACGATGGCTTCACCGAACGCTTCAAGTTTGACTCCACCTCCACGGAATGCAGTCCTACGGCGAACTCCATCTCTTGAAGACTCAGACTATTCTTCCTCCGCGGCAACGGTCAATGCCAGAGTGATCGATGATGAAGTCGATGCTACTTCATCGCCCCCTACTTCTGCACGAATCAACACTGCGCCAAGCTCGTCTACACCGCCAACCAACAACGACAACCCTGCTGCATCATCTTCCTCAGAAGAGGACGAGTAGATGCTCTATGTCTTAAAACCTTTTTGGTCCTTACTGACAAAAGGGGGAGAAGCATATGAGTTTGATAGTCTTCAAGCGGGTTCATACGGGCGGTTGCACTATATTTTGCCTAGTGTTTACAACTCTCGTTTTTGAAACATTTGGTTCTTATGAGTTGTAACACTTAAACTCGATGGTCGCTCGCTACTTATTTGCTTTACCCTCGTGCGATGATAATTCCGCATGTGCGATTTATAACTTCCGCACTTAGATCATTCTCGCAGACGCCCATTTTTCATTATGCATGTCATTCTCTTAGCTATATCATTTCACGCATGATGAATTATCTTCATAAGTTGAAGAGGATCTCCACAAGTACAACCTGCCATGTGCATTTGCATTCCAAAAGCAAACTACTTATATGCACATCTTCGTGGGGAGCCTTTGCCACTTATGAAGACAATTCCTATCCTTTACAATTTCACATATTTTATCCCGTTGAAAACTTCAACCAGTTTGTCATCAATCACCAAAAGGGGAGATTGTAAGTGCATCTAGTGCCACCCCTAGTTGGTTTTGGAGTATTGACGACAAATGTGGTTGAGGGACTAGTGCGCTTGTGAGAATTGCAGGATAACGCAGTAGTGTCCCTCATTGATTCGGTTTACCTACCGGAGATGACCCCTAAAATGTATGAAGACATTGAAGATAATGGTGGTATGTGAAGATATTCACATTGAAGACTATGACATGAGAAGACATTGAGTGAAGACTATGGAGCGCTAAGACTTTGTCGCTTCGTTGTTTCCTTTTCTTCTTTGTTGAGTCGAGGAACCACCGTGATCGTTAAGTGGGGTCCAAGTGATCATAGTCGTAATGATCAAGTGATGCTCAACCTAAATCCTATGTCTTCGAGCGAAGACAATGAGAGCAAAACTTATCCAGAGCTGGATGAGTCAGCTTTGCTTGTAGCCCAAGTAAAGTTGCCGTGTGTGTTTGAAATCACCATTGGAACACGTGTCGGTTCCTTAGTGACCTGTGGTCATTTCGGACATAACAGGTCGGGTTGCCTAGTGGCTATAAATAGCCCACCCCTACACCATAAATTGGTGGCTGCTCAGAGTTAGTGCACGGCTTTTGTCGCTTGAGAGCAACCCACCTCAAGCCTTTGAGAGAGAAATCCTTGCAGGACAAAGCCCAAAACACCCGTAACCAAAGAGTGTTAGGCATCACTGAAGTTTTCCTGTCTCAGGTGACTCAAGACTTATTACACTTGAGGACCTGTGAATCCTCCACCCGGTTAGGCGTCGCGCTCGAGCATCCAAGAGTCATTGTGGATTGCCGGTGAACGCCGTCTGTGAAGGTTCAGAAGTCTACCTTGAAGACTTACCAGAGTGATTGGGCGAGGATTGTGTGTCCTTAGCTCAAGGGGAATAAGGTGAAGACGCGGTCTTCTGAGTTGAATCTCAGCCTCTAACCAGATGTACAGTTGTCACAAAGAATCGAACTGGTCCAACAAATCCTGTGTCTTCAACAAGTGACTGGTTCTATTCCTTCCCTCCTTTACTTAGAGTTTGTCTTCGTGAAGTCATTGCCTCTTTGTCATACCTGTTTGACTTCATTGCTTGACTGCTTTTGTTGATTGGCTTCATACTATCTTCCATCCTGATCCTTACTACATAGCTGCTATTAGTCTTGTCCGTTCACATTATGGCATACTTGACTATGGCTTGCTTGTTGTAGTTTATCTTCCGCTGCATATCAATTAGGTCATTTCTGCTGTTTGTCTTCGAAACATCCGTGTTTTGAATAATTTCATAAAAATCGCCTATTCACCCCCCCCCCCTCTAGTCGATAACTAGCACTTTAACCACTGCAGGATACCGTGCCTTCACTCCTGAGCTGCGTAGCGTCGCATGGCTGGGCAAGTTCAAGCCAGACCTGCCTCCACGCTACGACGGCGCCCCCGACCCCGCGGAGTTCCTGCAGCTCTACGAGCTGAGCATCAAGGCGGCCAACGGCGATGAAAAGTCACGGCGAACTGATTCCCCATGGCTCTCAAGGATGGCGTCCGCTCATGGCTCCTGAACCTGCCTCCAAGCTCCATCTCCTCCTGGAACGAGATGCGCAACCACTTCGTCACCAACTTCCAGGGCACTCGTGACCGCCCTCCGGCCGCGGGTGACCTGCGCCGTGTCAAGCAGCAGCCAGGAGAGACCCTCCAGAAGTACATCCAGCGCTTCAACAACGTTCGCCTCAAGATCCCCAAGGTGACGGACAAGGCCATCATCTCCGCGTTTTCCGATGGTGTCCGCGACGTCAAGATGAAGGAGGAGCTCGCCATCCACGAGGAGCTATGCACGTCCTTGGAGTTGTTCAACCTGGCGACCAAGTGCGCGAGGGCTGAGGAAAGGCGCCTTTCCCTCCTCGAGTTCCCAGCTGCCGACCTGGAGGAGAAGAAAGCCAATGCCAAGGACGTGAAGCGCAAGGGAGTGGTAGTACTCGCGGCGGATCCAGACACGAAGCGCGGCCGGCACCAGCCCGAGTCATCCAAGAGCAGTCGGCCGTTCTGCGCCTTCCACAACGTTCAGCCACAACACCAACGACTGTCAAGAGCTCAGGGCCATTTGAGATGGACCCCTTGGTCGACGCCCCGAGCGCAATGACCGGGGCTACGGCCGAGGAGGAGGACGTGGCGGAGGACGCTGGGACGACCGTGGCCCTCGCCAGGAGTGGCGTGACTGGCCTCGTGAGGACCGTTGGCAAGACCAGCCCCGTGAGGGCGCCTGGAGGGATCAGCCTCGCGAAGACCGCCCCCAGGGCAACGCCGGTCTTCCTTCGCTGCCGCCACCACCAAGAAGGAACGACGACCACCATCAGGATGAGGGGGCTGGGGGCTTCCAGGAGCCGCGAGCTATCGCCTGCATCTTGGGCGGAGCTCAAGCCCCAGCCGCTCAGCGAATCTTCAAGCAGTTTTCTCGCGAGGTGAACGCATTCCTCCCTAGGCTTGAGGCCACACGCCCGCTTAGGTGGTCCAAGTGCGCCATCACCTTCAGTTCGGCAAATCAGCTCAAGTTCCCGGCCACCGCTAGTGCCCTCCCGATGCTTTGCTCGCCCGTCATCAGCAACGTACAAGTCACCAAGACTCTCATCGACGGTGGCACAGGGCTTAACGTCTTGTCCGTCGAGATGTTCGACAACCTTCAAGTGCCTTACGATCAGCTTCAGCCTACCAAGCCCTTCTCAGGAGTGACCGATGGTTCCACCACGCCGATAGGGCAGGTCCGCCTTCCTGTCACCTTCGGACAGCGCGAAAACTACCACACCAAGCTCATCGACTTTGACGTTGATAACCCACAAGTATAGGGGATCAATTGTAACTTCTTTCGATAAGTAAGAGTGTCGAACCCAACGAGGAGCTAAAGGTAGAACAAATATTCCCTCAAGTTCTATCGACCACCGATACAACTCCACGCGCACTTGACGTTCGCTTTACCGGAAACAAGTATGAAACTAGAAGTACTTTATAGGTGCTTTTGTATAGGTTTGATACAAAGTAAAGAGCGAGTAAATAAAATCTAGGGGCTGTTTAGATGAAGACACAACTAAATTAGTTTTAGTAGAGAGCTTTTTGTTATGAGAAAGTTATTTGTCCCTAGGCAATCGATAACTAAACCGGTAATCATTATTGCAATTTTATTTGAGGGAGAGGCATAAGCTAACATACTTTCTCTACTTGGATCATATGCACTTATGATTAGAACTCTAGCAAGCATCCGCAACTACTAAATATTCATTAAGGTAAAACCCAACCATAGCATTAAAGTATCAAGTCCCCTTTATCCCATACATAAACAACCTACTTACTCGGGTTTGTGCTTCTGTCACTCACGCCACCCACCATAAGCAAATCATGAACATATTGCAAACCCTACAGCAGGGATCCCTCACGCTTGCGCGACATGGATAGCACCAATAATAAAACATGCAACTCAAACCAATCTTAATCATCAAATAACCCATAGGACAAAACAGATCTACTCAAACATCATAGGATAGCCATACATCATTGGGAAATAATATATAGCGTTGGGCACCATGCTTAAGTAGAGATTACAGCGGGTAAGAGAGAGGTTACACCGCTGCATAGAGGGGGGAAGAGTTGGTGATGATGGCGGTGAAGTTGTTGGTGAAGATTGCGGTGATGATGATGGCCACGGCAGCTGCTCCGCGCCACCGAAGAGAAGGGAGAGGGGCCCTTCGCCTTCTTCTTCCTTGACCTCCTCCCTAGATGGGAGAAGGGTTTCCGTCTGGTCCTTGGCCTTCATGGCATGGGAGGGCGAAGCCCTCCGAGATTGGATCTTTCTCTCTGCCTCTCTGCTTCAAGCAGCGCATGCCCTTTCACCGGTTCGTATATATGGAGATCCGTAACTCTGATTGACTGAAACCTTCGCCATGATTTTTACCAAAAATAGCTTTCTTGCGGCCAAAGAAGGGCATCAACCGCTTTACGGGTGGCCCACGAGGGTCGGTGCGCCTAGACAACAGCGCGCCCTGCCTCGTGGGCCACCTCGGCACCGCCTCGCGTGGATTTTTCTTCCGAATTTTCCAAATATTCCAAAAATAATCTCCGTCTGCTTTTATCCCGCTTGGATTCCGCTTGATATGGATATTCTCACAAACATAAAACATGCAACAAACAGAACCGACATCGGGCAATCGGATCAATATGTTAGTCCCCAAAAATAGTATAAAAAGTTGCCAAAAGTATATGAAAGTTGAATAATATTGGCATGGAACAATCAAAATTATAGATACGACGAAGACGTATCAACATCCCCAAGCTTAATTCCTGCTCGTCCTCGAGTAGGTAAATGATAAAAAAAGATAATTTTTGATGTGGAATGCTACCTAGCATAATCTAGATCATATGTCTAATCATGGCATGAATATTAAGACACGAGTGATTCAAAGCAATAGTCTATCTTTTGACATAAAAACAATAATACTTCAAGCCTACTAATAAAGCAATCATGTCTTTTCAAAATAACAAGGCCGAAGAAAGTTATCCCTACAAAATCATATAGTCTGGCTATGCTCCATCTTCACCACACAAAATATTCACATCATGCACAACCCCGATGACAAGCCAAGCAATTGTTTCATACTTTTGATGTTCTCAAACCTTTTCAACTTTCACGCAATACATGAGCGTGAGCCATGGACATAGCACTATAGGTCGAATAGAATATGATGGTGGAGGTTGTGTGGAGAAGACAAAAAGGAGAAGATAGTCTCACATCAACTAGGCGTATCAATGGGCTATGGAGATGTCCATCAATAGATATCAATGTGAGGAGTAGGGATTGCCATGCAATGGATGCACTAAGAGCTATAAGTGTATGAAAGCTCAAACTAGAAACTAAGTGGGTGTGCATCCAACTTGCTTGCTCATGAAGACCTCGGGCATTTGAGGAAGCCCATCATCGGAATATACAAGCCAAGTTCTATAATGAAAAATTCCCACTAGTATATGAAAGTGATAACTCAAGAGACTCTCTATATGAAGAACATGGTGCTACTTTGAAGCATAAGTGTGGTAAGAGGATAGTAACATTGCCCCTTCTCTCTTTTTCTCTCATTTTTTCTTTTTTTCTTTTTTTTCCTTTTTTGGGCCTTTCTCTTTCTTTTTCGTCCGGAGTCTCATCCTGACTTGTGGGGGAATCATAGTCTCCATCATCCTTTCCTCACTGGGGCAATGCTCTAATAATGATGATCATCACACTTTTATTCACTTACAACTCAATATTACAACTCGATACTAGAACAAAGATATGACTCTATATGAATGCCTCCGACGGTGTACCGAGATGTGCAACAATCTAGCGTAGCAATGACATCAAAAAATGGACAAGCCGTGAAAACATCATGCTAGCTATCTTACGATCATGCAAAGCAATATGACAATAAATGCTCAAGTCATGTATATGATGATGATGGAAGTTGCATGGCAATATATCTCGGAATGGCTATGGAAATGCCATAATAGGTACGTATGGTGGTTGTTTTGAGGAATATATAAGGAGGTTTATGTGTGATAGAGCGATCGATCACGGGTTTGGATGCACCGCTAAGTTTGCACCAACTCTTGTTGGGTCAACGAGTAATTTCAAAAAATTTCCTACGATCACGCAAGACCATGGTGATGGCATAGCAACGAGAGGGAGAGAGTTCTACAAATCCACGCATGAAGCATTCTATAAAGCCATACTCAAAGAGAGCATTCCGGAATCTCATACCAGCATGGTGCATAAAATAAAATGAAAACTAAAGCGAAGCGCATATAACAACGCTGTTGATGTAGTCGCTTGACGCCCTCGAGTAATTTCACGATCCGACCGATCCAAGCACCGAACGTGAGACCGGCACCTCCGAAGTTCTCCGACACAAGCGCTCACCTCGATGACGATCCCCTGACCGATCCAGAAAGTGTCGGGATGAGTTCCACAAGACGACGGCGCAGGACGATGTTGATGCTCCATCGACGCAGGGCTTCGCTTAAGCTCCGCGACGATATGATTTCTCCGCGCAGGCTTCTCCTAAGCTCCGCGACGATATGACCAAGTGGAATATGGTGGAAGGGGCACCGACACGGCTAAGGCAAGATCCGAGATCAACTTGTGTGTATTGGGGTGCCCCTGCCCTCAGATATAAAGGAGACAAGGGGAGGTGGCCGCCCTAGAGGAGGCGCACTAAGGAGGAGTCCTACTCCCACCGAGTAGGACTCCCCTCTCCTAGTTGGAGTAGGATTGGGAGGGGAAGGGGGAGGGCGCCGCCTCTCCCTTGTCCTATTCGGACCGGAAGGGGAGGGGGCGCAGCCCACCTGGCCGGCCCTTCTCCTTCTCCCTCAAGGCCCATGAAGGCCCATATACCCCCGGGGTTCCGTAACCCCTGTTCCGTGAATATCCTGCTTTCACTCGAACCATTCCAAGTCCAAACATAGGCTTCCAATATATCAATCTTTATGTCTCGACCATTTCGAGACTCCTCGTCATGTCCGTGATCACATCCGGACTCAACAACCTTCGTGCATCAATACTTATAAACTCATTATGAACTCACATCGAACGTTGTTGCGTATGGACCCTACGGGTTCGAGAACTATGTAGACATGACCTAGAACCATTCTCGGTCAATAACCAATAGCGGAACCTGGATGCCCATATTGGTTCCTACATATTCTACGAAGATCTTTATCGGTCAAACCGCATAACGACATACGTTGTTCCTTTTGTCATCGGTATAGTTACTTACCCGAGATTCGATCGCCGGTATCCAATACCTAGTTCAATCTCGCTATCGTAAGTCTCTTTACTCGCTCCGTAATACATCATCTCACAACTAACTCATTAGTTGTAATGCTTGCAAGGCTTAGGTGATGTGCATTACCGAGAAGGCCTCGAGATACCTCTCCGACAATCGGAGTGACAAAACCTAATCTCAAATACGCCAACCCAACAAGTACCTTTGGAGACACCTGTAGTACTCCTTTATAATCACCCAGCTTACGCTAGACGCTTGGTAGTACCAAAGTGTTCCTCCGTAAACGGAGTTGCATAATCTCATAGTTATAGGAACATGTATGGGTCATGAAGAAAGCATTAACATACTAAACGATCAAGTGTTAAGCTAACGGAATGGGTCATGTCAATCAGATCATTCAACTAATGATGTGACCTTGTTAATCAAATAACAACTCCTTGTTCATGGTTAGGAAACATAACCATCTTTGATTAACAAGCTAGTCAAGTAGAGGCATACTAGTGACATACTGCTTTGTCTATATATTCACACATGTATTATGTTTCCTGTTAATACAATTCTAGCATGAATAATAAACATTTATCATGATATAAGGAAATAAATAATAACTTTATTATTGCCTCTAGGGCATATTTCCTTCAGCCTCCCACTTGCACTAGAGTCAATAATCTAGATTACAAAGTAATGATCCTTACACCCATGGAGTCTTGGTGCTGATCATGTTTTGCTCGTGGAAGAGGCTTAGTCAACGGTCTCGCAACATTCAGATCCGTATGTATTTTGCAAATCTCTATGTCTCCCACTTGGACTTGGTCCCAATGGAATTGAAGCGCCTCTTGATGTGCTTGGTCCTCTTGTGAAATCTGGATTCCTTTGCCAAGGCAATTGCACCAAGATTGTCACGTAAGATTTTCATCGGTCCCGATGCACTAGGTATGACACCTAGATCGAAATGAACTCTTTCATCCGCATTCTTCATTTGCTGCTCAAGCAGCTATGTACTCCGCTTCACATGTAGATCCCGCCACGACGCTTTGTTTAGAACTGCACCAACCGACAGCTCCACCGCTTAATAAAAACACGATCCGGTTTGCGATTTAGAATCGTCCGGATCAGTGTCAAAGCTTGCATCGACGTAACCATTTACGACTAGCTCTTTGTCACCTCCATATACGAGAAACATATCCTTAGTCCTTTTCGTATTTCAGATGTTCTTGACCGCTGTCCAAAGGATCCACTCGATTACTTTGGTACCTTCCCGCCAAGCTTACAGCTAAGCATACGCCAGTCCGGTACATAGCATTGCATACATGATAGAGCCTATGGCTGAAGCATAGGAACATCTTTCATTTTCTCTATCTTCTCATTGTGGTCGGGCATTGAGTCCGACTCAATCTTACACCTTGTAACACACGTAAAAACCTTTCTTTGCCTCGATCCATTTTGAACTTTTTCAAAACTTTATCAAGGTATGTGCTTTGTGAAAGTCCAATCAAGCCGCCTTGATCTATCTCTATAGATCTTGATGCCCAATATGTAAGCAGCTTCACCGAGGTCTTTCATTGAAAAACTTTTATTCAAGTATCCTTTATGCTATCCAGAATTCTATATCATTTCCAATCAATAATATGTCGTCCACATATAATATTAGAAATGCTACAGAGCTCCCACTCACTTTCTTGTAAATACAAAGCTTCTCCAAAAGTCTGATAAACCCATATGCTTTGATCACATTATCAAAGCGCTTATTCCAACTCCGAGAGGCTTGCACTGCACCATAAATTGATCGCTGGAGCTTGCACACTTTGTTAGCACCTTTGGATCGACAAAACCTTCTCGTTGCATCATATACAACTCTTCTTCTAGAAATCCATTCAAGAATGCAGTTTTACATCCATTTGCCAAATTTCATAATCATAAAATGCGCAATTGCTAACATGATTCGGACAGACTTAAGCATCGCCACGGGTGAGAAAGTCTCATCGTAGTCAACTCCTTGAACTTGTCGAAAACCTTTGCAACAAGTCGAGCTTTGTAGACAGCTACATTACCATCGGCGCCCTCTTCTTCTTAAAGATCCATTTATTTTCAATGGCTTGCCGATCATCGGGCAAGTCAACCAAAGTCCATACTTTGTTCTCATACATGGATCCCATCTCAGATTTCATGGCTTCCAGCCATTTTATGGAATCTGGCTCACCATCGCTTCTTCATAGTTTGTAGGTTCGCCATGGTCAAGTAACATGACTTCCGTAATAAGATTACCGCACCACTGTGCGATTTTACTCGTTGACCCACGAGGTTCAAGAGTAACTTGATCTCAAGCTTCATGATCATCATCATTAGTTTCCTCACTAATTGGTGTAGTTGTCACAGAACCATTTCTTGTGATGAACTACTTTCCAATAAGGGAGCAGATACAGCTTATCTCATCAAGTTCTACTTTCCTCCCACTCACTTCTTTCGAGAGAAACTCCTTCTAGAAAGGATCCGAATTTAGCAACGAAAATCTTGCCTTCAGATCTGTGATAGAAGGTGTACCCAACAGTCTCCTTTGGGTATCCTATGAAGACACATTTTTCCGATTTGGGTTCGAGCTTATCTGGTTGAAGTTTCTTTACATAAGCATCGCAGCCCCAAACTTTAAGAAACGACAACTTTGGTTTCTTGCCAAACCACAGTTCATAAGGCGCCGTCTCAACGGATTTTGACGGTGTCCTATTCAACGTGAATGCGGCCGCCTCTAAAGCATAACCCCAAAACGATAGCGGTAAATCGGAAATAGACATCATAGATCGCACCATATCTAGTAAAGTACGACACGACGCTCGACACACCATTTCTCCGTGGTGTTCCGGTGGCGGAGTTGTGAAACTATTCCACATTGTTTCAAATGTAAACCAAACTCAGAACTCAAATATTCTCCTCCACGATCAGATCGAGAAACTTTATTTTCTTGTTACGATGATTTTCCACTTCACTCAAATTCTTTGAACTTTTCAAACGTTTCAGATTTGTGTTTCATTAAGTAGATATACCCATATCTGCTTAAATCATCTGTGAAGGTGAGAAAATAACGATACCCGCCAAAGGCCTCAACATTCATTGGACCACAAACATCAAGATGTATGATTTCCAACAAATCAGTTGCTCGCCCATAGTTCCGAGAACGGCGTTTTGGTCATCTTGCCCATGAGGCACGGTTCGCAAGTACCAAGTGATTCATAATCAAGTGATTCCGTAAGCCCATCAAGATGGAGTTTCTTCATGCTTTTACAATCGATATGACCTAAACGGCAAGTGCCACAAATAAGTTGCACTATCATTATCAACTCTGCATCTTTTGGCTTCAACATTATGAATATGTGTATCACTACCGTCGAGATTCAACAAGAATAGACCATTCTTCAAGGGTGCATGACCATAAAAGATATTACTCATATAAATAGAACAACCATTATTCTCTGATTTAATGAATAACCGCCTCGCATTAAACAAGATCCAGATATAATGTTCATGCTCAACGCCGCACCAAATAACAATTATTTAGGTCTAAAACTAATCCCAAGGTAGATGTAGAGGTAGCGTGTCGATCGCGATCACATTGACTTTGGAACCATTTCCCACGCCAAGATCGTCACCTCGCCCTTTGCCGCTGCTCGCCTATTCCGTAGTCCCTGCTTCGAGTTGCAAATATTAGCAATGTAACCAAGATCAAATACCCAAAAGCTACTACGAGCTCTAGTAAGGTACACATCAATAACATGTATATCACATATACCTTTGTTCACCTTGCCATCCTTTTATCCGCCAAATACTTGGGGCAGTTCCGCTTCCAAAGGTCCGTCTGCTTGCAGAAAACACTCGGCTTCAGCTTAGGTCCAGACTTGGGTTTTTCTCTTGATCAGCAACTTTCTTGCTGTTCTTTTGAAGTTTCCTTCTTCTTCCCTTTGCCCTTTTCTTGAAACTAGTGGTCTTGTTGACCATCAACACTTGATGCTCTTTCTTGATTTCTACCTCCGCTGCTTTTAGCATCGCTAAGAGCTCAGAATTGTCTTAGTCATCCCTTGCATATTATAGTTCATCACGAAGCTCTTGTAGCTTGGTGGCGTGATTGGAGAATTTCACATGACACTATCATCCGGAAGATTAACTCCCAGCTGAATTAAGTGATTGTTATACCTGCACATTTTGAGTATGTGCTCACCGACAGTAACTATTCTCCTCCATCTTGCAGCTATAGAACTTATTGAGACTTCATATCTCTCAATCCGGCATTTGCTTGAAATATTAACTTCAACTCCTCGAACATCTCATATGCTCCATGACGCTCAAAACGCCGTTGAAGACCCGGTTCTAAGCCGTAGCATGGCACATCGAACTATAGAGTAGTCATCAGCTCGCTTTGCCGACGCTCATAACTTCGCTCAAGATCTGCAGCAGGCCTCGCTACCCAAATGGTGCTTCCAGACGTAATTTTTCTGTGCAGCAATGAGGATAATCCTCGTTACGGACCCAGTCCGTAATTGCTACCATCATCTTTCAACTTTGCTTTCTCAAGGAACGCATTAAAATTCAACGGAACAACAAAGACGAGCCATCTATCTACATTAAACATAGACAAGCAAAATACTATCAGTACTAAGTTCATGATAAATTTAAGTTCAATTAATCATATTAAAAACTCCCACTTAGACAGACATCTCTCTAGTCATCTAAGTGATCACGTGATCCAAATCAACTAAACCATGTCCGATCATCACGTGAGACGGAGTAGTTTCAATGGTGAACATCACTATGTTGATCATATCTACTATATGATTCACGCTCGACCTTTCGGTCTCCGTGTTCCGAGGCCATATCTGTTATATGCTAGGCTCGCCAAGTTTAACTCGAGTATTCCGCGGTGCAACTGTTTTGCACCCGCTGTAGATGGACGAGAACTTATCACACCCGATCATCACGTGGTGTCCGGGTACTACGAACTTTGGCAACGGTGCATACTCAGGAGAACACTTCTTGATAATTTTAGTGAGAGATCATCTTAAAATGCTACCGCAAACAAAGCAAGATAAGATGCATAAAGGATAAACATCACATGCAATCAATATAAGTGATATGATATGGTCATCATCATCTTGTGCTTGTGATTCCATCGCCAAGCACCGCCATGATCACCATCGCCACCGGGCGCGACACCTTGATCTCCATCGTAGCATCGTTGTCGCCTCGCCAACTATTGCTTCTACGACTATCGCTACTCCTTAGTGATAAAGTAAAGCAATTACATGGCGCTTGCATTTCATACAATAAAGCGACAACCATATGGCTCCTGCCAGCTTGTCGATAACTCGTTACAAAACATGATCATCTCATACAATAAAGTATAGCATCACGCCTTGACCATATCACATCACAACATGCCCTGCAAAAACAAGTTAGACGCCTTCTACTTTGTTGTTGCAAGTTTTACGTGGCTGCTACGGGCTGAGCAAGAACCGCTTTACCTACGCATCAAAACCACAACGATATTTCGTCAAATAGACTCCGCTTTAACCTTCTCAAGGACCGGGCGAGCCATACTCGATTCAACTAAAGTGAGAGAGACAGACACCGCCGTCACCTTTAAGCAACGAGTGCTCGAGCGGTGAAACCAGTCTCGCAGAAGCGCACGCAGTAATGTCGGTCCGGCCGCTTCATCTCACAATACCGCTGAACCAAAGTATGACATGCTGGTAGGCAGTATGACTTGTATCGCCCACAACTCACTTGTGTTCTACTCGCACATGACATCAACGATAAAACCAGGCTCGATGCCATCATTGGGGAACGAGTAATTTCAAAAATTTCCTACGATCACGCAAGACCATGGTGATGGCATAGCAACGAGAGGGAGAGTGTCCGTCCACGCACTGTGAGACCGAAAGCGAAGCGCGATAACAACGCTGTTGATGTAGTCGACGCCTCCACGATCCGACCGATCCAAGCACCGAACGACGGCACCTCCGAAGTTCTGCACACGCTCAGCTCGATGACGATCCCTGACCGATCCAGAAAGTGTCGGGATGAGTTCCACAAGACGACGGCGCAGTGACGATGTTGATGCTCCACCGACGCAGGGCTTCGCTTAAGCTCCGCGACGATATGATTTCTCCGCGCAGGCTTCGCCTAAGCTCCGCGACGATATGACCAAGTGGAATATGGTGGAAGGGGCACCGACACGGCTAAGGCAAGATCCGAGATCAACTTGTGTCTTGGGGTGCCCCCGCCTCAGATATAAAGGAGACAAGGGGAGGTGGCCGCCCTAGAGGAGGCGCGACTAAGGAGGAGTCCTACTCCCACCGAGTAGGACTCCCCCTCTCCTAGTTGGAGTAGGATTGGGAGGGGAAAGGGGGGGCGCCGCCTCTCCTTGTCCTATTCGGACTGGAAGGGGAGGGGCGCGCAGCCCACCTGGCCGCCCTTCTCCTTCTCCTCAAGGCCCATGAAGGCCCATATACCCCGGGGTTCCGTAACCCCCTGTTCCTAGAATATCCTGCTTTCACTGAACCATTCCAAGTCCAAACATAGGCTTCCAATATATCAATCTTTATGTCTCGACCATTTCGAGACTCCTCGTCATGTCCGTGATCACATCCGGACTCAACAACCTTCGTGCATCAATACTTATAAACTCATTATGAACTGTCATCGAAACGTTGCGCAAGGACCCTACGGGTTCGAGAACTATGTAGACATGACCTAGAACCATTCTCGGTCAATAACCAATAGCGGAACCTGGATGCCCATATTGGTTCCTACATATTCTACGAAGATCTTTATCGGTCAAACCGCATAACGACATACGTTGTTCCTTTGTCATCGGTATGTTACTTACCCGAGATTCGATCGTCGGTATCCAATACCTAGTTCAATCTCGCTACGTAAGTCTCTTTACTCGCTCCGTAATACATCATCTCACAACTAACTCATTAGTTGTAATGCTTGCAAGGCTTAGGTGATGTGCATTACCGAGAAGGCCTCGAGATACCTCTCCGACAATCGGAGTGACAAAACCTAATCTCAAATACGCCAACCCAACAAGTACCTTTGGAGACACCTGTAGTACTCCTTTATAATCACCCAGCTTACGCCAGACGCTTGGTAGTACCCAAAGTGTTCCTCCGTAAACGGAGTTGCATAATCTCATAGTTATAGGAACATGTATGGGTCATGAAGAAAGCATTAACATACTAAACGATCAAGTGTTAAGCTAACGGAATGGGTCATGTCAATCAGATCATTCAACTAATGATGTGACCTTGTTAATCAAATAACAACTCCTTGTTCATGGTTAGGAAACATAACCATCTTTGATTAACAAGCTAGTCAAGTAGAGGCATACTAGTAACATACTGTTTTTCTATATATTCACACATGTATTATGTTTCCGGTTAATACAATTCTAGCATGAATAATAAACATTTATCATGATATAAGGAAATAAATAATAACTTTATTATTGCCTCTAGGGCATATTTCCTTCACCTTGGGCATCCCCAAGCTTGAGCTCTTGCCTCTCTTCCTTCTTCTCACATCGAGACCTCCTCGATCATCGAACACTTCATCCACACAAAACTTCAACAGAAAACTCGGTAAGATCCGTTAGTATAATAAAGCAAATCACTACTCTAAGTGTTGTTGCAAACCAATTCATATTTTGTTTTTGCATTATAGCTACTGTAATATAACTTTTTCATGGCTTAATCAAAACAAGCAAACTATGCATCAAAAACAGAATCTGTCTAAAACAGAACAGTCTGTAATAATCTGAACATTCACTATACTTATGATACTTGAAACATTCTGCAAAAATTAGGAAAAATAAATAATTTGTATAGAAAGACAGTGCAAAAAGAATCAGAACCGTTTGGCGTTCCAGTAAAAAACTAAAAATCGCGCACTACGGCCAAATTTTCTGTCCTGCACCGTACAAACCAACAAGCATTGTAAACATCCTAAAGGCAAACCTTGGCACATTATTTTTATAATAAAATGGAATTGTACAAGGGGATAATTATTTTTGTTGAAAATTTTCTGTAATCAAGATTCACAAAGTTTCTGTGAGCATGAACAAAGTTCAAGGCTAGCTCCCACTTCAACAATGCTCGTCTTTCTCACTTTCGCTTATTTTTTTGAAAAAGTTTTGGGTTCCCCTATTTATTTTTGTTGTTTTTAAACTATATGAAAGCACTCAACATAAATAAATGACTCTCTAAAACTTCCGGGTTGTCTCCCTGGCAGCGCTTTCTTTAAAGCCATTAAGCTAGGCATATAGTGCTCAAGTAATGAATCCACCCGGATCCCAAGGTATATCAAAGCCAATTTTAATTAGCAATGATTTGTAATTTAGTAGTGAGCACAAGGCAACATATATCATGTAATGACGAAGTCTAACTCTCTTCCTATGCATCGGCATGTCATAAAAGAACAATTCATGCACACATGGTAAAGGCCAATGCATAGTATAAACAGTTTCTTGCAAATTTATCGTGTGGGAAACATAGAGAGGTGGAGATATAGTTCCTCTCTCATAATAATTGCAAGTAGGAGCAGCAAGCACATGCATATTATATTCATTAAAATCATCATGTGCAACGGTAAAAGGCAACCCATCAATATAATCCTTAATAAGTGCAAACTTTTCCGATATAGTGTAGTCGGAGAATTCAAAAAGATAATAGGACTATCATGCGTGGGTGCAATAGCAACAATTTCATGTTTAACATAAGGAACTATAGCAAGTTCATCTCCATAAGCATAATTCATATTGGCATCTTGGCCACAAGCATAGCAGGCATCATCAAAAAGGGATATTTCAAAAGAATCAAAGGGATCATAACAGTTATCGTAGCAATCATCCTTCGGTAAGCACGAAGGGGAATTAAACAATGTATTAGTTGAAGAGTTACTCTCATTAGAAGGTAGGCACGGGTGATCAATCCGCTCTTCCTCCCTTTGTTCTTCGCTCTCCTCCTCATCTTTTTCATCCAACGAGCTCACAGTTTCATCAATTTCTTCTTCCATAGACTCCTGCAATATATTAGTCTCTTCTTGGACAGCGGAGTAGTCCTCAATATATGGTTTAACATAGGCATTAGAAGCATAATTATCATAGCAATATTTAAGTATGGCAAAATTTTCAGATTTGTAAAGAGTAGCATCATACGTTTCAATCAAAGAAGCAATCTCGTAAGCACCCTTAAAAGCAACAAATTCTTCAATTTGTTGAACATCATAGTAACTATAAACACCCTTAGCATACGAAGATAAGATTCCATTATCAATAAACTCACATTGGTAGGGAAGGTGTTTCTTAGGGTTTTCAGAACAACAAGTAACATCATAAATATAACATAAATTCCAAGCATAGCATTGCAAACGATGAATTTGATCCAGCAAAAGTTCCCCTTTTTCAGATATACGGTGTCGCACATAACGGGCATGCTCATCTAAAGATTTGCCCTCAACTAGGCTAGTTGGGGTTTCAGCACGAGCACATAGGGATCGAAGATGATCCAAGTAATAAGCTTCAGCAGTGTGATAGATTTTGAGTGGTTCTTCAACCATTGGTTCAGTAGGTACAACTAATTTTTTGGTATTTTATGCTTCCTAACCATAATCAAGATAGAAAACAACTAAGAACAACAAATAAAAATTACTTAGTGATAAAGCAAACAAGCACACACGAGAATATTCACCCCACGCTATTGCTCCCCGTCAACGGAGCCAGAAAAAGGTCTTGATAACCCACAAGTATAGGGGATCAATTGTAGCCTCTTTCAATAAGTAAGAGTGTCGAACCCAACGAGGAGCTAAAGGTAGAACAAATATTCCCTCAAGTTCTATCGACCACCGATACAAGTCTACGCGCACTTGACGTTCACTTTACCGGAAACAAGTATGAAACTAGAAGTACTTTGTAGGTGTTTTTGGATAGGTTTGCTAGAAAGTAAAGAGCGAGTAAATAAAAGCTAGGGGCTGTTTAGATGAAGACACAACTAAATTAGTTTTAGTAGAGACCTTTTTGTTAGGAGAAAGGTATTTGTCCCTAGGCAATCGATAACTAAACCGGTAATCATTATTGCAATTTTATTTGAGGGAGAAGCATAAGCTAACATACTTTCTCTACTTGGATCATATGCACTTATGATTGGAACTCTAGCAAGCATCCGCAACTACTAAAGATTCATTAAGGAAAAACCCAACCATAGCATTAAAGTATCAAGTCCCCTTTATCCCATACGTAAACAACCTACTTACTCGGTCTGTGCTTCACACCACGCCACCCACCATAAGCAAATCATGAACATATTGCAAACCCTACAGCGGGGATCCCTCATGCTTGCGTGACACGGAGAGCACCATAGGATAGCACCAATAATAAAACATGCAACTCAAACCAATCTTGATCATCAAATAACCCATAGGACAAAACGGATCTACTCAAACATCATAGGATAGCCATACATCATTGGGAAATAATATATAGCGTTGAGCACCATGTTTAAGTAGAGATTATAGTGGGTAAGAGAGAGGTTACACTGCTGCATAGAGGGGCGAAGAGTTGGTGATGATGGCGGTGAAGTTGTTGGTGAAGATTGCGGTGATGATGATGGCCACGACAGCTGCTCCGCCCACCGGAAGAGAAGGGAGAGGGGCCCTTCGCCTTCTTCTTCCTTGACCTCCTCCCTAGATGGGAGAAGGGTTTCCCCTCTGTTCCTTGGCCTTCATGGCATGGGAGGGGCGAAAGCCCCTCCGAGATTGGATCTATCTCTCTGTCTCTCTCTGTTTGTGAGTTCTCGTGCGCTGCCCTTTCACCGCTTCGTATATATGGAGATCCGTAATCTCCGATTGGACTGAAAACTTCGCCGTGATTTTTTACCAAAATTAGCTTTCTTTATGCGGCAAGTAGGGCATCAACTCGCTTTTGTGGCCCACGAGGGTCGGGCGCCCCTGCGCCATGGCCACCTCTGCACCGCCTCGCGTGGATTTTTCTTCCGAATTTTCCAAATATTCCAAAAATAATCTCCGTCCGTTTTATCCCGTTTGGATTCCGTTTGATATGGATATTCCACGAAACATAAAACATGCAACAAACAGGAACTGGCACTGGGCACTGGATCAATATGTTAGTCCCCAAAAATAGTATAAAAAGTTGCCAAAAGTATGTGAAAGTTGAATAATATTGGCATGGAACAATAAAAAATTATAGATATGACGGAGTCGTATCAGACGTCGCCCGCATCTGTCTGCCATACAATGCCATCCTCGGGTATCCGGCCCTGGCCAAGTTCATGGCAGTGACACACCACGGCTACAACATCCTCAAGATGCCAGGAAGCAGCAGGATCATCATAGTCCCCTGCAAAGAAAGAGATGCGGCGTGCTCCCTCGAGCGCGCCTTCCAAGCAACATCAACCGAGGACCTCGGCAACAATGCAGCACAGCACCCTCCTGAGGTCGCCCCCAAGAAGAAGAAGCAGCTACTCCGCACAGGGCCTCAGGAGAGCGGCGCCGCAAGTGGAGCCACGTCAGGATCAGCGCTCGCGCCTGGGGCGCCTCCCTCCCTCGCTAGGAAGGCGTGCCCGGCGCCCTCCTCGGGCAGGGCTCGGTGGTTTTTCCGAGGGCCTCCACCTTGCCAACGCCACGAGGGAGGCGCTGGCACCGCGTGAGGCGTGCTTCACAACACGCTTCCCTCGGCGACACTGACGACGAGGCGCGCCGGCCAGGAGTTCATTGCCAAGACCACTCAGGAACTGCAAGATGCAAGAGCCATGCGCGGCGACCGCCGCTCACCCGGTGCGGCCCCCCATCCAGGCAAGGATGGCGGGATGCGCGTCTGCATTGACATCCCAGGGCTAAACAGGGTCGCTTCTCAGGAGCTTTTCGGCCTTTCACAGGACGCTGTGAGGGCCCGCCACAGCCTACGTCGATGCCTTTGGCCTGCCGAGCGTGGCGACCGCCTTCCAGCGCAATCTACAGAGCATCCTGGCGGCTTAGGAAGCTAGGCACCACGGAGTCCTGGCGGAGATGGAGCGGAGCATCCTAGCGGCTCAGGAGGCCAGGCACCACGGAGTCCTGGCGGAGATGGAGACGGTCCTCAAGGAGCCGCCTGGACCCCCAGAGCCTCCCGAGGCTCAGGGCCCCGGTGGCTTGTGAGGAGCAACCCCTTCGTCACGCGTCTTAAGCTGCCCCAACATTCCTTGAACAATAGAACCAGGTGACATTTTCCAAGTTTATTTAGCTGGGAGCGCCCCTCGGGCTGCATCATTCCCAGGCCGCGTGGGTCCGTCCCTATGGCATGTATCCCTTTACATCTTTAGCTTACTCTGTTGGGGGCGCCCCTCGGGCTGCATCATCCCCAAGCCGCTCAGGTCCGACCCAGTGGCTTGTATCGTTCTTGCATTTACCTAAGCTAGCCTGCTTTTCATGCTTAACCTATTTGTGATTGTCACCTGCTTGATTGTCACCTACCACGGGAGCTGTTCACGCTGGCACGACGCTTGTGCTCGAGTCCGTCCCTGCAACGTCGATAAATCTGAGCGGTCGAGCTCTGACCCGCGGCACGCCCCGCGCGCGTCACCTCACCAGGCCCTCGGTGCCTTCATTTTCTTACGAAGCGACCAGTGGCCGGACGGCAATTATAATGGCAATCTGTGCCCCTCCTCGCACTGGCTTGCAGGAATCTCCCGAGGACAACAGCGGGCGGTACCGGGAAGAGGAGTAATTCAAAACACCTACGTCAAGATTCCTCACCGAGAGCGATTTAAGGGCGAGAGGAGTAAAAGAATTCCTACTCTCGATATAACTAGACTCAAATCAGTTTTCTTCTAGACTCAACAACGACCAAACTACACGATCAATCAAGGGGCTCTTAGGGTCGGTCGAGGCTCGATACTAACTTGAACACGCCTAATATGCGACCCTATCCAAAAGGAACTCAAGGTCCCACCAAGGATAGACCCAAGATATTGAAACGCTTTTGCAAGGTGGATATCATTACATCAACATTACATAATACATAGGATACAACCAAGACATACAATGTCACATGAATACAACAAGATATATAAGGTCAACATCCGACTACGGATGAAACATAAACAAGCTCAAACGACATCCACCTCGCTAGCCCAGGCTGCCGACCGAACCTATCCCCGATCGAAGAAGCGTAAGAAGAACTCAAGACAAGCAAGCATCGCTCTCGCGTCATGATCATCGCACAACCTGTACCTGCAACTGGTGGTGTAGTAATCTGTGAGCCACGAGGACTCAAAGAATCCCATTACCATGGGTATCAAGACTAGCAAAGCTTAATGGGAAAGGAAGGGGTAAGGTGGTGAGGTTGCAGCAGCGACTAAGCATATATGGTGGCTAACATACGCAAATGAGAGCGAGAAGAGAAACAAAGGAACGGTCGTGAAGCTAGCAATGATCAAGAAGTGATCCTGAACTCCTACTTACGTCAGACATAACCCAGAAACCGTGTTCTCCTCTCGATCAACCCCGAAAAGAGACACTCACGGTTACGCATTACACGGTTGGTGTATTTTAGAAGAGTTTGCTTCAAGTTTACTACAACCGGATATTAACAAATTCCCATCTGCCACATAACCGCTGGCACGACTCTCGAAAGTTTATACCTGCAGGGTGTCCCAACTTAGCCCATGATAAGCTCTCGCGATCAACGAAGGATATTCCTTCTCCCGGAAGACCCGATCAGTCTTGGAATCCGGCTACAAGACATTTCGACAAAGAATAAAACAAGACCAGCAAGACCTCCCCGCGTGCCGACACCCTCGATAGTAGCAGCACAGATCTCGTCCCGTGCCATGACCGATGAACACTACGACGGACAACCGACGATACCCTAAGTTGCCTAGGGGCGGCACCGCAAGTGGCTCTGGTTTGGACCAACACTTAGACAAGCATTGGCCCGGGGCTGAATAAAGATGACCCTTGGGTTAATTACTCCCAAGGGAAAATAGGTGGTGGTGAGGCAAATGGTAAAACCAATGTTGGGCCTTGCTTTGGAGGAGTCTTATTCAAAGCGAACTGTCAAGGGGTCCCATAAATCACCCGCCGTTAGGGACGCAAAATCCGGGAACATAATACCGATATGACGGAAACTAGGCGGCAAGAGTGGAACAAAACACTGGCATAAGGCCGAGCCTTCCACCCTTTACCAAGTATATAGATGCATTAATAATATAAGATATATTGTGATATCCCAACAAGTAAACATGTTCCAACAACGAACAACATCTCCATGTTCCAACAAGGAACAAACTTCATCTTCACCTGCAACTAACAACGCTAAAGAGGGGCTGAGCAAAGCGGTAACATAGCCAAACAACGGTTTGCTAGGAATGGTGTCAAAGGTTAGAGGTTCATGGCAATTTGGGAGGCTTGATAGACAGGTAATAGGTAGCGCAGCATAGCGATAGAACGAAGCAACTAGCATAGCAAAGATAGTAATGAGATCCAAGGTGACGGTCATCTTGCCTGAAATCCCGCAAGGAAGAAGAACGAGTCCATGAAGAAGACGAACGGATGAAGTCGAACCAAGCGTAGACGAACGAATCCTCACGATCGCAACGAAACAGGAACTAACAAGAAGAAGCACACAACATAGTAAACACACCACACATGAACAAGACATGATGCACAACAAGCATGATGCATGACAAAGCTACATGAAGCTACTCATGGCAAGAGACGATGCAAACAAGAGCAACACATCAAAGCAAGTGTAAATGAGGCCGGGAACAACATATAACAATTCCGGTAAGTCCTCATATGCATATTTCGAAATTGGTCCAGATCTGAATAAACCTTATGTTCAAGTTGTTAAACATCAAGTTAAGATGCACCACGATGATCTACACGAAATTCTAGTCAAGTTACATATAGAGTTCATTTAATTCGGAGCTACGGCCTAGAAGATATGAGCAAAACAAGTTAAACATGGCATTGATGCAAAATGCATACAAACATCAAGCAAACACCTCAAAACAAGGATGCAACATGATAATATGAAACTACATGCAAAATCAAGCAAGTTTCATATAAAGCACACTCAAAACGGAGCAACGGTTCAACACATACACCCTATACAAGTCATGACAACAATCTGTCCAAAACAGCAACTAGGCATATTGCAAGCATCAAAACAACATGTTATAGTACCACAAGATGAAAACAAAAGGCATGGACATGATCTACAGGTAAAGCATGACAAATCATGAACACTGAACGTGCTCAAAATGACATGGCAAGATTGCAAATAATAACAGTTTCAGGCTTTGTAGAAATAACATCAGGTTGCAATGTTTAGAGCTATCAAACAACATGTTACAGGAACTTATCATGGCAAACAAAGGCATGGCATGAATCTACTAATCTCATAGAACAAATGTCCCTTACTGACCATGAGCCAAAAAGGATCAGAAAATATGATGGCACCCATGTAAACATGGCAAGTTATATTACAGATTCATACATGGCAGGAACAACAATAAGTAGGCATGTTGGTGAGCTTGAACCACTCACCACAGAGCAATACATGTCATGGAAAGGCAACCAACATTAAGAAGACATGGCATAGAAGCTATACATGGCAAGAACAACATCATAGCATACACGGATCAACTACAACAACCTTGGCAAAATTGAATAACATGTAAACAACCTGCCAGGAAACATTTTATAGCAAAAGTAGAGCTCGATTGACTCAAGCTATGGCACTCCATAATTGCAAACAAGGGCATGGATGGATAGATAATAAGCATATGTCAAAAACATCCTTACTGAAGTATCTCAAAATATGCATGGATCTCTCTGTAGCATCAAGCTAACATGGCATAAAAATATCAGCAGAACAGGGGCTGAAATCAGCAACATCATGAAGCCTAGTTTGCATGCTTGTTCTAGTCACCACAGAGATCACAAAAATACATGGCATACACCCCTGTAAAGATGGCATGGCATATTACAAAACACATGTAGGACTCAAGTTCATAGGGTGCACACATCAATCATGGCAAAAATGACAAAAGTGCATGTTCTGATAAGAATCTGAAACTAACATCACATAGCACTCTTCTAACAGCATTTCGGGCATCAAGATGAGCTCAAATGAAAATGATGCAATGAGATGCAATGATGTACTCTTCGAGGCGAACAATTTGACATATTACACCCACGAAACGGAGCTATGGATGCAGAGTTATGATGCGATGAAAATGCAACAAAATACTGGCAGAAAATGACTTAGATGAATTCGGAGGAGGGGAAGTCAACCGGATGCACGGAAAACAAGGCAGGCCGGATCTCGCCGGAGATCGACGTGGTGGTGGCCGGAGGACGGCGAGAGAGCCAGAGGAAGGGCGGCCGGCCGGGCTGGATCTCGACCGAGGGCCGGGCGGCGCCGGTGGCCGGAGCGGGACGCGGCGAAGCTCCGGCCAGTGCGAGCTTGGCGAGCTTCGGCCATGGCGGGCGGCGGAGCTCCCGAAGCGCGGGCGGCGGAGAAAACGGGGCCGGCCGGGCGGCGCCGGGCGGGCGGGCGGCGGAGGCGGCGGCGATGCTCGCCGGCGAGCGGAGGCGCTGGCGCGGGCTCGTCTGCGGCCCGAGGCGGCGGGCCCCTGTGGGCCGAGCGGGCAGCGGCGGGCGGCGGTGGCGGGCGCCACGTGGCAGGCGGCGATAGGCGCGGGCGGCGGCACGATTTTGTCCGGCGGGCGCGGACATGTCCGGGCGCGGAGGGGGCGATTTGATCTAGGGTTTGGGGATTCATACGCGAATTTGGAGAGGGTTGCACATATATATAGGTAGAGGGAGCTAGGAGAGTCCAAATGAGGAGCGGTTTTCGGCCACGCGATCGTGATCGAACGACCGAGAGCATGGAGGGGAGTTTGCTGGGTTTTGGGCCACTTTGGAGGGGTGTTGGGCTGCAAAGAGAAGGAGGCTTTACGGTTACCGGCTAACTGTTGGAGTGTCAAACGACCTCCAAATGGCACGAAACTTGACAGCGGTTCACGGTGCTATACCAAGGCCGCTGATCTAACCTCGGTCCATTCCGAGACCTTTAACACACGCATACGAAAAAGAGGCAAAAGGGGCCGGAGACATAGGAGTGCCGGATTGCAAAACGGACAACGGGGAAAATGCTCGGATGCATGAGACGAACACGTATGCAAAATGAAATGCACATGATGACATGATATGAAATGCAGATGATGACATGGCAAAGTGCAACACGCAAGCACATGACATGGCAACGACGACGAATAACTGGCAGACACCTGGCGCATCGAATCCGGGGCGTTACAGAGGGCCGGGACCTGAGGACGTAGAGCACGAAGGAGAGAGTGGGGAAGAAGGGGAAGCTCGCACGGGCCTAACCTAGCTGGGCCACGGCCGCCAATGCACGGGTCTAGCGCAACACAAGGAAACGACTCCAGACTGCCAAGATAAGTTTTGCACTCGGAACCAATCGCTACGACACGGGATTCTCACTTGCTGCAGCCCTGCCACGGCAACGTCGCCTCCCTTTCTGACCTCTCGATGGCCGCTTGCATGCTAATGGGGACCTCCTGAGCATCGCGTCTCAGGAGCTCTTGCTGGACCTCGGGCCGCTCACCTCCTGGCCTTAACCACGGCATTGCGACCTGGCATACCAACGACAAGTGCAGCCTGATACGTCTCCAACGTATCTATAATTTTTGATTGCTCCATGCTATATTATCTTCTGTTTTGGACATTATTGGGCTTTATTATTCACTTTTATATTATTTTTGGGACTAAATTATTAACCGGAGGCCCAGCCCAGAATTGTTGTTTTTTTGCCTATTTCAGAGTTTCACAGAAAAAGAATATCAAAAGGAGTCCAAACGGAACGAAACCTTCGGGAACGTGATTTTCGGAACGAACATGATCCAGGAGACTTGGACCCTACGTCAAGGAAGCTTCCAGGAAGCCATGAGGTAGGGGGGCACGCCTACCCCCCCGCGCGCCCTCCACCCTCATGGGCCCCACATTGTTCCACCGACGTACTCCTTCCTCCTATATATACCTACGTACCCCCAAACGATCAAAAACGGAGCCAAAAACCTAATTCCACCGCCGCAACCTTCTGTACCCACGAGATCCCATCTTGGGGCCTGTTCCGGAGCTCCGCCGGAAGGGGCATCGATCATGGAGGGCTTCTACATCAACACCATAGCCTCTCCGATGAAGTGTGAGTAGTTTACTTCAGACCATCGGGTCCATAATTACTAGCTTGATGGCTTCTTCTCTCTTTTTGGATCTCAATACAATGTTCTCCCCTCTCTTGTGGAGATCTATTCGATGTAATCTTCTTTTGCGGTGTGTTTGTTGAGACCGATGAATTGTGGGTTTATGATCAAGTTTATCTATGAACAATATTTGAATCTTCTGAATTCTTTTATGTATGATTGGTTATCTTTGCAAGTCTCTTTGAATTATCAGTTTGGTTTGGCCTACTAGATTGATCTTTCTTGCAATGGGAGAAGTGCTTAGCTTTGGGTTCAATCTTGCAAGATCCTTTCCCAAAGGATGAGGGGCAGCAAGGCACGATTGTATTGTTGCCATCGAGGATAACAAGATGGGGTTTTATCATATTGCATGAATTTATCCCTCTCGCATCATGTCATCTTGCTTACATGCTACTCGTTCTTATGAACTTAATACTCTAGATGCATGTTGGATAGCGGTCGATGTGTGGAGTAATAGTAGTAGATGCAGGCAGGAGTCGGTCTAGTTGTCTTGGACGTGAAGCCTATATACATGACCATACCTAGATATTCTCATAACTATGCTCAATTCTATCAATTGCTCAATAGTAATTTGTTCACCCACCGTAAAATACTTATGCTCTTGAGAGAAGCCACTAGTGAAACCTATGGCCCCCGGGTCTATCTTCCATCATATTAATCTTCCAACACTTAGTTATTTCCGTTGCTTTTATTTTACTTTGCATCTTTATCATAAAAGTACCAAAAATATTATCTTATCATATCTATCAGATCTCACTCTCGTAAGTGACCATGTAGGGATTGACAACCCCTTATCGCGTTGGTTGCGAGGATTTATTTGTTTGTGTAGGTGCGAGGGACTCGCGCGTAGCCTCCTACTGGATTGATACCTTGGTTCTCAAAAACTGAGGGAAATACTTACGCTACTTTGTTGCATCACCCTTTCCTCTTCAAGGTAAAACCAACGCAGTGCTCAAGAGGTAGCACAGCCTTCTTGGGGACCGGGACCTATCAGCGTAGAGCACCGAGCCGTCGTGAGGATAGAAAGGGGGGACTGAGCCGAAGCAGGACACGCGCTTGCTCTATTTCATAATAAGGATAATGCCAACAAAAGACATTACATGTACTTTACACGCCCCCACGGGGTTCGTTTCGATTCCTCGCAGGGAACAAAAGAAAGGAAATTCAAGGAGCCCTATCTACACACGCCAGCGCAGCCGACGCCATCATGAACAGTGGGCCATGGGAGGCCAGCGCCAACCCCATCCAGATCAGCGACGACGGCGGCCGGACGCTGCGGCCTTGCTCCGGGCGCGGTGAGAGCTCGGGGCACGTAGCTATCGTCGCTCGTCTCCGGAGTCTTGTAGGGCTCGGAAGAATAGCTGGACTCCCAAGCGGCGCCACTGCTACTGGCTGAGTCGCTGGCAAGGTGGGCGGCAGGCCCAGCTCCTGCCGTGGCACCGTTCAGGTGGCCCTCTCTGGGGCAGCACTCCAAGCGACGGCCTTCCGCGTCAAAGACCTTGAAGAACATGGTGGAGGCGCCGTCGTACCTGAAGTGGATCGCAAGGGCGCCTTCTGCGCGGTAAACCCGGGAAACCTCGCCCCAGCCGCGGGTCATGAAGATCTTGCCCAGGGAGACGGCTTCCACTTCCGCTCCAGTCGCCGGGGCGTCGCAGTCGGCGTGCTGCAGCCATAGCTCGAGGGGGCCCCTCGGCGGCATCTCGGCGGAGAAGAACTGGGGGAAGCGGATCCAGGTGCGCGGAGGCATCGCCGCCCACAGCACGAGTTCGCGCGAGGAGTCCACGGCGTGGGCCTCTGGGGCGACGGCGTGTGCCACCATGGCGCGGCGACCACGGCCGCGGCATGGGCTGCGCCGCTTGCCGCCTCTTCCTCCTGAGCCCTCGGCATGGGCGTATAAAGGCAGCGGATACCCGGGAGGTGGCCGCTCGTACCAAGGCCTTGTCACCTCCTGCCTCACGACGGTGGACCGGCCTCTTCTTCAACGGAAGCGGCCCGGGCTCGTCGCGGGGAGTTTTTCCCTTCTCCGCGGCCGAGAATCTTCGGATTGGCGCCATGATGTCACTACCAGCGATGGAGCAAGGGAGAATAAGCGAGCGGAGCAGGAAGAGATGGGGGACGGGGGCTCTGCCCCCCTCCTCATTTATAACAGGAGGAGGCCAACCGTCGACCTCCACGATCGCAGGTAATGATAAACCTTTTTGCATGCAGCAGGGACTCGTCAAGTGGGGCAGTTGCCGAGGCAGCGTGGGGAAGCGGAGACGCCCACGTCCAATCAATCGCCACACGTCGACCAAGGCCGTAGGCTGTTGGGTCCCGCGGCGCTCCACACTTGCCCTTTGGCTTCGCCTCGAAGCCAAGTCCGAGCGCGCCTTGGGCCCAGGGGCTACTGTCGGCGTTCTGGGAACGGGGTTCCCCAGACTTGCCTGCCTGCGGCCCACGGCGTGGCTCCACTCGCGGCCCAGTACGGCCCGTCTTCACCAGCAAACACTCAAGACCCTCGCGAGGGGCCAAGCCTCACGAGGCGGACGACACAAGACCTCCTCGGGAGCGTCCTCGCGAGGTTCCAATGACGTAATCCATGACGACCAAGGCCAGGCAGGCGCCAGCACGTATAGTGTCCTCGACTCCTCTTTGGTGCTAAGGAGGCAAGCGCAGGCGAGGAGTACTGAGGCATCAGGCAATGGTTTCCATATTGGTGCAACAAGACCAAGGCCAGCAGGACGGCAGGACGGAGGTCACCATGGAGCCCAAGACGGCGTCACCACCAGAACCTTTGGCAGGCGAAGACCACCTTTAGTCAGTATAGCTTGTACTAACTGTCCCCCTTCAAATTGGCCATTGTGGCATCCCTTCCCGCTCAATATTTGGGGAGAGGACCAAGGCCTCTATAAATAGGACTAGCCACCACAGTAGGAAACAAGGACAAAAGGAGAGAGGGAGAACATCCTCACACCCACCAAGCACAAGAACACCTCGCCTCAGGAGGCTGTTCTTCCCCTTGTACTGTTCATCCTCAGCCTAAGAGGCAATCCATCACACCACACCGGAGTAGGGTATTACACCACAACGGTGGCCCGAACCAGTATAAATCTCGTGTCTCTTGTGTTGCAAGTTTGTCGAGCTAGGCTTTGAGATCGAGGTGAGGCTGAGGGCGTGATTAGGTAGGGGGAAATCTTCGTGCGCACCCCAGTGTTCAAATCTCAAGGGTTTTGCCGGAACCCGAAATCTGACAGAGTGCTCCACTCGGCTCGAGTCCTAGCGAGTTCCTGCCCCTTAAGCGTGTGATGATAGGTCTTCAGGGTATCTATAATTTTTGTATGTTTCATGTCTATTACCATCCATTTATGCAATTTTTTTGAAGTTTTTCTACAACTAACCTATTAGATTCAATGGCCAGTGCGAGTTCCTCTTTTCTATAGTTTTTATATTTCAGGAAAAAATATCGACGAACCATGAAAAAATTCAGAGGCTCTTAGGATGTATAAAGGAGCATTGCAACCAAAGGTAGGGCAAGGGGACGCCCACAGGGCCTAGACGTCCTAGGGCACAGGGCGGCTACACAAAAGCGTCTATGAGCTCTAGGGCACCCCTGGTGCCCTCCCCTAGCCTCACTATTGTATATACCACTGCCATTTCAAGTTCCGAGGCAATCTTCATTTTTGCCATGATCAAATACTCTTCCGGAGGGGGTATTCATTGTCGTCTTCATCAACCTTGATCACCGTTGCCCCAATATGAGTTGGGAGTAATCCCCCAATATGAGTTGGGAGTAATCCATCTCCCAGATTACTGGTTCATGGCAGGAGTCAAATCTCTCCTCTTTTTTGTTCAATACAATAGTCATATGAGCTTCCCTACATGATTATGGTCCATTTGATGTAAAACCTAACGATGATGTTGATCATGTGATGAATTATTTTGTTATGTTCAAATTGTGTTGATGCCCCATGTTTGATTTATAAATGCATAATTTTCGCTGGTTACGAGCCTTTGCTTGGTGAGTTTAGATGGGCAATTAATAGTGGGAAATGTGTGCATTAGTTAGGTTTAATCTTGCAAGTAAACTAACATGGTGGAAGTAATTGAAAAAGGATTGCATTGTATTATTGCCACTAGAGATAAATGTTGTATGTGGCCTCTAATGAAATCATGCAAATAAAATTATATCATATTGCTTAAGAAAGTTGTCAATTTTATACTTAATACTTTGACGATGCATAGAGAATCTCGTTGAAGAGCAGATTATTAAGTTATATATGTTGTGAGGTCTCTGTCTATACAAATTTTTTTAACACCAGAAACAGTAGGAGAGGCTCCTACTGTGTTTTAATTAACGTATCAAAAAAAGAGTCTTACAGATTATAACCTTACATCCATCGCCATTGTGGGGGTGGTAGGTGATACGTCTCCGTCGTATCTACTTTTCCAAACACTTTTGCTCTTGTTTTGGACTCTAACTTGTATGATTTGAATGGAACTAACCCGGACTGACGCTGTTTTCAGTAGAATTGCCATGGTGTTGTTTTATGTGCAGAAAATAAAAGTTCTCGGAATGACCTGAAACACCACGGAACACCTTAGAAAAAATAATAAAAAATCCTCGCCAAAGATGAAGGCCAGGGGGCCCACACCCTGCTCACGAGGGTGGGAGGCGCGCCCTCCCCCCTGGGCGCGCCCCCTACCTTGTGGGCCCCCTGGTGGCCCTCCGACACCAACTCCAACTCCATATATTGGCTTTCGGGGAGAGAAAAAATCAGACAGAGAGAAATCATCGTGTTTTACGATACGGAGCCGCCGCCAAGCCCTAATCTCTCTCGGGAGGGCTGATCTGGAGTGCGTTCGGGGCTTCGGAGAGGGGGATTCGTCGTCGTCGTCATCATCAACCATCCTCCATCACCAATTTCATGATGCTCACCGCCTTGCATGAGTAATTGCATCGTAGGCTTGCTGGACGGTGATGGGTTGGATGAGATTTATCATGTAATCGAGTTAGTTTTGTTAGGGTTTGATCCCTAGTATCCATTATGTTCTGAGATTGATGTTGCTATGACTTTGCTATGCTTAATACTTGTCACTAGGGCCCGAGTGCCATGATTTCAGATCTGAACCTATTATGTTTTCATGAATATATGTGTGTTCTTGATCCTATATTGCAAGTCTATAGTCACCTACTATGTGTTATGATCCGCAACCCAAGTGACAATAATCGGGACCACTCCGGTGATGACCATAGTTTGAGGAGTTCATGTATTCACTATGTGCTAATGCTTTGTTCCGGTTCTCTATTAAAAGGAGGCCTTAATATCCCTTAGTTTCCAATAGGACCCCGCTGCCACGGGAGGGTAGGACAAAAGATGTCATGCAAGTTCTTTTCCATAAGCACGTATGACTATATTCGGAATACATGCCTACATTACATTGATGAACTGGAGCTAGTTATGTGTCACCCTATGTTATGACTGTTACATGACGAACCACATCCGGCATAATTATCCATCACTGATCCGGTGCCTACGAGTTTTCCATATACTGGTTTACGCTTATTTACTTTTCCGTTGCTACTGTTATCATCACTACAAAATACCAAAAACATTACTTTTGCTGTCTTTACTTTTGTTACCGTTACCACCACTATCATATTACTTTGCTACTAAACACTTTGCTGCAGATACTAAGTTTCCAGGTGTGGTTGAATTGACAACTCAGCTGCTAATACTTGAGAATATTCTTTGGCTCCCCTTGTGTCGAATCAACAAATTTGGGTTGAATACTCTACCCTCGAAAACTGTTGCGATCCCCTATACTTGTGGGTTATCAAGACCTTTTTCTGGCGCCATTGCCGGGGAGCATAGCTCTAATCTTTGAGTCACTTGGGATTTATATCTGCTGGACACTATGAAGAACTTAAAAGACGCTAAGACAACAATTTATCCCTCAACTACGAGGGGAGGTAAGGAACTGCCATCTAGCTCTACACTTGATTCACCTTCTGTTATGAGTAAGCTAGCGACACCTAAACCTGCTTCTGCTATTCGTTCTAATATGTCCCATGTTATTGATGATGTCACTTCTGCTATGCATGATACTTATGATGAAACTACTTCTATGCTTGATACTACTGTGCCCCTTGGTGAATTTCTTGATGAGCAAATTGCTAGGTCTAGAGAAAGATAAATTATTGAACCTGAATACGATGATGTTAGTGATGATGAAAATATGCCTGCTATTCCTGAGGGTTATCTTTTTAATGCTGAATCTTCTGCAGCTGTTCTTGCTTGCCAGGATAGACTTGAACTTAAGAGGTTGCTAGTTAAATGGAGTAAAGAATCTTTTAGAGATAGAATGAGACCCAACCCTGCTTTTGCTACTTCACCTATCTGTGTTCCTGATCAGGATTATTATGATTTTTCTGTTGATCCAGATATAATTACTTTGGTTGAATCTGATCCTTTTTATGGCTATAAATCTGAAACTGTTGTGGCACATCTTACTAAGTTAAATGGTATAGCTGCCCTGTTTACTAATAATGAGAGATCGCACTACCTTTATTTACTCAAAATATTTCCGTTCTCATTAAGGTGATATGGTTTAATTCTCTTGATCCTGGTTGTGTGCAAAGTCCCCAGGATATGATTTATTACTTCTCTGCTAAATATTTCCCTGCTCATAAGAAACAAGCTGCTTTGAGGGATATATATAATTTTGTGCAAATTGAAGAAGAGATTCTCCCACAAGCTTGGGGGAGGCTTCTCAAGTTACTTAATTCTTTGCCTGATCATCCTCTTAAGAAACCTGAAATACTTGATATCTTTTATAATGGACTAACCGATGCTTCCAGAGATTACCTGGATAGTTGTGCTGGTTCTCTTTTCAGGGAAAGAACACCGGATGAAGCTGAAATTCTATTGAATAATATGTTGACAAATGAAAATAATTGGGCAACTCCCGAGCCAGCTCCTGAGCCAATTATTGAGCCTATTCCTAAACCAACTCCGAAAAAGAGAGGTGTTCTATTTCTCAGTCCCGAAGATATGCAAGAGGCAAAGAAATCTATGAAATAAAAAGGTATTAAAGCTGAAGATGTTAAGAATTTACCTCCTATTGAAGAAATACATGGTATTAATTTACCGCCTGTTGAAGAAGTATATGATCTCAATTACTTATTTACTGAAGAACCTCCCGATATCCCGACACAGGTAGTAAAGTAAATTCTCTCTATAGGTATGATAAAGCTGAAGTCCCTCCTACTAAAATTGCTAGTCAGTGCTTGGATGAGTTTGATGACTTTATGTTTAAGCAAGATGACTTTAATGCTTATTTTGGTAGACAATTAAAACAGAATACCTTCATGATTAAATGCTTGAGTGATTATATGGCTAATATTAGAGGTGAGCTTAAACTTGTTAGCAAACATGCTTCTATGGTTACCACTCAAGTAGAACAAGTACTTAAAGCTCAAAAAGAAGTGCTTAATGAAATGAATAGTAAGAAAAATGATTATGCTGTTAGAGTGGCTACTAGAACTGGTAGAATGACTCAGGAACCTTTGTATCCTGAAGGCCACCCTAAGAGAATCGAGCAAGATTCTCAGAGAAATAATATTGATGTACCTAGTTCTTCTAAGAGGAAGAAAAAGAAAAATGACAGGACTGTGCAAACTTCTAGTGAACCTATTGCTGAACCACCTGATAATCCAAATGATATCTCTATGTCTGATGCTGAAACACAATCTGGTAATGAACATGAACCTAGTGGAAATGTTAATGATAATGTTCATGTTGATGCTCAACCTAGTAATGATAATGATGTAGAAGTAGAACCTGTTGTTGATCTTGATAACCCACAATCAAGAAATCAACGTTATGATAAAAGAGACTTCGTTGCTAGGAAACATGGTAAAGAAAGGGAACCATGGGTTCAGAAACCCATGCCCTTTCCTATGAAACCATCCAAGAAAAAGGATGATGAGGATTTTGAGCGCTTTGCTGAAATGATTAGACCCATCTTTTATGTATGCGATTAATTGATGTGCTCAAAACAAATCCTTATGCTAAGTATATGAAGGATATCATTACTAATAAAAGAAAGATACCTGAAGCTGAAATTTCCACCATGCTTGCTAATTACACTTTTAAGGGTGGAATACCAAAGAAACTTGGAGATCCAGTAGTACCTACTATACCATGCTCCATTAAAAGAAATTATGTTAAAACTGCTTTATGTGATCTTGGAGCCGGTGTTAGTGTTATGCCTCTCTCTTTATATCGTAAACTTGATTTGAATAAGTTGACACCTACTGAAATATCTTTGCAAATGGCTGATAAATCAACTGCTATACCTGTCGGTATTTGTGAGGATGTGCCTGTTGTGGTTGCAAACGTTACTATTTTAACGGACTTTGTTATTCTTGATATTCCCGAGGATGATAGTATGTCTATTATTCTTGGAAGACCTTTCCTTAATACTGCAGGGGCCGTTATTGATTGCACCAAAGGCAATGTCACTTTTCATGTTAATGGTAATGAGCACGGTACACTTAAACTCAAGTCTATAGTATCAACTCTATTGGAAAAATTCCATGGATTATATTTGGAGGTTTTGAATTTCCTCTCCCTACTGTCAAGAAGAAATATGATATACTTATTATTGGGGATGTCCATATCCCCGTTGAGGTAACATAGTGTTATTCAAAATTTCTCCGGTTCCATGATTATCGGAATGAGTTTGTTAACAAGGCTTGATCAACCTTGTTAGTGGATTCTTTTTGATGAGCATGAGATGGGTGAAACTAGAAGCACAACCTTCTGTACCCTCTTTATATTCTCTGTTCTTTAGTAGAAATAAAGTAAAATAATATTTTTCTGTCTGTTTCCTGACTTATCCGTGCAATATAAAAATATCCCGAAAATAAAAGTCCTCAGAATGCCATGCCAATTTAATATGATTTTTTCGGGAATATTTGAGGATTTACCGTGCAAAAATTATCACGGGGGGAGCTGCCACCTGGCCACGAGGGTGGAGGGCGCGCCCTACCCCCTGGGCGCCCCCCTGCCTCGTGGGCCCACGGTGGCCCTCCTCCACTTATCCCTGCACCCATCTTCTTCCTCTGCCTCACACAAACCCGAAAAACCAACTCAAGCTCGTGTTCCAGCCACTTTTCCTGTGATTTTCGATCTCCTTGCTCAAAGCACCTCTCGCAAAACTGCTTGGGGAGATTGTTCCTTGGTATGTGACTCCTCCATTGGTCCAATTAGTTTTTGTTCTAGTGCTTTATTCATTGCAAATTTGTGCTGCATAGGTGACCATGTTCTTGAGCTTGCATGTCAAATTTATATGGTTCCAAGTAGTTCTAATGCTTGATATATGCTCTAGACACTTGTATGAGTAGTTGCTATCAGTTTTATTGAAGTTGGTTCACTTTTGTTTGAAGTTACTAAAAATTTCAGATTATTTCAGAAATAATGAAGAGACTTTTGAGGGGCTCGTCGAGTCGAAGCTCAAGGAAAAACAAAAGGAAGAAGAGCAGAAGCCCAAATTTAATTTGCCTCAAGATCATGGAGGTCCGCCGTGTGAATGGCCTTCCGATGACTTCTTGAGGAGAGCCGGATTTATGAGGATTTCTATTTATTGATTGAGAACGCCCCTCACCGACTTCCTCCGCTACCAACTTCATCAAGATTCTTACTCACAAATACTTTTGTGCGAACTTCTACTTTTTCCCTAAGAAATCACCTCCAACAAGAGAGTTCCATTTATATGATGTTGTTAAGGAGATGACATTAGCTGAATTTTGCGAGGTTTGCAGAATACCCTTTGAAGGCACCTTAGATGAACCCCACCGTAACGAAGTAGAAGCTTTTATTAACACCATCACGGTGGGAGAAACCAGGAAGGTTTCTGATGCAAGGATCACTAGCATACATCTTCCTGTTTTACGTTACTTTGCCTTATTTGCTAGTCGTTGCTTGATTGGCCACGGGTACTGTGGAAACCTTAGCATTCCTGATATTATCATTTTGTTCCATGGTTTATACCGCAATAACTCTGTTAGTATGGGCGGAATTGTTGCTAGACGGTTAAGTCTAAACCGTACTAAGGGCCCCGTCTTTGGAGGCATTTATGCTTCACGCCTAGCTGAATATTTTGAGATACCTATTAGGCATGAGGAGAAAGAAGAAACAACGTTGCCCCGTGCTTATTTAGATTATAAGAGTATGCTAGCGCATGATTTTCTTGTTAAGAGTCGCGAAGGGGAGCTTAAATATAAATTGTACTTTGATAAACATCACCCTGAGACTATTACTTTGCCTGCTCCTCTTTGTTTAACTTGTCTACAGGTCCTTACATTGTTCCGTGGTGGCTGTTCGCAAGCCTATCGGAATCCTGCACCAGCCCCGAACCGAACCACAAGATGAGCCTCCACGACTATCTGCTTATTCTTGGGATCCAGAGGAGGTTGCCACCATTGGCGCCGAGTCCTCTTCATCACATTATGATCCCAACTATTCTTCATCATAGTGCGACCCCAGCTACACCTACGGGTATCCGCCAGGCTATCGCTGGCAATAGACCAACTTAGGCCAAAAGCCTAAGCTTGGGGGAGTACGTATTTCCCACCGACATTACATTTATGTTCACACACACTCATTGCTAGACGTCGGTGCTCATACTCTTTCACTGTAATATCCATGCTAGTTTATTTTCTTTTTCCTGCTTTCTTCTTGTGTGTTTGATAAACCTTAACAAAAAAACAAAAAATTAGTAGTAGTTTATTTCCTGCTTGTAGTAGAATTAAAAAGAAAACCCAAAAATATTTCCCGTTCTTCTTTTTACTTGTTGGGAGCTTTCCCGTGTAAATAGTTTTTATTTTTCTTTTCCTTTCTTTGGGGGTCGAGAAGACCATATTGAAAATGCTTAGTGGCTCTCATATGCATTATCGTTTATTTAACTTAGAGCCCATATTACTTGTCTTTTCTCTCTTGAGTTGAATGCTTGCAGATTCCAGCTTAGTCCAATGCACGTGCACTCTTATTATTATACACACCGTTCGGTCATGCAAGTGAAAGGCAATAATGATGATATATGATGGACTTATTGGGATGAGAAAAGCTTATGAACTCGACCTCTCTTGTTTTTGTAAATATGATGATTCATCGTTCCTGATTCAGCTATTATGAAGTAAACATATTTGCAATGACATTTAGAGATTATAGTTGCTTGTGCCATGCTTGATTAGCTATGAGTTGTAATGGTTTACCTTGCGTGCCAACATGCTATTAAAATGATTATGATGTGGTATGATGGGATGGTATCCTCCTTTAAATGAATTGAGTGACTCGACTTGGCACATGTTCACGCATGTAGTTGAATCAAATCAACATAGCCTTCATGATATTTATGTTCATGGTGGATTATATCCTACTCATGCTTGTATTCAGTGTAAATTAATTTTAATGCATGTTTACTACTGCTGTCGCTCTCTCAGTTGGTCGCTTCCTAGTCTTTTGCTAGCCTTCACCTGTACTAAGCGGGAATACTGCTTGTGCATCCAAACTCCTTAAACCCCAAAGTTATTCCATATGAGTCCACTATACCTTCCTATATGCAGTATCTACCTGCCGTTCCAAGTAAATTTGTATGTGCCAAACTCTAAATATTCAAATAAACATTCTGTTTTGCATGCTCGAATAGCTCATATGTCAACTAGAGCTGCCCTTATCTTCCGTGTTAGGCGGGTTATTCTCAAGAGGAGTGGACTCTGCTCCTCACTCACGAGAAAATGGCTGGTCACCGGGATGCCTAGTCCCATGCTTTATGCAAACTAAATCAAAATAATTGCAAACAAAACTCCCCTTGGGACCTGTTGAATGTTGGAGGCACTCATTGTTTCGAGCAAGCCATGGATTGATGCTTGTGGAGGAAGGGGAGTATAAACTTTACCATTCTGTTTGGGAACCGCCTATAATCTGTTTAGCATGGAAGATATCGTCATCTTTTAGTTGTTATGTTGACAATGAAAGTATGCCGCTCAAAATATAATTTATCTCTATTTCAAAACCGAGCTCTGGCACCTCTACAAATCCCTGCTTCCCTCTGCGAAGGGCCTATCCATTTACTTTTATGTTGAGTCATCACCCTTCTTATTAAAAAGCACCCGCTGGAGAGCACACTGTCGTTTGCATTCATTATAATTGGTTTATATTGGGTATGACTTGACTGGATCTCTTTTACCATGAATTACAATGTTTATTCAGTCCTTGATCTTTAAAGGTGCTCTGCATTTATGTTTTGCGGTCTCAGAAAGGGCTAGCGAGATACCATTTTGTTATATCATGTTATGATTATTTTGAGAAAGTGTTGTCATCCGAGTTTTATTATTATGGCTCGCTAGCTGATTATGCTATTGATATGAGTAATTATGAGACCTACGTGTTATTGTGAGTATGATTAGTTCATAATATTTGCTGAAACTTGAATGCTGGCTTTTCATGTTTACAACAACAAGAGCAAACAGAGTTTGTAAAAGTTTTTCTTTTTCTCTTTCAGTTTGTCAACTGAATTGCTTGAGGACAAGCAAGGGTTTAAGCTTGGGGGAGTTGATACGTCTCTGTCGTATCTACTTTTCCAAACACTTTTGCCCTTGTTTTGGACTCTAACTTGTATGATTTGAATGGAACTAACCCGGACTGACGCTGTTTTCAGCAGAATTGCCATGGTGTTGTTTTATGTGCAGAAAATAAAAGTTCTCGGAATGACCTGAAACTCCACGGAACACCTTAGAAAAAATAATAAAAAATCCTCGCCAAAGATGAAGACCAGGGGGCCCACACCTGCCACGAGGTGGGGCGCGCCCTCGGGCGCGCCCCACCTCGTGGGCCCCCTGGTGGCCCTCCGACGCCAACTCCAACTCCATATATTGGCTTTCGGGAAGAAAAAAATCAGAGAGAGAGAAATCATCGCGTTTTACGATACGGAGCCGCCGCCAAGCCCTAATCTCTCTCGGGAGGGCTGATCTGGAGTCCGTTCGGGGCTCCGGAGAGGGGGATTCGTCGTCGTCGTCATCATCAACCATCCTCCATCACCAATTTCATGATGCTCACCGCCGTGCGTGAGTAATTGCATCGTAGGCTTGCTGGACGGTGATGGCTTGGATGAGATTTATCATGTAATCGAGTTAGTTTTGTTTGGGTTTGATCCCTAGTATCCATTATGTTCTGAGATTGATGTTGCTATGACTTTGCTATGCTTAATGCTTGTCACTAGGGCCCGAGTGCCATGATTTCAGATCTGAACCTATTATGTTTTCATGAATATATGTGTGTTCTTGATCCTATCTTGCAAGTCTATAGTCACCTACTATGTGTTATGATCCGGGAACCCCTAAGTGACAATAGTTGGGACCACTCCCGGTGTTGGAGATATGCCCTAGAGGCAATCATGTATGATGATATTTCCTATGTGTTTATGAATAAAGATAGTCCTTGGACATTATCAATGATGTGTATCAGCAAGTACGTGACTTGTTTGTGGGACTATGCATTGTATGATGACTGTCCTAAAAGGTCCCTAGTCGAAACGCGCAGCCGACTAGACTAGCATATGACACGGTCGATGGCTCGGTCTCACTAGCCATGGAGCATTGGATGCTAACCGGATAATATGGACTTGGAAAGGTCTGGTCGGATTCGACATAGTCGGATCCGAGTCGAGATAAGGTCCGAGTCGGACAGACCCAACTATGAGACGCAGCGATATGTCATCTGTGAGTCTCTAGTACAACATAATGTTCTATGTCTTAAGACCTGAGTGGCGCATGTACTGGATGGTGACAGACTTGCTTTGGGCCGACCAAACGCTACTCCGTGGATCGGGTAGTTACAAAGGTAGGTTTCGGTTTGTCCAGTCCCATGTCATGCGAGGCATGGTCGAGCAAAATGGGATTTGCCCTCCGATCGGAGAGATAAACTCTGGGCCCCTCGTGTGATCGACCAGGAAAGCATGGCCATGCGACAAGGATTATGAGATAATCCGGATTGTGGTCGGTATCACCGAACGAGAAAGAGGTCGGGCTAGCACAAGGATGACAGTCTCGCCTTTGAGCCCGACAACATATATCGTCTTGCAAAGGGAATGTAAGTGTGACACGTTATGCAGTGTTCGCTTAACCAGCTTCATCGTCGCTTGGTGGTTGGCACGCCTTGCTAGAGGTCGCTACCAACCGTCAGGTCGGAGGTGATCCGAATCGTGACCAAGCCGACTTGAACCTAAGGGGTCGCGCGCGCAAGGGAAGGAACCTCACGAGGTCAGTTCAGTAGGACACCGGTCGATGTGATCCGAATCGACTAGGAACGTGACCGAATAGACTTTGGGCTTTAGGGTCCGTGGCGAGGCCCAAGTGTTGAGCTCGCGACGGATGCCTATATAAAGTGGAGGTGCGGCACACTCAGCGATTGATCGCTTGCGTTGCGGCTAGGGTTTGCATGTGTTGCGAATAGCCACCTCCACTTGCCGCCGATCGTGATCGGACCTAGCAGTCCGCCGCCACGACATTCCTCCCGCACGCGGATACCGTTAGAGGCGGTGCACTTGCGCCGCTCCGCGAACTCGTGACGTGGAATCGGACGACCGCCGCCGAGGGAGATCGGACGAGGAGGAGATGATCCACTGGACGCGCTGCCCCAACTCTTCTTCACTGCACGGCATGCGCGTTTAGTGGTAACAAACTGTGATCCATCTCCGTAGCATGTTCCTGGATGTTCTGCGCGTAGGAATTTTTAATTTGCAGTCGACGCACCCTACCGTAGAACCCTTCACCCGGTGATGACCATAGTTTGAGGAGTTCATGTATTCACTATGTGCTAATGATTTTTTCCGGTTCTCTATTAAAAGGAGGCCTTAATATCCCTTAGTTTCCAATAGGACCCCGCTGCCACGGGAGGGTAGGACAAAAGATGTCATGCAAGTTCTTTTTGTTGGGGAACGTAGTAATTTCAAAAAAATTCCTACGCACACGCAAGACCATGGTGATGGCATAGCAACGAGAGGGGAGAGTGTCTGTCCACGTACCCTCGTGAGACCGAAAGCGAAGCGTTTAACAACGCTGTTGATGTAGACGACGCCTTCACGATCCGACCGATCCAAGTACCGAACGTCACGGCACCTCCGGGTTCTACACGCTCAGCTCGATGACGATCCCGGACTCGATCCAGCAAAGTGTCGGGATGAGTTCCACAAGACGACGGCGTGGTGGACGATGATGATGCTCCACCGACGCAGGGCTTCGCCTAAGCTCCGCGACGATATGACTTCTCCGGCGCAAAGCTTCGCTTAAGCTCCGCGACGATATGACCAAGTGGAATATGGTGGAGGGGGCACCGCACACGGCTAAGGAACGATCCGTAGATCAACTTGTGTGTTCTAGGGTGCCCCCGCCCCAGATATAAAGGAGCCAAGGGGAGGGGCCGCCGGCCAAGAGGAGGCGCCCAGGAGTCCTACTCCTCCGGGAGTAGGATTCCCCTCAATCCTAGTTGGAATAGGATTCACCGGAGGGGAAAGAGAGAGGGGGCGGCCCACCTTTCCTAGTCCTAGTAGGACTAGGGAAGGGGGGCGCGCGCCACCTAGGGCTGGCCCTTTCTCCTTTCCACCAAGGCCCACTATGGCCCATATAGTTCCCGGGGGTTCCGTAACCTCCGGTACTCGGTAAATTCCGATTTCACTCGGAACATTTCCGATGTCCAAATGTAGGCTTCAATATATCAATCTTTATGTCTCGACCATTTCGAGACTCCTCGTCATGTCCGTGATCACATCCGGACTCAACAACCTTCGTACATCAAAACTTATAAACTCATAATGAACTGTCATCGAACGTTAGCGTATGGACCCTACGGGTTCGAGAACTATGTAGACATGACTTAGAACCATTCTCGGTCAATAACCAATAGCGGAACCTGGATGCCCATATTGGTTCCTACATATTCTACGAAGATCTTTATCGGTCAAACCGCATAACGTTATCGTTGTTCCTTTGTCATCGGTATGTTACTTACCCGAGATTCGATCGTCGGTATCCAATACCTAGTTCAATCTCGTTCTTCGGTAAGTCTCTTTACTCGTTCCGTAATACATCATCTCACAACTAACTCATTAGTTATAATGCTTGCAAGGCTTATGTGATGTGTATCACCGAGAAGGCCCAGAGATACCTCTCCGACAATCGGAGTGACAAAACCTAATCTCAAATACGCCAACCCAACAAGTACCTTTGGAGACACCTGTAGTACTCCTTTATAATCACCCAGATTCGTTGTGACGCTTGGTAGTACCAAAGTGTTCCTCCGTAAACGGGAGTTGCATAATCTCATAGTTACAGAACATGTATAGGTCATGAAGAAAGCATAAGCAACATACTAAACGATCAAGTGCTAAGCTAACGAAATGGGTAATGTCAATCACATCATTCTCCTAATGATGTGATCCCATTAATCAAATGACAACACATGTCTATGGTTAGGAAACATAACCATCTTCGATCAATGAGCTAGTCTTGTAGAGGCATACTAGTGACTATCTGTTTGTCTATGTATTCACACATGTATTATGTTTCCGGTTAATACAATTCTAGCATGAATAATAAACATTTATCATGATATAAGGAAATAAATAATAACTTTATTATTGCCTCTAGGGCATATTTCCTTCAGCCTCCCACTTGCACTAGAGTCAATAATCTAGATTACACAAGAATGATTCTAACACCCATGGAGTCTTGGTGCTGATCATGTTTTGTTCGTGGAAGAGGCTTAGTCAACGGTTCGCAACATTCAGATCCATATGTATTTTGCAAATCTCTATGTCTCCCACTTGGACTTGGTCCCGAATGGAATTGAAGCGTCTTTTGATATGTTTGGTCCTCTTGTGAAATCTGGATTCCTTTGCCAATGCAATTGCACCAAGATTATCACGTAAGATCTTCATTGGTCCCGATGCACTAGGTATGACACCTAGATCGGAAATGAACTCTTTCATCCGACTCCTTCATTTGCTGCTTCCGAGCAGCTATGTACTCCGCTTCACATGTAGATCCCGCCACGACGCTTTGCTTAGAACTGCACCAACCGACAGCTCCACCGCTTAATAAAAATACGATCCGGTTTGCGATTTAGAATCGTCCGGATCGATGTCAAAGCTTGCATCGACGTAACCATTTACGACTAGCTCTTTGTCACCTCCATATACGAAAACATATCCTTAGTCCTTTTCGTATTTCAGATGTTCTTGACCGCTGTCCAAAGATCCACTCTGGATTACTTTGGTACCTTCCTGCCAAGCTTACAGCTAAGCATACGTCAGTCTGGTACACAGATTGCATACATGATAGAGCCTATGGCTGAAGCATAGGAACATCTTTCATTTTCTCTATCTTCTGCGTGGTCGGGCATTGAGTCCGACTCAATCTTACACCTTGTAATACTGGTAAAAACCTTTCTTTGCTCGATCCATTTTGAACTTCTTCAAAACTTTATCAAGGTATGTGCTTTGTGAAAGTCCAATTAAGCGCCTTGATCTATCTCTATAGATCTTGATGCCCAATATGTAAGCAGCTTCACCGAGGTCTTTCATTGAAAAACTTTTATTCAAGTATCCTTTATGCTATCCAGAAATTCTATATCATTTCCAATCAACAATATGTCGTCCACATATAATATCGAAATGCTACAGAGCTCCCACTCACTTTCTTGTAAATACAAAGCTTCTCCAAAAGTCTCAGATAAAACCATATGCTATGATCACACTATCAAAGCGCTTATTCCAACTCCGAGAGGCTTGCACTGCACCATAAATTGATCGTTGGAGCTTGCACACTTTGTTAGCACCCTTTGGATCAACAAAACCTTCTGGTTGCATCATATACAACTCTTCTTCTAGAAATCCATTCAAGAATGCAGTTTTACATCCATTTGCCAAATTTCATAATCATAAAATGCGGCAATTGCTAACATGATTCGGACAGACTTAAGCATCGCCACGGGTGAGAAAGTCTCATCGTAGTCAACCCTTGAACTTGTCGAAAACCTTTTGCAACAAGTCGAGCTTTGTAGACAGCTATATTACCATCGGCGCCGGTCTTCTTCTTAAAGATCCATTTATTCTCAATAGCTTGCCGATCATCGGGCAAGTCTACCAAAGTCCATACTTTGTTCTCATACATGGATCCCATCTCAGATTTCATGGCTTCCAGCCATTTCGCGAATCTGGGCTCACCATCGCTTCTTCATAGTTTGTAGGTTCGCCATGGTCAAGTAACATGACTTCCGAATAGGATTACCGCACCACTCGTGCGTATTTTACTCGGTTGACCTCACGAAGTTCAGAGTAACTTGATCTGAAGCTTCATGATCATCATCATTAGTTTCCTCACTAATTGGTGTAGTTGTCACAGAACCGCTTTCTTGTGATGAACTACCTTCCAATAAGGGAGCAGATCTGATTATCTCATCAAGTTCTACTTTCCTCCCACTCACTTCTTTCGAGAGAAACTCCTTCTCTAGAAAGGATCCGAATTTAGCAACGAAAACTTTGCCTTCAGATCTGTGATAGAAGGTGTACCCAACAGTCTCCTTTGGGTATCCTATGAAGACACATTTCTCGATTTGGGTTCGAGCTTATCTGGTTGAAGTTTCTTCACATAAGCATCGCAGCCCCAAACTTTAAGAAACGACAACTTTGGTTTCTTGCCAAACCACAGTTCATACGGTGTCGCCTCAACGGACTTAGATGGTGCCCTATTTAACGTGAATGCGGCCGCCTCTAAAGCATATCCCCAAAACGATAGCGGTAAATCAGTAAGAGACATCATAGATCGCACCATATCAAGTAAAGTACGATTCGACGTTCGACACACCATTTCTCCGTGGTGTTCCGGTGGCGTGAGTTGCTAAACTATTCCACATTGTTTCAAATGTAAACCAAACTCGAACTCAAATATTCTCCTCCACGATCCGATCGTAGAAATTTTATTTTCTTGTTACGATGATTTTCCACTTCACTCTGAAATTCTTTGAACTTTTCAAATGTTTCAGATTTGTGTTTCATTAAGTAGATATACCCATATCAGCTCAAATCATCTGTGAAGGTGAGAAAATAACGATACCGCCAAGGCCTCAACATTCATTGGACCACAAACATCGGTATGTATGATTTCCAACAAATCGATCGCTCGCTCCATAGTTCCGAGAACGGCGTTTTAGTCATCTTGCCCATGAGGCACGGTTCGCAAGTACCAAGTGATTCATAATCAAGTGATTCCGAAGCCCATCAAGATGGAGTTTCTTCATGCGTTTTACACCGATATGACCCAAACGGCAAGTGCCACAAATAAGTTGCATTATCATTATCAACTCTGCATCTTTTGGTTTCAACACTATGAATATGTGTACTACTACTATCGAGATTTAATAAAATAGACCACTCTTCAAGGGTGCATGACCATAAAAGATATTATTCATATAAATAGAACAACCATTATTCTCTCAGATTAAATGAATAACCGCCTCGCATCAAACAAGATCCAGATATAATGTTCATGCTTAACGCGGCACCAAATAACAATTATTTAGGTCTAAAACTAATCCCGATGGTAGATGTAGAGGTAGCGTGCAACCGCGATCACATCGACTTTGGAACCATTTCCCACGCCAAGATCGTCACCTCGCCCTTAGCCAATCTTCGCTTAATCCGTAGTTCCTGCTTCGAGTTGCAAATATTAGCAATGTAACCAAGATCAAATACCTGTGTACTATGCGAGTATTAGTAAGGTACACATCAATAACATGTATATCACATATACCTTTGATCACCTTGCCATCCTTCTTATCCGCCAAATACTTGGGGCAGTTCCGCTTCGGGTCCAGTTTGCTTGCAAGTAAAACACTCGGGCCAGGGCTTAGGTCCGACTTGGGTTTCTTCTCTTGAGCAGCAACTTGCTTGCTGTTCTTTTGAAGTTCCCTTCTTCTTTCCTTTGCCCTTTTCTTGAAACTAGTGGTCTTGTTGACCATCAACACTTGATGCTCTTTCTTGATTTCTACCTCCGCTGCTTTTAGCATTGCGAAGAGCTCGGGAATTGTTTTGGTCATCCCTTGCATATTATAGTTCATCACGAAGCTCTTGTAGCTTGGTGGCGTGATTGGAGAATTCATCAATGACACTATCATCCGGAAGAGTAACTCCCAGTTGAATCAAGTGATTATTATACCTGACATTTTGAGTATATGTTCACCGATGTAACTATTCTCCTCCATCTTGCAGCTATAGAACTTATTGGAGACTTCATATCTCTCAATCCGGGCATTTGCTTGAAATATTAACTTCAACTCTGGAACATCTCATATGCTCCATGACGCTCAAAACGCCGTTGAAGACCCGGTTCTAAGCCGTAAAGCATGGCACATCGAACTATCGAGTAGTCATCGCTTTGCTCGCCAGACGCTCACAACTTCTCGCGTTGTTCTGCAGCGAGGCTCGCACCCAGCGGTGCTTCCAGGGCGTAATTCTTCAGTGCAGCAATGAGGATAATCCTCAAATTACGGACCCAGTCCGTAATTGCTACCATCATCTTTCAACTTTGCTTTCTCAAGGAACGCATTAAAATTCAACGGAACAACAAAGACGAGCCATCTATCTACAAAGAAACATAGACAAGCAAAAATACTATCGGTACTAAGTTCATGATAAATTTAAGTTTTAATTAATCATATTAAAACCTCCCACTTAGACAGACATCTCTCTAGTCATCTAAGTGATTACGTGATCCAAATCAACTAAACCATGTCCGATCATCACGTGAGATGGAGTAGTTTCAATGGTGAACATCACTATGTTGATCATATCTACTATATGATTCACGCCGACCTTTCGGTCTCCGTGTTCCGAGGCCATATCTGTTATATGCTAGGCTCGTCAAGTTTAACTGAGTATTCCGCGTGCGCAACTGTTTTGCACCCGTTGTATTTGAACGTAGAGCCTATCACACCCGATCATCACATGGTGTCTCAAAGACGAAGAACTTTCGCAACGGTGCATACTCGGGAGAACACTTCTTGATAATTTTAGTGAGGATCATCTTATAATGCTACCGCCAATCAAAGCAAGATAAGATGCATAAAGGATAAACATCACATGCAATCAATATAAGTGATATGATATGGTCATCATCATCTTGTGCTTGTGATCTCCATCGCCAAGCACCGCCATGATCACCATCGCCACCGCGCGACACCTTGATCTCCATCGTAGTATCGTTGTCGCCTCGCCAACTATTGCTTCTACGACTATCGCTACGCTTAGTGATAAAGTAAAGCAATTACATGGCTTTTGCATTTCATACAATAAAGCGACAACCATATGGCTCCTGCCCATTGCCGATAACTCGGTTACAAAACATGATCATCTCATACAATAAAATATAGCATCACGCCTTGACCACATCACATCACAACATGCCCTGCAAAAACAAGTTAGACGTCCTCTACTTTGTTGTTGCAAGTTTTACGTGGCTGCTACGGGCTGAGCAAGAACCGTTTTACCTACGCATCAAAACCACAACGATAGTTTGTCAAGTTAGTGCTGTTTTAACCTTCGCAAGGACCGGGCGAGCCACACTCGGTTCAACTAAAGTGAGAGAGACAGACACCGCCATCACCTTTAAGCAACGAGTGCTCGCAGCGGTGAAACCAGTCTCGCGTAAGCGTATCGTAATGTCGGTCCGGCCGCTTCATCTCACAATACCGCCAACCAAAGTATGACATGCTGGTAAGCAGATGACTTATATCGCCCACAACTCACTTGTGTTCTACTCGCATATCACATCAACGCATAAAACCAGGCTCGATACCATTTGTTGGGGAACGAGTAATTTCAAAAATTCCTACGCACACGCAAGACCATGGTGATGGCATAGCAACGAGAGGGAGAGTGTCCGTCCACGCACTGTGAGACCGAAAGCGGAAGCGCTTTAACAAAGCGGTTGATGTAGTCGACGCCTTCACGGTCCGACCGATCCAAGCACCGAACGACGGCACCTCCGAAGTTCGCACACGCTCAGCTCGATGACGATCCCGGACTCGATCCAAAGAAAGTGTCGGGATGAGTTCCACAAGACCGACGGCGTGGTGAAGATGATGATGCTCCACCGACGCAGGGCTTCGCCTAAGCTCCGCGACGATATGACTTCTCCGGCGCAGGCTTCGCTTAAGCTCATGACGATATGACCGAAGTGGAATATGGTGGAGGGGGCACCGACACGGCTAAGGAACGATCCGTAGATCAACTTGTGTGTTCTAGGGTGCCCCCGCCTGTATATAAAGGAGCCAAGGGGAGGGGCGGCCGGCCAAGAGGAGGCGCGCCAGGAGTCCTACTCCTCCGAGAGTAGGATTCCCTCCAATCCTAGTTGGAATAGGATTCACCGGAGGGGAAGAGAGAGAGGGGCGGCCCACCTTTCCTAGTCCTAGTAGGACTAGGGAAGGGGGCGCTTGCCACCTAGGGCTGGCCCTTTCTCCTTTCCACCAAGGCCCACTATGGCCCATATAGTTCCGGGGTTCCAGTAACCTCCCTGTATCTCGATAAATTCGATTTCACTCGGAACATTTCCGATGTCCAAATGTAGGCTTCCAATATATCAATCTTTATGTCTCGACCATTTCGAGACTCCTCGTCATGTCCGTGATCACATCCGGACTCGAACAACCTTCGTACATCAAAACTTATAAACTCATAATGAACATCATCGAACGTTAGCGTGCAAGGACCCTACGGGTTCGAGAACTATGTAGACATGACTTAGAACCATTCTCGGTCAATAACCAATAGCGGAACCTGGATGCCCATATTGGTTCCTACATATTCTACGAAGATCTTTATCGGTCAAACCGCATAACGATATACGTTGTTCCTTTTGTCATCGGTATAGTTACTTACCCGAGATTCGATCGTCGGTATCCAATACCTAGTTCAATCTCGTTACTGGTAAGTCTCTTTACTCGTTCCGTAATACATCATCTCACAACTAACTCATTAGTTGTAATGCTTGCAAGGCTTATGTGATGTGTATCACCGAGAAGGCCCAGAGATGCCTCTCCGACAATCGGAGTGACAAAACCTAATCTCGAAATACGCCAACCCAACAAGTACCTTTGGAGACACCTGTAGTACTCCTTTATAATCACCCAGTTATGTTGTGACGTTTGGTAGTACCCAAAGTGTTCCTCCGGTAAACGGGAGTTGCATAATCTCATAGTTACAGGAACATGTATAGGTCATGAAGAAAGCATAAGCAACATACTAAACGATCAAGTGCTAAGCTAACGAAATGGGTCATGTCAATCACATCATTCTCCTAATGATGTGATCCCATTAATCAAATGACAACACATGTCTATGGTTAGGAAACATAACCATCTTCGATCAATGAGCTAGTCTTGTAGAGGCATACTAGTGACTATCTGCTTGTCTATGTATTCACACATGTATTATGTTTCCGTTAATACAATTCTAGCATGAATAATAAACATTTATCATGATATAAGGAAATAAATAATAACTTTATTATTGCCTCTAGGGCATATTTCCTTCACTTTTCCATAAGCACGTATGACTATATTCGAAATACATGCCTACATTACATTGATGAACTGGAGCTAGTTCTGTGTCACCCTATGCTATGATCATTACATGACGAACCACATCCGCATAATTATCCATCAGCGATCCGGTGCCTCTGAGTTTTCCATATGCTTTGGTTTACGCTTATTTACTTTTCCGTTACTCTTTATTATCATCACTACAAAATACCAAAAACATTACTTTTGCTGTCTTTACTTTTGTTACCGTTACCACCACTATCATATTGCTTTGCTACTAAACACTTTGCTGCAGATACTAAGTTTCCAGGTGTGGTTGAATTGACAACTCAGTTGCTAATACTTGAGAATATTCTTTGGCTCCCCTTGTGTCGAATCAACAAATTTGGGTTGAATACTCTACCCTCGAAAACTGTTGCGATCCCCTATACTTGTGGGTTATCAGTAGGGATAGCAAGGAGAAAGAAAACTAAAGGAAAAGAATAAATACAAGGGAGAAAAGAAGCTGAGAGATGTTAGTTACAAAAGAGCTTAGGAAAGGTTTCTGGCTTTTCCCCCACCCTATATAAGAGTAGGGAGAGATCTTCTTTGAGTCTCTCGAGCCAAGCTGATCTTGAAGGTGGAATCCCTCTGAAGTGTTTGTTGTTCCGCTCCTTCCAAATGTTCCAAGCCGCCTGAAGGAAATCCATAAACATCGGTCTTGTCCATGCATTTTTAGCCTCTTCTATCCACTGAAATCTTGTGTGTTGTATGCTCCAATTAATACCAAGGTGTGCCCAGCATTGCCGACTAAATGGACAAGTAAAAAAATAAGTGTTCTAGTGTTTCCTCCACATTAGTATCACATAGAAGGCAGCTGTGGACGTCTCCGATATTATAATGTCTTCTTTTGAGCATGTTTCTGGTGTTGAGTCTGTCAGAAAGGAGTAGCCAGCCAAATACTTTGATTTTCATTGTCACTTTTGTTTTCCAGAGCCACTTGTATGATTGATGAACATTGATGTCCCAAAAGTAATACGAGTAGTACTGTTTTGCAATGCACTCTCCCTTTCCCCAAATGCATATCCATTTATCATGGTTTGGTTGATCAAGATTCACCTGGGACGTCAGTTGCTGAACCTCTCGCAGCTCTGTATGGGCTTGCTCCGACAATGGCAGGTGAAACGTTTCTCCCAGTGTGTGGTTTGGAGGAAATCATAGACTAAGATGTCCTCATCTCTTGCAAAAGATAATGCTCCGGGGTAGCTATCAGCTAGTAAATTTTCCTGCCAAAGGTCTTTCCAGAATAAGATATTGTCTCCCCTCCCCACGGATACTTTAGTGATACCTCTATAAATGGCCATAAGTTTTGTGATGTCACACCACCAAAAAGAGACACAGGGATCCGAAGCATGAGCTATTTTCGTAGTGTAGTAAGTGTTCTAGATTAGTTCCACCCATGATAAGCCCCAATGATTGTACAATTTGTGCAGATATTTGAGTAGGAGCGCATCACTTTGTGTTCCGAGGTCGAGGATACCCATCCCTCCACAAGATTTTGGTTTATAAACCATGTCCCAAGCTGCCAAACGTACTACCTATATAAGATCAACACATTACACACAATCTAGCATGAACATGAAATATTTCATATTTTTGAAATACGACTATGTTAAATGAAAATTCATCTGAAGTTCTCCCGAGTCACTCCTCTCCCGAGCGGCTCCGGAGGCCCTCCCATCGACGAACCCTAGAACCCATCAATCTCTTCCCCTCAGGCCACTGCCGCTGCCTCCTCGGCGGCGGTGGCGGCGCCCATCCCATCAAAGACGGAGGGCAGGAGAGGCACTCCGCGGCGGTGCATCACGGGAGAGGTGGGGCGCGGGCTGTGGTTGTAGGGCGGCGCGACCATGGAGGCCGTGGCCTGAGGCTCTCCGGCGGACAGCGGATCTGACGGACCTGCAAGAGGAGCCGGTGCGGCCGTGATCTCCAGTAGGCAGCGGATCGAGGAGCCGGTGGCGCGCAGCCGGTGCAGCCATGATCTCCGGCAGGCAGCGGATCTTGGCGTGAGTTCGATTTGGGCCCAATCAGAACCCGTCCTACACGGGAGATTGGTTGTGCCTTCGGCTACACCGGTCACGTGTTGTACCCATGCGCTGTGCTACCTTCTCCTTCACGGCCAGTCCGGTTGGAGTTGACTGGCGGCGTGGGGGCTGCTGGTCTTGCGAATAAAGGCGGTGGTCCTAGTGTTCTTCTCACAGCAAGACAACGTCTGCGTGATCGGTTCTTCCTGATCTGGCTGTCGACGTGTTCCGAGACTTCTGCCGGAAATCTTCATGGATTGGCGCTAATCGCTCTTGGGTATCTGGGTCGGATAAAATCCGGTCGTGCACATCCATATCAGCCTATGCGGCTTCATGAGGGCACAATGCGAAGCTCTGTTGTTTGTTGACACCATGAGACATGTAGTATCTTGATTTTCATGATGTAGACAGCGGTGGAAAAGGTCATGATGGCTGAGATTGAAGGACCAGTAATGGCAGAGGGGGCCTTGGAGGCGATGCTTGACAGGGTGGTGCTCGGAATCGGCTTGCGGGACTTCCTGTCCACTCTGGACACGGTACCCATCAGCCTGGTGTTTGATAACTTTCAGGAGCATCAGTGGCATGTGGGGGCGGCAACACTGGCGAATTTCACTTTTGGTGGTGCTCCTCGAGTGTCGAGTCTTGACTTTCTGGGTGAAAAATCTAAGGTCTGATCTTCATTGGTTGTGCCTCGCAATTGCCTTGTTGAAGGTATTGTGTTGAGAGCTCAGACTTTTTTCAGGGTGAAAACCTAAGATCTTGGATCGGGCAACGACGGTGCTTCTGCATTGTTCACTTCCTGAAGGCGTTGCTTTTGAAGATATTTTTTGTTTTTCGGGTGTTGTCTTTGGTGGTTCCTGTAGTGCTACTGAGAGGATTTAATCATTGTGGCGGGGCCTTTTTTTATTTCTTTTTTATTTTCCTTTTCATGTTGTGTGCATCCTAAATGTCTTTGTGACATTTTGTTGGTGCAGAGGCTAGGTGTAATTAGTATCTTCGCGATATTAATATATTCCCTTTATCGAAAATATGACTATGTTACCTACCGCACTTTTATCTTATGGAGAGTTACGCTTGGTAAACCCATGAGCACCGGTCCAATTTTTAGCATAAGGAAACACTTCCATCAACTTTTACTTGCACCTTTATTTTTAGTTATTATTTATTCCAAAAATATGAAAAAGAAAATATCTAGTGCATTATTTTCTAATATCTTGTACAAGTAGCAAACCTAGTAAGGTTGACACCCTTCTTTGTGTTCTTGGGAGCACAAGTGAAGTTTTATTTCTTTTACACAACTCGTCATTTGTGTAAGAACCTTGTACCCCCATGGATTAATACCTTGATTTCATTGTGAGGGAAAAAATTGCTACTCGCAACAAAATCACGCTCTTGGGAGCCCAACAAGTTGTTAAGCCTAGCGGCAAGAACGTGAGCCTATAGGTTCACGTACACATCGACACGACACGAGTTTGATAGCTGGTAGCGGCTCATATCAAAACATGCCCCATGAATAAGCCGTCGCTACGACCGCAATGCACTCCAGCTGGCGCGACTGAACCAGCCTGGCAGGGGCCGAAGACGGCGACACGCGAGTCTGGCTGGCTTGTCGGTGCGCGTACCTGCGTGGGGCCAATGAAACAGGCCCACACACGCGTTGTGACCGCAACACACCCTCGATTGTCGCTCCCGAACCAACCCGGAGGGGGCCGAGGACGCCGACAGGTGGGTCCGGTTGGCTCGTCGCGCGCAGGACAGCGCAGAGGCCGTCTATACGGAGAAAAAATAATTTAGATCTGCCTTACTATCCGGCTGACTGAAAGAGATTTTTGAATTGCACAAGTTGAGAGTGATAAATTGGCAATTAACGCCTTGAATGGTTGAAAGGAGAGGCTCTGAAATGTGAGTGCTTTTACATGCTTCTTTCAATTGATGATATTATAAACTTGTCAAAGTAATATGCTACTTTTTCCGTATTTTTTAAGAGGAAGCTAAACCTCAAGTTATTTGCAATATGTAAACAAGTAATTTATAATGGGCGCTGCTATGCAGACGACATAATTTGCATGATGTTTGCCCGACGTTGCATCTGAGTCTTTCATGCATCAGGCCAAGTTGAGGGAGTCTGCTGGATGTTGCATCGTGCTGGAATCGTTCATGCAACTGTCATCAGCATAGTACTTCCTGATATATAATTCGATCCAACCGATATGTCATGCATTATTTTTGTTTATACATATGTGATAACATATTTTTTGCTTTTATGTTGTCTTTTAGTGCTATACTCTTATTATATGATAGTGTGAAATTGGACATTACACTTACTTAATTCACACTAAATTCTCAAAGAAGTCAATGAATGAACCCATTGACTTAATTTTCTGGCTCCGCCCCTGGCTTCAATGACCTTGGTGTTGTCGGAGTTGATCTCGATCTTACTGCATCCTACCATTCAATCAAGATTCATGCCAAAACGAATTGCTGTTGCCTCGGCTGTAAATGAATCAAAACACATGTCAATATTTTTCGTTTGCTGCAGATATGAACCGGCCATCATGGTCCCTAAGAACAGCGCCAACCGAACCCTGTAGTGTATCCATATCATATGTAGTATCAACATTCAGTTTGACATTGTTCGCACACGAACACGTCACCGTGTACCCTCGACGCCGAGGGTGATGCACCGCAGCTCACGTCGAAGGAGACCCGTCCGGAAGCGCGGTACGCAAGCAATCTGGCGGGTGCTTTTGAGGACCCGAAACCCCACGAGCCCGGGAGGGACCCCGTCTGGACGCGCGGCGGCTATGGGCTGCCCTAGGTTGGCCTGACCGCCCCTAGGGCCTTGAGGTTCGCCGCCCTGCAAAAAAAGAACGAACAAAGAACGGGGAAGAAGAAGAACAATGGAGAAGATAAAAGATAAAAAAGTGGTAGATGATTGTTCGATTGTGTGTTGTTTTTCAATCGGCCGTCACCTCCTATCTATATAAGAGGCGGATGGACTTCCCGTACAAGAAAAGAACTTGCCTTGCCGTCCAAATCATCAAAATCTAACCAAATTCGGATTTCTCACGATCTCGGCCCAGATGTCCGGCTCTAGGCCCGGATGATCCGGCCAAGCCCAGATTTCTGACAGCAGTCCACTAATCGGACTGTAACTTTTTTATACGAACTTGGATTAAAATGATTTTTATATCAAAATCAATCGCCTCTGCGAGACGCACAACTTCGCTGTTGAACACTTTTCGATTTGAGGTCATCTTGAGGGAGTTTTGGGCTATTTTCTAACATTTGCAGCAGAAAAAACTGTCCGGACGTCCGGACTACTACCCGAATTGTCCGGCCTCCACCCGGATCATCCGGGACTGGACCCAGATCATATGGCTTCATCACAAACCTTCTGTTGTCTTCGTACTTCAATTTCCCGGATGATCCGGACCCCGGCCCGGATGATCCGGCCAAACATTGCTGCAGCGCACAATTTTGCCTGTAACTTTTGCATACGTCCTCGGATGGGGACGATTCTTATATCAAAATCGTCCGTTTCCACGAGACGAAGAACTTTGCAGTTGTAACTTTTTTCCATCCGAGGCCATCTTAATTAGGTTTTATGCCATTCTTTAATCTAGTGTCAATACGAGCATCTCTAAGATTGGCATAACTTTTGCATCCGAGCTTCGTTTTGGACCATCTCTATATTTATTTCGATCGGCTTGAAGAGATCCATCCAGTGGTGACATGAAATCATGAATTTGACCTCTACAGCCTCACATTACTCTTTGCGATCATGCCATTTTTGAGCGTCAACACATGCCTCCCTGTTTTTGGCCAAAGCTAGCATGCCGAAAAATAACTTGTACCGTGATGGTTCTAAGGACGATGTCAGCACTCCATCGGCCAGTTTGCATGTGCTTAGGGCGATAAATATATATCGGCCACTATTTGTTTGAATCCTTGATGCAAACTTGGGTGAAACCTTCTCGACTCCATTAACAATCCAATGATAAACTTCCACAGATATGTATCTCAAGGTCATCCTCGGAACCATATTATTCACCCTTTTGCTAAGATTTTGCAGATAATCAACAATAAACTTTCTCCAATCCTTACTTTTTCCTGCATAAAAATTTCATTAGTGGTCGAAGCGGTGGACTTCAGTTCGGCCTTACCTATGTTGACGAGACTAAGCATTGAATATTAAATGCAATACACCATGATTAATAGAAGCCGGACGCTTGCTGTGCCAACTCTCTTGAATTGTCATGCCTATAAATATGAACAATTTTAAAGCAACCCAAGGTAAATTTTGCATCTAGACATACCTCAAAATAAACTATAAGTGATTCGTCAAAACACTGATAACCCTTGCACTACTCATAACGAATCACCGAAAGCCTCAATATGTATAGTACCTTGTCTTGCTTTCCAATCGAACTAATGACGTTGTTAGCATAGTACACCGGCCATGCATACCACAAGGTACATGTAGAATTCACCCACCAAAGTATGTATAGCCGAAATAAACAAATGAAATAGCAATAAAATATTCCGGCCCCTTTGTATTAGCAACAAAAATGCAACTAACCAAATGTATAGTGATTTGGTAATACCCTCTCATGATATAGAAAATTATATTGCATCCATGTATCAAAATAAATCCATGGAGGGTAATTGATCATACCTAGGGATGAATTCCATGTCAAAGGCATCAATGGCATGGTTGAAGAAAATGGATGATGTGTTAACCGAAGATTTTGATGTCGTGATGCACGCCTTCGTCTTAATTGTTTGTTGCTCCCATCCTTTTCTTTCTTCACTTTTAATGTACTTGTTGCAATAGAAGCATGCACATCATTCTTGTTTTGATTGGTCCTCTTGGGAACCCATGCCATGTTCTTATTTCTCAACTCTTGTGCACTAATATTTCGTAATTCCTTCTTTTGCCAATATGATAAGCTGAGTGGGTATCTCGACTATGATTCTGTTATGACCAATGACAATTCTTTTTTGGCCTTGTGCACTCTCAACTTCTTTTCTTCAGATTTGGCACTCTGATTTTTATCAACTGATTGCTTCACTTCTTTGCCTTTTGTAGCCAATGTCAACACTTTAATTGGCTCTTTGTTATTTGAGATCAAATCTGAAGTAGCACACTTACGACCATCTCTTTTCATGCGGTAAACTTGCTTTACCACCTCTTTCTTCTTCCTTGAGCTCTGGACCGATTCCTTATGATTGAAACGGTTTTTGACGCGTGATTGTTCAAATGTTGATCTTCTTGGAGCTGCATAGTATTGGTGAGATGGTCTAAAATAAGATGGAGAATTTTCCCTTGTATCATACATGTCCCATGATGAATATGAATCTACATGAGCATAGGGAGGCATCCACGGCATTGGCATTGGCGGCCCAAAATAAGGATATGAATATGTTGCATTAAATTATCACTTTGCCAATACCGATCCTCATATTTGCGCCTTGGGGGTGATCTTGGTTTCTTTGCATGATTTGGCCGATAAGCATTCTTCTCTTCACTCTTCTTTTGATATTTATCCAAGAGTTCAGCGAAGGTGATTTTTGATCTCTTACACTTGCGCTTATTTCGGCCTTTGTTTTCTTTTGGTTTGCTTTCATTGATCATTGGATTTCCTTGCTGGCCCCCAGTCCTTGGCGTCTTCATTGTAGCTTCAATGGAATTCTCGCCCTCAAGATTATGTTCATTGTGCTCTTCAACAACTTGATTACTTGAAAGCTCGATCCCATCACCTGTAGTTTTTACCTTCTCTTTAAATGGACCGGCTTGAAGCAGCCGATGCAAAAACCTTTTGCCATCAGGACCAATTGGAATAGACTCGTCATCTGTTGGTGTCTCAACAAATTTTAACCGTCCTTTGTCAATGGCCGATTTAACTATTTGACGAAACATGTTGCAATCCTCAAAACTATGCTTGAACGAATCATGCAACTTACAATACATTCTTCCTTGGATAGATGGCTTGACATGGTGATCAAGAATTCTACTGTAATTATTTTTCAATAACAAATCAAAGATTTGGTCACACATGTTTGAATCGAAGGTATACCTTTTGTTTTCTAGCCGATCTTGTTGTGAGAACGGATTTGGAGTTAAGCAAACGAATGGTTCAGATTTGACACCTTCCCATTCGGCTATGAATTCTCTTTCGCATTCTTTTTCCGATGTCTTTAAATAAGAAACTATACTAGAATCGGTTTTCTCAAAAGATTTTAACCTTGGCTTTAAATTTCTGAAATCAAAGTAGTTAGAACATACATGTCTTAATTGAGACCATGCGTAAGCCAAGTATGAAGCAAGCAAAGCTACCCAATTAGATATGAACTTTAAATAAAGCAATGGGAAAAGCTTTGGCTGCAGTAATAAGTCACTATCGGTCTCTTTGAATGGTACAATATATTGACCGATATGCTTAGTAACAATTTTATTGCTAACAAGTAAATTGCCCTTCTTCATTGGTCTTTCAAAATACTTATGAGGATTTTTCTAATAGATGCATCAACTATGAAGTTGCGACCAAATCAGGAAATAGGAAAATTACTTGCTAGGCATACCTCTTCAAATATGTTGGGAGAGCATGATGGTGGAGTGACTTGAACAATATGTTGATCCATCTTTGGATGGCTCCCCAACGCCTTATCATCATCTTTTTCTTGATTCCATGCATCATTACTTCGAAGATCCTTGTCAGCCGAACTTTGTTCAGCTACTTGCTCTTGTCCTTGAGCTTGTCAATTTCTACGTCACGGAACTCACAGGGCAGGAAGTAGGTTCCATTAACGTCAGAAAAATCAAGCACCGCTGTTTTCCTATGCTTGCCATGCCCTTTCTCAATAATGCTTGCTTCTTTGGATTTGATGGACTCAGAATATATACTACTTGATTCGGCTTTTCCAATAACCGAATTTTCTTTGTTACCTGAATCAATAACTTTATCTTTTTGAATTTGGAAGGCTTCTCACTCTTGTATATTTTTAGCCCACGTCTGAACTTGGCGAGCTTTGAACCTGTTCATCTCAATTTCCATCCACTCCTCATGAGATTGGCCCCCAATACATTGAGACTCTTTTGGCAATGAGGTGCCGAAACTTTGCAATTGTTTAGGTGGTACATGATAACCCACAAGTATAGGGGGTCACAATAGTTTTCGAGGGTAGAGTATTCAACCCAAATTTATTGATTCGACACAAGGGGAGCCAAAGAATATTCTCAAGTATTAGCAGTTGAGTTGTCAATTCAACCACACCTGGAAAACTTAATATCTACAACAAAGTATTTAGTAGCAAAGTAGTATGGAAGTAATGGTAACGGTGGCAAAGGTAATAGTACTAGTTTAGTAGTAATTCTAACAGTGGCAACGGAAAAAGTAACTAAGCAAAGATCAATATGTGAAAAGCTCGTAGGCATTGGATCAGTGATGGATAATTATGTCGGATGCGATTCCTCATGCAACAGTTATAACATAGGATGACACAGAACTAGCTCCAGTTCATCAATGTAATGTAGGCATGTATTCCGAATATAGTCATACATGCTTATGGAAAAGAACTTGCATGACATCTTTTGTCCTACCCTCCCGTGGTAGCGGGGTCCTATTGGAAACTAAGGGATATTAAGGCCTCCTTTTAATAGAGTACCAGACCAAAGCATTAACACTTAGTGAATACATGAACTCCTCAAACTACGGTCATCACCGGGAATGGTCCCGATTATTGTCACTTCGGGGTGACCGGATCATAACACATAGTAGGTGACTATTGACTTGCAAGATAGGATCAAGAACTCACATATATTCATGAAAACATAATAGGTTCAGATCTGAAATCATGGCACTCGGGCCCTAGTGACAACCATTAAGCATAGCGAAGTCATTGCAACATCAATCTCAGAACATACTGGATACTAGGGATCAAACCCTAACAAAACTAACTCGATTACATGATAAAATCATCCAACCCATCACCGTCCAGCAAGCCTATGATGGAATTACTCACACACGGCGGTGAGCATCATGAAATTGGTGATGGAGGATGGTTGATGATGACGACGGTGACGGATTCCCCTCTCTGGAGCCCCGAACGGACTCCAGATCAGCCCTCCCAAGAGAGATTAGGGCTTGGCGGCGGCTTCGTATTGTAAAACGCGATGAATCCCTCTCTCTGATTTTTCTCTCCTGGAACGTGAATATATAGAGTTGGAGTTGACGTCGGTGGAGCCTCAGGGGGCCCACGAGGCAGGGGGCGCGCCCTACACCCTCATGGACAGGATGTGGCCCCCCTGGTGTTGATTGTTTCGCCAGTATATTTTATTAATTCCAAAAATATTCTCCGTGAAGTTTCAGGTCATTCCGAGAACTTTTATTTCTGCACAAAAATAACACCATGGCAATTCTGCTGAAAACAGCGTCAGTCCGGGTTAGTTCCATTCAAATCATGCAAGTTAGAGTCCAAAACAAGGGCAAAAGTGTTTGGAAAAGTAGATACGTTGGAGACGTATCAATTCCCCCAAGCTTAAACCTTTGTTTGTCCTCAAGCGATTCAGTTGACAAACAGAAAGTGATAAAGAAAAACTTTTACAAACTCTGTTTGCTCTTGTTGTTTTAAATATGTAAAGCCAGCATTCAAGTTTTCAACAAAGATTATTAACTAACCATATTCACAATAACACTTAGGTCCCATGTTTACTCATATCAATGGCATAATCACCTAGCGAGCAATAATAATAAATCTCGGATGACAACACTTTCTCAAAACAATCATAATATGATATAACAAGATGGTATCTCGCTAGCCCTTTCTGAGACCGCAAAACATAAATGCAGAGCACCTCTGAAGATTAAGGACTGACTAGACATTGTAATTCTTGGTAAAAGAGATCAAGTCATAGTCATACTCGATGTAAATTAATAGTAATGCATGCAAATGACAGCGGTGCTCTCCAACTGGTACTTTTTAATAAGAGGATGATGACTCAACATAAAAGTAAATAGATAGGCCCTTCGCAGAGGGAAGCAGGGATTTGTAGAGGTGCCAGAGCTCGATTTTTGAAATAGAGATAAATAATATTTTGAGTGGCATACTTTCATTGTCAACATAACAACCAAGAGATCTTGATATCTTCCATGCTACACACATTATAGGCGGTTCCCAAACAAAATGGTAAAGTTTATACTCCCCCACCACCAACAAGCATCAATCCATGGCTTGCCCGAAACAACGGGTGCCTCCAACTAACAACAATCTTGGGGGAGTTTGGTTTGCAATTATTTTGATTTGAGCATGGGACTGGGCATCCCGGTTACCGGCCATTTTCTCGTGAATAAGGAGCGGAGTCCACTCCTCGTGAGAATAATCCACCTAGCATGGAAGATATAGACATCCCTAATTGATACATGAGCTATTCAAGCATACAAAACAGAATTTCATTTGAAGGTTTAGAGTTTGGCACATACTAATTTACCTGGAACGGCAGGTAGATACCGCATATAGGAAGGTATGGTGGACTCATATGAAATAACTTTGGGGTTTATGGAAGTGGATGCACAAGCAGTATTCCCGCTTAGTACAAGTGAAGGATAGAAAGAGACCGGGAAGCAACCAACTAGAGAGCGACAACAGTCATGAACATGTATTAAAATTAATCAACACTGAGTGCAAGCATGAGTAGGATATAATTCACCATGAACATAAATATCATGGAGGCTATGTTGATTTTGTTTCAACTACATGCATGAACATGTGCCAAGTCAAGCCACTCAAATCGTTCAAAGGAGGATACCGCCCTATCATACCTCATCACAACCATTTTAATAGCATGTTGGCACGCAAGGTAAACCATTATAAACTCCTAGCAAATTAAGCATGGCATGAGCAACTATAATCTCTAATTGTCATTGCAAACATGTTTCATTCATAATAGGCTGAATCAGGAACGATGAACTAATCATATTTACAAAAAGAAGATAGGTCGAGTTCATACCAGCTTTTCTCATCTCAATCAGTCCATCATATATCGTCATTATTGCCTTTCACTTGCACGACCGAACGGTGTGGATAATAATAATAGTGCACGTGCATTGGACTAAGCTGGAATCTGCAAGCATTTAATACACAGGAGAAGACAAGGTAACATGGGCTCTTTGCTAAATAAATCAATAATGCATATGAGAGCCACTCAACATTTTCACCATGATCTTCTCCTCTCGACCCCCAAAGAAAAGAAAAGAAATAAAACTATTTACATGGGAAAGCTCCCAACAAGCAAAAGAAGAACGACAAATATTTTTGGGTTTTCTTTTAATTATTACTACTACAGGCATGGAAAGTAAACTAGCTAAAAGCTACAACTAATTTTTTTGGTTTTTCTTAAGGTTTTTTCGAACACACAAGAAGAAGGCTAGTGTTGGTGTACAAAAGTAGGGGTCCCTTACTTTTTGTACCCCTTTACTTGTGCGCGGGCAGAGGCGAGAGCTTCGAATCTTTCGCCCGAGAAAGAAGAGGGCAACAACGGTTCCGAGATTGGAAAAGGCACAGAGGGTAAATGAGCAGCGCGCCTACGGTTTTTCCTTTTATGGGGAAGGCGTGAGCCGCCTCTTTACCAAGATGTGACGCATGCGTGCAGCGGCCACCCCACGCACGACCCCCATGTCATGCATTCAACGCGGGTTGTGGGGAGCGCAACGAGCAAGGGAGTTACTGCAGTAAAAACTCCGCCGGCCACGCGCCCGCGCACCGTTCTAGGCCTGGCCCAATAATGCCCCGCGCTTATATGTGGCCCAAGCCCGGGGGCTCCTGGCGGTGTACAAAAGTGGGGGTCCCTTACTTTTTGTACCCCTTTACTTGTGCACAGGAAGTCGCAACCCCACGTCCGTGGCCACGCTTGGCGGGGCAGAAGAAGCAAAGATTACCAGAGCCGTGCTCAAGACCAGAAGCATGAAGAGCTGAGGGGCGAGGTGAAACTCCCCCGGCAAGGTCCTTGCCGGGGCGGCCTTCACGGCCCCGATAAGAACCTTGCCAGGGAAACTTGCCCAACGCCAGCAGGGCTTCCACCCTTGAGCCTAAGAGTTCCGACGTCCTCAACCACATTGGAACCAAGGCTTGGGAGGCTCCTCCGTGGTGGCATGCAGATCTTTGTGAAGACCAAGAACATACAAGACTAGATGATAATCAGAAGACGAAGATCCTCGGCAAGATCCTTGCCAAGGATACCCACAAGACCCGCCGGCAAGACCCTTGCCGGGGACGCCCACGACGCCGTGGCAGGACCCTTGCCGGGGCCCCGGCAAGACTCTTACCGAAGACATCCGTGGGGCTGCGGCCAGGCCCACACCCGCCAAGGCTCCACCGCCGTTCCCACACAGCTGCCAGCCCACCAACTAGGCAGGCACCTGTGTGGCGACGTGCGGCTTCCAGGCCAACTCAGCAAGCACCTGCGTGGTGGCATGCAGATCTTCGTGAAGACTCTACCACCGCACCAACTCAGCGGCCAGCCAGCCAGCGTGGCGCTACATGCCTCGTCAGCTCGGACGCATGTTGGAGCGAGGCGAGGCGGGAACAGGTGGGACGAGCTTCCTTGCCGTCCCCAATAAAGCGAGAAGGGCACGTCGGCAGCACATTAAATGTGTTTGTCCTACGGTGCCAGGAGATAGACTCGACTACTGTACAACTTTCCACCTCATGTGTGCCACTGTGGCAGCCCCTTTTGACTATAAAAGGAGGCCCACGGCGTACTGAGAGAGGATTCGGACTTTTTGGACCCGGCACGCTTTGTAGCTAGTCCAAGAGCACCAGATAAACACAAGCTAGCAGGATTAGGGTATTACACATCGCTTGCGGCCCGAACCTGGATAAATCCCTCGTGTTGATCCCTTAAACCCGCTCTTTCCACAGCCCCGCGCCCGCCGACCGTAGAAGGGATTCCCTGTGATCCCATAGGTGTCGTTCCCACCAACATCTTTGGCGCGCCAGGTAGGGGGTGCAAGCTATGAAAATCCGGTTTGAAGGTCAGCGCATCAACTTCTTCATGGGGATTGCTCGAGAGGAGAAGGCGACGTGGCTCAGCCGCCCTCTAGTGCCCTCCGCAGCCGCAACAACTATCTGTGTGGCCATGAAAAGCTAAGTCGAGCAAAACTTGAGTAATTTCCTTTTTTATAAAGTTATTCTCCTCGAAAGATCTCACTCTTGGTATGGAAAACCTGCATGCGATGAGACCCTCCGCTGTTGGCAATGCCCTTGTTCTGTTTCGAGTCCGCTCAACAGTTCGAGCGGCCGCGTCGAGAACGGCAGGGTGGCCTGTCCGCTATTGGCAACACCCTTGTTCTGTTTTGAGTCCGCTCAACAGTTCAAGCGGCCGCGCTGAGAGCGGTAAGGTGGTTTGGCCGGCATTAAGCACACCGGCAGGCCGCTAAGGATCCGTCCTTAAAGCGCCACGGCTTGGGTTTATGCACCGGCAAGCCCGTCCAACTAAGCGAAGGGCATACATACCAAGAAAGATCGAACAGGAAAATAGCATGCATCATTTCAAAGTACTGCAGAGTTATATTGCATCAATTGTTGTTGCGGTTCTAACTTAAGATAAAATTTTCTTGGCCATGAACCTGCAGCGGCGATGAGAAACGGGGTGCCTAGTCCCGGCGCTGGCCCTCAACCCTCTGGACTCCGTCGACGCAGTCAGTGATGGGCTTGATTCTCTCCTTGAGCGCTGCGAGGTCCGCCTCCTGCAGCAAGCTCTCCAACGCGTCGACGAAGTTGACGGTGGGGTTCCAAAACGCCACCTTGGTGAGCACCTTGGTCAGGGAGCCCCGACAGAGCCTCTGGGACTTGTTAGCCAGATAAGTTGCCCGGTTGGAGCGGAGCTGATCCAGGGCGTCGAAGATGCACTCGAAGAACAAGGTCGGCCTGGCGTTGGTGCTCGTGTTCCTATCCTCGGAGAGCCTGACGTCCGGCATGACCATGACGGCTAGCTGGGCGATGAGCTTCTCGGCGACGTCGACGAGGCGGTCGATCCAGAGGTTTACGCCCTTTGCGTAATCCTCGTACTTGGTGGCGCCGTCCCTCCACAACCATTTATCCTCCTCCAGGTCCTTGGCCAGGGTCTCCTCCCGGGCCCTGGCCTCCGAAAGCGTCCCCTCAAGGCCATCCAGCTTCAGCTTCAGGTCATTGACGGAGTCGTTGGCCTTGGAGAGTAGCTCGGCCTTGCCGAGGACTGTGGCATGTGCCTCCGCCAAAGCGCCATTGGCTGCGTCCCTCTCCTCCGTCAGCTCCAAGACCCGTTTCTTCAGACCATCCCGCTCCACCTCCAGCTCTTCCTCCTTGTTGGCGTGGACCAGGGCCTGAGCATTGAGTGCCTCCTTGTGCCTCTACTCCAGCTCCTGGGTCCGCTGCGTGATGAGCTTCTCGACCTCCTCATCCTTGACGTGGAGTGTGGCGGCGAGCGCCTCCTCGCGAGCGGCAAGGTCCTCCTCCTGGGAGTTCAGCTCAGCCTGGTGCTGGTGCTGAGCGGCCTCGTCCTCGGCGGCCTATTCCTTCGCCGCCTCCTGGGCTTTCTCGACATCAGCCCGCTTCAGGATAAGCTACTATTTGCGCTCAGCCAGCAGATCCTGGGCAACCTTCGGTTCTTCGTGGGCCTTGCGGAACCAGGCCTGCATCTCGGCAACGTGCTCCTCAAGATCCGTCTCCGCCTTGTCCGCCGCCGCCATCCTGGATTTTGCCTTGTCCAGGCGGGCACGGTGGAGCGCCTGGAGCTTTTGGAAGTTGACGCTCATGGCCCGAAGGAGCCGCTCCTCTTGGGAACCGCCACCACCGGCGCTCGGTTCGCCAACAACCTCAAGCCTGGCGACGGCGAGTGCCTCGTCATCGAACACCTCCCCCTCGGTTGGCGCCCTGGTGCTCGTCGTTCCTGGGAGGTGGACGAACAGGTCGTCGGCCACCTTCAAGTACTTTCCCGAGCCGGAGGCAACAGAGGAGGAAGGTTGGTCGTCAACCACCCCCTCCCCGGCAGGTGTAGGACCTTGAGAAGAGGTGTCTAGAGGGGGGGTGATTAGACACTAAGTACCAAAGTTGCAGTTTTTAAGTTTCTTTAAAGTTTGGGTGGAGTTTAGGCACAAGTTTAACATTCACAACATATAGCAAGCAAGCATGCAAAGAGTATATGAGCAGCGGAAAATAAAGCATGCAACTTGCAAGAATGTAAAGGGAAGGGATTGGAGGATTCAAACGCAATTTGGAGACACGGATGTTTTTGGCGTGGTTCTGATAGGTTGTGCTATCGTACATCCACGTTGATGGAGACTTCAACCCACGAAGGGTAACGGTTGCGCGAGTCCACGGAGGGCTCCACCCACGAAGGGTCCACGAAGAAGCAACCTTGTCTATCCCACCATGGCCGTCGCCCACGAAGGACTTGCCTCACTAGCGGTAGATCTTCACGAAGTAGGCGATCTCCTTGCCCTTACAAACTCCTTGGTTCAACTCCACAATCTTGTTGGAGGCTCCCAAGTGACACCTAGCCAATCTAGGAGACACCACTCTCCAAGAAGTAACAAATGGTGTGTTGATGATGAACTCCTTGCTCTTGTGCTTCAAATGATAGTCTCCCCAACACTCAACTCTCTCTCATAGGATTTGGATCTGGTGGAAAGAGGATTTGAGTGGAAAGCAACTTGGGGAAGGCTAGAGATCAAGATTCATATGATAGGAATGGAATATCTTGGCCTCAACACATGAGTAGGTAGTTCTCTCTCAGAAATAGGATGTTGGAAGTGTAGGTTCAGTCTGATGGCTCTCTCCACGAATGAAGAGGAGGTGGAGGGGTATATAGCCTCCACACAAAATCTAACCGTTACACACAATCTACCAAACTCGGTGGGACCGAATCGTTAAACTCGGTCAGACCGATTTAGCAAATAATGTGACCGTTAGGGTTTTCGGTGGGACCGGAATGCAAATCGGTGGGACCGGTTCGGTTTGGGTTAGGGCATAACGTAATCTCGGTAAGACCGATTACACAAACTCGATGGGACCGATTTTGGTAATAAGCTTTCCAGAGAGTTGGTCAGGCAAACTCGGTTTGACCGATTATCAAACTCGGTGGAACCGATTTTGATAATAAGTTAACCAGAGAGTTTGCATTGTAATCTCGGTAGTACCGATTGCTCAAACTCTGTGAGACCGATTTTGATAATGGACATACACAGAGAGATTACAATCCCATCTCGGTGAGACCGAGATCCCTATCGGTGAGACCGATTTGCCTAGGGTTTGTGGCAGTGGCTAAGACATCCAAACTCGGTGGAGCCAGATAGAAAGAATCAGTGGGGCCGAGTTTGACTTTAGGTTTAGGACAAATGTGTGGAAGTGGGAAAGTAGTTGAGGGTATTTGGAGCATATCATTAAGCACTTTGAAGCAAGAGGCTCATTAAGCAACACCTCATTCCTCCTTGATAGTACTGGCTTTTCCTATAGACTCAATGTGATCTTGGATCACTAAAATGTAAAATGAAGAGTCTTGATCTTGAAGCTTGAGCCAATCCTTTGTCCTTAGCATCTTGAAGGAGTTCCCACATCCTTTAGTCCATGCCACTCCATTGTTGAACTTATCTGAAACATACTAGATAAAAGTGTTAGTCCAACAGGTGATATGTTGTCATTAATTACCAAAACCACCTAGGGAGCACTTGTGCTTTCAATCTCCCCCTTTTTGGTAATTGATGGCAACATACATCAAAGCTTTAGATAAAGATATAAAGAATAGCAAGTAAAGCTTTGGAAAGACATGTAACAAGCATTGGCTCCCCCTACATGTATGCAATCATGTGAATATGAAATATAGAAGCATGTGATAGCATAACCATGATAGAGCAGGCAATGTGTTACATGTATCTTGGCTATATGCATCAGAGAAAAAAGTATTAAAGAGAATACCTTCATGCCCATGAGTCCTTGCAAACAGTATGTACATCAGCAAGAATTCCTCATAGACATGATTGTGATGCATATAATTACCTTGTAGTCTTGAGTTGGCTTAGGATGGAATGAACCTGCGTAAACAAGGTTAGATAACACAGATACATCTACTAGCCAGAGCAAACATAAGAAACCACAAGAATACCAAGACTGGGATGACATGTAGAGAGTGAGTACTGAGTACCACATTGGATTAGACATGTCCCCAAGAGTAAAGATATGCAATGAATTTAAATGATCTCTTTCCCTTAGATGTCTTGCTCCCCCTGAATCTAACATGGGATACTGGGAGAAGATAGGGAACAGAAAATCAGAGCTGAAAGATATGAATGATGATCAGAGCTAAAATTCAGAGCTAATGTATGCTAATGCAAAATTTAGCACAACAGATCATATGAACATGTCTCTCCCCTCAAGAAGACATGTGGACATCTCTCCTCTTGAACACCAAGCATCTGGGATCCTTGAGAAATACTTTCTACTAGTATTCTCTCCCCTTGGAGATCTCTCTCTCCCCCTGAAGGATCTCTCTCTCCTTCTCTGATGTGATCTCTCTCTCTAAATGATAAGCTTTGATGTGATCTCTCTCTCCCCCTTTGACATCAATTTCCAAGAAGGGCTTGATAAAGATTTAATCTCTCTATCCGGCGCCACCGATTCCAAAAGTCATAGCCACTGCCACAAACCCTAAGCAAATCGGTCTTACCGATAGGGATCTCGGTCTCACCGAGATGGTTTTGCAATCTCTCTGTTTCCCTTCGTAACATTTCGGTCTAACCGAAGTGAGCGATCGGTCCCACCAAGATTGCAATGTAAACTCTATGTTTCCTTTTTGTAACATTTCGGTCTCACCGAAAAGAGCAAATCGGTCCCACCGAGTTTACCTGACCAACTCTCTGGAAAGCTTATTACCAAATCGGTCTCACCAAGTTTGTGTAATCGGTCTCACCGAGATTACGTTATGCCCTAACCCTAACCGAATCGGCCTCACCGAGATGCATGTCAGTCCCACCGAAAATCACTAACGGTCACTAGGTTTACTAAATCGGTCCGACCGAGTTTAACGATTCGGTCCCACCGAGTTTGGTAAATTGTGTGTAACGGTTAGATTTTGTGTGGAGGCTATATATACCCTCCACCTCCTCTTCATTCGTGGAGAGAGCCATCGAACTAACATACACTTCCAACTTACCAGTTAGAGAGAGAACCACCTACTCATGTGTTGAGGCCAAGATATTCCATTCCTACCATATGAATCTTGATCTCTAGCCTTCCCTGTTGCTTTCCACTCAAACCCTCTTTCCACCAGATCCAAATCCTATGAGAGAGAGTTGAGTGTTGGGGAGACTATCATTTGAAGCACAAGAGCAAGGAGTTCATTATCAACGCACCATTTGTTACTTCTTGGAGAGTGGTGTATCCTAGATTGGCTAGGTGTCACTTGGGAGCCTCTGACAAGATTGTGGAGTTGAACTAAGGAGTTTGTAAGGGCAAGGAGATCGCCTACTTCGTGAAGATCTACCGCTAGTGAGGCAAGTCCTTCGTGGGCGACGGCCATGGTGGGATAGACAAGGTTGCTTCTTCGTGGACCCTTCGTGGGTGGAGCCCTTCGTGGACTCACGCAGCTGTTACCCTTGGTGGGTTGAAGTCTCCATCAACGTGGATGTACGATAGCACCACCTATCGGAACCACGCCAAAAACATCCGTGTCTCCAATTGCGTTTGAATCCTCCAAGCCCTTCCCTTTACTTTCTTGCAAGTTGCATGCTTTAATTTCCGCTGCCTATACTCTCTTTGCATGCTTGCTTGAATCGTGTGATGATTGCTTGAATTGTCCTAAAATAGCTAAAATCTGCCAAACTATAAAATTGGGAAAAGGTTAAGTTTTTATTGGTCAAGTAGTCTAATCACCCCCCCTCTAGACATACTTCATGGTCCTACAAGTGGTATCAGAGCTTTGGTCTCCATTTGCTTTGATTTCCATAGCTTTTGGTGGTCATAGCCTTGGTTTCACAACCTAGGAGAGTATGGCGTCTAGCGAGGGAAATTATCACCGAAGAGGTCCTTACTTTGATGGTACTAATTTTGCTAGTTGGAAGCATAAGATGAAAATGCATATTCTTGGACATAACCCCGCCGTTTGGGCAATTATTCGTATTTGCTTGCAAGGTGAATTCTTTGATGGGAGAGAACCGAACCGTGAAGCTAATGCGGAAGAATTGAAGATGCTGCAATACAACGCTCAAGCATGTGCATCATCTTCAACGGATTGTGCCCCGAAGAATTCAACAAAATCAGCCGTCTTGAGAATGCAAAGGAAATTTGGGATACTTTGATTGATATGCATGAAGGTACCGAGTCCATCAAGGAATCCAAGTTGGATGTGCTCCAAAGTCAGCTTGACAAGTTCAAAATGAAGGATGGTGAAGGTGTCGCTGAAATGTACTCTAGGCTTGCTCTTATCACAAATGAGATTGCCGGCTTAGGGAGTGAAGAGATGACCGACAAATTCATCATCAAGAAAATCCTAAGAGCATTGGATGGAAAGTATGATACCGTGTGCACATTGATCCAAATGATGCCAAACTACAAAGATCTCAAGCCAACGGAAGTCATTGGAAGGATTGTTGCTCATGAGATGTCACTCAAGGATAAGAAGGAACTTCACAACAAGTCAAGTGGTGCTTACAAAGCCTCAAGTGAAGCCCCCACATCATCAAGTGATAAACCAACCTTCAATGAAGAATTGAGCTTAATGGTGAAGAACTTCAACAAATTCTACAAAAGTAGAAGCAAAGAAAGAAGCTCCAATTCAAGGTCTAACAATGACAAGAGATCTTCTAGTTGAGAGCGCAATTGCTACAATTGTGGGAGACCCGGACACTACTCCAATGAGTGTACGGCACCCTACAAAAGAAGAGAAGATTCTCCAAGAAGAAGGAGCAAAAGAGAAGAATCACCACCAAGAGAGAGGAGGAGTAGAGATGATCGTTATGAACGAAGACCCTCACGGAGAAGTAAGGATTCGGAAAGAAAGGACAAGTCATCAAGGAGCTACACAAAACGAAGACATCAAGCTCATGTTGGTGAATGGGTTTCCGGCTCCAACTCCGACAATCACTCCGAGAGAAGCTATCACTCCGACTCCGAATATAATCAAGATGAAGGTGTTGCCGGTCTAGCACTTGTGTCAACCAACTCCTACGACATATTTGAATCACCAAATGAAGGAATTGGTAGATGCTTCATGGCCAAAGGTCTAAAGGTAACACATCCCGAGTATGTTGATTTTAATAGTGATGAAGATGACTTGCTTGTGGATGATGATTTACTTGTTGACAACTCTAGTGATGAATACTATGATGAAACGTCAATTAATCATGCTAATCGAACGAATGACAATGATAAGGAGAAAATTGAGCTTCTAACTAAAGAACTAAACACTCTTAAGTTGGCTCATGAAACTATCTTCGAAGATCATCGAGAACTTTTAAGGGCTCATGAGAAGTTACGCTTTGAAAAGCTCAATCTTGAGCAAGAGCATGAGTTCTTAAAGGCAATCAATGATGATCTTCGCAACAAAAGTTCTTCTTACATTGCCAAGCGTTTACTCTTATCTACTTACATGCCTCAATCAAGTCTAGTAACAAGTACAAGAAAGATACTTCCTCTAGTAGTAACAATAATAATGTCAAATCCAATGTTGTTGCTTCTTGTAGTTCTCTTGATTCCACTAATGATTCTCTTAGCCAAGTTACACTTGAGCAAGAAAATAGTTTATTGAAGGGAATTATAGAGAAAGGTGTTTACAAGAGCCTTTTCGGGAGTAAGCAATTCGAGGAAATTGTACGCAAGCAAGGAAGGCACCGGAAGAATCAAGGTGTTTGTTTTGAACGAAAGTTCAACGCCAATGGAGTTGAGTGGGAAGAAGATCAATACCCCAAGACAAAGTTTGTTCCTCAACAAGAGAAGTATGATCCTACTTCCTTCAAGGGGACACAAGCTCAAGATGATCTTCCACCACAAGACCACAAGAACAAAGGCAAGGACAAGCTTCAAGAAGAGATTGGTGCATTTGAAGAAGCACCTAAAGCCTCGTTCAAGTGGGTCCCCAAGACTACGTCAAGTTCTACTTCATCAAGTACAACTACAACTCCAAGGATTCCCATTGAGGGATTCCTGGACTAGGTGGTGTCCGGATAGCCGAACTATCATCACGGCCGGACTCCAAGACTATGAAGATACAAGATTGAAGACTTCGTCCCGTGTCCGGATGGGACTTTCCTTGGCGTGGAAGGCAAGCTTGGCGATCTGGATATGTAGATCTCCTACCATTGTAATCGACTCTGTGTAACCCTAACCTATCCGGTGTCTATATAAACCGGAGGGTTTTAGTCCGTGAGGACTAACAACAATCATACCATAGGATAGCTTCTAGGGTTTAGCCTCCTTGATCTTGTGGTAGATCTACTCTTGTACTACCCATATCATCAATATTAATCAAGCGGGGTAGGGTATTACCTCCATCGAGAGGGCCCAACCTGGGTAAAAATATCGTGTCCCTTGTCTCCTGTTACCATCCGCCTAGACGCACAGTTCGGGACCCCTACCCGAGATCCGCGGTTTTGACACCGACATTGGTGCTTTCATTGAGAGTTCCTCGTCGCCACCGATAGACCCGATGGCTCCTTCGATCGTCAACAACGACGCGTCCGGGTGAGACTTTTCTCCCGACAGATCTTCAGATTCGGCGGCTTTGCAATGCGGGCCAATTAAGCAGCCATCCGGAGCAGATCGAAGCTACGCCCTGGCCATCGTCAGCTTCGGAAGTTTGAACTATATGGCGATATCCGCGGAGACTTGATCTTCGATGGATTCGAGCCACGCTGCTGCGTGCCGACTGTCTCGATGGGCATGATCTAGCTCTACACGAGCGAGGCCACGAGGCCGCGCCAAGATCCGCTTCGACCCTTAATCCGGGCCGGATTCCCGATCGAGGACGAGTGGTTGGACACCGCCTCGGGGCTACAATCTCTATGGCGATTGAGCCGAACTCCATCCCTGTCCTTGCGAAGACCTCGACTCAGGTGCCGGACTCCTCTCCGGACTCCGAACCTCCGCGCCGCCAATCGAACCCGATTACGCGCGTCATGGAGTTCACTGCCATGACATCTTTCAAAGACTCGCCCTTTGGCGACATCCTGAATTCACTAAAGTCTCTCTCTTTATCGGAGAGCCCTGCCGGACTACGGGCAGAAGGTTGGGATACGGACGACGAAGAAATTCAACGCCCACCCACCACCCACTTTGTAGCCACTGTCGATGATTTAACCAACATGCTCGACTTCGACTCCGAAGACATCGACGGTATGGACGACGATGCCGGAGACGACCAAGACCCAAAGACACCTACAGGCAATCGGAAGGCCACCTCGTCATACGACATATACATGGTGGATATCCCAAAAGATGGGAACGGCGATGGAAAAACGGAGGATGACACCTCCAAAAAGCAACCGAAGCGCCGACGTCAGCGACGCCGCTCTAAATCCCGCCACAGCAAAAACGGTGATTCCGGCACGGGAGATAATAACACCCCAGAAAGTACCGAAGACAACCCCCTCCAGCAGGACTCAGCGCAGGAAGAGGGAGAAGCAAGTCCGCACGACAGTGCGGCAGAAAGAGAGGTCGAGGACGATAATTATGCGGCTCCCTCCGAAGATGAGGCAAGCCTCGACGACGACGAATTTGTCGTGCCTGAGGATCCCGCCGAACAAGAGCGTTTCAAACGCAATCTTATAGCCATGGCAAGCAGCCTCAAGAAAAAGCAGCAACAGCTTAGAGCTGACCAAGACCTGCTAGCTTACAGATGGAATGAAGTCCTTGCAGCCGAAGAGTATGAACTCGAACGCCCCTCCAAAAGCTACCCCAAACTCAGGCCGTTGCCTCGATCAGAGGAGGAAGCACCCAAGTCACCAGCGCACGACATGGCAGACCGGCCACCCCGTGGTCGCGACAGAGAAGCCTCTCGCCCTCCGCCAAGCCACACCCCGACGCCAAAAAAGTACCAAGGCACGGAAAACGCGCGGACTTGCGAGATATATTGAGGACAAGGCAAAATATACAAGATCGATCTACGGATCGCGTGGGCAACGACACGGATGATTACCGTCGCTACCGGATACAAAGAAACCCGGCCGGGCGAACACGAGAGACAGAGCTCATATGAGCTACGTCGTGATATAGCCCAATACAGAGGCGCCACACACCCACTATGCTTCATAGATGAAGTAATGGATCATCAAATCCCTGAGGGTTTCAAAACCGTAAACATCAAATCATACGATGGTACCACAGATCCTGCGGTCTGGATCGTGGACTATCGCCTCCATATCCACATGGCCCGCGGTGATGATCTACATGCCATCAAATACCTCCCACTCAAGCTTAAAGGACCAGCTCGGCATTGGCTCAACAGCTTGCCAAGAGAATCAATTGGTTGTTGGGAGGACCGGAAGCCGCATTCCTTGATAACTTCCAGGCACATATGTGCGACCACCAGACGCGATGACCTTAGCCACATAATTCGGCAGCGGAAGAATCGGCGGACAATTCTGGACACAGTTCCTAACAAAGAAAAATCAAATCGTTGACTGTCCGGATGCAGAGGCCCTTGCAGCCTTCAAACATAACATCCGCAATGAGTGGCTTGCCCGGCACCTAGGACAGGAAAAGCCAAAATCCATGGCAGCCCTCACAACACTCATGACCCGCTTTTGTGTGGGAGAGGACAGCTGGCTAGCTCGAAGCAACAACTTGGCCAAACATCCTGATAGTTCGGATACCAAGGACAGCAATGGCAGGTCGCGTCGCAACAAGAACAAGCGCCGCATTAACGGCGATAACATCAAGATACGGCCGTCAATGCCGGATTCGAGGCTCTAAACCCGTCAGCGGAAGAAGCCATTCAAAAGAAATACCCAGACCCGTCCCAACTTGGACCGAATACTCGATCGCTTGTGCGGATACATGGCACCCCGAAAAACCAGCCAATCACACCAACAGGATTGTTGGGTGTTCAAGCAAGCAGGAAAGTTAAGTGCGAACTCAATGACAAGGGGCTGCATAGCGATGACGAGGAAGAGCCCGGCCGCCCGAACAATAGAGGGCGAAGGGTTTTCCTACACAAGTGCGGACGGTGAACATGATATACGCAACCCACATACCCAAAAGGGAGCGGAAGTGCACTAAGGGACGATATGCGATGGGGCCATCGCCCCAAAGTTCAACCCATGGTCTTCCTGCCCGATCACCTTCGATCGAAGGACCACCCCACTAGCATTCGCCACGGCGGTTTCGCGCATTGGTTCTTGACCCAATTATTGACGGATTTCACCTAACCGAGTCCCGATGGACGGCGGCAGCTGAACCTGCTTTATCGGATACAGATGTGCAAAATGGGCATAGACCCTCAAGGATTAAACCCACAAAGACGACCTTTAAAGGCGTCATACCAGTGTAGAGGCCAGTTATGCGGGCTCGCTTACACTCAAGTGGTCTTCGGATCCCAGATAACTTCCGGCGAAGAGTTAATCTTCGACATCGCCCCATTCTGCAGCGGCTAACATGCATCTTTGCTTTGGACGAACCGCATTTGCAAAGTTCAATGCGGTGCCGCACTACGCATACCTCAAGCTCAATATGCCAGGCCCTCGAGGAGTAATCACGGTCAATGGAAACACCGAACGCTCTCTCGAACGGAGGAGCACACGGCGACCCTCGGGCGGAGGTACAAAGCAGCCTCTCACAGCAATTCTCGAGTCCGCCACTAAGCGTCCGGACACCGCCAAGCGCGCCGGAGTAACCTACAACAATACCGCCTGCACGATTCAAGCATCGCGTATCAATCCGCCCCAACCCCAGCCCTCGCGAAATTGTGAAGCTAGTATTATGCGTACATAATTACGCCTGGAGATACCATGGGCATATGGGGAGGGCAAGACCACGACGCCAAGAATGCGGCTCGACCGCACTGAGGCCTCCGATTGTGTCATTCCTTTTCTTTTTTCCTTTTTCTTCCTTTTTCTTACTTTCAGGACTCCGTCTTTCAGAAGTCCTATCCGGCACTAGAATCGCCGAACTCACGATGCAACAGCCAGGGAAGCAGAAAGCCACGTCGAATGTTCAGGTGGTCTCTATTACGAGCATTATACCTGTTTTACATACCATCCCGCAGCTTACCCCTGGAGGGGGACATGTTAGATAGTCCCATCCCTTGCTTATCGCACTATTTGTATAGTTCTACTTTCATCGCAGTACCTTTTTGAATAAACAATACATAGCTTTTGCTTATTATTGCACTGCTTCCTTTATCTATACATATGTTCATTTCATGACATGTTGCAAACCGTACACTTTGGTACGACCAATACACCAGGGGCTTAAGTATCCCAAAATTATGGTGTGATAAGTCCGAACACTTTCACAAGTGCGGCACCCCGAACTTATAGCATTATATGAATCGGCTCCGAATCATGTCTTGGGTCAATAGTTGGGTTTGCCCGGCTCCCGTGTTTTGGTACCTTACGTTCGTTATATCGGCTAAGGTAGCACGGGAGAACCATCGCGATTGCCTCAGCTTGAGCTGGGTCGAGCACCTCGGAGAAAGCTAAAACTGACCGTCATGATAGGGCGAGAGCCGATCGCTGTTCGAGAGGTTTTTCAGGTCCCTAAAGACTTATGCCGCTTAGAGCGAGGAACCGAATTGTCCGACCAAAGGCGTGGATAGCGCCCGAACTCGACCTTCCGATACTAGGGGCTTCACCAAATTTAAAATTATAGAATTCTATGGCTAATGAGAGTGTTCAAGCATTATAAGTCCGGTTGCCTTGTTCGTTGTGTTGAGCGCCTCCTAGATGGACCCAAGAATGGGAACAAGAGTGCTCAAGTTTATCCCGAACACCCCAAAGACTGTGGCATGGGGCTGAAGCCAACGACTTGCCATCTCTCAAATTTGATAAACGGCCGCATGAAGGTAATATTTTAAATTAACAAGCGTTGCTTAGCGATATGAACAAGTTTTCAGCGTCAGAGGATAACAAATGCGAGCCTATTCAAAATTACATCTTTGGAGCACTCATCCGCTATTCGGGGCACCCTTCAAGAGGCCCTCATAGTACATTTCGGGCGCATGATGCTCCTTGCCCTTCGGTGGCCTGTCCATCACAAGCTTCTCCGCATCCAGCTTGCCCCAGCAGCACTTTAGCACGGGCAAGGGCCCGACGGACACCTTCAATGCAGACGGAGCGCTTGATGACTTCAATCCGTGGACAAAGGCCCACCACCCGCTGCACTAAGCCGAGGTAGCTCCTGTGCATGGCTTCCAATGGCCACAACCGCGCTATAAGGCCCTTCATGGCCTGTTCGGCGACCTTGTGGAGCTCGACCAGCTGCTTCACTGGTCGCTCAGGGCACCGGATGTCCGCCTCAACATCTTGAGACCGTAACACCTTTTCCGTCGAGCTCCCTCCTTGGCGCGGTAGAATCGGCAAAGATCGGACACACTACGGGCAAATCTGCGAATGCTCCTAGAGAGCTCCGAATCTGGGTAAGTAATAGGTAATTCACTTTCACATGCTTGCTTTGCATAAAGAATGCCTTACCCGCCGCTATCTTCTTTAATGATTCAATTTCTTGGAGGGCTTTTTGGGCCTCAGCCTTAGTAGCTTTGGCACTCTTAAGAGCCGAGGCGAGCTCGGACTCTCGAGTCTTCGAGTCATGCTCCAAACTCTCGTGTTTTTCCACGAGAGCTTGGAGCTCTTGCCATACCTTGGCCAGCTGCGCCTCCCCATTCTCTCGCTCGGTGCGTTCCGCAGCCGCTTTGTTTTCGGCCACGGACACCGCTTCCTTCAGGGTTGCCACCTCGTTCGTGGCCCCTGCAGTACCCATGTTATTCCTGTTATTTTTTGCAACCGAAACCTTTCTATAAGGTATTTATTTAATAAGGTACTACTTACCTTCCTTGTCCTCGAGCTGCTTCTTGGCTTGGCCGAGCTCGTTCTCGGACCGCCGAGGCTCGCTTCAATGCATTGACCTCCGCAACAAGGTCTGGCAGAGGTCGCCAGCAGCAGCCTACATTCCCATATTGACATACTTATGTTAGACTCCTGCGATATCTTTTTAGATCCTTAGTCCGCTTTTCTTTCCGAACACCGAACTAAGCATCGAGGGCTACTGTCTATGCGGTAATATTTTTACATATTCTAAACTTACCTCAAAGCCTGTTAGAAGGCTGGTACAGGCTTCGGTCAGCCCGCTCTTGGCGGACTGAACTGTCCAGATCACCGCACTCATAACATTGCGGTGCTCCTCCTCGATGGAGGCGCTGTTAAGCGCCCCGAGAGCTATCCGTGCCTCCGTTGGGCGGAGGACATCGGCGTCTTACCTTTCTCTGAAGGACCGCTTGCGGACTCGGAACCGCTGAAGGTTCCGGCATCGAGTCCGGACAAGGGTCGGGCTTAGAGCCCCTGGGGGTCTTGCCCCCCACGCGCTTGGAGTCCGGGAGGTTGCCTTATGGCGCCTCCTGCGCCATCTCCTCTTGACCAAGCCCCCCTTGGGGCCCCACCACAAGGCGTCCGTGGCGTGAGGTGAGGAGGCGGTCGGAAGTGAAGTACTCTCCATTTCCGATTTAACTCGGGGACCCGCCGACGGCAAGTGGCGAACTTCGCCCTTAGGCGGGCTGCATGATTGTTCGGCATTAGAGAACACTATGCAATGATAAAAAAGCCATGGGTATCCGGACACTTACGATCTCGCCAGGGGCTTGGCCCTTGTTGGCCAATCCTCCTCGTCGTCGTCGACGTTGGTGGAGAAGTCCGGGAAGGATTCTTCCCTTCTTGGACCCTCCGGCCTCCCGGTTAGGCGGCCTTCCTTTTCTCTCCTCTTCACTGGGAGAAGCTTTTTTCCTCCTCCTCGTCCTCGGGAGAAGATTCGCTTGAGAATCGACAAGACTGGCGCCGGGAGCTCCTTCAAGTTCCGTGGCCTCCTTCTTGGCCTTCTTCTCCGGTACCACATGGGTACCGGAGCCAGCAGCCCCGCTCAATCGGGCATCCGCTGGTCTTCCGGCAAAGGAGCAGACAGTTAATCTGTCCGGGCGTCTTCAGCCGATCTGTCAAAGATTAGGGAGTTTTAGATCCCACATAGAATCAATCTATGAAAAAAGAGTCCCGTAAAGGGTAAAATAACTTACCTCGCCGGCTTGACGCCACGAGCTGTATCCGCGATCTTCGTTAGCGGATGCTGGGACTTCAACGCCCTTGAAAAGCACCTTCCAGGCATCTTCGCACGTAGTGTCGAAGAGCCGGCTCAAGGTTCGGTGTTGTGCCGGATCGAACTCCCACAAATTAAAGGCCCGTTGTTGGCATGGGAGAATCCGGTGGATGAGCATCACCTGGATTACGCCGACAAGCCTGAGATTCTTGTCCACCAGGTTTCGGACGCATGTTTGGAGTCCGGAGAGCTCGTCCGAATTCCCCCACATCAGGCCCGTCTCTTTCCATGACGAGAGCCGTGTGGGGAAGCCAGATCTGAATTCGGGGGCCGCCACCCATTTGGGATTGCGTGGCTCGGTGATGTAGAACCACCCCGATTGCCAGCCCTTTATTGTCTCCACAAAGGCGCCCTCGAGCCATAAGACCTTGGCCATCTTGCCGACCATGGCGCCTCAAGACTCCGGCTGACGGCCGCCCACTACCTTCGCCCGACATTGAAGATCTTCAGCCATAGGATGAAGTGGGGCTGGATGCAGAGGAAGGCCTCGCACACGACGATAAACGCCGAGATGTTGAGGATAAAATTCGGGGCCAGGTCGTGGAAGTCCAGCCGTAGTAGAACATGAGCCCCGGACAAATGGGTGAAGTGGAAAACCTAGTCCATGGAGGAAGTGGGGGAGAAATACCACCCTCTCATGGGGCCTGGGGGTTGGAATGATCTGCCCCGCGTCGGGCAGCCTGTGCGCGATGTCGCCGCACAAATATCCGGCCTCCCGCAGTCTTGTGATGTGCCCCTTCGTGACGGAGGAGGCCATCCACCTGCCTCCCGCTCCTGACATGGTTGGAGAAGGTTGAGGTGGGATGTGCGGACTTGGGTGCTGGAGCTCGAGTGCGCGGAAATGGATGAGCAAAGGAGGAAGAAGGCGTAGGTGAAAAGGTGGATCCTTATCCCTTATATGGACGGACGGCTATCGCCCCCACCAGCCTGGTAAAACTCGCTTATCTCCCAAGCGCCGTAATCAATGGCGCGGATGGGTTACCCACGTCCGTATTGATGAGAATCCCGGAATAAGGGGGCACGATCTATGCTTTGATAAGACGTGCCAAGGAAACCGCCTCACTAAACAATTCATATAAAGGCCTGGCCGGGGTGTGATGTCACGCCGCGGAATACGTCAGCAGATCTGTGCAAAAATTATTCTCTCTACGTGTTATGTGGAACTTGTTTTGCGAGCCGGACACTATCCTGTGTTCAAAACCTTCTATGAAGTATTCGAGGAGGAACCCGCCTTGCAATGCGAAGACAATATGCGCGTCGGACTCGTCGTCATTGAAGCCTGGTTCGAGGGACTACCGAGGAGTCCTGGACTAGGGGTGTCCGGATAGCGAACAATCATCACGGCGGACTCCAAGACTATGAAGATACAAGATTGAAGACTTCGTCCGTGTCCGAATGGGACTTTCCTTGGCGTGGAAGGCAAGCTTGGTGATACGGATATGTAGATCTCCTACTATTGTAACCGACTCTGTAACCCTAACCTATCCGGTGTCTATATAAACCGGAGGGTTTTAGTCCGTGGGGACGAACAACAATCATACCATAGGCTAGCTTCTAGGGTTTAGCCTCCTTGATCTCGTGGTAGATCTACTCTTGTACTACCCATATAATCAATATTAATCAAGCAGGAGTAGGGTATTACCTCCATCGAGAGGGCCCGAACCTGGGTAAAAACATCGTGTCCCTTGTCTCCTGTTACCATCCGCCTAGACGCACAGTTCGGGACCCCCTACCCGAGATCCGCCGGTTTTGACACCGACACCCATCAAGATGATGTGGATCCCGAAGAAGAAGAACTAGAGAGTTCTTGAGAGTGACTCCGCCAACATTCTTCACTCACATCATTTTGGCAAGAACAAGTGCAATCAACTTTCACATCTTGCACTAGTACAAGGTGTCACAAACCCTCATGTTGGTAAGGCAAGGGACAAGGTAACCTAATGTTTTCATGGACATCATCTTGTGTGTGCATCACTCTATGTCTATGGATATTCTTGTTTGTTCCTTGTGGGACTAAACCATGTAGGCAAGTTGAAAGTGCAACTCACTCCAAAGGATTGCTCCAAAATGATCTACATCAACATTGAGCATCTACATCTTCAACACCTACATGAAGTCATCATCGACAAAACCCAAGGTTAGTTCATCCCTCTAAGGGGGGATCTCACATCTAGGGGGAGCTTAACTCTAAGAATTGAGTCAAAGCAACTCTAATGGTGTGAACACATTAATGCATTATGTAAAAGTGGTAACCCCACTTGAGCTTAAACGATGAGTATGACCTATGATCAAATGTTCTCATTTGACTCCTAAGTCAATATACTCATATATAGATGACCTAGTCATCGCCAATTGCTTGATAGATGCTAAAATTGGTTGTGCATGCTTTGCCACATATTTCAATTGCCATCTTATTGTGTGAGCATGTTGGTGCATATTTTACTCATTCAAGGACATCCACTTATTGTTTTGTTTGTTTGGATTCTTTTCTTTGTGCCAAATGGATGGACAATAATGTCTAAGAACCTTCTTTAGCTATCTATGCTTTTCTCGTCTCAAACTCTATTCATGCTACATCACAAAATTTGATCAAGTCGATTGAACCACTCGTGTGAGGAGCACTCGAGTCCCGATTCGTCATAGACTTAAACTTCAAAAACCTCTTAGTGATTCTCGGTCTGACCGATCCTTCCATTTCGGTCCTACCGAGATCATCAAGTTGATCTGAGGTTTCAATCTCGGTGCAACCGATTTGAACTTTTCAGTCTCACCGATTTCTTTAATCGAACACGTTATGCATCTCGGTGCCACCGAGTTGTTCCACTCGGTCACACCGACAGGGTCGAGCTATATATAGCCACGGGCAAAATTTTGGAAATTTCTCCAAAACCCTTTGCCCGCGCAACAGCTCGCTCTGCCATCGTGGTCTCCGGATCGTCTCCTCGTCGCCAGCAGCCTCCTGTCGCTGGTCTCCGCCGCCGTCGACGGATTTCGTCCCCGCCGTTGCCGTCGTAGCAAGTCCACCGCCAAGTTAGGGTATGGACTTAATCTTTGTGCTATCCACGTCTGATTCCTGGCACATTGTTTTCATATTGATTCTTGCCACGATTGAAACTCTTCTATTCAGCCAAAGTAGTTCATAGATTAGGTGTGATTCAAATTTTTAGGGTTAGGTTCCTGCCAAAACCATCTCGGACCTACCGAGTTGAAAAACTCGGTCTCACCGATTTGGCTTATGCCATTGCACTAGTGACTCTCGGTCTGACCGAGAATTACTAATCGGTGCAACCGATTTGAGGATTCTGTGAAACCCTAGCAGTCTTGGTACCACCGAATCAAACTCGGTCCAACCGAGATCATCGATTTAGGTTCGAAAACGCTTGGTATCACCGAGTTTGAAAATCGTGGATCCGAAATGCTTTCTGTGGAAAACTAAGACTGAAGTTTTGAGTCATTCTTTTGCAAAACCTCTACATTTTGTGATGCTCATATTTTCTATCTCATCTATAACTCTTCACGTGGTCAGCAATCGGCTTTTGCAAGATGTCCGATCAAAGTGACAACTAGAACAGTCGGAAGAGCAGATGGACTTGTGTGAGGGCACTAGTCCCTCAACTTCGATGAAGGGCGAAGTACTCCTAGCAATTTGCATAAGGCTGCAACTAGGCAAAGGAGGAAAAGAACTTCAGATTCAGAGGATGAAGATTACAAAGTGAGGAAGATGAGGCAACTTCCAAGAAAGTGGTGCTCAAGAAGGAATATGGCTCAAAGAAAGAATGCAAAGCCGTGCATGAAGACCAAAAGGCCTGCAGGAAGACAACCAATGTCCAAAGCAGTGTGTACACAAGCTTCTTTGGAAACCCAACCCAAAGAACCAGCTGCTGCAGAAGGGAAGAAAAGAAAGGAAAGGGTCAAGAAGACCATGGCCAGAGTTGTTGGTCAACCTTCCATGATGGAAGAGGAAGAGCTAGCTGCACCAGCTCCAAAGGCACCAAAGCTTATGGGTGATGCTATTAAATCTGGGGCTGCAATATCTAAGCCCAAGGAAGCACCCAAAGCTGCCCCCAAGGCCAAGTCTGCACCAAAGAGGAATACCAGGAGTATTCCAGCTGCTGAGAAGAACAAGGCCCCAGTGCCTAAGGATGCTGATGAGGAAGATGAATAAGGACAAGTTCTAAGAAAGCTCAAGCCCAAGATACCAGACCACAATGATGCCCATCCTGTGGCTAAGGACATGAGAATTAGGAAGGATTCAGGGCTGAGACTGTGGAGAATGGAAGATCCATATGCTTCAAGAAGAAGAACTGCTGTTGACTACGTGTTCCACACAAAGGAACAAAGAGGACTTCTATGAAACAATTTCATTGGACAAGAAGCCCATAGTCCGTGACATGAGGTGGGTTGACTGAAATTCATCAAGGAAAATGAACATCACTGTCCCGGAGTGCAAGACAATTTTGTTGCTTGTGGAGTAGCAGATTTTGTTGGATGAAGTTCACCAAGCTGGAATGATGAGCTTATCATGCGCTTCTACTCCACAAAGACACTTTACCCAGATGGAAGAATAGTTTGATGTCCAAGGTACAAGGTACCAGTCCACTATTGAAGAATGGGCAAGTCCGATCAATGCCCCCAAGGAGAATGAGGATGACCTACACATTTATGCAAAGAAGAAGATGGGTCACAATTCAATGGCTCACATGTACAAGGAAATTCAAGACAAGGCATTAGAGACTCACAAGTTTGGATCAGTTCACTTTCTCATCGGGATTGCCAACCATAAATTGGATTACGAGGCACACTTTGTTGCCCAAGTCCGTGACCATAACATGATCGAGGGCATGCCATCAACATGTTGCATGTGTTTGATGTGCCACGAAGTTCAAAGTCATGAGCCCGATCATTGAAACAATTAAGAGGAATGCAGCGAGATCGTAAGAGGAGCTGTGGATATGCACCTCAGATTCAAGAATTGATAAACTCAAAGACGGCAGACACGAGGAAAATATCAGTTGGATAAGGAATACTTTCCACTTTATCTAGACTTTGAGGACAATGAGGTTGTCATGAATGAAGATGATCCACAATCAGTTCAAGCTCAGTGAGAAGAAGGAGAAGGCAAAGAGGGAGAAGGCTGCCAAGATGCCAACTCAAGAGGAGGCATCTGAATATTTCTTGAAAACCAAACAGAGCAGCTTGGTTACTTGATAGCATCATCTCGAGGATTGAGAAGGGTTGGCCACCCTAACTCAAAACCAGGAGAGCCTGGAAAGAATCATGGAACAAAAATTCTATGATCTAGATGTCAAGGTAACGAGATTGATCGGTTGTGGAGCAGCTGCAGGATGACATGCAGGAGAGGAAGGAAAGACTACCACCAATGTGTTTGCCAGAGTGCCCAGAGCCAGAGGTCGGGCTGCAGTGCTGAGACAGACACTAGAGCAACAACTTCAAAGACCACCACCGCCCCTACAGTTCAAAGCAACCAGCTCCAAAGACTAACTCCTCCAGCTCCATCTACTTCAACTGAAGCCTTCATCCAAGGAGCCATATCTACACCCCCACCAGAAGATCAAGCATGAGAGTCGATCTAGCACTATGCATTTTCTATGAACTTTTTGGTAACTTGTTGCCAAAGGGGGAGAAAAATGTATAGATCATAGGCTTCGAGAGAGAGAGTGTTGCTTTTTTTATCTCTTGCTTTATTTGATGGTTTTTCAATCTTTGTTTGATTTTGGTTGAGATACTATGGGTGGAGCCCTTCGTGGACTCACGCAGCTGTTACCCTTGGTGGGTTGAAGTCTCCATCAACGTGGATGTACGATAGCACCACCTATCGGAACCACGCCAAAAACATCCGTGTCTCCAATTGCGTTTGAATCCTCCAAACCCTTCCCTTTACTTTCTTGCAAGTTGCATCCTTTAATTTCCGCTGCCTATACTCTCTTTGCATGCTTGCTTGAATCATGTGATGATTGCTTGACTTGTCCTAAAATAGCTAAAATCTGCCAAACTATAAAATTGGGAAAAGGTTAAGTTTTTATTGATCAAGTAGTCTAATCACCCCCCCTCTAGACATACTTCAAGGTCCTAAGAGAGATCACATCAAAGCTTATCATTTAGAGAGAGAGATCACATCGGAGAAGGAGAGAGAGATCCTTCAGGGGAGAGAGAGATCTCCAGGGGGAGAGAATACTAGTAGAAAGTATTTCTCAAGGATCCCAGATGCTTGGTGTTCAAGAGGAGAGATGCCACATGTCTTCTTGAGGGAGAGACATGTTCATATGATCTGTTGTTCTCAATTTTGCATTAGCATACATTAGCTCTGAACTTTAGCTCGATCATCACCATATCTTTCAGCTCTGCTTTCCTTCACTCTGATTTTCTGCTCCCTATCTTCTCCCAAAGATCCCACGTTAGATTCAGGGGAGCAAGACATCTAAGGAAAGAGATCATTTAAATTCATTGCATATCTTTACTCTTGGGGACATGTCTAATCCAATGTGGTACTCAAGACTCACTCTCTACATGTCATCCCAGCCTTGGTATTCTTGTGGTTTCTTCTGCTTGCTCGCTAGTAGATGTATCTATGTTATCTAACCTTGTTTACGCAGGTTCATTCCATCCTAAGCCAACTCAAGACTACAAGGTAAGTATATGCATCACAATCATGTGTATGAGGAATTCTTGCCGATGTACATACTGCTTGCAAGAAGGACTCATGGGCATGAAGGTATTCTCTTTAATACTTTTTGCTCGATGCATATAGCCAAGATACATGTAACACATTGCCTGCTCTATCATGGTTATGCTATCACATGCTTCTATATTTCATATTCACATGATTGCATACATGTAGGGGAGCCTATGCTTGTTACATGTCTTTCCAAAGCTTTACTTGCTATTCTTTATATCTTTATCTAAAGTTTGATGTATGTTGCCATCAATTACCAAAAGGGGAGATTGAAAGCACAAGTGCTCCCTAGGTGGTTTTGGTAATTAATGACAACATATCTCTTGTTGGACTAACACTTTTATCTAGTATGTTTCAGATAAGTTCAACAATGGAGTGGCATGGACTTAAGGATGTGGGAACTCCTTCAAGATGCTAAGTTCAAAGGATTGGCTCAAGCTTCAAGCTCAAGACTCTTCCCAAGATACATTATGTTTCAGATAAGTTCAACAATGGAGTGGCATGGACTTAAGGATGTGGGAACTCCTTCAAGATGCTAAGGACAAATGAGACCGATTTGGTAATAAGCTTTCCAGAGAGTTGGTCAGGTAAACTCGGTGGGACCGATTTGCTCTTTTCGGTGAGACCCAAATGTTACAAAAAGGAAACAGAGAGTTTTCATTGCAATCTCGGTGGGACCGATCGCTCACTTCGGTTAGACCGAAACGTTACGAAGGGAAACAGAGAGATTGCAACCGCATCTCGGTGAGACCGAGATCCCTATCGGTAAGACCGATTTGCTTAGGGTTTGTGGCAGTGGCTATGACTTTTGGAATCGGTGGCGCCGGATAGAAAGAATAGGTGTGACCGATTTTGGCTTTAGGTTTAGGTCATTTGTGGATGTGGGAAAGTAGTTGAGGGTTTTGGAGCATATCACTAAGCACATGAAGCAAGAGGCTCATTAAGCAACACCTCATCCCTTCTTGATAGTATTGGCTTTTCCTATAGACTCAATGTGATCTTGGATCACTAATATGTAAAATGAAGAGTCTTGAGCTTTTGAGCTTGAGCCAATCCTTTGTCCTTAGTATTTTGAGGGATCCACTTTCATCATCCATTCCATGCCATTCATTGAGCTTTCCTGAAACAATAGTCTTGGAATAGCATTAGCTCAATGAGATATATGTTGTTATGAATTACCAAAACCACCTAGGTATAGTTGCACTTTCAATCTCCCCCTTTTTGGTAATTGATGACAACATATAGATCAAAGCTTCGACAAATGATAATAAAATTTAAATAACATCGTCGCTTTGAGAAGTATGTGATAAGCAAGAGCTCCCCCTAAATTTGTGCATAGTTTTAGATTTTCTTTGGACTGCAAATGCACAATGAATTAGGCTCATGGGTTACTCTTCCATGTCACATACATCTTGGTGGAGCGCTCAAAATAATAAACAATGAATACATGCACTCATCACCAAGCATAGTGAGTGATCACATAAGATAGATAGGATAATATCAAGCATGCATAAGTGTAGCTTATGATCAAACACATGATCATCAATGTCTCACAAGCATAGTATCTCAACCAAAAGCAAACAAAGATTGAAAAATCATCAAATAAAGCAAGAGAGAACAAAAGCAACACACTCTCTCTTGAAGCCTATGATATATACATTTTTCTCCCCCTTTGGCAACAAGTTACCAAAAAGTTCATAGAAAATGCATAGTGCTAGATCGACTCTCAGGCTTGATCTTCTGGTGGTGGAGTCTGGATAACGCCGAGGACAATAGCTTCAGTTGAAGTAGATGGAGCTGGAGGAGTTGGTGCTGAAGCTGGTTGCACTGGAACTGTAGGGGCAGTGGCTGGTGCTGAAGTTGTTGCTCTAGTGTCTGTCTCTGCACCGCAATCGACCTCTCGGCTCGGGCACTCTGCAAACACATTGGTGGTAGTCTTGCCCTTCCTCTCCTCAGATGTCATCCTGCAGCTGCTCCACAACCGATCAATCTCGCCACCTTGACATCTAGATCATAGAATTTTGTTCCATGATTCTTTCCTGTGCTCTCCTGGTTTTGAGTTAGGTGGCCAACCCCTTCTCAATCCTCGTAGATGATGCTATCAAGTAACCAAGCTGCTCCTGCTTGGTTTTCAAGAAATATTCAGATGCCTCCTCTTGAGTTGGCATCTTGGCAGCCTCTCCTCTTTGCCTTCTCCTTCTTCTCCCGAGCTTGAACTGATTGTGGATCATCTTCATTCATGACAACCTCATTGTCCTCAAAGTCTGGATAAAGTGGAAAGTGTTCCTTATCCAACTGATATTTTCCTGTGCCCATCTTTGAGTTTATCAATTCTTGAATCGAGGTGCATTTCCACAGCTCCCTCTCTTGATCTGCTGCAGTCCTCTTGATTGTTTCAATGATCAGGCTCATGACTTTGAACTTCTATGGCACATCAAACACATGCAACATGTTGATGGCATGCCCTCTGATCATGTTATGGTCACCAGACTTGGGCAACAAAGTGTGCCTCAGGATCCAATTTAAGTTTGGCAATCCTGACAGCAGAAAGTGAACTGACCCAAACTTGTGAGTCTCTAATGCCTTGTCTGGAATTTCCTTGTACATGTGAGCCATTGAATTGTGACCCATCTTCTTCTTTGCATAAATGTCTAGGTCATCCTCATTCTCCTTGGGGGCATTGATCAGACTTGCCCATTCTTCAATAGTGGACTGGTACCTTGTACCTTCAGGCATCCAAACTATTCTTCCATCTGGGTAAAAGTGTGTTGTGGAGTAGAACTGCATGATAAGCTCATCATTCCAGTTGGTGAACTTCATCCAACAAAATCTGCTACTCCACAAGCAACAAAACTGTCTTGCACTCTGTGATAGTGTTGTTCATTTTCCTTGATGAATTTCCAACAACCCACCTCATGTCGGGGACTATGGGCTTCTTGTCCAATGAATTGTTTCATAGAAGTCCTGTTGTTCCTTTGTGTGGAACCTGTAGTCAACAGCAGTTCTTCTTCTTGAAGCATATGGATCTTCCATTCTCCACAGTCTCAGCCCTGAATCCTTCCTGATTCTCATGTTCTCAGCCACAAGATGGGCATTATTGTGGTCTGGTATCTTGGGCTTGAGCTTCCTCAGAACTTGTCCTTCTTCATCTTCTTCATCAAGATCCTCGTGCACTTTGGGGCCTTGTTCTTCTCAAAGAATGGAATACTCCCGGTATTCCACTTTGGTGCAGACTTGGCCTTGGGGGCAGCTTTGGGTGCTTCCTTGGGCTTGGATGTTGCAGCCCCTGATCTAATAGCATCACCCATAAGCTTTGGTGCCTTTGGAGCTGGTGCAGCTAGCTCTTCCTCTTCCATCATGGAAGGTTGACCAACAACTCTGGCCATGGTCTTCTTGACCCTTTCCTTTCCTTTTTCCCTTCTGCAGCAGCTGGTTCTTTGGGTTGGGTTTCCAAAGAAGCTTGTGTAGACACTGCTTTGGACATTGGTTGTCTCCCTGCAGGCCTTTTGGTCTTCATGCCTGGCTTTGCATTCTTTGCTGAGCCATATTCCTTCTTGAGCACCACTTTCTTGGAAGTTGCCTCATCTTCCTCAGCTTTGTAATCTTCATCCTCTGAATCTGAAGTTCTTTTCCTCCTTTGCCTAGTTGCAGCCTTAGGCAAATTGCTAGGAGTACTTCTGCTCCCTTCATCTGAAGTTGAGGGACTAGTGCCCTCACTCAAGTCCATCTGCTCTTCTGACCTGTTCTGGCTGTCACTTTGATCAGACATACCGCAAAAGCTGATCACGACCACGTGAAGAGTTATAGATGAGATAGAAAAGATGAGCATCACAAAATGCAGAGGTTTTACAAAAGAATGACTCAAAAGTTCAGTCTTAGTTTTCCACGAAAGCATTTCGGATCCACCGATTTTCAAACTGGTGATACCAAGCAGTTTTGGAACCTAAATCGATGATCTCGGTTGGACCGAGTTTCAGTTCGGTGGTACCGAGACTGCTAGGGTTTCACAGAATCCTCAAATCGGTTGCACCGATTAGTAATTCTCGGTCAGACCGAGAGTCACTAGTGCAATGGCATAAGCCAAATCGGTGAGACCGAGTTTTTCAACTCGGTAGGTCCGAGATGGTTTCGGCTGAAACCTAACCCTAAAAATTTGAATCACACCTAATCTATGAACTACTTTGGCTGGATAGAAGAGTTTCAATCGTGGCAAGAATCAATATGAAAACAATGTGCTAGGAATCAGACGTGGATAGCACAAAGATTAAGTCCATACCCTAACTTGGCGGTGGACTTGCTACGGTGGCAACGGCGGGGACGAAATCCATTGACGGCGGCGGAGACCAGCGACAGGAGGCTGCTGGCGACGAGGAGACGATCCGGAGACCACGATGGCAGAGCGAGCTGTTGCGCGGGCAAAGGGTTTCGGAGAAATTTCCAAAATTTTGCCCGTGGCTATATATAGCTCGACCACTTGGGTGTGAAAGTGGAACAACTCGATGGCACCGAGATGCATAACTGTTCGTTCAGCATAAAGAAATCGGTGAGACCGAAAACTTCAAATCGGTTGAACCGAGATTCAAAACTCAGATCAACTTGATGATCTCGGTAGGACCGAAATGGAAGGATCGGTCAGACCGAGAATCACTAAGAGGTTTTGGAAGTTTAAGTCTATGACTAATCGGGACTCCGAGTGCTCCTCACACGAGTGGTTCGAATCGACTTGATCAAATTTTGTTATGTAGCATGAATAGAGTTTGAGACGAGAAAAGCATAGATAGCTAAAGAAGGTTCTTAGGCATTCTGGTCCATCCACTTGGCACAAAGAAAAGAATCCAAACAAACAAAACAACAAGTGGATGTCCTTGAATGAGTAAAATATGCACCAACATGCTCACACAATAAGATGGCAATTGAAATATGTGGCAAAGCATGCACAACCAATTTTAGCATCTATCATAATTGGCGATGACTAGGTCATCTATATATGAGTATATTGACTTAGGAGTCAAATGAGAACACTTGATCATAGGTCATACTCATCGTTTAAGCTCAAGTGGGGTTACCACTTTTACATAATGCATTAATGTGTTCACACCATTAGAGTTGCTTTGACTCAATTCTTAGAGTTAAGCTCCCCCTAGATGTGAGATCCCCCCTTAGAGGGATGAACTAACCTTGGGTTTTGTCGATGATGACTTCATGTAGGTGTTGAAAATGTATATGCTCAATGTTGATGTAGATCATTTTGGAGCTATCCTTTGGAGTGAGTTGCACTTTCAACTTGCCTACATGGGTTAGTCCCACAAGGAACAAACAAGAATATCCATAGACATAGAGTGATGCACACACAAGATGATGTCCATTTTGGCTTTAGGTTTAGGTCATTTGTGGATGTGGGAAAGTAGTTCAATGAGTTATAATGAGTTGTTATGAATTACCAAAACCACCTAGGGATAGTTGCACTTGTTTTGGTAATTCATAAGAACATATAGCTCATTGAGCTAATGCTATTCCAAGACTATTGGTTCAGGAAAGCTCAATGAATGGCATGGCATGGATGATGAAAGTGGATCTCTCAAAATACTAAGGACAAAGGATTGGCTCAAGCTCAAAAGCTCAAGACTCTTCATTTTACATTTTAGTGATCCAAGATCATATTGAGTCTATAGGAAAAGCCAATACTATCAAGAAGGGATGAGGTGTTGCTTAATGAGCCTCTTGCTTCATGTGCTTAGTGATATGCTCCAAAACCCTCAACTACTTTCCCACATCCACAAATGACCTAAACCTAAAGCCAAAATCAGCCACACCGATTCTTTCTATCCGGCGCCACCGATTCCAAAAGTCATAGTCACTGCCACAAACCCTAAGCAAATCGGTCTTACCGATAGGGATCTCGGTCTCACCGAGATGGGGTTGCAATCTCTCTGCTTCCTTCAGAACGCTTCGGTCTAACCAAGTGAGCGATCGGTCCCACCGAGATTGCAATGTAAACTCTCTATTTCCTTTTGTAACATTTCGGTCTCACCGAAAGAGCAAATCAGTCCCACCGAAGTTTACCCGACCAACTCTCTCGAAAGCTTATTACCAAATCGGTCTCACCGAGTTTGTGTAATCGGTCCCACCGAGATTACGTTATGCCCTAACCCTAACCGAATTGGCCTCACCGAGATGCATGTCACCCCAATCAAAATCACTAACGGTCACTAGGTTTACTAAATCGGTCCGACCGAAGTTTAACGATTCGTCCCACCGAGTTTGGTAAATTGTGTGTAACGGTTAGATTTTGTGTGGAGGCTATATACCCCTCCACCTCCCTCTTCATTCGTGGAGAGAGCCATCGAATCTAACCTACACTTCCAACTTACCATTTCGAGAGAGAACCACCTACTCATATGTTGAGGCCAAGATATTCCATTCCTATCATATGAATCTTGATCTCTAGCCTTCCCCAAGTTGCTTTCCACTCAAATCTTCTTTCCACCAGATCCAAAACCTATGAGAGAGAGTTGAGTGTTGGGGAGACTATCATTTGAAGCACAAGAGCAAGGAGTTCATCATCAACGCACCATTTGTTACTTCTTGGAGAGTGGTGTCTCCTAGATTGGCTAGGTGTTACTTGGGAGCCTCCGACAAGATTGTGGAGTTGAACCAAGGAGTTTGTAAGGGCAAGGAGATTGCCTACTTCGTGAAGATCTACCGCTAGTGAGGCAAGTCCTTCATGGGCGACGGCCATGGTGAGATAGACAAGGTTGCTTCTTCGTGGACCCTTCGTGGGTGGAGCCCTCCGTGGACTCACGCAGCCGTTACCCTTCGTGGGTTGGAGTCTCCATCAACGTGGATGTACGATAGCACCACCTATCGGAACCACGCCAAAAACATCCGTGTCTCCAATTGCGTTTGAATCCTCCAAACCCTTCCCTTTACTTTCTTGCAAGTTGCATGCTTTAATTTCCGCTGCCTATACTCTCTTTGCATGCTTGCTTGAATCGTGTGATGATTGCTTGAATTGTCCTAAAATAGCTAAAATCTGCCAAACTATAAAATTGGGAAAAGGTTAAGGTTTTATTGGTCAAGTAGTCTAATCACCCCCCTTCTAGACATACTTCAAGGTCCTACAAGTGGTATCAGAGCTTTGGTCTCCCTTTGCTTTGATTTCCATAGCTTTTGGTGGTCATAGCCTTGGTTTCACAACCTAGGAGAGTATGGCGTCTAGTGAGGGAAATTATCACAAATGCATGAGACAAATGCAAAAACTCAGAAAAGAACACAGGAGAACTTCATCTAGAGATGGTCGGTGACAAATTCACCTATGTTAGAGTATATTGACTTAGGAGTCAAGTGAGATCACTTGATCATAGGCCATACTATCGCTTAAGCTCAAAATGGGGTTGCCATTTTCGCTTACATCTTGATGTATTCACATCTTGTCGAGTTGCTTTAACTCATGACTCGGAGTAAAGCTTCTCTAAGATGGAATAACATACCTTGGTTGGTGGTGGTGTCCATGTAGTTGAACTTGCGTGGGTTGCTCAAGGTTGATGTAGCTCATCAAGAATTTGGAGCACCACTTGGAATTTGAGTCCATCTACCTACATGTGTTAGTTCTTGCAAGGGAGAGCACTTGTATATCCAAAAATGACAATCATGAAACTCAACATAGAATTTGTCAAAGGATATGTTTGAATGGTTTCGTGCTTCCTTGTCTTCAACCACCTTGTGTAGAGACTTGGTGATGTAGAGATTGCTCAAGATATGAGTAGGTTTCAACCTCATGGAATTTGATTCAACCAAGTACCTACATGGGTTAGATAACATGCAAGATACAAATATATCCAAGACATAAGTTTTTCATCATAATAGAAATATCAAGGATTAGTCATAAGCTCATGTTTTGCATGTATCCAATGGAGTTTCTACTCCAAGTTTGAAGCATCAATGATGTTCAATTCTCCTCTTAACCTGCAAAACACTTTCTCATCAAGAGGTTTAGTGAATATATCCGCTAATTGCTTTTCAGTGCGAACATGCTTAAGATCAATGTCACCCTTAGCAACATGATCTTGAATGAAATGATGACGAACTTCAATATGCTTAGTTCGAGAATGTTGCACGGGATTATGACCAATTTTGATAGCACTTTCATTATCACAAAGCAATGGAACATGTCTCACATATATCCCATAATCTTTAAGAGTTTGGGTCATCCAAAGTAATTGAGCACAACATGAACCAGCGGAAATATATTCAGCTTCATGGTGGATAAGGATACCGAGTTTTGTTTCTTGGAGGACCAAGACACAAGAGATCTACCAAGAAATTGACAAGTACCCGAAGTGGACTTTCTATCAACCTTGTCTCCGGCATAGTCCGAGTCGGAATAGCCAACAAGATTGAAAGAGGCCCTCTTAGGATACCAAATGCCAAAATTTGGTGTATGGATTAAGTATCTCACTATCCTTTTCACGGCCTTAAGATGACATTCTTTAGGGGCAGCTTGATATCGTGCACACATGCACACACTTAGCATAATATCGGGACGTGAAGCACATAGATATAACAATGAACCAATCATAGAGCGATAAACCTTTTGATCAACCGATTCACCATCTTTGGTTAAGTCAAGATTTCCACTAGTAGGCATGGGTGTAGTCATACCTTTGCATTCTTGCATATTGAACTTCTTGAATAAGTCCTTGGTGTACTTTGTTTGCGAGACAAAAGTACCTTCCTTAGTTTTCTTGATTTGCAAACCAAGAAAGAATTTGAGTTCACTCATCATAGACATCTCAAACTTCTCCAACATTAGCTTCCCAAACTTTTCACTAAAATGAGGGTTAGTTGAACCAAATATAATATCATCAACATAAATTTGGCACACAAAGAGTTCACCATTAACCCTTTTAGTAAAAAGAGTATAATCAATTTTCCCAATTTCAAAGCCTTTTTCAATAAGGAACTTGGTCAAGCATTTATACCATGCTCTAGGAGCTTGTTTAAGTCCATAAAGAGCTTTGTGAAGTTTGTAAACATGATTGGGTTTCTTAGGATTGACAAAGCCGGGAGGTTGTTTAACATAAACTTCCTCCTCTATTTCACCATTTAGAAAAGCACTTTTAATGTCTCACCATAGTCCATACCTTCGACTTGTGTGTAGCCTTGGGCGACGAGACATGCTTTGTTGCGAACTACTTGTCCATCTTCATCTTGCTTGTTGCGAAACACCCATTTGGTACCGATGATGTTGTGGTTGTTGTCGAGCTTCTCAACCAATGTCCAAACTTGGTTCCTCTCAAAGTTGTGTAGATCTTCATGCATAGCATTTATCCAATCCGGATCTTCCAATGCTTCTTCGGCCTTCATAGGTTCAATGCTAGAGACGAAAGAATAGTTTTCACAAAAGTTAGCTAAACGAGTTTTAGAGCGAGTGATTCTCCCGGTTTGAATATCATTGTAGATTTGCTCGACGGGATGGTCTTTAGCAATTCTTGCTCGAACTCGTGAAAACTTTTGCTTGGGTCTTCATTGAACATCTTCTTCATCTTGTTCTTCTTCTTGGCCTTCTTCATTGTTGGTGTTGGCGTTCTCTTGTCGTGGTGGAGAAGGAGGTTGTTGACGTTCATCTTTATGCACTTCCTCGTTTTCTTCATCTTGGTGTGTCCCACTTGTGGATGCTTCCGTATCAACTCTTGGTGCACCTTGTCGTGAAGTAGAAGCTTCCACTTGGACGGACGAGGTACTCTCCTTCACCTCCGTTGGACGGACCTTTCCAATAGACAAGTCTTGGATTGCTTCCGAAGGATCTTTGTCTCCTACATCAATTGGCAATTGCTCTACTTATGAGCCGTTAGATTCATCAAACTTCACATCTACCGTCTCTTCAACCTTTCGGGTGAAATTGTTGTAGACACGGTAAGTGTGAGAGTTTGAGCCATAACCTAGTAGGAAACCTTCATGAGACTTAGGAGCAAATTTAGAACGACGATGCTTATCAAGAATGTAGCACTTTGAGCCGAATACTCGAAAGTATCCAACTTGGGGTTTGTTACCGGTGAGGAGCTCGTATGCCGTCTTGCCGAGTAGCTTGTGAAGATACAAGCGATTTGTTGCATGACAAGCTATCTCCACGGCTTCTGCCCAAAAGTGCTTCGGCATCTTGTACTCATCAAGCATCGTTCTCGCCATTTCGATGAGCGTCCGGTTCTTCCTCTCAACAACTCCATTTTGTTGAGGTGTGTACGTAGCCGAGAACTCGTGTGAAATCCCTTCGTCATCAAGAAAGGTGTCCACATTTGCGTTCTTGAACTCCGCTCCATTGTCGCTGCGAACCTTCTTGATCTTCACTTCAAATTGGTTTTGGGCCTTCCTAGCGAAGTTTTTGAAGATCTTTTGGACCTGCGATTTATCATCGAGAAAGAACACCCACGTAAATCTGGAAAAATCATCAACTATAACTAGACCAAAGGAATTTCCACCGAGACTCTTGTAAGAGTTGGGACCAAAGAGATCCATGTGAAGTAGCTCGAGTGGCCTCTTCGTGGTCATGATGTTCTTCACGGATGCCTTCCTCCAACCTGTTTACCTTCTTGACAAGCAATCGCAAAGTCTATCCTTATCAAATATGACATCATTAACTCCAAGGATATGATTCCCTTAATAAGCTTGTCAAGGTTTCGTGATACCAACATGACCTAATCGCTATGCCATAACCAGCCTTTTGAGGATTTAGCAATGAAGCAAGTTTTAGGTTGAGCCTTTTTAGTGAAATCAACAATGTATAGATCACCTCTACGCACGCCAGTAAAGACCATTTTATGATTATCTCGACGAAACACTTGGCAATCTACTTTAGTAAATAGAACATTGAAACCTAAACCAGTAAGTCTAGATACTGAAAGTAAGTTGTAACCAAGAGATTCAACGAGCATAACATTTTGTATGGAGCTATCATGTAATATGGCCACCTTACCGAGGCCAACCACCTTACCCTTTGAGTTGTCACCGAAAGTGACATACTTTCGAGGACTATCATTATCAGCAAGCTCATGAAACATGTCTTTATCTCCGGTCATGTGATCGGTACATCCACTATCAAGAACCCATTCCTTTCCTCCTGACATATATCCCCGAAGATTTGCCATAAGACCAAAATGTCTCATTGCATCATCAAGATCGAAGTCACTATCATCATCCTCATCATAGTATCCATGTTCAACATCGTCATGTGGTGGATCAAATCCTAGAGAGGGTGATTCATTAGAATGAGTTTGACAATAATCTTGTCTATGAATTCTTATAGCTTCGGAAATAATGTCACTAATAATACCAACATTTCCTTTGGCACGCATAAGGTTTGTAAGCTCAAATAGACGATCACCAAACATAGGATCACTAGTGTTCATCTTACTCAAGGCAATAGATTTATAGAGAATCTCATCTAGAGTTTTCAAGGAATAATTTGGAAAGTGTTCCTCAAGAAACTTCCATATAGTGTAGGCACACTCAAAAGTAGGCAAGATTCTAATCAAGTTTCTAGGCAAGCCTCTAGTGATAAGATTAACAGTTCTAAGGTTCCTAGTCATGTCAATAGATTCATCAAGGGTAGGATGCATAGGATCAACATAAGGTGCACAAGGTCTAGCAATGTACTTGTTAAAATGATATTGATTGAAAATAACAAGCATCTCATTTTTCCACTCATGAAAATACTCTCCATCAAGAATAGGCACTCTATGACTAAGACTCCCCAAAGTAGACTCATCCATCTTCCTCCAATGGTGATTAAACCAAGGCAATGGAGACCAAATCTCTGATACCACTTGTAGGACCTTGATAAGAGGTGTCTAGAGGGGGGTGATTAGACACTAAGTACCAAAGTTGCAGTTTTTAAGTTTCTTTAAAGTTTGAGTGGAGTTTAGGCACAAGTTTAACATTCACAACATATAGCAAGCAAGCATGCAAAGAGTATATGAGCAGGGGAAAATAAAGCATGCAACTTGCAAGAATGTAAAGGGAAAGGATTGGAGGATTCAAATGCAATTTGGAGACACGGATGTTTTTGGCGTGGTTTCGATAGGTGGTGCTATCGTACATCCACGTTGATGGAGACTTCAACCAACGAAGGGTAACGGTTGCGCGAGTCCACGGAGGGCTCCACCCACGAAGGGTCCACGAAGAAGCAACCTTGTCTATCCCACCATGGCCGTCGCCCACGAAGGACTTGCCTCACTAGCGGTAGATCTTCACGAAGTAGGCGATCTCCTTGCCCTTACAAACTCCTTGGTTCAACTCCACAATCTTGTTGGAGGCTCCCAAGTGACACCTAGCCAATCTAGGAGACACCACTCTCCAAGAAGTAACAAATGGTGTGTTGATGATGAACTCCTTGCTCTTGTGCTTCAAATGATAGTCTCCCCAACACTCAACTCTCTCTCATAGGATTTGGATCTGTGGAAAGAGGATTTGAGTGGAAAGCAACTTGGGAAGGCTAGAGATCAAGATTCATATGATAGGAATGGAATATCTTGGCCTCAACACATGAGTAGGTAGTTCTCTCTCGAAATAGGATGTTGGAAGTGTAGGTTCAGTCTGATGGCTCTCTCCACGAATGAAGAGGAGGTGGAGGGTATATATAGCCTCCACAAAAATCTAACTGCTACACACATCTACCAAACTCGGTGGGACCGAATCGTTAAACTCGGTTAGACCGATTTAGCAAATAATGTGCCCGTTAGGGTTTTCGATGGGACCGAATGCAACTCTGGGACCGATTCGGTTAGGGTTAGGGCATAATGTAATCTCGGTAAGACCGACACACAAACTCGGTGGGACCGATTTTGGTAATAAGCTTTCCAGAGAGTTGGTCAGGCAAACTCGGTTTGACCGATTATCAAACTCGGTGGAACCGATTTTGATAATAAGTTAACCAGAGAGTTTGCATTGTAATCTCGGTAGTACCGATTGCTCAAACTCGGTGAGACCGATTTTGATAATGGACATACAGAGAGAGATTACAATCCCATCTCGGTGAGACCGAGATCCCTATCGGTGAGACCGATTTGCCTAGGGTTTGTGGCAGTGGCTAAGACATCCAAACTCGGTGGCGCCCAATAGAAAGAATCAGCAATGAGTTTGACTTTAGGTTTAGGACAAATGTGTGGAAGTGGGAAAGTAGTTGAGGGTATTTGGAGCATATCACTAAGCACTTTGAAGCAAGAGGCTCATTAAGCAACACCTCATTCCTCCTTGATAGTACTGGCTTTTCCTATAGACTCAATGTGATCCTGGATCACTAAAATGTAAAATGAAGAGTCTTGAGCTTGAAGCTTGAGCCAATCCTTTGTCCTTTGCATCTTGAAGGAGTTCCCACATCCTTTAGTCCATGCCACTCCATTGTTGAACTTATCTGAAACATACTAGATAAAAGTGTTAGTCCAATAGGTGATATGTTGTCATTAATTACCAAAACCACCTAGGGAGCACTTGTGCTTTCAGCAGGCCCCTTGCTGGCCTCCTCGGCAGTGGCCTTGCCGGCCTCTCCGACAGGCCCCTTGGTGGCCTCTTCGGCGGCGGCCTTGGCGGCCTCCTCGGCGGCAATCTTGTCGGCCTCAGCCTCGGCGTCCTTGGTGACCTCTTCGATCACAGTGTCAATATCCTCCCGGTCCGCCGAGGAAGGGTCTGGATACCAAGAAGGGGAATAAGACAGGGGAAAGGTCAAGGTTAAAAAAGGAGAAGAAAGAATAGGGATGGGAAGCAAGCAACTCACCCGCACCAGGCTGGGAAGAAGTGGCGCCCTCCCCGCCAACATTCGTTGTCGGGGGAGAACCATCGGCACCCAATCTCGCCTCCTCTTCCTCCATATGTGTGGCCTCGGTGGTGGATGCCCTTTCCGGGGACGCCCCTTTGGGCGGTGTAGTCGAGGGTGCGGCGTGTTGAGTGTGGCCCTCAGCGACTCCTCCTGCGAACCCGAGAAGGTCAGCATCAAGAATTCACACCCCCAATGTTCATCAGTGGAGGAGTGAGTGATGATCTCACGTTGCGGCCTGAAGCGGGGGCTATGTCGGGGGCTGCTGTCCGGGCTGCTATCCACCAACACCGGCGTGCGCGAAGTACCCGCCGGGGGCCCGTCGCCCGTCGAGGCCTTGGTCCTCTTCGCCACCCTCTGAGCCAGTGTCTCCGCGTCCCTGTCAAGACAACATCAAGTCAAATGAGGATACGCAGGCGTAAGGTCAGGAGGTGGTAGGGGCGAAATACTTACTCGTTCTCCACCTCCTCCTCCACTGACTTCCTCTTCCTCTTCGGGCTAAAAGACCCGAGGTCGAATTCGGCCTCCAAGATGATGTCCGAAGGAGGACGAGAAGGTGATGGGGTCCAGTGCCGCTTGGATGAGGAGGAAGCAGCTGCTGTGCTCTTCACCACCGCGGCCTTCACCGCCTTCTTTGCCGTCGCGGCCTTCATCGCCCTCTTCTGGCGCACGAGCTCCTCCGGGGCCGGCTGCCACAACATAGTCCTGCCAGGCCGAACCGGCTTGCCAGAGCTGGCTCGCGTAGGACGCGCTGCCTTCCCGCAGCCGGGGGGTCGTACGCCTTGACCTCCTCTTCGGACGACTTGTCGCCCGCATCTTCAACAAGGGGGACCTCAGCGCCGGCGCCGCTGGCCTCCCCGGCAGACTCCGCCCACTGGGCGAGCTCCTTCTCTTCTGCGTCCGTGTCGGCCTCGTCCTCCATGGCGCCAACACTGCCGACCTCCCTGGCAAGCGCCGCCTCCGCCGCTCTGGCGGCGATGTAGTCCAGCTCCGCCTTGGTGGTGTCCTGGATGAGCAGCGGCTCGTCACGGACATAGCTCTCTGACAAAGTGTCGAAAAACTCCTGCACCTTCTCCGTTGGCGGCTCAGCCCAGGCCGGGTCAAGGTCATGCGCATTGAAGTCCGGCGTCATAGCGATGATGGCGGACTAGCGAGAGTTGTTGCTCAGCGGGACCACTCCCGCCGGCAACCCAAACAGGGGCCCCTTGACGACCTTGCCGGCCTTCGCGGCCCTGCCGGTCTTCTCAGCCCTGCCGTCGCCGTCCACATCGAGCTGAAAGAGCCTTTGACAGAAATGGGCGTGCCTCATCACCGTGAAGTTGTGCTTCAGGCCAGGTCGGAGCCTCATGATGTCGGCCGCGTTCCTAAAATCCCAAGCCGGCCTCCCCTTGTTGTGCAGCGGGGCGATTCGGCGACAGATGAAGTCGGCCCTGATCATCTTGAGGGTGAGCCCGGCCATGGTGAGGTGATGGATCCTGGTGGTGGCGACCGTGAGTTTCTCGTCGTTGGTGTCGAGGTCGCTCCAGTCCCTGCGGCGGGTCGGCGGGCTCTGACGAACTTGGCAGAACTCCTGAGGATCCTTCTCCTCCGATCCAGCACCACCGGCTCCGCCAGTCCTCCCACCTCTCCTTCTAGGCACCCTCCAGATACGTGCCCTTCTCCTGGGTCCTCGGGATCTAGGTGATGCAGCCGGAGATGGCGCCCCCTGGCTAGAGGCGAGGGGAGAAGTAGTGGCGGAAGAGCGCCGTGCTAGGGAGCACCCCGGCAAAGCCCTCGCAGAGATGGGCCAAGAAAGCCATGCACGCCACGGCATTCGGCATAAGATCCAGAAGATGGAAGCCATAGGTGTGCATGACATCATTGAAGAAGTCAGAGAAAGGGGGACAGAGCCTGCAGGAGAAGAAATAGACGAAGAAGGGGTACCGATTTGGGCCGGCCTTGGCGAAATCGGCGAGGACGACGCGTGTGGAAGGGTGCCCCATCGTTTTCCTTCCCCACAGGGGCAAGAAGTAGTTCTTGAGGTGGACCACATCGACCGTCGAAGGGAAGTAGGTGAGTTGCGTCCGCCGCACCACCAACTCGCTCTCCGACGCCTCCCTCTCCCCGGTGTCCTTGGCCGCTCACTTGCCCTTGCTGGTTTTGGGTGCCATGGCGGCTGGGAGAGGGCGAAGAATCAAGAACAATGGGGGCGCAACGGTGGCGAGCAGAGGCGAGAGCTTTGAATCTTTTGCCCGAGAAAGAAGAGGGCAACGGCGGTTCCGAGATTGGAAAAGGCACAGAGAGTAAATGAGCAGTGGGCTTGCGGTTTTTCCTTTTTATGGGGAAGGCGTGAGCCGCCTCTTTACCATGATGTGACGCATGCGTGCAGCGGCCACCCCACGCACGACCCCCATGTCACGCATTCAACGCGGGCCGTGGGGAAGCGCAACGAGCAAGGGAGTAACTGCAGTAAAAACTCCGCCGCGCGCGCGCCCGCGTACCGTTCTAGGCCTGGCCCAATAATGCCCCGCGCTTATATGTGGCCCAGGCCCGGGGGCTCCTATCAGTGTACAAAAGTAGGGGTCCCTTACTTTTTGTAACCCTTTACTTGTGCGCGGGCAGTCGCAACCCCACGCCTGTGGCCACGCTTGGCGGGGCAGAAGAAGCAAAGATTACCAGAGCCATGCTCAAGACCAGAAGCATGAAGAGTTGAGGGGCGAGGTGAAACTCCCCCGGCAAGGTCCTTACCGGGGCGGCCTTCACGGCCCCAGCAAGAACCTTGCCGGGGCAACTTGCCCAACGCCAGCAGGGCTGCCACCCTTGAGCCTAAGAGTTCCGACGTCCACAACCACATTGGAACCAAGGCTCGGGAGGCGCCTCCGTGGTGGCATGCAGAACTTTGTGAAGACCAAGAACATACAAGACTAGATGATAATCAAAAGACGAAGGTCCTCGGCAAGATCCTTGCCGAGGATACCCACAAGACCCCCCGGCAAGACCCTTGCCGGGGACGCCCACGACGCTGTGGCAGGACCCTTGCTGGGGCCCCGGCAAGACTCTTGCCGAAGACATCCACGGGGCCGCGGCTAGGCCCACACCCGCCAAGGCTCCACCGCCGTTCCCACACAGCTGCCAGCCCACCAACTAGGCAGGCACCTGTGTGGCGACATGCAGCTTCCAGGGCAACTCAGCAAGCACCTGCGTGGTGGCATGCAGATCTTCGTGAAGACTCTGCCACCGCACCAACTCAGCGTCCAGCCAGCCAGCGTGGCACTACACGCCTCGTCAGCTCGGACGCGGGTCGGAGCGAGACGAGGCGGGGACAGGTGGGACGAGCTTCCTTGCCGTCCCCAATAAAGCGAGAAGGGCACGTCGGCAGCGCATTAAATGCATTTGTCCTACGGTGCCAGGAGATAGACTCGACTACTGTACAACTTTCCACCTCCTGTGTGCCACTGTGGCAGCCCCTTTTGACTATAAAAGGAGGCCCGCGGCGTATTGAGAGAGGATTCAGACTTTTTGGACCCGGCACGCTTTGCAGTCCAAGAGCACCAGATAAACACAAGCTAGCAGGAGTAGGGTATTACGCATCGCTTGTGGATCGAACCTGGATAAATCCCTCGTGTTGAACCCTTAAACCCGCTCTTTCCACAGCCCGCGCCCGCCGATCGTAGAAGGGATTCCCCATGATCCCATAGGTGTTGTTCCCACCGACAGCTAGAAAATAAAATAAGCTAGCATGGATAGTACAATGAAAAAGTATGAGCACCGATAACTGGCATGAGTGTGTGAACATGAATATAACATCGGTGAGAAATACGTACTCCCCCAAGCTTAGGCTTTTGCCCTAAGTTGGTCTAGGGCCACTTCTGGCCGTGAGGATATCCAAAGTTGTAGCTGGGGTCGTACCGAGATGCAGCGGCTACTGCCTGACGAGCTGCCTCCATCCTCCTTTCATACTGGTTTGCCTCCTCCCTGGTTATAACATATCTCCTTTTTGCCTAAAAGTCTAAGAAAGTAGGGGCAGGGAGAGCAACATGGACAGTGCGACGTCTGTCGAAGATTAGTCGGTACTTGAGGAACTGTTCATTCATCTCAACAAACTGATGGCGGACCATAGCGTTATAATCTAGATAAGCAGGGGGTAACTCCAAATCATTTCTACGTATGAGTATATCAAGATAATTAGCTACACGAGTTGCATAAATTCCACCAAACAAATCTCCACTTGTACCATTATGATGCAACCTTCATGCAACAATAGCCCCCAAGTTATATTGTCTATCACCTGATACCGCAGTTTTGAGGACACAAAGATCTGGAACGCACATGTGACAAGCTTCATCTTTACAGTTAATGCATCTATCTATAAAGAGAGCAAAATAATGTACGGAAGGAAAATGAATGCTTCCTATGGTAACTTGTGTGATTTCTCTAGATTCCCCCACAGTGATACTAGCAAGAAAGTCTTTATATTCAGATTTGCGAGGTTCACTAACATTGCCCCACTGCGGGAGTTTACAAGCATTATTAAAATCTTCTAAATCCATGGTATATGATTTATCATAAAGATCAAATAAAACAGTGTGAGAATTGCGTGAGGATGTAAATTTAAACCTTCTCACAAAGGAATCAGTTAGGTAGTGGTATTGCGGGCACTTATCTGACACGAAGCCCTCAAGATCAACATTACGCACATACGCGTCAAATTCTTCCTTGATGCCTGCCCGGACCATAAACTCCTCCGACGGCCATTCGCAAGGCCGCACTTGAGCTTCCCTCGCTGGTTCGTCGCCCAGATCACATATCGCGAGCCTTGGGCCTTGGTTCCTTGAGGAACCACCTTGGTATATTTTCCTAAACATATTTCTTCCTCTGAAAAATTTCTGAAATTTTTAGACTCAAAAATAAAAGTGAATCAAACTCAACAAGATTGATAGAAATTACTCCCACAAGTGCCTAGAAGCTATATCATGCATTAGAACTACTTGGGGCCATATAAATTTGACATGCAAGCTCAAGAACAGGGTCACCTAACCAGCAAAAATTTGCAATAAATAAAGCACTAGAACAAAAACTAATTGGACCATTGGAGGAGTCACATACCAAAGAACAATCCCCCAAAACAGCTTTGTGAATGGAGCTTTGAGCAAGGAGATCGAAAATGACATCAAGATGAGCTAGAACACGGGTTTGAGCTATGGGAGGATTTTTTTCTGGAGGAAGACGAAGTGAGTGGGTGCAAGAATAAGTGGAGGAGGTCCACATGGGGTCCATGAGGCAGGGGGCGTGCCCCAGGGGGGTGGGCGCTCCCTGGACCCTCGTGGCCAGGTGGTGGCCCCTCCTGGTGTGTTCTGAGTGCCAGATATTCTTAAATATTCTACAAAAAATCATATTTCATTTTCAGGACGTTTGGAGAACTTTTATTTCCAGGGTATTTTTATTGCAAGGATAATTCAGAAAACAGACAAAAAAAATACTATTTTTGCTTTACTTAATCTAAATAACAGAAAGTAAAAGGAGGGTACAGAGAGTTGTGCTTTCTAATTTCATCCATCTCATGCTCATCAAAAGGAATCCACTAACAAGGTTGGTCAAGTCTTGTTAACAAACTCTTTCTGAATCGCATGAACCCGGAGAATTTTTAAATAACACTAATTTACCTCAACAGGGATATGAATGTCCCCAACAATAAGAATATCATATTTCTTCTTGACAGTAGGAAGAGGAAATTCAAAACCTCCAATAATAATCATTGAATTTTTTCCAATAGAATTGATATTGTGGACTTGAGGTTGTTTCCTTGGAAAGTGTACCGTATGCTCACTACCATTAACATGAAAAGTGACATTGCCTTTGTTGCAATCAATAACAGCCCCTGCAGTATTCAAAAAGGGTCTACCAAGAATAATGGACATACTATTGTCCTCGGGAATATCAAGAATAACAAAGTTTGTTAAAATAGTAACGTTTGCAACCACAATAGGCACATCCTTACAAATACCGACATGTATAGCAGTTGATTTATTGGCCATTTGCAAAGATATTTCAGTAGGTGTCAACTTATTCAAATCAAGTCTACGATATAAAGAGAGAGGCATAACACTAACACCGGCTCCAAGATCACATAAAGCAGTTTTAACATAGTTTCTTTTAATAGAGCATGGTATAGTTGGTACTCCTGGATCTCCTAGTTTCTCAGGTATTCCACCTATAAAAGTATAATTAGCAAGCATGGTGGAAATTTCAGCTTCCGTTATCTTTCTTTTATTTGTAACAATTTATTTCATATACTTAGCATAAGGATTCATTTTAAGCATATCAGTCAAACGCATACGCAAAACGATAGGTCTAATCATTTTAGCAAAGCGCTCAAAATCCTCATCATCCTTTTTCTTGGATGGTTTAGGAGGAAAAGGCATGGGTTTCTGAACCCATGGTTCTCTTTCTTTACTGTGTTTCCTAGCAATGAAGTCTCTCTTATCATAACGTTGATTCTTTGATTGTGGGTTATCAAGATCAACAGCAGGTTCAATCTCTACATCATTGTCATTGCTAGGTTGAGCATCATCATTAATATTATCACTAGGTTCATGTTCATTACCAGATTGTGTTTCAGCATCAGAAATAGAAATATCATTGGGATTCTTAGGTGTGTCAACAACAGGTTCACTAGAAGCATGCAAAGTCCTATCTTTTTTCTTTTTTCTTCTTTTTAGAAGGACTAGGTGCATCAACATTAGTTCTCTGAGAATCTTGCTCAATTCTCTTTGGGTGGCCCTCAGGATACAAAGGTTCCTGAGACATTCTACCCCCTCTAGTCACAACTCTAACAGCATTATCATTTTTTTATTATTTAATTCATTGAGCAAATCATTTTGAGGCTTAAGCACTTGTTCTACTTGAGTGGTAACCATAGAAGCATGTTTACTAATAAGTTTAAGTTCACTTTTAACTCTATACATATAATCACTCAAGTGTTCAATCATATAAGCATTATGTTTCAATTGTCTACCAAGATAAGCATTGAAGTTTTCTTGTTTAACAATAAAATTATCAAACTCATCTAAGCATTGGCTAGCAGACTTATAACGAGGAATATCACCTTCATCAAATCTATAGAGATAATTTACCTTTACTACCTGTGTCAGGTTATCAAGACCATGTATTTCTTCAATAGGTGGTAAATTCTTGACATTTTCAGCTTTAATACCCTTTTCTTTCATAGATTTATTTGCCTCTTGCATATCTTCAGGACTGAGAAATAGAATACCCCTTTTCTTCGGAGTTGGCTTAGGAGTTGGTTCAAGAAGTGTCAAATTATTATCATTACTCAACATATTATTCAATAGCAATTCAGCTTGATCAACAGTTCTTTCCCTGAAAACACAACCAGCACAACTATCCAGGTGGTCTCCGGAAGCATCGGTTAGTCCATTATAAAAGATATCAAGTATTTCATTTTCTTGAGAGGATGATCAGGCAAAGCATTAAGTAATTGGAGAAGCCTCCCCCAAGCTTGTGGGAGACTCTATTCTTCAGTTTGCACAAAATTGTATATTTCCCTTAAGGCATCTTTTCTTATGAGCGGGGAAATATTTAGCAGAGAAGTAGTAAATCATATCCTGGGGACTACGCACACAACCAGGACTAAGAGAATTAAACCATGTTTTAGCATCACCCTTTAATGAGAACGAAAATAACTTAAGGATATAGTATCAACGAATTTTTTCCTCATGAGTAAATAGGGTGGCTATATCATTTAATTTAGTAAGATGTGCCACAACAGTTTCAGATTCATAGCCATAAAAAGGATCAGATTCAACCAAAGTAACTAACTCATGGTCGACAGAGAAATCATAATCCTCATCAGAAATACAGATAGATGAAGTAGCAAAAGCAGGGTCATATTTCATTCTAGATTTCAGAGATTTTTCTTTTAGCTTAGCTAACAATTTCTTAAGATCATAACTATCTTTGCAAGCAAAAAGGTCTCTAGCAGTTTCTTCATCCATAACATAACCCTCAGGTACATCAGGCAATTCATATCTAGGGGGAGAATCTTCATCTCACTTTCATCAATATTATCAGTTTCAATAATTTTATTCTCTCTTACCCTAGCAAGTTGTTCATCAAGAAATTCACCTAATGGCACAAGATTATCAAGCATAGAAGTAGTTTCATCATAAGTATCATGCAAAGCGTATGGCATCATCAATAACATGCGACATATCGTAATCAATAGCGAGGAGTAGGTGTCACAAGTTTACTCATAATGTAAGGTGAATCAAGTGCAGAGCTAGATGGCAGGTTTTACCTCCCCTCGTAGTTGAGGGATAAATCTTGGTTTTTTCGTATTTCAAGTTCCTCATAGTGATCAACAGATATAAATTCCAAGTGACTCAAAAAATAGAGCTATGCTCCCCGGCAACGGCGCCAGAAAATAGTCTTGATAACCCACAAGTATAGGGGATCGCAACAGTTTGAAGGAAATATGCCCTAGAGGCAATAATAAAGTTATTATCTATTTCCTTATATTATGATAAATGTTTATTATTCATGCTAGAATTGTATTAACCGGAAACATAATACATGTGTGAATACATAAACAAACAAGATGTCACTAGTATGCCTCTACTTGACTAGCTCGTTAATCAAGATGGTTATGTTTCCTAACCATAGACATGAGTTGTCATTTGATTAACGGATCACATCATTAGGAGAATGATGTGATTGACTTGACCCATTCCGTTAGCTTAGCACTTGATCGCTTAGTATGTTGATATTGCTTTCTTAATGACTTATACAAAGTTCCTCGCAACTATGAGATTATGCAACTCCGCTTACGGAGGAACACTTTGTGTGCTACCAAACGTCACAACGAATCGGGTGATTATAAAGGTACTCTACAGGTGTCTCCAAAAGTATATGTTGAGTTGGCATAATTCGAGATTAGGTTTTGTCACTCCGATTGCTCTGGGAGAGGTATCTCGGGCCTTCTCGGTAATACTCATCACCTAAGCCTTGCAAGCATTGTAACTAATGAGTTAGTTATGAAATGATGTATTACGAATCGAGTAAAGAGACTTGCGGTAACGAGATTGAACTAGGTATTGGATACCGACGATCGAATCTCGGGCAAGTAACATACCGATGACAAAGGGAACAATGTATGTTGTTATGCGGTTTGACCGATAAAGATCTTCATAGAAAATGTAGGAACCAATATGAACATCCAGGTTCCGCTATTGGTTATTGACCGAGAATAGTTCTAGGTCATGTCTACATAGTTCTCGAACCCGTAGGGTCCGCACGCTTAATGTTACGATGACAGTTTATTATGAGTTTATAAGTTTTGATGTACCGAAGTTTGTTCGGAGTCCCGGATGTGATCACGGACATGACGAGGAGTCTCGAAATGGTCGAGACATAAAGATCGATATATTGGAAGCCTATGTTTGGACTTGGAAAGGTTCCGGTGAAATCGATTTTACCGAACACCGGGTTACTGGAACCTCCCGGGGTCAATAGGCCTTAATGGGCCATAAGGGAGACGAGGAGGGCCGGCCAGGGCAGGCCGCGCGCCCCCTCCCCCCCTAGTCCGAATAGGATAAGGAGAGGGGGGCGGCGCCCTTCTTCCTCCCCCCTCCCCCAAGTCCTAATCCAACTAGGAAGGGGGAGTCCTACTCCTGTGGGAGTAGGACTCCTCGGCGTGCCTCCTCCTAGGGCCGGCCGCACCCCCCCCTTGATCCTTTATATACGGGGGCAGGGGACACCCCATGACACAAGTTGATCTACGGATCGTTCCTTAGCCGTGCAGCGGTGCCCCTCCACCATATTCCACTTCGTCATATCGTTGCGGAGCTTAGGCGAAGCCCTGCGCCGTAAAGTCATATCGTCATGAGCTTAGGCGAAGCCCCGCGTCGGTGGAGCATCATCATCGCCACCACGCCGTCGTCGACGAAACTCATCCCGACGCTTTGCTGGATCGGAGCCCGGGATCGCCATCGAGCTGAACGTGTGCTGAACTCGGAGGTGCCGTATGCTCGGTACTTGGATCGGTCGGATTTGTGAAGACATACGACTACATCAACCGCGTTTTATAACGCTTCCGCTTACGGTCTCACGAGGGCGTGGACATACACTCTCCCTCTCGTTGCTATGCCATCACCATGATCTTGCGTGTGCGTAGGAAATTTTTGAAATTACTACGCTCCCCAACAAGGGCATCCGAGCCTGGTTTTATGCGTTGATGTCATATGCACAAGTAGAACACAAGTGAGTTGTGGGCGATATAAGTCATACCGCTTACCAGATGTCATACTTTGGTTCAGCGGTATTGTGAGATGAAGCGCCCGGACCGACATTACGCGACGCTTACGCGAGACTGGTTTCACCGCTCGAGCACTCGTTGCTTAAAGGTGACCGCGGGTGTCTGCTTTCTCTCACTTTAGTTGAACTGAGTGTGGCTACGCCCGGTCCTTGCGAAGGTTAAAACAGCATCAACTTGACAAACTATCGCTGTGGTTTTGATGCGTAGGTAAGAACGGTTCTTGCTCAGCCCGTAGCAGCCACGTAAAACTTGCAACAACAAAGTAGAGGACGCCTAACTTGTTTTTGCAGGCATGTTGTGATGTGATATGGTCAAGACGTGATGCTATATTTTTTGTATGAGATGATCATGTTTTGTAACCGGTTATCGGCAATCGGCAGGAGCCATATGGTTGTCGCTTATTGTATGAAATGCAAAGCCATGTAATTGCTTTACTTTATCACTAAGCAGTAGCGATAGTCGAGAAGCAATAGTTGGCGAGACGACAACGATGCTACGATGGAGATCAAGGTGTCGCGCCGGTGACAATGGTGATCATGATGGTGCTTCGAGATGGAGATCACAAGCACAAGATGATGATGGCCATATCATATCACTTATATTGATTGCATGTGATGTTTATCCTTTATGCATCTTATCTTGCTTTGATTGACCGTAGCATTATAAGATGATCTCTCACTAAAATTATCAAGAAGTGTTCTCCTCGAGTATGCACCGTTGCTAAAAGTTCAGAGTGCCCGGACACCACGTGATGATCGGGTGTGATAAGCTCTCGTCCATCTACAACGGGTGCAAGCCAGTTTTGCACACGCGAATACTCAGGTTAAACTTGACGAGCCTAGCATATGCAGATATGGCCTCGAACACGGAGACCGAAGGTCGAGCGTGAATCATATAGTAGATATGATCAACATAGTGATGCTCACCATTGAAAAGTACTCCATCTCTCGTGATGATCGGTTATGGTTTAGTTGATTTGGATCACGAATCACTTAGATGACTAGAGAGATGTCTGCCTAAGTGGGAGTTTTAATATGATTAATTGAACTTAAATTTATCATGAACTTAGTACCGATAGTATTTTGCTTGTCTATGTTTACTGTAGATAGATGGCTCGTCTTTGTTGTTCCGTTGAATTTTAATGCGTTCCTTGAGAAAGCAAAGTTGAAAGATGATGGTAGCAATTACACGGACTGGGTCCGTAATTTGAGGATTATCCTCATTGCTGCACGTAAGAATTACGCCCCGGAAGCACCGCTGGGTGCCAGCTCGCCGCAGAGCAACGCCAAGTTGTGAGCGTCTGGCGAGCAAAGCTGATGGCTACTCCATAGTTCAAGGTGCCATGCTTTACGGCTTAGAACTGGTCTTCAACGACGCTTTTGAACGCTATGGGGCATATGAGATGTTCCAGAGTTGAAGTTAATATTTCAAGCAAATGCCCGGATTGAGAGATATGAAGTCTCCAATAAGTTCTATAGCTGCAAGATGGAGGAGAATAGTTCGTCGGTGAGCACATACTCAAAATGTCTGGGTATAATAATCACTTGATTCAACTGGGAGTTAATCTTCCGGATGATAGTGTCATTGATGAATTCTCCAATCACGCCACCAAGCTACAAGAGCTTCGTGATGAACTATAATATGCAAGGGATGACTAAGACAATTCTGAGCTCTTCGCAATGCTAAAACCGCGGAGGTAGAAATCAAGAAAGAGCATCAAGTGTTGATGGTCAACAAGACCACTAGTTTCAAGAAAAGGGCAAAGGGAAGAAGAAGGAACTTCAAAAGAACAGCAAGAAAGTTGCTGCTCAAGAGAAGAAACCCAAGTCTGGACCTAAGCCTGAAATCGAGTGTTTTACCGCAAGCGGATCGACACCGAAGCGGAACTGCCCCAAGTATTTGGCGGATAAGAAGGATGCAAGGTGAACAAAGGTATATGTGATATACATGTTATTGATGTGTACCTTACTAGAGCTCGTAGTAGCACCTGGGTATTTGATACTGGTTCTGTTGCTAATATTTGCAACTCGAAACAGGGACTACGGAATAAGCGAGCACTAGCAAAGGACGAGGTGACGATGCGCGTGGGAAACGGTTCCAAAGTCAATGTGATCGCGGTCGGCACGCTACCTCTACATCTACCTTCGGGATTAGTTTTAGACCTAAATAATTGTTATTTGGTGCCAGCGTTGAGCATGAACATTATATCTGGATCTTGTTTAATGCGAGACGGTTATTCATTTAAATCAGAGAATAATGGTTGTTCTATTTATATGAGTAATATCTTTTATGGTCATGCACCCTTGAAGAATGGTCTATTCTTGTTGAATCTCGACAAGAGTGATACACATATTCATAATGTCGAAGCCAAAAGATGCAGAGTTGATAATGATAGTGCAACTTATTTGTGGCACGCCGTTTAGGTCATATCGGTGTAAACGCATGAAGAAACTCCATACAGATGGACTTTTGGAATCACTTGATTATGAATCACTTGGTACTTGCGAACCGTGCCTCATGGGCAAGATGACTAAAACACCGCTTCTCCGTTGTATGGAGAGAGCAACAGATTTGTTGGAAATCATACATACAGATGTATGTGGTCCGATGAATGTTGAAGCTCGTGGCGGATATCGTTATTTTCTCACCTTCACAGATGATTTAAGCAGATACGGGTATATCTACTTAATGAAGCATAAATCTGAAACATTTGAAAAGTTCAAAGAATTTCAGAGTGAAGTTGAAAATCATCGTAACAAGAAAATAAAATTTCTACGATCTGATCATGGAGGAGAATATTTGAGCTACGAGTTTGGTCTACATTTGAAGCAATGTGGAATAGTTTCGCAACTCACGCCACCGGAACACCACAGCAGTAATGGTGTGTCCGAACGTCAGAATCGTATTTTACTAGATATGGTGCGATCTATGATGTCTATTTCCGATTTACCGCTATCGCTTTGGGGTTATGCTTTAGAGACGGCCGCATTCACGTTAAATAGGACACCATCAAAATCCATTGAGACGACACCTTATGAACTATGGTTTGGCAAGAAACCAAAGTTGTCATTTCTGAAAGTTTGGGGTTGCGATGCTTATGTGAAAAAGCTTCAACCTGATAAGCTTGAACCCAAATCGGAAAAATGTGTCTTCATAGGATACCCAAAGGAGACAATTGGGTATACCTTCTATCACAGATCCGAAGGTAAGACATTCGTTGCTAAGAATGGATCCTTTCTAGAGAAGGAGTTTCTCTCGAAAGAAGTGAGTGGGAGGAAAGTAGAACTTGATGAGGTAACAGTACCAGCTCCCTTATTGGAAAGTAGTTCATCACGTAAATCGGTTTCGTGACACCTACACCAGCTTAGCGAGGAAGTTAATGATAATGATCATGAAACTTCAGATCAAGTTGTCGATTAACTCAGAGATCAACCAGAATAAAATCCGCACTGAGTGGTACGGTAATCCTATTCGAAGTCATGCTACTAGATCATGGTGAACCTATGAACTATGAAGAAGCGATGGTGAGCCCAGATTCCATAAAATGGCTTGAAGCCATGAAATCTGAGATGGGATCCATGTATGAGAACAAAGTATGGACTTTGGTTGACTTGCCCGATGATCGGCAAGCAATAGAGAATAAATGGATTTTTAAGAAGAAGACCGACGCCGACGGTAATGTTATGTTTACAAAGCTCGACTTGTTGCAAAAGGTTTTCGACAAGTTCAAGGAGTTGACTACGATGAGACCTTCTCACCAGAAGCGATGCTTAAGTCTTTTCGAATCATGTTAGCAATCGCCGCATTTTATGATTATGAAATATGGCGATGGATGTCAAAACTGCATTTCTGAATGGATTTCGGAAGAAGAGTTGTATATGATGCAACCGAAGGTTTGGTCGATCCTAAAGGAGCTAACAAAGTGTGCAAGCTCCAACGATCAATCTATGGTCCGTGCAAGCCTCTCGGAGTTGGAATAAACGCTTTGATAGTGTGATCAAAGCATATGGTTTTATATGCACTTTTGGAGAAGCCTCAGATTTACAAGAAAGTGAGTGGGAGCTCAGAGCATTTCTAATATTATATGTGGACGACATATTGTTAATTGGAAATGATATAGAAATTCTGGATAGCATAAAAGGATACTTGAAAAAAGTTTTTCAATGAAGGACCTCGGTGAAGCTGCTTACATATTGGGCATCAAGATCTATAGAGATAGATCAAGACGCTTAATTGGACTTTCACAAAGCACATACCTTGATAAGGTTTTGAAGAAGTTCAAAATGGATCAGCAAAGAAAGGATTTTACCAGTATTACAAGGTGTGAAATTGAGTCGACTCAATGCCCCACCACAGCAGAAGATAGAGAGAAAATGAAAGATGTTCCTATGCTTTAGCCATAGGCTCTATCATGTATGCAATGCTGTGTACCAGACCGACGTATGCTTAGCAATAAGCTTGGCAGAAGGTACCAAAGTAATCCAGAGTGGATCATCGGACAGCGGTCAAGAACATCCTGAAATACCGAAAAGGACTAAGGATATGTTTCTCGATATGGAGGTGACAAAGAGCTAGTCGAAAAAGGGTTACGCCGATGCAAGTTTTGACACTCGATCCGGACGATTCTAAATCGCAAACCGGATACGTATTTTTATTAAACGGTGGAGCTGTAAGTTGGTGCAGTTCTAAACAAAGCGTCGTGGCGGGATCTACATGTGAAGCGGAGTACATAGCTGCTTGAAGCAGCAAATGAAGGAGTCTCGATGAAGGAGTTCATTTCCGATCTAGGTGTTATACCTAGTGCATCGGGACCAATGAAGATCTTCTCGTGACAATATCGGTGCAATTGCCTTGGCAAAGGAATCCAGATTTCACAAGAGGACCAAGCACATCAAGAGACGCTTCAATTCCATTCGGGACCAAGTCCAAGTGGGAGACATAGAGATTTGCAAGATACATACGGATCTGAATGTTGCGCACCCGCTGACTAAGCCTCTCTCACGAGCAAAACATGATCAGCACCAAGACTCCATGGGTGTGAGAATCATTATTGTGTAATCTAGATTATTGACTCTAGTGCAAGTGGGAGATCAAGGAAATATGCCCTAGAGGCAATAATAAAGTTATTATCTATTTCCTTATATCATGATAAATGTTTATTATTCATGCTAGAATTGTATTAACCGGAAACATAATACATGTGTGAATACATAAACAAACAAAGATGTCACTAGTATGCCTCTACTTGACTAGCTCGTTAATCAAGATGGTTATGTTTCCTAACCATAGACATGAGTTGTCATTTGATTAACGGGATCACATCATTAGGAGAATGATGTGATTGACTTGACCCATTCCGTTAGCTTAGCACTTGATCGCTTAGTATGTTGCTATTGCTTTCTTCATGACTTATACAAAGTTCCTGCAGCTATGAGATTATGCAACTCCGCTTACGGAGGAACACTTTGTGTGCTACCAAACGTCCACAACGTGAATCGGGTGATTATAAAGGTACTCTGTGTGTCTCCAAAAGTATATGTTGAGTTGGCATAATTCGAGATTAGGTTTTGTCACTCCGATTGTCGGAGAGGTATCTCTGGGCCTTCTCGGTAATACTCATCACCTAAGCCTTGCAAGCATTGTAACTAATGAGTTAGTTATGAAATGATGTATTACAGAACTGAAGGAAATATGCCCTAGAGGCAATAATAAAGTTATTATTTATTTCCTTATATCATGATAAATGTTTATTATTCATGCTAGAATTGTATTAACCGGAAACATAATACATGTGTGAATATATAGACAAACAAAGATGTCACTAGTATGCCTCTACTTGACTAGCTTGTTAATCAAAGATGGTTATGTTTCCTAACCATGAACAAAGGAGTTGTTATTTGATTAACAAGGTCACATCATTAGTTGAATGATCTGATTGACATGACCCATTCCGTTAGCTTAACACTTGATCGCTTAGTATGTTAATGCTTTCTTCATGACCCATACATGTTCCTATAACTATGAGATTATGCAACTCCGCTTACGGAGGAACACTTTGGTACTACCAAACGTCACAACGAATCGGGTGATTATAAAGGAGTACTACAGGTGTCTCCAAAGGTACTTGTTGGGTTGGCGATTTGAGATTAGGTTTTGTCACTCCGATCGTCGGAGAGGTATCTCTAGGCCTTCTCGGTAATACACATCACCTAAGCCTTGCAAGCATTACAACTAATGAGTTAGTTGTGAGATGATGTATTACGGAACGAGTAAAGAGACTTACCGGTAACGAGATTGAACTAGGTATTGGATACCGACGATCGAATCTCGGGTAAGTAACATACCGATGACAAAGGGAACAACGTATGTCGTTATGCGGTTTGACCGATAAAGATCTTCATAGAATATGTAGGAACCAATATGGGCATCCAGGTTCCGCTATTGGTTATTGACCGAGAATGGTTCTAGGTCATGTCTACATAGTTCTCGAACCCGTAGGGTCCGCACGCTTAACGTTTCGATGATAGTTCATTATGAGTTTATAAGTATTGATGCACCGAAGTTTGTTAGGAGTCCCGGATGTGATCACGGACATGACGAGGAGTCTCGAAATGGTCGAGACATAAAGATTGATATATTGGAAGCCTATGTTTGGACTTCGGAAGGGTTCCGAGTGAAAACAGGATGTTATTTAACACCGGGGTTACGGAACCCCGGGGGTATATGGGCCTTCATGGGCCACAAGGAGAAGAGGAAGGGCCGGCCAGGTGGGCTGCGCCCCCCCCCTCTGGTCCGAATAGGACAGGAGAGGGGCGCGCCTTCCCTCTTCCCCTCCTCCAATCCTAATCCAACTAGGAGAGGGGGAGTCCTACTCCTGTGGGAGTAGGACTCCTCCTTGCGCGCCCCCCTTGGGCCGCCACCTCCCCTTGTCTCCTTTATATACTGGGCAGGGGCACCCCATGACACACAAGTTGATCTACGGATCTTTCCTTAGCCGTGTCGGTGCCCCTTCCACCATATTCCACTTGGTCATATCGTCATGAGCTTAGGAGAAGCCCTGCCGGAGAAGTCATATCGTCATGAGCTTAGGCGAAGCCCTGCGTCGGTGGAGCATCAACATCGCTCCACGCCGTCGTCTTGACGGAACTCATCCCCGACACTTTGCTGGATCGAGTCCGGGATCGCCATCGAGCTGAACGTGTGCGTAACTCGGAGGTGCCGTGACGCTCGGTGCTTGGATCGGTCGGATCGTGAAGACGTCGACTACATCAACCGCGTTGTTATAACGCTTCGCTTTTGGTCTACGAGGGTACGTGGGCGGACACTCTCCCTCTCGTTGCTATGCCATCACCATGGTCTTGCGTGATCGTAGGAAATTTTTGAAATTACTACGCTCCCCAACAATGGCATCCGAGCCTGGTTTTATGCGTTGATGTCATATGCACGAGTAGAACACAAGTGAGTTGTGGGCGATACAAGTCATACTACCTACCAGCATGTCATACTTTGGTTCAGCGGTATTGTGAGATGAAGCGCCCGGACCGACATTACACGTGCGCTTACGCGAGACTGGTTTCACCGCCCGAGCACTCGTTGCTTAAAGGTGACCGGCGGTGTCTGCTCTCTCACTTTAGTTGAACTGAGTGTGGCTACGCCCGGTCCTTGAGAAGGTTAAACGGAGTCTATTTGACGAAGTATCGCTGTGGTTTTGATGCGAGGTAAGAACGGTTCTTGCTCAGCCCGTAGCAGCCACGTAAAACTTGCAACAACAAAGTAGAGGACGCCTAACTTGTTTTTGCAGGCATGATGTGATGTGATGTGGTCAAGACGTGATGCTATATTTTATTGTATGAGATGATCATGTTTTGTAACCGAAGTTATCGGCAATCGGCAGGAGCCATATGGTTGTCGCTTATTGTATGAAATGCAAACGCCATGTAATTGCTTTACTTTATCACTAAGGAGTAGCGATAGTCGAGAAGCAATAGTTGGCGAGACGACAACGATGCTACGATGGAGATCAAGGTGTCGCTACCGGTGACGATGGTGATCATGACGGTGCTTCGGCGATGGAGATCACAAGCACAAGATGATGATGACCATATCATATCACTTATATTGATTGCATGTGATGTTTATCCTTTATGCATCTTATCTTGCTTTGATTGACGGTAGCATTATAAGATGATCTCTCACTAAAATTATCAAGAAGTGTTCTCCACGAGTATGCACCGTTGCCAAAGTTCAGAGTACCCGCACACCACGTGATGATCGGTGTGATAAGTTCTACGTCCATCTACAACGGTGCAAAACAGTTGCACACGCGAATACTCAGTTAAACTTGACGAGCCTAGCATATAACAGATATGGCCTCGAACACGGAGACCGAAAGGTCGAACGTGAATCATATAGTAGATATGATCAACATAGTGATGTTCACCATTGAAACTACTCCATCTCACGTGATGATCGGACATGGTTTAGTTGATTTGGATCACGTGATCACTTAGATGACTAGAGAGATGTCTGCTAAGTGGGAGTTTTTAATATGATTAATTGAACTTAAATTTATCATGAACTTAGTACCGATAGTATTTTGCTTGTCTATGTTTCTTTGTAGATAGATGGCTCGTGCTGTTGTTCCGTTGAATTTTAATGCGTTCCTTGAGAAAGCAAAGTTGAAAGATGATGGTAGCAATTACACGGATGGGTCCGTAATTTGAGGATTATCCTCATTGCTGCACGTAAAAATTACGCCCCGAAGCACCGCTGGGTGACAGAACGTGCTGCAGATGCCGAGCGGTTGTGAACGTCTCGCAAAGCAGAGCTGATGACTACTCTATAGTTCAGGTGCCATGCTTTACGGCTTAGAACCGGGTCTTCAACGACGTTTTGAACGCTATGGAGCATATGAGATGTTCCAGAGTTGAAGTTAATATTTCAAGCAAATGCCCGGATTGAGAGATATGAAGTCTCCAATAAGTTCTATAGCTGCAAGATGGAGGAGAATAGTTACACAAGTGAGCACATACTCAAAATGTCCGGGTATAACAATCACTTAATTCAGCTGGGAGTTAATCTTCCGGATGATAGTGTCATTGACAAAATTCTCCAATCATCGCCACCAAGCTACAAGAGCTTCGTGATGAACTATAATATGCAAGGGATGACTAAGACAATTCTCGAGCTCTTCGCGATGCTAAAAGCATGGAGGTAGAAATCAAGAAAGAGCATCAAGTGTTGATGGTCAACAAGACCACTAGTTTCAAGAAAAAGGCAAAGGGAAGAAGAAGGAAACTTCAAAAGAACAGCAAGAAAGTTGCTGATCAAGAGAAGAAACCCAAGTCTGGACCTAAGCCTGAAATCGAGTGTTTTACCGCAAGCGACCGACATTTGAAGCGGAACTGCCCCAAGTATTTGGCGGATAAAAGGATGGCAAGGTGAACAAAGGTATATGTGATATACATGTTATTGATGTGTACCTTACTAGAGCTCGTAGTAGCACTGGTATTTGATATCGGTTACTGCTAATATTTGCAACTCAAACAGGACTACGGAATAGACGAGCACCGCAAAGGACGAGGTGACGATCTGCGCGTGGGAAATGGTTCCAAAGTCAATGTGATCGCGGTCGGCACGCTACCTCTACATCTACCTTCGGGATTAGTTTTAGACCTAAATAATTGTTATTTGGTGCCGCGTTGAGCATGAACATTATATCTGGATCTTGTTTAATGCGAGACGGTTATTCATTTAAATCAGAGAATAATGGTTGTTCTATTTATATGAGTAATATCTTTTATGGTCATGCACCCTTGAAGAATGGTCTATTCTTGTTGAATCTCGACAGAGTGATACACATATTCATAATGTTGAAGCCAAAAGATGCAGAGTTGATAATGATAGTGCAACTTATTTGTGGCAATCGCCGCTTAGGTCATATCGGTGTAAAACGCATGAAGAAACTCCATACCGATGGGCTTCGAATCACTTGATTATGAATCACTTGGTACTTATGAACCGTGCCTCATGGGCAAGATGACCAAAACGCCGTTCTCCGGAACTATGGAGCGAGCAACTGATTTGTTGGAAATCATACATACCGATGTTTGTGGTCCAATGAATGTTGAGGCACGCCGGTATCGTTATTTTCTCACCTTCACAGATGATTTGAGCAGATATGGGTATATCTACTTAATGAAACACAAATCTGAAACATTTGAAAAGTTCAAAGAATTTCAGAGTGAAGTGGAAAATCATCGTAACAAGAAAATAAAGTTTCTACGATCTGATCGTGGAGGAGAATATTTGAGTTACGAGTTTGGTTTACATTTGAAACAATGTGGAATAGTTTCAAGAACTCACGCCACCCGAACACCACAGAGAAATGGTGTGTCCGAACGTCGAATCGTACTTTACTAGATATGGTGCGATCTATGATGTCTATTTCCGATTTACCGCTATCGCTTTGGGGTTATGCTTTAGAGACGGCCGATTCACGTTGAATAGGACACCGTCAAAATCCGCTGAGACGACACCTTATGAACTGTGGTTTGGCAAGAAACCAAAGTTGTCGCTTTCTTAAAGTTTGGGGCTCGATGCTTATGTAAAGAAACTTCAACCGATAAGCTCGAACCCAAATCGGAAAATGTGTCTTCATAGGATACCCAAAGGAGATCTGTTGGGTACACCTTCTATCACAGATCTGAAGGCAAGATTTTCGTTGCTAAATTCGGATCCTTTCTAGAGAAGGAGTTTCTCTCGAAAGAAGTGAGTGGGAGGAAAGTAGAACTTGATGAGATAATCAGATCTGCTCCCTTATTGGAAAGTAGTTCATCACAAGAAATGGTTCTGTGACAACTACACCAATTAGTGAGGAAACTAATGATGATGATCATGAAGCTTGAGATCAAGTTACTCTTGAACCTCGTGGGTCAACCAGAGTAAAATACGCACTGAGTGGTACGGTAATCTTATTCGAAGTCATGTTACTTGACCATGGCGAACCTACAAACTATGAAGAAGCGATGGTGAGCCCAGATTCGCAAAATGGCTGGAAGCCATGAAATCTGAGATGGGATCCATGTATGAGAACAAAGTATGGACTTTGGTTGACTTGCCGATGATCGGCAAGCCATTGAAAATAAATGGATCTTTAAGAAGAAGACCGACGATGGTAATGTAACTGTCTACAAAGCTCGACTTGTTGCGAAAGGTTTTCGACAAGTTCAAGGGGTTGACTACGATGAGACTTTCTCACCAGAAGCGATGCTTAAGTCTGTCCGAATCATGTTAGCAATTGCGCATTTTATGATTATGAAATTTGGCAAATGGATGTAAAACTGCATTCTTGAATGGATTTCTAGAAGAAGAGTTGTATATGATGCAACCAGAAGGTTTTGTCGATCCAAAAGGTGCTAACAAAGTGTGCAAGCTCCAACGATCAATTTATGGTCCAGTGCAAGCCTCTCGGAGTTGGAATAAACGCTTTGATAGTGTGATCAAAGCATATGGGTTTGTACAGACTTTTGGAGAAGCTCAGATTTACAAGAAAGTGAGTGGGAGCTCAGAGCATTTCTAATATTATATGTGGACGACATATTATTGATTGGAAATGATATAGAATTTCTGGATAGCATAAAAGGATACTTGAATAAAAGTTTTTCAATGAAAGACCTCGGTGAAGCTGCTTACATATTGGGCATCAAGATCTATAGAGATAGATCAAGACGCTTGATTGGACTTTCACAAAGCACATACCTTGATAAAGTTTTGAAAAGTTCAAAATGGATCGAGCAAAGAAAGGTTTTTACCTGTTACAAGGTGTAAGATTGAGTCGACTCAATGCCCGACCACAGCAGAAGATAGAGAGAAATGAAAGATGTTCCTATGCTTCAGCCATAGGCTCTATCATGTATGCAATGCTGTGTACCAGACTGACGTATGCTTAGCTGTAAGCTTGGCAGGAAGGTACCAAAGTAATCCAGAGTGGATCATCGGACAGCGGTCAAGAACATCCCGAAATACCGAAAAGGACTAAGGATATGTTTCTCGATATGGAGGTGACAAAGAGCTAGTCGTAAATGGTTACGCCGATGTAAGCTTTGACACTGATCCGGACGATTCTAAATCGCAAACCGGATACGTGTTTTTATTAAACGGTGGAGCTGTCGGTTGGTGCAGTTCTAAACAAAGCGTCGTGGCGGGATCTACATGTGAAGCGGAGTACATAGCTGCTTCGAAGCAGCAAATGAAGGAGTCTCGATGAAAGAGTTCATTTCCGATCTAGGTGTCATACCTAGTGCATCGGGACCGATGAAGATCTTCGTGACAATATCGTGCAATTGCCTTGGCAAAGGAATCCAGATTTCACAAGAGGACCAAGCACATCAAGAGACGCTTCAATTCCATTCGGGACCAAGTCCAAGTGGGAGACATAGAGATTTGCAAAATACATACGGATCTGAATGTTGCGACCCGTTGACTAAGCCTCTTCCACGAGCAAAACATGATCAGCACCAAGACTCCATGGGTGTGAGGATCATTACTTTGTAATCTAGATTATTGACTCTAGTGCAAGTGGGAGATCAAGGAAATATGCCCTAGAGGCAATAATAAAGTTATTATTTATTTCCTTATATCATGATAAATGTTTATTATTCATGCTAGAATTGTATTAACCGGAAACATAATACATGTGTGAATATATAGACAAACAAGATGTCACTAGTATGCCTCTACTTGACTAGCTTGTTAATCAAAGATGGTTATGTTTCCTAACCATGAACAAAGGAGTTGTTATTTGATTAACAAGGTCACATCATTAGTTGAATGATCTGATTGACATGACCCATTCCGTTAGCTTAACACTTGATCGCTTAGTATGCTAATGCTTTCTTCATGACCCATACATGTTCCTATAACTATGAGATTATGCAACTCCGCTTACGGAGGAACACTTTGGTACTACCAAACGTCACAACGAATCGGGTGATTATAAAGGAGTACTACAGGTGTCTCCAAAGGTACTTGTTGGGTTGGCGATTTGAGATTAGGTTTTGTCACTCCGATTGTCGGAGAGGTATCTCTAGGCCTTCTCGGTAATACACATCACCTAAGCCTTGCAAGCATTACAACTAATGAGTTAGTTGTGAGATGATGTATTACGGAACGAGTAAAGAGACTTACCGTAACGAGATTGAACTAGGTATTGGATACCGACGATCGAATCTCGGGTAAGTAACATACCGATGACAAAGGAACAACGATGTCGTTATGCGGTTTGACCGATAAAGATCTTCGTAGAATATGTAGGAACCAATATGGGCATCCAGGTTCCGCTATTGGTTATTGACCGAGAATGGTTCTAGGTCATGTCTACATAGTTCTCGAACCCGTAGGGTCCGCACGCTTAACGCTTCGATGACAGATTCATTATGAGTTTATAAGTATTGATGCACCAAGTTTGTTCGAGTCCCGGATGTGATCACGGACATGACGAGGAGTCTCAAATGGTCGAGACATAAAGATTGATATATTGGAAGCCTATGTTTGACTTCGAAGGGTTCCGAGTGAAAACAGGATATTATCGAACACCGGGGTTACTGGAACCCCGGGGTATATGGGCCTTCATGGGCCACAAGGGAGAAGAGGAAGGGCCGGCCAGGTGGGCTGCGCCCCCCCCCTCTCTGGTCCGAATAGGACAGGAGAGGGGCGCGCCTTCCTCTTCCCTCCTCCAATCCTAATCCAACTAGGAGAGGGGAGTCCTACTCCCGGGGAGTAGGACTCCTCCTTAGCGCGCCCCCCTTGGGCGCCACCTCCCCTTGTCTCCTTTATATACTGGGGCAGGGGCACCCCATGACACACAAGTTGATCTACGGATCTTTCCTTAGCCGTGTCGGTGCCCCTTCCACCATATTCCACTTCGGTCATATCGTCATGAGCTTAGGAGAAGCCTGCGCCGAGAAGTCATATCGTCATGAGCTTAGGCGAAGCCCTGCGTCGGTGGAGCATCAACATCGTCCCACGCCGTCGTCTTGACGGAACTCATCCCGACACTTTGCTGGATCGGAGTCCGGGATCGCCATCGAGCTGAACGTGTGCGTAACTCGGAGGTGCCGTCGTTCGGTGCTTGGATCGGTCGGATCGTGAAGACGTCGACTACATCAACCGCGTTGTTATAACGCTTCCGCTTTTGGTCTACGAGGGTACGTGGACGGACACTCTCCCCTCTCGTTGCTATGCCATCACCATGGTCTTGCGTGATCGTAGGAAATTTTTTGAAATTACTACGTTCCCCAACAAGAACGAGTAAAGAGACTTGCCGGTAACGAGATTGAACTAGGTATTGGATACCGACGATCTAATCTCGGGCAAGTAACATACCGATGACAAAGGGAACAACGTATGTTGTTATGCGGTTTGACCGATAAAGATCTTCGTAGAAAATGTAGGAACCAATATGAACATCCAGGTTCCGCTATTGGTTATTGACCGAGAATAGTTCTAGGTCATGTCTACATAGTTCTCGAACCCGTAGGGTCCGCACGCTTAACGTTACGATGACAGTTTATTATGAGTTTATAAGTTTTGATGTACCGAAGTTTGTTCGGAGTCCCGGATGTGATCACGGACATGACGAGGAGTCTCGAAATGGTCGAGACATAAAGATCGATATATTGGAAGCCTATGTTTGGACTTCGGAAAGGTTCCGGGTGAAATCGGGATTTTACCGGAACACCGGGGGGTTACCGGAACCCTCCCGGGGGGTCAATGGGCCTTAATGGGCCATAAGGGAGAAGAGGAGGGCCGGCCAGGGCAGGCCGCGCGCCCCCTCCCCCCCTAGTCCGAATAGGACAAGGAGAGGGGGGGCGGCGCCCCCCTTCCTCTTCCCCCTCCCCCCAAGTCCTAATCCAACTAGGAAGGGGGAGTCCTACTCCCGGTGGGAGTAGGACTCCTCCGGCGCGCCTCCTCCTAGGGCCGGCCGCACCCCCCCTTGCTCCTTTATATACGGGGGCAGGGGGCACCCCATGACACAAGTTGATCTACGGATCGTTCCTTAGCCGTGTGCGGTGCCCCCCTCCACCATATTCCACTTCGGTCATATCGTTGCGGAGCTTAGGCGAAGCCCTGCGCCGGTAAAGTCATATCGTCATGAGCTTAGGCGAAGCCCTGCGTCGGTGGAGCATCATCATCGCCACCACGCCGTCGTCTTGTGAAACTCATCCTCGACGCTTTGCTGGATCGGAGCCCGGGATCGCCATCGAGCTGAACGTGTGTTGAACTCGGAGGTACCGTGCGTTCGGTACTTGGATCGGTCGGATCGTGAAGACGTCGACTACATCAACCGCGTTGTTATAACGCTTCGCCACGGTCTCACGAGGGTAGTGGACATACACTCTCCCCTCTCGTTGCTATGCCATCACCATGATCTTGCGTGTGCGTAGGAAATTTTTTGAAATTACTACGTTCCCCAACACAGTTTTCGAGGGTAGATTATTCAACCCATATTTATTGATTCGACACAAGGGGAGCCAAAGAATATTCTCAAGTATTAGCAGTTGAGTTGTCAATTCAATCACACCAGGAAAATTTAATATCTGCAGCAAAGTATTTAGTAGCAAAGTAGTATGGAAGTAACGGCAACGGTGGTAAAGGTAATAGTAGCAGTTTTGTAGTAATTGTAACAGTGGCAACGGAAAAGTAACTAAGAAAAGATCAATATGTGAAAAGCTCGTAGGCATTGGATCAGTGATGGATAATTATGTCGGATGTGATTCCTCATGTAACAGTTATAACATAGGGTGACACAGAACTAGCTCCAGTTCATCAATGTAATGTAGGCATTTATTCCGAATATAGTCATACGTTCTTATGGAAAAGAACTTGCATGACATCTTTTGTCCTACCCTCCCTTGGCAGTGGGGTCCTATTGGAAACTAAGGGATATTAAGGCCTTCTTTTAATAGAGTACCGGACCAAAGCATTAACACTTAGTGAATACATGAACTCCTCAAACTACGATCATCACCGGGAGTGGTCCCGATTATTGTCACTTCGGGGTTACCAAATCATAAAACATAGTAGGTGACTATTGACTTGCAAGATAGGATCAAGAACTCACATATATTCATGAAAACATAATAGGTTCAGATCTGAAATCATGGCACTCGGGCCCTAGTGACAAGCATTAAGCATAGCAAAGTCATAGCAACATCAATCTCAGAACATAATGGATACTAGGGATCAAATCCTAACAAAACTAACTCGATTACATGATAAATCTCATCCAACCCATCACCGTCCAGCAAGCCTACGATGGAATTACTCACGCACGGCGGTGAGCATCATGAAATTGGTGATGGAGGATGGTTGATGATGACGACGGCGACGGATCCCCTCTCCGGAGCCCCGAACGGACTCCAGATCAGCCCTCCCGAGAGAGATTAGGGCTTGGCGGCGGCTCCGTATCATAAAACGCGATGAATCCTTCTCTCTGATTTTTTTCTCCCCGAACGTGAATATATAGAGTTGGAGTTGACGTCGGTGGAGCCTCAGGGGGCCCATGAGGCAGGGGGCGCGCCCCAGTGGGGTGGGCGCGCCCTCCACCCTCGTGGACAGGGTGTGCCCCCCTGGTGTTGATTCTTTCGCCAGTATTTTTTATTAATTTCAAAAATATTCTCCGTGAAGTTTCAGGTCATTCCGAGAACTTTTATTTCTACACAAAAATAACACCATGGAAATTCTGCTGAAAACTGCGCCAGTCCGGGTTAGTTCCATTCAAATCATGCAAGTTAGAGTCCAAAACAAGGGAAAAAGTGTTTGGAAAAGTAGATACGTTGGAGACGTATTAGTACACTGGATGGTATAGCACTGGGCGACTGCATCATTTGCACAACTCTAGCTTTTACTGCAGCAAAATCATGAGGCTTCCCGCCTTCTATTAGTTCCTGTCGAATGGAGTTGCACAAATCCCAAGAGAATGTAAGCTTGTTCTCAACCACCCAGTATGGATATGGTTGCCCCCGGATGCTTTTAGACTCTTTCAGCAATGAGATGTTGCCGAAATTCTATAATTGTGAAGGGGGGACATGATATGCCACGGTAGTAGGTGAAGGCATTTGTGCTCCTGCAGAAGTTTCACTTATTCGGCCATGACCATGATGGTGCGGAGCCGAATTATGGACATCAATAGTTGCGTATGGTGCCAAAAAATTAGTAGCATTAGGTATAGCATATGATGTTTGAGGGTAATTGGCCAAATAACTAGTAGTAACATGGCTAATTCCCCTATCCACCGGCACGTTTGGATTAACGTATTGCAAGTTATTTGCCGATAAATAAAAACTTGAAACACTTTATTGCATACCATTGGAAGTTCCTACATAGGGTGTCTCAACTTGATTAACCGAACTCATCATGTTATTCATCGGCACATAAATTTGTGGGGTTGCCGATGCATGGGAGTTGAGATACATATGTTGCATGTTGCTAAAATTATATGAAGTAGAATCATGGAGATTTTGTTGCATCGGCCCTAGCACATAATTAGATGCATGATTGATAAAGCTAGGGCTAGCCGATACATTATGCTCATTAGATGATCTAGCAACAACATATGCATTATTTGCATCTACATATGTGAATTGGGTATTCATATTACCTTTGTAGATTGCAAACCCTAGATGATGATCTCTTCGTAGCAAGAACGGGCCGGAGACCATTCAAAGCTTCGTCCCCAGCGGAGTCGTCAAAAAGTGTGTTCGCACACGAACACGTCACCGTGTATCCTCGACGCCAAGGGTGATGCACCGCAGCTCAAGTCGAAGGAGACCCGTCGGGAAGCGCCGTACGCAAGCAATCCGACGGGTGGTTTTGAGGACCCGAAACCCCACGCGCCCGGGAGGGACCCCGTCTGGACGGGCGGCGGCTATGAGCTGCCCTAGGTCGGACTAACCGCCCCTAGGGCCTCGAGGTTTGCCGCCCTGCAAAAGAAGAACGAACGATGAACGAGGAAGAAGAAGAACAAGGGAGAAGATAAAAGATAAAAAAGTGGTAGATGATTATTCGATTGTGTGTTGTTTTTCAATCGGCCGTCACCTCTTATCTATATAAGAGGCGGATGGACTTCCCGTTCAATAAAAGGACTTGCCTTGCCGTCCAAATCATCAAAATCTAACCAAATTCGAACTTCTCACGACCTCCGGCCCGGATGTCCGGCTCTAGACCCGGATGATCCGGCCAAGCCCAGTTTTTTGACAGCAGTCCACTAATCGGGCTGTAACTTTTTCATATGAACTCGGACTAAAATGATTTTTATATCAAAATCGACCTCCTCGACGAGGCGCACAACTTTGCTGTTGAACACTTTTCGATTTGAGGTCATCTTGAAGGAGTTTCGGGCTGTTTTCTAACATCTGCGGCAGAAAAAACTATCCGGACGTCTGGACTTCTACCCGGATTGTCCGGCCTCCACCCGGATCATCCGGGACTGGACCCAGATCATCCGGCTTCATCACAAACCTTCTGTTGTCTTCGTGCTTTAATTTCCCAGATGATCCGGCCAAACATTGCTGCAGCGCACGGTTTTGCCTGTAACTTTTGCATACGACCTCTGATGGGGACGATTCTTATATCAAAATCGTCCGTTTTGACGAGACGAAGAACTTTGCGGTTGTAACTTTTTCCGTCCGAGACCATATTACTTAGGTTTCATGCCATTTTTTAATCTGGTGTCAATACGAGCATCTCTAAGATTGGCATAACTTTTGCATCTGAGCTTCGTTTTGGACCATCTCTATATTTATTTCGATCGGCTTGAAGAGATCCATCCAGTGATGACATGAAATCATGAATTTGACCTCATCTTGCTACAGCCTCAAGTCACTATTTGCGATTATGTCATTTTTAAGCGTCAACAGACATATCCAGTTTGGCTTCATCCATACCGCCGACTTCTGTTTGGCTTTGGGTGCACATGAAATAATATAGTTCGCCGATAATGCTCTCATAGCCAGGTTTATTTGAGCAGCGCTTTGTGTAGATTCCCCATGAGTTGATTTTCGTCTTTTGTACCACAAGCAACACACTGCAATTGCCACTACTTCTCTCAACTTTGGTAAGCCCAGGATATGAATGTCATGGTCTTTTAAGCACAACAAATGTTCCAGAATAGCCTCACCGACCCTGTCCACCAAGCATGCCTTTTCAATAATATCCCTCATATTTAATAATTTCCACACATCGGCCGCAAACTTGCACTCAAATAGCAGGTCCTTGACATTGTCAGGCCAAACTTTTTTGTTGTTGTGCCACCTAGATACATCACGAGACATCAATAAAAGGATGAGTTTGAAATGGGAAACAACCAACTCAGATGGTATTCAGCAAGCAGGTTGATATCTTTGTCCATCAAGAGATGGATGAACCTTCGTACGTTGATGGGGATGAGTTAAGCGCTGATATTTTTGTTTCCGTAACTGTCTGGAACGTGCATCGCCCCCCTATCCCTTTCAGCCTTTGCAATAACGTTAAGCCTCAATGGCTCAGCCCATGTACAACCCAATCGTATTTCAGGCAAAACACAAAATCAAGAAAAGAAAAATGACAGCCCATCACTGCAGTAGTCACGCACATGGTTACTAAAAAAAAAAGTTGTCACGGACATATCGCTAACCTCTACGCCGCTTCTATGATCTAAACCGACACCTGCAGCTGCAAGTGCTGGCTGCTGATCCTGATTGGATCTCTCCATCGCGTCGCCATTGAGAAGGGCGGAAGGGAAGGGGCCGCCCGAGACATGCAGGATGCAGCAAGCAGACGCCGATCCACGGACGCGTTGCCACCTTGCCGGCAGACCGGTCGCACGGATGAGCGGCACCAACACGAGATCTTTCTACCTGTACTCCGCTTGAGTCTCCACCTATCGCCGCCAGGGCGAATTTGCTGCAGTTTCCAATCAGAAACCAGAAGAGGACTAAACGGGATCCACCACGGTTGCATAGGTGCACAATTAATCTTTACTCCTTTAGTTCATCTCTTAATTTTTAATTTATTCAAATCTATGCGGTTTGTGCCAGTAAAAACTACTACAAACAGTTGAAAGTAATTAGGAAATACTTGATTATCCAAATGTGCGTGTGTAGATATGAAGGTGATTAGGAGAAGAGAACAATGGAAAACATTTGCCAGGGCACTTGAGTCTAACAGTCCAAGCATTGAGACCCTCAATCAATCAATCATTTGTCATTAACCAACATGTAGGGGATTAGGGGAAGCACGACACAATTTGCTCACATACATGATGATGCACGCCGTCGTTTAGGCCTCTATGGTACGTTCAGTCTCATTATTAATTAACCTCGTCTAAAATCTCTAATTTTTGTTGTCTAACATGAATAATCGCTGCTTGATCAACATAAAAATTGGAGTTGGAATCAACTAGTTATAGCATGGTGTACCCAATTTTCCTATATAACTAATTTCGGAACTAATTTGCCTTGTCAAAGTGGAAAATTTGTATTGTCTTCTTGTGTACCAAACATTATTGAAAACATGAGTTCAAGTTTAGCGTTGTTTCACGCATTGTAGATGTTCAATTTTTAGGTCATTACTCTAGTAGAGCTCAAGTGTGGAACTCACCCCCCTATACCAAATTTCTGGCTCCGTCCCTGGGTCCACGTGAGCCTAAAATGATTTGAGCTGTGTGCTTGTGCGTGGCGCACTGTCTTGTGACGGACCCTTTGCCGATTGTCGGGTCACAGGAACAAAACAAACCACCGCAGCTAGCGATAGAAGGGACGACAATCACACCGCGAGCGGGGTCGCATGACGAATCCTTTATTCACGAACCATGCTGTGACCGGACAAAAAGCATGATTAACAACGGTTCTGTGCGTCGCGATGAGCCGATTAACGATCACCCGTGCGCTGTTGTGGCGTGCTAAAGCTGCTGTTGGCGCGATGATGCAGATGGCCCCATGGATATCCTCGCCCACAACTTTCCAGCACCTGGCCGACCGAGACCGGCCGCCGGCACGCCACGTACGGGTTGGCGCGGCCCTTGGCTTTTGGATCGCGATGGCTTCTCTTGACGAAGCGATTTGTCCGCTGCCTCCGCCGCACGAATTGTTTTTGCATGCTAACCTGTAACCAGCGTTTTGGAGAATACACTTCTCTCAAACTCTCACATATGAGTCCATGACAACTCGGCAGCTTGTGCTCGTATGCTTTTTACGTTTTTGTTTTTGCGAGGGAGCTTGTGCTGCTTTTTTTTCCCCTGAGAACGAGCTTCTGCTGGTAAGATTGCGCAATACATCTGATGAGCTTGTGCTGGTTTTCTGTAGCAATGCGATTTCCTGTGCGTGCGTTTACTGTGGCACTCGCCATAAAAAATTCTAATTTTTTTTATAAAAAGCAAACATTTTTCAACTTTGTGAACTTTTTTGAAAACACGTTTTTTCTTGAAACTTTCGAACAATTTTTTAAAACTTCAAACTTTTTCTCAAAAAAGCAAACAATTTTTAGCTTCATGGACATCTTTGAAAAAAGTGAATAATTTTTTAATAATATGAACTTTAATGGAAATATGAACAAATTTCAAAATTTATGAACACCTTTTGAAATTGTGAACAATTTTTAAAACGTGATATTTTTAAAATATGAACATGTTTTAAAATAAAACAATGTTTCAGTCTTGATCATTTTTTGAAAATTTTGGATTTAAAAAAGAAATAAAAAATAAAGACAAAACAGGAAAAAATGATTCAAGAACCTTTTAGAAGGTTCCCAAAACTGTTAAAAATGGGATAGGGAACGTTCTAGAAGGTTCACAGAACCGGATCAATATAACCGATATGGGTCGGCCCACCTCGCCATTTCCCTGTGTGAACCACGACTATTGGAAGCAATGAGTGTCCAATAGGAAATTTCGGCTTTGATTTTTTTTTAGCAAAAGACAGGCCTCCCTCTCATTTTTCATATAAGAAACCACATGGTCTTAGTTTTATAAACTACCACCTCCAACACTAAGGCTAAACCAATAACCAACACATAGTCCACACTAATGTGACATTTACAAGATGGGATATGAAGACCACCAAGTCGCACCCAGGATCATGCAAGATCCAAACAATGGCCAAACCATAGCTAGAAACCCTCCAAATTCAACGGACTCCGATAATGGAAACAAGTTCAAACCAAAAATAGGCAGGGAAAGGAACTAGCATGTGAAAAGCAACATCACCGGAAAGGTAGCTAATCGTTAGAGGCAAGGTGAAACCAAAAGGCAGGATTCATTTTTCAAGATGAGCCATCAAGTTGAAGAACTCCAAGTCTCCTTCCATGTGACGCTTGATAATTCTCACTTGCTACTCGTTCCATTAGCTTTGCCTTCAATTTTAGCACCCTTTGTCCTAGCTCCTTTATCTGCAAAATAGACGAGTCGACGATCCAAGAGCACATCAGTTTTATTAGAGTCATAGGATTGGAGAACATTTTGTTTTCAAAGATAATATCATTACAATTTCTCCAAATAGTCCAGAACATAGCCGAAACACGAACCAAAACCAACTGCTTATCAGATTTGGAAAAGACCCTAATCCACCTACTAAAGCAATCGGTTGGGTTATTAGGAGTAGAGCAAATGAGTAAATATTCATTAGACTCCAGAATAACCTAGCAGTCGAACACTGGAAAAATAGATGGTCAATAGACTCATCTTGCCCAGAAAAGCAGAATCTTTATTTCCCCTCCAACCTCTCCAAGATAAATTATCATTAGTTAAAATGCTTTTTTTGGTGATTAACCACAGGTAGATCTTAATTGTTTTAAGGAATCTTGGTTTTCCACTAAAAAATATGTGGAAAGCCACAAGAAGATTTTACCAAGTGCAGATACAGTTATTTAACAGTAAACTTCCTATCTGGGGTAAGCATCAATTTTATTTGGTCTTTACCCCCCCGCCCCCATTTGAACCTCCCCGTGTCTCTTTTTAAGTTATTCCATAAGTCTAGTCATTCTCAAAAAATAGTTCTTCTAAAAGTGAAACCCTCCGAGCCTCTATCTAAAGCTTCAGCTATAGATATTTTGAGATCAAAGCTAAGTAAATATAGTCTTGTGTAGGCCAACTTACAAGGTTTGTTCACTTCCCACCAATCTTCACACAGTATAGTATTTTTCCTTTAATTTATATATTTGAAATATTCTAAATACATATATTCTAACACCTAATTTACTTAAAATTGTATAAGTGTTCATGGTACATTTTTTAAAAATCATGTAGTGTAAAAAAAGTTAGGCGTAACTTAAAAATGTTGATACCATTAAAATGACTGACATTTACAAAACCAAATCATGACATTATAAAAAATTGTACAATGTATACAATTTTTTTCATAATTTATAAGAAATGATCCACAATATACAAAAATTGTAGCGACATTTAAAATTATTTGTGCATTCAGAAATATGTTCATGCAAATTTAGAAAATGTTTATACAATGTAAATAAATGTTTCATTCCATTCAAAAAGTAGGTGACATTTAAAAATATCTAACAATAAACAATTGGTTTGCACTTCTAAGAAAATGTTCACTGCATTCATCAAAATTCTCATTGCATGCATAAGAAAATGAATATAAATAATCAGAAGAAAACTGACAGCAAACCGATGAAAACCAATAGAGAAATAAATAGAAAAACCCCAAAGAAAACAGATAAAAAAACTTACAAAAAGGGCGACAAAAACGTCCAGAAAGGAACGTTTATGCTAAGGCGAGCACAGAGTTAACCACATCAAGTGAGACGGAGCTAGGTCTCGCAATAAGCGAGGTATAGCCCCAACTCGTATTTGGCATCTCAACCGCTAGTAATAGTGCTTTTTTGCAAACTGACGCAAACCCCTCGAAAGCACTGTGTATCAAAATGGGCTGCCCATGTAAGTCTTTTTTGCCCACTGATTTTCGGGAACCTACCGAGGAATGTTCCCACGGTTTTCTGTGTGATTTTTCTTGCGTTTTCCCTTTGCTAGTTTTCTCATTTGTTTATGTTTCGTTTTTATTTTCCCTTTTCTTTTTTCTTTCTTTATTTTTTTGCTCTTATCAAATTTGTAAATTTTTCACAAATTCGTAAAATATACAAATTTGAAAACTTTTCCCAAATCTTATGAACCTTTTCAAATCCGTGAACGCTTAATGATTTTTTTTCAAATCTTATTATTTTTCAATTATGAAACTTTTTCCAAATCTTGTGGACATTTAAAAAAAATCAGCAAACTCTTTTTGTTTTTGCGTGCTTTTCCAAGTCATGAACTTTTTTTCAAAATCGTGAACATTTCTCAAGTTTGCAAACATTTTTCCAAATTTCATGAACTTTCTTTCAAATTTTTTTCATTTTTAACCTTACTTTCTTTTTTTGAAAATTCAATGGTCAATTCTCCACATTCAACGGTCGGTGGTCGACCAATCAACGGTTGTGGGTCCACTAATTAACTAATTTTAAACCAAAATGCAGCTAGGTTGTTGTCGGATTTCGGGTTCCGGCAGACCCTTGAGGTTCGAACACTGGGGTGCGCGCGGAGATTCAACCCTCCACCGTCTCGTACCCCGCCGAATCACAGGGACCTAAACTACTAAACAAAACAGCACAAGAGACATAAGATTTATACTAGTTCGGGCCACCGTTGTGGTGTAATACCCTACTCTAGTTTGTGGTGTGGTGGATTGCCTCTTGGGCGATGAGGAACAATCTGAGGAAGAACAGCCTCGCGAGGGTCTGCATTCTTGGTGGGTGTGATGAACTGCTGGGTGGTGTTGTTTGCTCTAGCTCTCGGGTTCCTTGGCGAGATCCCGATCTCATACCGGGGCCGATCCCTCTACCCCGGAGTGGCTACTCCTATTTATAGGCGAAGGCCTGGGCCTCTTCCCAAATATTGAGCGGAAGGGCGCCAACAATTAGCCATTTGAAGGGAACAGCGGGTACACTTATCCCGACTAAAGTTGGTCCTCGCCGCCAAAGGCTCTGTGATGACGCTTTGCTTGGGCTTCACCATGACTCCTTTCCACCGTTGGGGCTGGTCTTGGTCTTGTTGCAAAAACGGATGCCTTTGCTTGATGCTCTTGCTGTGCTTGCTCCTTTGCACCAAAGAGGAAAGGAGGACGCCACGCTGGCGGGCGCCGCCGGGCGCCCTTGGTCGTCATGGCTTGCGTCATGGGCACCTCGCGAGGTACCCTGCCTTGAACTCTCCGCCTCCTCATGAGCCACCGACGAGGCCGTGCTCGAGGAAGCTCCTTGTCGTCCGCCCATGAGGCTTGGCCCTCGCGAGGGTCTTGAGCTGGCGTTGATGAAGATGGGCCGTCCGGGCCTCCTTTGAGCCACGCCGCAGCCGCAGCGAGCAAGTCTGGGACCCCGTTCCCGAAACGCCGACAGAGCCCCCGGCCCACGCGCCCGCAAGCTTGCGTGCGAGAGAGGCAAAGGGCAAGTCGCGAGCGTCGCGGGCCTCTAACAGCTTCTGGACCTTGGGCGCCGCGTGGCGGTTGATTGACGCGGCGCATCGCTTCCCCACGATGCCTCGGTAACTACCGGATTCGACAGTCCTCGCATGCGAGTTGGTCATGATGATCGGTGATCGTGGAGGCCGACGGTTGGCCTTCGCCGCCATAAGTGCAGAACGGCGTCGCCCTTCGATCTATCCTTCTACTTCGTCCTCCTCGTTTGTCGATTGCCATGGCTCCGATCCGCCGGTTCTCGAGGAAGAGAAGGAAAAGGCTCCTCAAGAGGATCTGACCTGCTCCCCCAAAGAAGCGGCTTGCTCTCTGTGTCGAGGCGGAGCGCTTCGCCAGAGGCGCCCATGCCCTGCATGCGTCGGCCGCCACCGGGGTTTCTCTTCCCTTGTACGCTGCAATTGGTGGCCTGAAGGAGGCGACGCCGGCGCCATGAGCGCGCCACGACGACGCCGCGGCCGGGTCACGAAGTGTCGTCTTCCCCACAGAGTCCACGCCGAGGCTCTGCCAGAGTTCGTGCCAGCGTCGCCGCGCCTCCTAAGTCTTGGATTCGTCTCCTTCTTTCTTCGCCTCCGTCGTCCGGCAGGGGAGCCTCGACTCGGCTGCAAAGACGCCGGCTGCAGCACCTCGCGACCGGCGAGAGGTTGCGGTAGTTGCCGGCGAGGTCTTCATGACTCGAGGCTGGGGCGAGGTCGACCGGTCTCGCAGGCGAGGGCGCCTCACGATCCACCAGAGTACGATGGTGCTTCGGTGGTGTCCTTCAAGGTCTTCGACGCGAGGGTCGCTGGCTGGAGTGCTGCCGGGAGAGGTGGTCGGGTCCTGCTGTGGTGAGAGGTGACCGCCCGCTCCTTGACAGCTCCTCGAGCGATGAAGGCGCCGGAGGATCCAGCGACTCCGCCGAGCTCTTGGCGACGCCGAGGCGAGCGATGATGATAGCTGAGAGCCCCGAGCTGCGTCGCTCCCGGAGCAGGGCAGGCTCGTCAGGTCATCGCCGCCCCTGATCTGGATGGGGTTGGCTCCGGACCGGGTGGCCCACTATTGATGATGGCGTTTGCCGTGGTGGTCCCTGTAGATAGGACTCCTTAGGATTCGCGTCTTTTGTTCCTGCAAGGAGCCAACAATGTACCCCGCGGGGGCTTGTAAGATGTTTGTAGCTTTGTTTGTCAATATGATCCTTATTGTCAGGCAGTGCGAGATGCTCATTCCGTTCTAGCTCAGTTTCTTCCTTTCGGACCTCGTGAGGGCTTGATGCTCTGCGCCGCCAGGTCCCAGTCCCAAGGCGGCTTCAGCCGTCGCTGGTATGCCAGGTCGTGATGCCGTGGTCAAGGCCAGGAGGTGAGCGGCCCGAGGTCCGGTAAGAGCCTCTGAGTCGCGATGCTCAGCGAGTCCCCCTTGGCGCTCAAGCAGCCATCATTCGGTGAGAAAGGAGAGCGACGCTGCTAAGACGGGGTCGCATTGAGTGCGGGGATGGTGTTGCGATGACTAGTGTGTCCGGAGGGTGACTTATCTTCGAGGGTCAGGACAGTGCTTCCTGGTGCGGCGCTAGGTCCGTGCCTCGGCCGGCGAGATATTGCGTGGCGAGGTCGTTTCGTGCTCCTTGGAGGGACCCTGCAGGTTCATCACAAAAGGAACAAGAGCTCGCTGTGGCGATCGTTAGTCCTGCCGTTAGTTGCTTTGGAGAGGCGCGAGAGGCCTCGCGAGGTGTGCTGGGGCACCCGTGAGCCAGCGGGACTCACGAGGCCCTACCTCAAGGCGGGTTGCGCTGGCTCTGGCCTTATCTTGAGTGTGTTCCTGCAGATTTGGCGGATGTCGGTGCTCACGTCTTGGTCCCGTCTCTCGGGCTGGTCTCACCGTCGCCGGCAAGCCAGTCGCGATGCCATGGACAAGACCAGAGGGTGAGGGCGGAGAGCGGTAGGAGCCCTGAGTCGCGATGCTCGTGCACCCCCTTTAACGCATAAGCCGGGTTAGATGACGCAACTCTCGTCCTCGGGTCCGGCTCTCGGGCTGGTCTCGGCCGTCATGGCAAGCCAGTCGCGATGCCATGGACAAGACCAGAGGGTGAGGGCGGAGAGCCGGTAGGAGCCCCGAGTCGCGATGCTCGTGCACCCCCTTTAACGCGCAAGCTGGGTTGGATGATGAAACTCTCGTCCTCGGTCCTGGCTCTCGGGCTGGTCTCGGCCGTCGTTGGCAAGCCGTGTCGCGATGCCATGGACAAGACTAGAGGGTGAGGGCGGAGAGCCGGTAGGAGCCCTGAGTCGCGATGCTCGAGCACCCCCTTTAACGTGCAAGATTCCGCCACCCAGGAAAAGGCTCCAAATAACAAGCATGGTGGAACGAGAGCATAATCCTAAGGAAAACGCAAGAAGGATACATGCTGCTGGGACTGGCCCGAGCGGCTTGAGGATGATGCAGCCCGAGGGGCGCCCCCAACAGGATAAGCTAATGACATGAAATAAAAGGGATATATGCCGCAGGGACGGACCCACGCGGCCTGGGAATAATGCAGCCTCAAGGCGCCCCCCGTAGAAATATAACTTAAAGATGTCACC